>CM022297.1:338200877-339400877 GCA_011799875.1 Thinopyrum elongatum
CGCAAAGGCCCCCAATACAGGCAGATCTCCCGCGAGGCTTGGATAGAGAGTTATGAGCTGGCCATGGATATGTGGACGTCAGTGAATGAGGTATGTGCCACGTATTCCAATGATGTGGGGGGCGGCTGATTCACACTGTGTCTGAAGACCTGCCCCCCAATTCTATCAACACATGGGCGAAGGTGAGGAATGCTTTTTTATCAAGAATTTCAAGAAACTTGCAAGCAGACGAGACTAGTGGATCTGCAGCACGGTGATGTAGCGTGAGATGAGTCGGCCCCCATCATTGGGCCTCGCCAGGTTGCGAGCATTTATCCACTCTCTGATAACATTGCGCCGGCTCAGCGGTTTTGATTTTGGAGAGGAACATTATCACTTTCAGCTCTTGTGAGAAGCTAGGACGGCTTAAGTGCAAGTGCACAATGCACAATATGGGTAATCTCATGGACGTGCTTACCAAGATACGCTGATTCTGATGGAACGAAGGATCTAGCTCTGATGATGATGAATCTGGCAAGGGAAGAAGAACGGCGTGGGATGGCAAGGGCAAGACAGCAGAAGGCCTCGGCGCAGAAGGGCAATCACAATAACCAGGGGAATGGTGCGAAATGCAAGGCACCAACGGGCAGGTCAGATTTTGTGGTAACACCAAACACAGGGTTCCAAACATCGCGTCACAATGGCAAGGCAGCCTTATATGGGGAAAGCCAAGATTATGAGGAAGCCCTAAATGCGCCATGCCCTAAGCATAGTTATCCTAGCAAGCTGTCTTCCTCATGCTTGGAAGGAGTGTTATATTATGCAGGAAGTTACAGGAATCAATCTTTTAGCAGCATCAAGGCAACGGTACTGGGCCGCCCGGCGGGGTCCATACTCAGGAGGTTTCCAGGGGAGCCGGCTGTGGTTGGTGGCGGCTCAAATTCTGGTATCAGAGGGCAAAGGGAACCATCGGTGGTCCATATCAGCAGTCTGTCACGAGTAATCGGCAAGAGAATAACCAGTTAGGATACCAGAGTTGTCCTAAGTAGTCAAACAGTGGCCAGTACCATGTAGTACAACAAGCAATTTGCAAGCGTGACCGAAGGTCCATAAGCGGGACTGTCAACACGTTGAGACCGGCATGGGTTGCCACAATATTTGAATGTCCGAGCACACATTCACTTGGATCCGGACAGATCACCTGCCCGTGTCGATGATCCGGGTCGTCGCCCTGGTAGTAGCCCCTCAAGTGGGCGGTTACAAATTTAACTAAGGTACTTATGAATGGTGGAAGCAACATCACATATTGTACTATGACACTTTCTGACGCATGAATATGATAGAGAAGGATCTCAAGCCTGTTCTCCACTGTGGCCACGGCAGTTGTTCCTGGGCAAGTTGGCTGACCTGTCAGGAAAAAAAACTTGCTCGGAAGTGGCCTTTGGTTGATGAATATAAGTACCGAGAAGAGACATTGTGGTTGAGTGGTCAGATCAAGAGTTGTACATGCCACTACTTTGGACGACCGGTACGCAAATTCATGACTCTGCCCAGGGTGGCGGTTTACGTTGAAACGGATAAGAGACGACACATCAGAATTGCTTCTGGAGGCCTTGGAAGAAGAACGTGATCTAACGGTGGCTTCGATCTGCCAATTTATCAGCAAGGACCTTCGTCATTTATCACAGTCGAAGAGTTAGAGCCACACTTTAAAGGATGGCGACTTAGTGGCCTCCGTTTGATTCAAGTCAGAAAGAAGGCATAAGCTTTCACTCCTTGGGAAGGGCCCCTTTGTGGTCAGCAAAAACCTCAATAATGGGTCATATTATCTCATGATATGACGTGAACACAATAAGCATGCACCTCTGAGGAGGAGACAACAGGCCCTGGAATAGTGCTCATTCTTTTGGCCTTACTAACTTGAGCCACGGCTCTCCAGTTATTGAATTACATCATGTATATTACCTTTTTATGATCAAAATAATAAAGCCGCATCCCGAAACTCGGGGCCTCTGTAGTTTCACTCATTATACTAGCATGAGTCTTTTATTTGTTGATATAGGTCACTTGAGGGCTTCCAACTTATCGAGTTTAGCTTATCACCCCTCTTGACCTGGCAAAAATCAACAATATGTTGGTTAAACCTGCCTGTCTGCTTGATGCACTCAAAAAGATGACCAGCCGTATCGGACAGTCAATCTGTAGGACCTGAACTCGTTGCTACTTCTTGAGCTTGCTGTTGTGGTTTTTCCATTGAAGAGGAAAGGTTGATGACAGTAAAAGTAGAGATAAGTAATGCCCTCAGTTTGACGAACCAAGGTACAATTCCAGTAGGAGGACAACGAAACAAGTCACCAATAGCGGCACAAACAATCAAAACTTGACAACCAACGCGATAAAGGGGTTTGTCAATCCCTTCAACGGTTATGTTGCAATGTAGATATGAAGAGATAAATAAAAGGTTAAAGTAAATATTTTGGTATTTTGGTATAGATCGGAAAGGACAAGATTGCCAAAATAGTAGATCGAAAACTCGTTAGATTGGAAGTAGAGATTGTATGATGGAAAATAGAACCCGGGGCCATTGGTTCACTAGAGGCTTCTCTCAAGATGAAAATATTACGGTCGGGGTGACAAACAAATTACTGACCGAGCATTGATAGAAAAGCGCAAGTTATGAGATCTAAGCAAATGATAATGAATATCGGCATTCACGTCCGTGTCAACTAGACCGAAAGATTCTGCATCTTCTACTATTACTCCACACATCTACCGCTATCCAGCATGCATCTAGAGTATTAAGTTCATAAAAGAACGGAGTTAAGTAACGCATTAGCAGATGACATTGAGTAGAGGAATAACTCAAGCAATAGATGAAAAACCCCATCTTTTTATGCTCGATGGCACAATAAATACGTGCCTTGCGGGCCCTACTGTCACTGGGAAGGAAACCGAAGATTGAACCAAAGCAAGACTTCTCCCATTGCAAGAAAAACCAAATTTCTGTTGCCAAACCAAACCGATAGTTCGAAGAGGAATTACAAAGAATCAAATCATGCATTTAAAAGAATTCGAGAAGATCAAATATATCATGATAAGCTGATCCTTAACTCCACAATTCATCGGATCTCGGCAAACACACCGCAAAAAAGTACTTACAGAGAATAGATCTCAAGAACATCGAGGAGAACTTGGTATTGAGAGCAAAGACGAGGAGAAGAAAAAGCCATCTAGTACCTAGCTATGGAATCCATAGGTATGAGGGTGGTGGTTAAATTCACGCTTCATCAGATGGGCAATGTGTTGATGTACAAAGCCCGCCGTGATACGATCCCCCTCCGACAGGACGCAGGAAAAGGCCATAGATGGATTCTCACGGGTACAGAAGGTGTGCGGCGGTGGAAAGTATTTTCGTGGATGCCGCTGGTGTGTGGGGCCATATAAGAGTATATATAGGCGAAAGATTAGGTCCGGGCGTGCACGAGGGGCCCTAAGGGTGGGGGGCGTGCCCCCCCTGGGCACGCCCTCATCCGTGTGGCCACCTCGCGGCTACCTCCGACTCATCTCCCAAGTCTCCTGGTTTCCTGTTGTCCAAGGAAAGATCATCGGAAAAGTTATTCGTTTGACTCATTGGTATTTCCTTTCTGCGCAAAACTCCAAAAAAAGGGAAAAACGGAACTGTATGGCTCTAGGTAATAGGTTAGTCCCAAAAATAATATTAAATAGCTATTAATGCATATAAAACTCCAAAACAGATAATATAATAGCATGGAAACAATCTAAAAAATTATAGATACGTTGGAGACGTATCACTCGTCAAGGGTAAAACGACGGCTTAAGCATGTGGAGACCCGACTTATAGAAAGCGAGGATAAACCAAGGCTATCGTGCAAGTCTTCACTGAGCAAAAGACTTGAGCCTCGAAAGCTCCATTCTTTTTTGTCGAGCCTCGAAAGCCAACTTTTAAACTTATTCAATATAATATTGGCATTGTCTATTTCTGTTTTTCAGGAATTTGGGCCTTATCATGTTATGGCAATGAGATGCGTCTTCCGGGTCAAAAGATTTCTGAGTTAATTGTCATCAGCATTGGAGATTTTATCAACCAAGAGATCGACTGGTAGATAACCGCAATGCTTCCAGAATCAATCATTTACGATATAAGTCGTCGGGGATAAGTCACCGGATGACTTAACACCTGAATTATAACTGGGTAGAATTTTGAAGGAATACGGGGGGGGTTTCTGCATTTACAAGTTGCTTCAGGCGCACTGTCACGGCATAAGTGCAACCAATGATTGTACGATATTAAAAACAAAGACATCCCATGCGGGATCCGAAGCGTTGGTTTAAAGCCTTCATCATGAAACTATGGTTTGAGCAAAGGATACGTGCACGAAGGCACGATAAGGAAACTAAATGTTTTTGCTAAACATATTACAAGGCTCTAGTTGAGACACAATATTTAAAGTTTTTCTAAGGAGTATAACTATCCGGTAAGGCTGCCTCTGTGCCGGTCGGGTAGCTCCGTGATGACCTCTAGTTGTTGACGCTTCCGGATTATCCAATAACCGACTCTTTGCGGATCTGAAGGTTGTGTCCCGATTCCAGTTGACATCATTAAAGCTTGTTGAAGATGGCCTCGTCATGCAAGATAGGAGACGAGTCAACATAGGAGCAAAGAGATGCTTACGCCATTTGCGGATCAAGTCAAAAGATCTAAGTGTTGGCGGCGGTTTAAAAATCGGTGTTGTTGCAATCATAAGCCAGCTGATATTTATTCAGCTCTATTTTTGTGACAAGTGGACTAGCCAGTGCTCGGGTCTCCTTCACACATAGGCGTAATCAGGCGGGAGAAAAAGCCGGGTCCCATCATCTGATATTGTGGGAACCCGGCGGGCCATCTCCCAAATGGATCTAATTCTGGCGCATAATAAAGCCATAGCCCAGCTCAGCGCGGTCATGACCTGTTTTTTTAATCGGGCGGCTGACCTCTTCAGTTATTCGACTGCAGTGGGTATGGTTGACAGCCGCTTCAAAACATCTTTTATGAAATTGCGGCGTGGTATTTTCTCGCCCATTACAACCTTAGGGGTGATGATGCCAGCATATAATTGTTCTACGAGGGAGTTACAACCTTAGCTTCATTAATTTATCTTGGAGTTGGAGGTCTATCACCCTGCACACAATTAAAATGGCTAAGTCGCCTGCGAGTTGTTACCTATACCTGTACTCGTTTGGCGAGTGTGGTTAGCAATGAGTTCATGAAGGTTGCTTAACAACTAGGGGCTGGGGTCATTTGGGCAATGATGGCTTTAACTGGCAGCTCTTCAGTAACAGGTGCCTCGGCCCTTTGGGGCGTCTGCACGCTCGATCAGGGCGGCTTTCTCAGTCTTCAAAGGATTTCTTTTCTGTTTCAAAAGCCCGCCTTGATTTTATCTAAATTCTTCCAAGGAAGATGCAGGCTTGATTCCGCCTTGCTCATAAAGCTGTTCGATTCAAGTTTTTCTCAAGCATTCAAATTTGAGTCGTCCATGCTGACAGCTTCCTGCAAAGAGAGGTGGTTAATTTATACCTAAGGAGGCAATACTATATATGCCCGATACTGGGGCTATGACAAAGCACGTTCATCTATTATTGACGTCTAAGCAGATTGCAAGAATATGCTTAGCACTGGGGATAATGCATGTCATTTTTTTTATTGCAGGGTACAAGATAGACCTGCTCAGTTCATAAAAATGGTCGGCCTTGGGGGCTACAGGTCAACTCTTCAAAGTTTCATTTATTAAAAGACCGATTCATCTCATAAAGATGAGCGGGCCCTTGGGGCCTATTTGAGTTTCTTTTAACAAGGAAATATATTGAAGAACGGCTTATCATGAATTGATAACCCGGCCTTGCGGGGATACCTTACAGCTTCCAGATTGTTGGATCTAAGTCTTAAAGAACTCAAGCCTTCCTATATTTAAGACGTGGGGCTATGTGAGGATAGATAGTGCTGGGGACAGAGGATCGACCTCATACTTTCATTCATCATGTTACCATGCCAACTTCCATGTCACGGCTGTAGAAAGAGTGAGCCAGGTGGGAGCCGCATGTAGTTCTTCTGCGCGAAGTCTTCTAAGCTGGCAGCTCAATTTGGTTTTCCTTGATCAGACAAGGGCGTCTTAGTTTAGCGGCGAGCTTGGTCAGCCGTGGAGAACTCTGGGGCGTTGTAAGCCTCCCCGGTAATAACAATGTCATCATTGTTCCTTCATGAGAGGAACGTCTTGAGCCACTTACCAGGGCTGAAACTTGAGCCGGACTAGGCGTGGGTTAAGATTACCGCCGCGTGGTGAAGGTCAAGCATGGGCCATTATTGCTTCAGTAGTTACTGGGTTGGTTCTGGAGGCGGCTCAGTCTGATCATCAAGACGGCCTTTATGGTATCTCATCGTGAAGTCTAGGGGGTCACTAAGGTTGGGTCCTCTGACTCTGGAATTTCCGCAGTTTGGATTGACTCGTCAACTTTTCTCTTCTCTGGCCTTAGCTTGGCACGCGGTTAAGACATCATATTCAAAAAAACACACAACAGGGGTTGTAACCAGTCGCAACAGTTGAAGATGTTTACCCGGGGTTTTAATCAAAGCCGGCCAGCTGGTTAGAAGTCGGAATCCCCTGAGGAAGCGGCGACTCCTGATAATTGAATCAGAGGGGTTAAGAGGCTGCTTGATATGCGGCTCGTGGAAGAGAAGGAGTTGGGCTATGAGGCAAATCGTACGTCTGCTTGCGGGCGGATGGCTCACGAGATTAGCCGGCCAGCAGCTCTCTGAGCCGCTCTGAGTTCGCGTCTTGATTCATGCCGGGGTTTTCTTCAAATAAAGTTACAAGTTTGGATCCATGTGAGCATCTAGATGAGGAAAACTTCATTGAATGACCCTCCTTGTTTTCGTGGAGAAAGGATTCTGAGCCAGAAGAAGAAGAGATGGAAAATTACCTCAGCATCATCAGCCCGTCTGTGGCAGATCACACCACCCCCCCCCCCCAAAACCTGAGGGGGGAAAAAATTAAAAAAGAAGCGTCAGTGAGTTCATAAAAAAGGCAGCCAAGGGAATCAAGTTCTACTCTGACTAATTAAAGCTGGTGATCGCCCCTGCTACAGGGTCATTCAAATTAGAGATTTGTTCTTTCTTTGAGTGTAGTTTTTAGCCTTTGCTTGCCTGTGTTTTCTTCTCTCCAGAATGGAGAGTCGGCCTGCATAGTGGAATAGGGTACAAGTGAGATATCCGGAATAAGCAAGGATGATAAGCCAGACAAAGGTTATATGTATACTCACTTGCAGGGAGCCGGGTTAAGCTGGAAGAACGGTTGTCGCCGTGTTATTACAGCTCTCTTGAGTCTCCCCAAGCCAGTTTCGTCACAATCTTGTTTATGTCATCAGTTTCAAGTTCACAGTTACTATACCGTTGAAGTCATTGGAAGTCGCCCCGAATAATTGCACATTAAGCCAGGCCGGCGACTCAAGGGAGGATTCTCCAAGTACACCCAACACCGGGTTAGGTCAACCCCTTAAACATTGGCCAATAAGGCCCTGAGTTTCGAATATACAGGGGCGGCTTGAGCATGCTCGTTCTGGGATAACCAGCTAGGGAGGTCCAAGTCAATCGGAAGACGGTTGGCTCTTGTAACCCGGTAAGGGTTCTCACCAGCGGGAGCTGTGTCTTATAAATAGAACCAAGTCTTAATCCATCCTTTAGGATGACTCGGTAGAGTGACTTGGAGGCAAGGAACCATCTCTCCGCCTCTTAAATTGAAACCCCGCGAGTTCTAGGCTGGGCCATGAGCAAACCTTTCTGACGGTTGTTGATTGTAGAAAAATTCCTGAAGAGAGGAACAGGGAGGCTCCATTTGCAGAGATGCCTCACAAAGAATTGGAATTGGAAACAGTTGATATGGAGTATGGAGACAAGACCTTGAGGATGAAGGTTGAAGAATTTGAAGAATTTAAGAGTACTGGGAGAATTTTGACACGGGTAGGAGGGAAACCTATAAGGAGATGTCTATAAAGACTACGGACTTCCCTTTGCCAGGTTGGGGAACATTCGTCTCCTGGGCGGCTCGCCAGCCAATGTCCTCTTGAGCGACAACAAAAGGCCTTATTCTAATTAATCATTTAGCACGAGACCATGGGAAACGTGGGGAAGGCACCCAGTGCAAATATGTTTTTGACATGATGAGCCGGCTAAGAAAGGGCTCTTAAGAACCCCAGCATAAAAATGAATGGCAGGTTAACTTGAAGTGAAAATCGCCACATCAACTATATGATGAAGACAACACTGTTAGCTGTGGTAAAAGACCCCCCCCAAGACGGCATAATCATAATGACGGATGAGCCTTCATAATCCTCTTCCTTCTACGTTCATTCTGCCCCAGCCGGTGAGCCGGCTTGACGAAAGAGGCAATTCTAAATATTCTAGTGGGTAACAATTACAATGTTGAAGCCGCCGAAAACATGAAGGCGGACTAGCTAAATTAGTGGATTGCTTAAGTTTTTGCTACGTATGGGACCAACAAGTTTCTACTGAAGCTACCTATAATCATGGATCTACAGATAGTTCAAAAAGAGAAATATAATTGCTAAACCTAAAGACGAAGCCGTGGAGGCAGTGGTTGCCAACCTACGGATTCTAAGGAGGATCTAAGTATTTTAGATGCAAAAACCTGTTGTACCACTCACGCCACCATATTTCTATGGGGAAAACTCATAAACTACCATTAGGCTAGCAATGGTGATGAAGGAGCGGTTCTTTTTTTTTGGGGTGGGAACTCCGATGAACTCCGACGAACTACAATGGGAAAGTACAGATCTAAAGAAGAAGGGATAGTGTACCGGACGGTTGAGAGGGTGGCGAAAGATGCTTGCCGAGCTCCGAACGGAAGATTGGATGGCGCCACGGTCCTGGAGGGGGGGGGGGTTCGGCCCGGTGACGGACGCACAGAAGCGGCGGGTGGCTTTTTTTGGCGGAGGAGCTTGGGCTCAAGGAAGAATAATAAGAAGCGGCGGGGGCGAGGGTAAAAGTTGAAAACAGGAGCCCTGGCGTATTAATTTTAAGGTGAAAGGTGAGGACTAAAATGGCTAGGCGCAGAAAATGAGGGGAAACAGCAAACTTTCAGAGCCAGAGACGCCTCGATTTTTGGGGATGATAAAAAGATATGATAAGAAGATCGTTGTGATGTCATCATGGATTTCCAAGATTTTCGATGTGACATCATCAATGAAAAGAGGGAAAAACAACAAGTCCGGAAGTGTTATAAGCCAGCATCATGATGCCGGAAGAAGTGCAGATTATGACAAGAAGATAGGCGTGCCAGGTGTTAAGAGGATGGGAGATTGAAATGAATGAATTCACATTCAATTGGGGCTAATGTTGGGGAACGACCCACGATAGACCCACCATAAGGGGCCGGGCATCCAGGTGTGCGGTGAAGAAATAATCAGATGGGTTGTGGTGCTGAGACAAAGACTAGCAGGGCAGATTCAATAAGTAGGCGGCTTGCGGCATAGTATCCGAGACGGCGACTTCAAAGCCCATAAGTGTAAGCGCCTGGAGGTGGTTCCTGAATTAGGAAGCAAGACAAGTCAGAGGACATACTAAGTCACGAGTCATGATACGACCCAGACTCTGGTAAGCACAGGGCATCGGACCGTATATAACAAGGCGAGTCCCTGATTGGTTACATAGCTAAGTTACCATCGATCAATAGATGGTCAAGTGATACGTCTCCACGTATGTTCTAAATTTTATTGTTCCATGCTGTTATATTATCATTCTTGGAGTTTACAAATCATTTTATAGCAACTTTAGTCATTTTGGGAACTAAACCTATTGACATAGTGCCCGAGTGGCCAGTAGTTTGCTGTTTTTTGCTTGTTTTTTACTTCGACAGAAAGCATAATCATTACCAACGGAAGTCCAAAACACACCGAAACTTTTTGGAGCTTTTTTTTGGGCAGAAGGACACCTTGGGGGCCAAGAAGCACCTGGAGGAGGCCCGTGGGGACCACAAGACACCAGGGCGCGCCCAGCGAGCCCAGGCACGCCCTGGTGGGTTGGTGGGGCCCATGGGGTGGTCTCCTGCACGCATTGCGCCTATTAAATTCCCCCAAAATATGCCAAGAAACCCTGGGGAGTCGACGAAACACGATTCAGCTCGGACCGCAAGTTCAGGAAACAACAAGATTCCAATCCTAACACTATCACGGAGGGGTTCATCACCTTATTGGTGCCTCTCCGATGAGGGCTGGTAGTCCACATAGACTAAGGGTCCGTACGGCAGTAGCTAGGATGGCTTCTCTCTTTTTGATTCTCAATTCAATGGTCTCTTGGAGTCTATTTGATATGTAAACTTTGGGCAGTGTGTTTGTTGGGATCCGAGGTGAACTTTGAGTTTATGATCAGAATCTATATCCATGAATATTATTTTAGTTTCTTGATCTCTATATTGCATGATTATTTATGCTCGTATTTTTCTTCTTCGAACTTGGTTAGTTGGGCCAACTAGATCGGTTTACTTGCCAGGGAAGAGGTGCTTTTGTCAGGGTTCGAATCTTGCGGTGTCCCTCTCCAGTGGACAGAAGGGGGCAGCAAGGCACGCAGGGATCATTGCTATTAAGGATAACAAGATGGCAGGTCTATTCCACATGAATAGATCTGTCTACATCATGTCACGTTCTTATTGCGACTTGTTTATTGATTGAACTAATACCACTAGATGCATGCTGGGATCGCGGGCGATGTGGTGGAGTAATAGTAGTAGATGCGGCACGAGTCAGTCTACTAATCTTGGACGTGATTGCCTATATATTGATCATTGCCTTGGATATCGTCCATAATTATTCGATCTTCTATTCAATGCCCAACAGTAATTTGTTTACCCACTGTGTGATATTTTCTCGAGAGAAGGCCACTAGTGAAAATCTACGTCCCCCGCGGGGGTATATCTTTTATCAATTGCTTTTGATTATTTTTCATCGCATTGTTGTCAGATCTAGTATTCCAAAACCCAAAAATACTTGCTGCACTTTTTATTTGCATATTATTTCGCGTTTTATTCGATCTATTTATCCAAAACACATACAAACCAATCTATCATTTTACCGAGGAGGGATTGCAACACATCTTACGCGGTTGGGTGCGAGGATTTTGTTTCTTGTGTGATGGTACCCATTTACATAGTGTGCTTGGTTTCTCCTACTGGAGTGATACTTGGTTTCATAATGAGGGAAACTGTACCTACCGTAGTTGTACTGGCATCAACCCTTCCCTTTGGGGGAAATACCTAGACAGTTTCAAGACCGCATCAAAAGGAATTTTAGGCACCGTTGCCGGGGAGACATAATCAAAAATCTATCAGGTTCCTAATCACAAACCTCTCATCCCTATCTATTGCAATATACATTATTTGCATTTGCCCTCTCGTTTCATCTCCCCCACTTCACAAAATTGCCGTTCATTTGCCTTATCTTTTGGTTCGCCTTTTTCTTATCAGATCTCTTGTTTTACCACATTGTTGATATGGCTAGTTCTTCTCATAGGCATTGTACCCTGATAATGAGGTTCTTTATTTTAGACAAAGGGGAGGGGAATCTAAAAGATGCTTTTATCAGGAATTTGACAATGCTCATAATAGATCTATTCGTAAGCAATCTACCGTTTGTTCTTCTTAGCAGTTTTTATGTGGTTATTACCACTTGGTATAGATTCATCCCTGAAGATTCCAGTGCGGAATTTCTGAGTGTCCATCTTGAATGCTTTTAATGTATGGTAGATCAGTGGGTGCGACCACCTCTGCACTATCAATGAAAACTGTTTTAACCACTTGAGCATGTTATGCAAAGGCTTGATGCTATTGAAAAGAACAATGCCTACCAAGAACATATTGAAAAATTAGAAAAAGAATGCATAATCTTGCTAATAAAATGGGTCAAAGCGGGAGATATTTTTAAATTACTAAGGGAAAAGGAAACCGTTAGTTAACGAAAGAAAAGAATAGAAAGAGAAAGTCCTTCCGGATTGATCAGTTGGAAAGAATTTTTAGTACTTAAGCACAACTTTTTTCTATTAAAACTATTGAAAAAACTCCAGTAAAACATTGCAAGTCTACCACAAATGACTATAAACAAGGTGTCACGATAATAGAAACAAGGAAGATATCAAAAAATGATTAGTACTCATCCAATTTTATTTGAAAGTGATAAAAAAGACCCCACTGCAAGAATGAAATCCTCAATCTTGTTCCGGCAGTATTGTTATGTGAAATATGTATGATAAATCCCGGAATAATTCTAGGTGTTTGATTGCGATTTGAAAACTAAAGGATAATTACTTGAATCTATGCATTATGCCTAGTAGGGGATAAAACGATAGCGCTTATTGGGAGGCAACCAAATGAATAAAATTATTTTTGCTTTTTCTTTCTGTTTTGAGGTTGGCTCAATTATCCTCTGTATGATGTGTTTTTATGTTTTTAGTTAGTGTGTGTGCAAGTAAAGCCTTTGGGTGCTTTGGTGATAGTTGATTTGATCCTGTTGAAAAAAAGAACATTTGAAGTCCAGTAAACGAATTGAGTAAAATTCAAAGAACGTGACTAAAAATTCTGAAATTTTTTACACAAGATTTATATACAAAAGTTCCTATGTTTTCGTATTTGTTAAAAAAAAATGGAGGTTAGAAGTATGAAACAATTCGCATCTTTAACAGCCTGTTCTATTTTTGACAGATTCTGTTTTCTTTGCATTGTGTGCTTATTTTGATGAATCTATGGATTGTATCGGCGGGTATAAGCCATGGTAAAGTTAGAGGAGGTTAGATATAATGCAATAACAAAAGTGAAGGGTTTGCAATAATAGTACTAAAGTAAAACAGATTGGTTTTCTTAACTAACGGATCTCACGAAGGTTTGTTAAGTTTTGTGTGACTTAAGTTTCAAGTTTTGTGAGATCACGATGAGGAAGGAGAAGGATGCCAGAGCATAAGCTTGGGATGCCCCATTGACACCCCAAGTTAATATTCAGGAGAACCAAGAACTAAGCTGGGGATCCACCGGAAGGCATCCCTCTTTCTCTAAACGACCATCGGTATTTTATGAAGCTATATTTTATTCGTCGCATATCATGAGTTTTGCTTGGAGCGTTTGTATTATAGAGACTTGCTTGTTGCTTTTATTTTGTCACAAGTATGCCTGCTGGACACACATATTGCAGAGAGCCAAATTATGCTATGATTGTTAGAATGCCTTAGATGGCGTCACTTATTTTTTTTTGACGCATGGAATGATATAGTGATTCACCTTATCTTTTGAGCACGTGTGCTTTCATATTTTGAAGCAGAAACATTTCATGCTAACTTAGATTAATTTTGCGAGTTAGTAAAATTTTGGAAGAAATTTCTCATGAATTCCACTGTATACATATTTGAGAGATGAAATTTGTATGCTCATGTTTTCTTTCACTTAAATTTATTTGGAGCTGTCACAAGCAATTGCAACATATGAAACTAGTCCCAAAGTGATAGATATTTAAGAGGGATATAATAAAAACTTTCATGAGCTATTGGACCAAATAAACATGATTCGTTTTATAGTTGTAAGATATGATGATTGTAATATATGAGCCATGTTGTGAGTAATTAGGCTTTAGTAAATATTGGTGTTAAGTTTTTGATGCCCGACTATGCAAGCATGAAAAGTCAATAGGTATGCAATGAAAATCACATCCTACTTTGTGGTGCAATTATTCTTGGGTGGTTAGTTATGCCTCAATCTCGCTTATGTGAATTTTTGTTCTTGGTTGGGCCTTCTCAATTGTTGCTAGACTCCACTGGTACTAAGTAGAAATACTACTTCTGCCTATCCAAAAAAATCTATTAAACCCAGTTTGCTATATGAGTCCACCTACCTACCTATATGTGTATTTCCGTGACGTTATAAGCAATGTATGTGCCAAATCTAATCTTCAAAATGAATTTCCTTTTTGTGGCCAGTATCCTCTCATGGAAGTGGTAGGGGTGGCCAAATAATTTTCAATGCTAGATGTTTTAATTCTCAAGACGGGTGTTATTCACTTGTCTGGCATGAGAGTATGGCGGTAATAGGGATGCCCAGTCTGAAATTTGAAAAAGAAATTTACTTACGTGGTCAAATATAAATGCCTTGGAAGTGTTGGTATGGACGAGTACCCGTGGATACGGCAGCCGTGGAGTGTGAAAGTATGGTGAAAAAGGAATAAACTTTATTTATTTTGGAACCGCCCTGGGGAGATATATCTGCATGGAAAGTGTTGGAATTACTCGGTCGTTTTCGGGACGGGAAAAAAAAACATTTATTCAAAAGTTGTTATCTCTTCATTAAGCTTTGCAGCTCTGCATCTTACAATCCCTACTTCCCTCGGCGAAGGCCTTTATTATTACCTTTATGATTTTTTATTTTATTTGAGGTCTCCATCGTATCTTATAAAGCACCCAACTAGGGAGCCTATGATCAAACTTGTGCTGGAATGTAAGATAAATATTCGCGCGGTTTCATGAAGGATCATATTGAGCATATGGGATAGGGATAACTTCTTTAGTGTTGATATGAATAAGACATGGTAGTGGTATTGATATGCTTGAGATTGAAGGTATCATGTCAAATATAGAATATTGCTGGAACATCTAAAAAGTCCAAATGTCCATGTTACAAAAAAAAGAATATGTGATGAACTGTTAGGCAGCATTCCACATCAAAAATATTGTTTTTTCATTTTACCTACGCGAGGACGAGAGGAATTAACTTGGGGATGCTGATAAATCTCAACGTATCTATAATTTTTTTTGTTTCCATGCTGTTATATATCTCTTGGATGTTTTACATATCATTATAGCAACTTTATATCATTTTGGGACTAACCTATTGGACATAGTGCCCACCCCCCCCCCCCCCCCCCCCCAAGTGCCAGTTTGACTGTTTTTGCTTGTTTTTACTTCGCAGAATCTCAGGTACCAAATGGGTCCAAACGCAACGAACTTTTGGGAGATTTTTTGGACTAGAAAAACCTTGGGGGCCAAGAAAGCACTGGGAGGAGGCCGGGGGACCACAAGACACTAGGGCGCGCCTGGGAGGCAAAGGCGCGCCCTAGTGGGTTGTGGGGCCCACGGGGCGGGTCTCCTGCACCGCCTTTCGGCCCTAGAAATTTCCCAAAATTTCCAGAAACCCTAGGGGAGTCGACCAAATACAACTCCAGCCGCCGCAAAGTCCAGAAACCATGAGATACAATCTAACACCATCACGGAGGGGCTTCATCAATCTCATTGGTGCATCTCGATGGTGTGTGAGTAGTCCACCATAGACCTAAGGTCCATAGGCAGTAGCTAGATGGCCTCTTCTCTCTTTTGATTTCAATACAATGGTCTCTTGGAGATCGATTTGTGTGTAAACTTTTTGCGGTGTGTTTGTAGGGATCCGATATGAACTTTGAGTTTATGACAGATCTTATATCGCATGAATATTATTGTAGTTTTCTTTGATCTCTTATAGCATGATTATTTATAGCCTCGTTTCTTCTTTGAATCTTTGATTTAGTTAGGCCAGCTAGATCGGTTTTTCTTGCCATGGGAAGAGGTGCTTTGTGATGGGTTCGATCTTGCGGTGTCCTCTCCCTGTGACAGAAGGGGCAGCGAGGCACACATGTATCATTGCTATTAAGGATAACAAGATGGGGTTTATTCCTAAATCAATAGATCTTGTCTACATCATGTCATCGTTCTTATTGCATTACTCCGTTTCTCCATGAACTTAATACACTAGATGCACGCTGGATAGCGGTTGATGTCGGAGTAATAGTAGTAGATGCAGGCAGGAGTCGGTCTACTAACCTTGGACGTGATGCCTATATATTGATCATTGCCTTGGATATCGTCATAATTATTCGATCTTCTATCAATTTCCCAACAGTAATTTGTGTACCCACAATGTGCTATTTTTCATGAGAGAAACCACTAGTGAAATCTACAGCCCCCGGGTCTATCTTTTATCATATTGCTTTCCGATCTATTTTTCATCGCATTTGTTTTCAGATCTATTATTCCAAAAACCCAAAAATACTTTGTTGCACTTTTTATTTGCTGGATTGATACCTTGGTTTCATAACTGAGGGAAATACCTACCATAGTTGTACTGCATCATCCCTTCCTCTTTGGGGAAATACCGCACGCAGTTTTCAACACGCATCATCAAGCGAACTCTATACCTGTAATTGATCTCCAAGCAATAAGCAAACAAGCAGGAAGTAGGCTATTACCTCAATCGAGAGGGGCCGAAACGTGGTAAACTCGTGTCTCTCGGTTCCGATCAACCCCGACAAGCTAACCTCCTAGTTGCGATGGCCTCACGACTAAGTCCTCACACTAGGACATCTGCCGTGACAAAACCACGATAGTACTAGTACCTTTTATCCAATATAGAAATACCAAATTTCCAAATTTCGACACGCATGTTCAAAAACCCCAACCCTCCAGATAGAAAAAGAGGATTCTAGGAACATACTGTGCACTTTTTAAAATCCTGTGTTAGGATGAGAGTAAGAGTAACAAGTTTGGCATCTTGCCAGGGAGCAGAAACCTGTAGGGTCCTCGCACTCACTGCAAATGAAACACGCTAGATTCAGTAGTAAGAAAAAGTGCATCAACGGTGGCGGTTGCCATCCTAGGATTACCGGTGGACCAAGGGACTAGGATTTATCAGGGATGGATGAAGAATTCGTACCTGGTTCTCCATGAGAAAACCCTAAGCATCGCTGAGAGGTGGTTTTCTCTGAACAAGCTGACGAGGGGGAAGAGGATTCAGGCCGAGTGAAATATTGCTGCTTCATTCGTCCAACATACTGCTACTGCTGGAAAGGTGGGGTTTTTGTGATTTGACGGCTCATTGGGCATTACTGCGGCGCTACGACCGGGGTGAGTCTACCGTGCAGTTGTGCACTCTAGTTTGGTGCATGGCACGTGGACCCCGTTGCTGGATGCCCCGCATATCAGCGAAAGGAAGTAGAAAGGCAGGAGTAACTAGTTACACATAAATATATTTTTGATAGAGAGATACTCCCTCTGTAAAGAAATATAAAAATCTTTTATAACACAAATTTAAACATAAGAAAAATCAAGGGGAATATATATACATAATACGGGGTTCAGATGAGAATAAAATATTCATATAGGCTGACGGGTCTAGACATTGGCCACATGCCGATGGGCCTGCATGTTTGGGGCCCCATCTGTTCTAACTCAACGCATTTCATCCGGTAAATATTGCATGCGATCGGTACAACACTGGTTTTAGATGCTGTCGCAAGGCGAATACAGAAAATTAAATAAAGCACGGCAACTGTTAGAATGAAATCAAACGATAGTTCCTAACCAGCAATCAGAGTTGCAATTCTTTCACGATGTCCTACGTGATAAATACTACTGTAGTACTACTTATACACACAGGACACTTGTTTCACCATGCCATATTACATCAAAAGCTCTCGGAGGATAGATCAGTTCGGCAGTTGCGTGCTGCTACAGAAGAATTTCAAAGTTGATTAGGACCAGCTCTCCTTGCCGAGAAAGTTTGATTTTGACATCATCCCCAACTGCAAGATATGATCGAGTTTTGAACCTTGACCATCCTTTTGCATCAATCATCATGCGACCATCCTTTCTACGTACACTATATTGCGCAGGTTCATTCACACCAAGGTTGCGCATGGTAAGAGAAACTTGGTGACGGTCGCCCGGATTATTGAACGACTCCCTCGTTGCTCTAGGAATTCTCTGTTTGCAAACAAGAAGACATACACAAACAGTTAGATCAACACTGTGAATCATGTGAAACAACACGGAAAGAAAAAAGAAAGAAGCACTTGGGTTGCCAATGCTTACCAAGAAGGTGGAGATGTCAGTTTTTGTAAGGACTTTGGTATATGCAGTGCAAACTGCATCCTAGTCTGTTGCCAGTGCAAGTGCTGGTTCCGTTTTCACTGCACGGGCCAGAGCAGATGCAAGTGCAAGTTCAAGTGTTGGCGCAAGTTCAAGTGTCGGTGCCCAATCCTTTGGTGGAACAGACTGAGCTGCTGCCACCGTCAGTGCTAGAGCCAGTGCTGTCGGAGCAGGTGTCGGTGGTCGATCCATTGCTGGAGGTGGCACCGATGTGTGAGACAGCAATGCTCATCTCTGGTCTACTATGATTTCAGACTTCAGCTTTCTAACTTCGCCAGGCTCCGTGACCTGGATTCAGTCTTTTTCTTTCCTTCTTTTAAACACGAGAATGACTAATTGTGGCGTGTTTGTTAAAACAAACTGTAGTTGTTCAGAGGGCTTCAGATTGTACTCAGACAACAGACTAATCCAATTGTGTCCAGTAATATAAGTGATGGACAGTTCCTTTGTTATTGACACGTCATAAGAAATGAAACCTGCTAAAATAACCATCATAGAGCAAACCAAACAGTTTATTCTGTAACGAATGTGACATGGCAAAACCTGCATTGTAAAATTGCAGCAAAAGTAAGAAAACATGGCAGTAAATCAATGAGATTTACTTGATGTGACACGAGTGAATCCTTACCAGGATATCACTACGTTCAAGTTCTAAATTGAAGGTTGATCGTCCAATTACGGGTGGCATGTAGGGCCCCCCTTACTCCCACAAGCAGGATAGTCCAAAGGTTGTGACAACTTTGCTTGTCTGAACATCGGTGGCAAGAAATAGTCTGCGGAGTTTTATTACTACCTCGGTTCACAAATATAAGATGATTTTCGATATTTTACTACATATACGCACATAAATGAGTGAACAAAGAAACTAAAACATGTCTACATGAGATACACAAAAAAGTTAGAACATCTTATATTTGTGAACAGAGGGATTATTTACAATATCCATAACACATGTTACTGAGGCTACTAGGCATGAGAGCAAAAATCTTGCATTTCCTACAGCTAGCATTGATGTTCATAAAGTAGTTGAAGTAATCTATAAGAAATCAGTTTTATGTGGAAAAATCATATGCATGTCAACCTCTCGCATGTTTTGGTCAAAAGAGCCAATTAGAACCATCATTTGGCACACAAAAATCACATGCAAGATCGCCTAGAAAGTTGTACTACTATTACTACGTGTACATTACACAAACCTCGCATACTAATAAGCACTTTGCAAGTTAGATGAAAAACACGATCAAGATCGCCAAAAGGATCGCCAAGAAGAGATATTACCTGGACGGGCTTAACGAGGGATCCCGGAGAGGGGGGCCTTGGACAGGGCGAGGGCCTTGAGCTTGTCTGTGGTAGTCTCGGTGGGGTGCTTGCACTTCTTTGCACCCCGAGCCTCGACTGTTTTGGCCAGAGCCATAGACATCACTTTGGCCGGTGCTCCAGGGTCCATCAAGAAATGTCAAATATAAATAAAAGGAAAGAAAACCATAATCACAAACCCAAAAGAAGAAGAGAGAGGGAGTTAGGATTGGTCGCGGGGTTGCAAAAGATGACGGGGCCTTGGCCAGAAGCAACACCATTGATGCGCTCACCTTTCCTTCTTTGGGAGAGAAGAAGAATGGCAGAAGCGCGTTGGGGTTTTCTTGAAGAAATGAGGAACAAGATGAGGGAGAAGCGAGTTGGGGTTTTCTTCAAGAGAAGAAGATGAGGGAGAAGAGTGAAATGATGGTTGCTTCGTCCGTCCAATTTACTGCTGCAAAGGTGGGGTTTTGTGATTTGACAACTCATTGGGAATTACTGCGGCGCTTCGACCGGGGTAGTCTACCATGCAGTTGTGCACTCTAGTACGGAGTAATTTATTGCATGGCAAGTGGACCCCAATGCTGGCTGCCCCACACATCGGCGAAAGTGAGTAGCAAGGTTCCCGACGAGTGTGTCCACAATTTCTTAAAAAATATTGATTACAGCAAGCGTTTCCACTCTTACGACAGAGGAGTGCAAAACACGGCAGCCACTTGAACTTACACTACTAGTACTCCTACTACTAGGCATGTGCAGTGGTTCATACGTCAGTACTATAATCTTGTTGCTAGTGTAGTAAGATATGACGATAAAAAATGATGTCTAGTACTCTAACTATTTATAAATAAATCGGTGGTGAGGGATATTGTTGCGAGTGTTTCAACAGATTTTTGGTTTATATAGCGGCTACTATTCATGAATATGGTCCTCGGTGGGTCCCTGCGTGTACGTGCCTCCCATCCAGTGCTACCTCGGCGTATAGGCGTCCTGTGGTGTATTATTTTTAGCAGACAAGGGAACTAGAGAAGTCGAATCAAGGGATGGAGGCGGTAGCTGCTCCAGAAGGGTGTCTCCGGAGGATTGACATTTGTTGACATGTTGTGCGCATGTCAACTATGAACAGTAGTGTAATATGCCCCTTTTTTGACTGTTCGGTCGAGAATGAACGGTGAGATCAATGTTAACAGTACTAGGTCTATAGTGCACGGAGAGTACGATGCTATAGTACTCCATCGAACAGGAACCATATGAAGCACGAATCTATAGTGCTTTGTCCTACAGTGACTGGTTTGCACCGTCTGAGTTTGATCCAACGGTCATGTTGCGCCAAGACATGCCCATGCAGAGGATGCTTAAACACCACCGAAGTCCCTATGCTTCTCCAAGCGCATGACGGTGGTGATGCAGGGTGCCACCGCCCATAGTGCCCACTCCCGGTCAATGGGAGCCAGCTCATGAAAGACGGCGTCCAATGGGATGAATGGATTTCGGTCACAAAGCCTGGAGAGGATTCACCAGCAACGGCGACGGCCGCCCGCACCCCCTCCTTGTCCAGCTCCGCCCCCACCACCGCGTGGAGATGGCTCAGGTCCTCGGAGATATAGTTGAAGAAGGAGACCAAGTCAGGAAGCCGCAGCTCGTTGAAGTCGATGGGGTAGTCGAACAGGTTTAGCCCGACGGCCTGCATGGTCACACTAGCACGATGGTAGGCATCACGCAGCCGCAACACGTGCGTGGCAACATGGTCCAGCAAGTGGTTGAGGCGATCCTGGACCTCTTCACGATCGGCCCGCTCATGCTCCAGCTGGCTCACCTGACCGCTTATCGTATCTCCCGCTTTCTGCAACAACGCCGCCGATGCCTCAAGCATCTTTGTGGTGGACTCTTGTCGCTTTTGAAGCTCCGTGAACTCCCGCACATAAAGGAGGAGCATGGCACTCCTCTCCTCGCGGAGCTCATGGAGCTCCACATCCTTGGCCCTGAGCTCTGCATCCTTGGCCTGGAGCTGCTCTGTCAGGCGCCTCACCTCAGACTTCATGATCTGGTGCGCTGCCATGGAACCAGGTAGAAGCAATGGGAAAAGGAACCAAAGGGGGCAAAACGACTGAAAGGTAATGCAATCTACGGGAAGGCGGAGGGAGCCAGCGGAGGAGCAGGGTGAATCTTTTGGTTTTCACCATGGGAAAACCCTAGTCGACGCCTTTTCACATCAAGGAGCATTGGGTTTCACAGGCGGAGTCATCATGACTAATTGCTGCCGCGCCTGCTCCCGTGAAAAAAATAAAAATCTTGTCGCGCCTGCCGCACCCAAAGACCAAAGCAACGCAGCGGTGGATATTTAAATTTACCTACCAGCAAGGATAGAAAAAGGCATGAAAAAACAAATGTGGCGGCGGCCTAGCTGATCGGTCGCACTAGCCCAACTAGCTAGCCACCGTGCTTCACTGATGTACTTGGCGGGAAAGGTGGGGTTTTCTGATTTGATGACTCATTTACTTGCTTCGGCGCTATGACCGGGGAGGACCCAGGAACCACACGGTATGGCGTCCCACGTCTCGACAAGGAAGAAAATATGCGTGCACCACCCGGGAGGACCCAGAAACCGCGTGGTAGGGTGTGCCACGTCTGGGCATGGAGGAAAAATATGCATGTAAAAATATACTGTATCAGACGTACCTATGGTTCGAACTCGAGACCCAGCCAGTCAATTGAAAACACCCCACTAGCCACACAGCTTCATCATGCTAACATGGCACGGAGGATAGGTGTGGTTAGCTCCGTCTCGACCAGCCACAACGTCTTTTGTTCTAGGCAATTCATCTATTTTCCAAGCATTTTTTTAGTTATAATAACACCACGGCGAGCTCGCGCCGCTCTTCGTGTTTGCCCATGCGTCTAAAGGTTGTAGATGGATAGGAGAGAGAGAGATCGCAGACATGGGACCCACCAGTAAGTGAGTCAACATTCATGCATTTGTTGATGAGCCACTAACTCTACTCTACTCAATGTAATACAGTATAAAATCAAGTTATGCGACAAAGCCAACAACCATTGCTGTTTCAGGCTATCGACGTACGCTTTGTAGTCCAGGTTGCCGACTCGAATCTCATCCTTCTGATTTGTTATTTTTAGGTCCAAATTTGATCAATGACAAGTGAGACCCCCGTGTGTTGTTCTTATTTTTCAGTGTATGAATTTTTTTTTGCACAAACACTTTGCACGGTTAGACAAGTTACTGCACCAGTTACACATATTTTGAAAGTTTAGGAACAAAAGTGACAACGGAGGAGAATATCACGTGCTCCCCACAGCTTAGATGCTATGGTGATACGAGATTTTATGTTGCTGGATCTGAGATCCAACGGCTTGGGAGTAGTCTTTGTAATCATGCGCAATTTCCAAACTCTTCAAAGGTTTTTTTTGCAAAAAAACATTCAGGCCTCCTGTGAGCCAATGGATCTCGGATCCAACGGCTCCCAGTAGCTCATATCACCATAGCATCTAAGGTGTGGGAGCACTCGATATTCTCACGTACAAGAGAATATTAGGTGCTCCCCGCAGCTTAATTAGCCGCTACAGTGATACGAGCATCTAGGTCGTTGGATCTGAGATCCAATGCCATGTGCATAGTATTTGTACTTCTGCGCAATTCACGAACTCTTTGAGGCCTATATTTCAAAAACATTCAAACCTCCTACTTGGAGCCGTTAGATCTCCCGGGAGCTCGTATCACCATATAATCTACGGTGTGGGAGCACCCCATATTCTCCCTGGCGAGAAAACATCAGGTGCTCTCATAGCTTGGATGCTACGGTGATACAAGCTTCGAGGCCGTTCGATCTGATATCCAATGGCATCTGAGTAGTCTTTGTACTTGTGAGCAGTTCCCAAACTCTTTGAGGGCTTTTTTGCAAAAACCATTTGAACCACCAAGGAGTTGTTGGATCTCAGATCCAACGGCTTCGAGGAGCTTGTATCACCACAACATGTAAGGTGTGGTAGCATGTGATATTCTTACATACGAGAGAATATGAGGTGCTCCCGCATCTTAGATGCTACGGTGATACAAGCTTCGAGGCCGTTGGATATGGGATCCAATGGCATCTGAGTAGTTTTTGTACTAATTGTGTGCAATTCCTAAACTCATTAATGTATTTTTGCAAAAATATCAAGACCTCCTGTGAGCCACTAGATCTCAGATCTACCAGCTCCAAGGAACTCGTATCACCATATAGCATCTAAGGTGTGGGGGCACATGATATTCTCTCGGGGGAGGGCACAACCCATCGGGGTTTGGCAGGGTGGGGCCATAATATAATGTTTAAAAATATAATCTAAACAATCCTAAAAAGACCTTCACAATTTTATCAAAGGTCGGGGGGTTACCCCCCGACAATCTACATAGCTCAGCCCATGCAAGAGGCATAGTGGGAGCGTCTATGTGTGAGAGAGACGACACGAGAAAGCGAGGTCAATCGAGTCATATATAGAGGGAGATATCGAGTGAGTGTGGCCTAGCGTACACTCGAATGTTAAAGATGATACACAGAGATATCGTGCGGCAAAGCTGCAGTGAGGGCTAGAGGGAGATAGTTACCGAGAGAGTGGCCTAGATAGACTTTGTGTGCGCGCATTATGAAGGTGTTTTACAGAGGCTACATATGTGTCTTGAGGGAGAGAGGGAGAGGGAAAGAGGGAGAGCTCTTCATGGAGGGCACGATGGGGTTGGGTGTGAGAAATACATTTGTTGAGAGCGTGAGGGTGGGTGTGACATAAATGGAGATCGAAATGTGAAGAGAAATAATGAGCATGTGTGTCGAATACCAATAGCTCTATTAACAAAGAGATGAAGATCGATCGATACATGAAGTATGTGGGGTGAGGGGGGGTCGATGGCGAGACCTAAACACAACATTTGCATGTACATAGTACTAGACTTAATGTTCATGTTTCAGTTTACTGTGCATTTTAAATATTGAATTGAGGACCATGCATGGCTTACATTTTATTTTTGAATTTGTGTCATACATGCATGGTCTGGAAAAATAGATGCACTATACTTACTGGATAGTTGTTGTATTTGTGTGTGTGTGTGTGTGTGGTCATATGCTTGAATACATACAAGGTTTTCTCATCACCATACCGTTCATCTTTTAAATTTGAATTTGCAATGAAAAACATATTGTGGATACCATGAAATGTGAAATCCATGTTGAGATCACTATATCAAAAACTCACTCTAATTCAAGAACTCGTCATAAATCAGTTACCATGCCTTTTGGAATGACTAGTTATTTGCAAGGAAAATATGGGAATTATAATACATATAGATTCATTCAGCAATTTTAAAAAAACATTCCTTTCGCATTCTCGAATGGTAGCACCCGACGGCGTACCAGCCAGACCGGGCTCGTGTCATGCTGGTGGCGTGTGTGGTACGCACATTATCCAACCCCAACCAAAGGAACCATGATATTAAACTTCACGTCTCCACTCGAGCCTTCGTGTTTCGAGTCGAAATATCTGGCGGCCAAAATTCCAGCCCTACGAAATTCCCCTTATGTCCCCGATCCATAATGACCACTGATGAACAATCGAGGGATGCCTTAATAACTAGCCCACGTTACCTACCGTGCCGAGCACGGTTCAATTCCATTGGTCGCCGCTACCCAAGGTCACCCGTCAACTCCATTGCCTAGTACTAATAGTACTACACCAGGATGAGTACAGAATGGAGCTCAGTTTGTTCGTGCCTACTAGAGTACCATATCACACAATACGCTGGTATGGAGGGATTATCTTTTTACTCTGCATATATAATTTGTTTGAAGTCTAACTAAGAAAAATGTTTGACCAAATTCTTTCTTAAGAAATATGAACATCTACAATAGTAAAGATGCATCGCTCGAAAATTTATTTCATGATGCAGTAATGATATTGTTTCGAATCCTGGATTTTAAATTCTAGAAAATCCAAAACTCACCTGAAATTCATGAAACTGAGCATGGTCTCGTGATATGGCACAAATAGGCTGTCATATTTTTTTGTTCTATTTGAGACAAGCTGCTCATGAAAAGTTGCACACTTGAAGAGCCAAGGTATTTTGGAACAAAGAACTGTCACGTTAACGCGAACGATTCCACTATTCAAACCGTGGGCATTAGACCAACGTGCCGCCACGCGTCCCTCTTCTCATCGGCATGTGCCGTCCGAGCAAGCATGTGTGTCGATAGGAGCCATGCGAGCAGGCCGCTACACAGGCTGACCGGGAGGCGTGTGAGCAGGCTGCTGCGCAGGTTCACCGGGTGGCGAGCCCTTTGACCAGCCTTCGTCGCCCACCTTCCTCCCAACTACCCCCACTTTTAATGGCGCGTGTGCCACTGTTTAAATCACTGCCGCCCTCCCCGGTCTTGCTACAATCTTCTCTCTTCCTCTCTGATTCTCCTGTCGTCTACCTCCAATCAGCCTGACCTCATTGTACGGCATGCCGCATCATGATGGGCTTCCCTTAGTCATCCAGTTTCCTGAGGAAGACACCCAGCCGGAGTTGCTAGAACATAAGGCACTTTGGGATGAGCTTGAACTGGCCTTGCGGGAAGACACCACGCCTGTCCCCACTCCCATTCCAACTCCCGTTGCCACGCCTGTGCCAGCGCCCATCCACGTGGCATTGATGGGCTGGGAGCCGCACATTGTCGCCGAGCTTGAAGCAAGCTGGAAGTAGGCTATTACCTCGATCAAGAGGGGCCGAACCTGGGTAAACTCGTGTCTCGCGGTTCCGATCAACCCCGACAAGCTAACCTCCTAGTTGCGATGGCCTCACAACTAAGTCCTCACACTAGGAAATCTGCCGTGACAAAACCACAACAGTTGGCGCCCATCGTGGGACCAGCGCACAGTGGTTTTTATTTCTTGAAGGGCTCTTTCCCAGGGATCGAGGGATACACCATCGAAAAGATGATGAAGAGTCGCCACGGCAAGCTCTACATCGACGACGCCGGCTGGGGCCCCGTGGCCGACTTAATCGAGTATGGGTACCAGGCCCCCTTCAGCGGAATCCATGTCTTCATCGGCAAGATTGGTGGATCTGAGCTTGAGCCGGACATCTGCACCGACCTCGTCGAGCCAGCTCGGTGCACGCAACCCCCCGGATCGAAGCTAGCCGGAAGCATGTCTTTGTTGCTTTCACGCAAGGGGTGGAACTTGCGAAAAATTCCGCGTCTAGAGGAGAGACTCTCGTCTGCTCAGATGGTGAGTCCTTGACCGGGGAGACTGAGTCAATCTACCAGCTTCATGATGGCGGGCTCGGGGGTTGTTCCAATGGTAACATTATTTCGGACCCCTACAAGCCGCCGTGCCGAGCCGCCATCTTCATGGTGGGGACGACGCCGGCTCTCAATTCTTCGGTGGCCGGAGCGACGGCAACGACTGACCCCTCTGTGTTCGGCTTAGTCAGGCCCCCGGCTCAAGTTCTATCTGAGCTGGTCAATACTCTGACGACTTTGCTAGGGACGGAGGTTACTACGGAGAATCTGGCAGAATGCAATGCGGAGATTGCGAAGCTTCGGGAGCAGATGACCAAAGCCCAGGAGGATATCAACATTGAAAATGCTTGGATAGCCACGTTATAGGCTCAAGTTAATGCAGAGGCGGAACGATTGAGGACAGAGGCTTGGCGTTTAAATCTTGATCAGAACGCCTTTGATGCCATCTACCAGAGGAGATATCAGAGCCGTTTACCTCTGGGTTATGAGCCAACACGTTTGTTCAACACGCCAAGAGTAGGCCCGAGCACTCGGGAGCACTGGTTATGCCCCAATTAACCACTGACACACCTGGGAGTAGGGTAACAGCTTAGCCTCACCGGTCAGAGCCAGTTCGGAGGGAGGAGCCGGTACCAAACCCGCCCCCCATTCAGACACCACCACAGCATTTTCTAACACCGCCGGGTCACTTCTCCAACCCGGTGGATAACATGGTGGCAGCGGCAACCCGGCTCACCGCGCTTCCTATTACCGGTGAGTCGCCGGTCGTGGTGGAAACCCGGAACGCCATTGAACTTTTGCAGGAGGTGATTGCTCAACAAGTTAATTACTCGTATAGTTGGCATCGCGTGCACTCAACTCCTCTACCGAGCCATATCTACAGCCGGCATGCTGAGTCGCCGACAGTGTTTAGTAGTGAACGACGCCGTAACCCGCCCCGTAACCCAAGGAATGATGCTCAAGCAATTGTGAATAGTGCAAGGGCTCGTCGCAAGGCAGAGGCAGTAAACCAGGGGGCTTATCAGCCGCCCTCGATAATTCTTTCAGCTTCGGTGGGGGTCGGGTCGTGTGCCAGAACCATCGGAGTACCGTGTTTGGTGCTGGCTTTACGTAATGAACGCATGCCTAAAGATTTTAAGGGTCCTCGCAAAGGCCCAACTACACGGCAGATCTCCCTCCGGAGGCTTGGATAGAGAGTTATGAGCTGGCCATGGATATGTTGGACGTCAGTGATGCGGTATGTGCCAAGTATTTCACAATGATGTTGGAGGGGTCGGCTCACACGTGGTCGAAGAACCTGCCCCCCAATTCTATCAACACCTGGGCGGAGTTGAAGGAACGCTTTATCAAGAATTTTCAAGAAACTTGCAAGCAGCCGATGACAATTGTTGATCTGCAGCACTGTGTGTAGCGTGAGGATGAGTCGGCCCATCATTGGGCTCGCCAGGTTGCGAGCATTATCCACTCTTCTGATAACATTGCGCCGGCTCAAGCGGTTTTGATTTTGGAGAGGAACTATCACTTTTAGCCTCTTGTGCAGAAGCTAGGACGGCTTAAGTGCAAGTGCACAAATATGGGTAATCTCATGGACGTGCTTACCAGATACGCTGATTCTGATGGAACGAAGGATCCTAGCTCTGATGATGATAAATCTGGCAAGGGCAAGAAGAACGGGGCGGCAAGGGCCAGCAGCAGAATGCCTCGGCGCAGAATGGCAATCACAATAACCAGGGGAATGGTGGAAATGCAAGCACCCAGACGGCAGGTCAGATTTTGTGGCTAACACCAACACAGGGTCCAAAAATCAGCGTCACAATGGCAAGCAGCCTTATAATGGGGGAAAGCCCAAGAATTATGAGGAAGCCCTAAATGCGCCATGCCCTAAGCATAGTTATCCTAGCAAGCTGTCTTCTCATGCTTGGAAGGATTGTTATATTATGCAGGAGTACAGGAATCAATCTTTTTAGCAGCATCAAGGCAACGGTAATGGGCCGCCCGGCGGGTCATACTCAGGAGGTTTCCAGGGAGCCGGCTTTGGTGGTGGCGGCTCAAATTCTGGCTATCAGGGCAAAGGGAACCATGGTGGTCATAATCAGCAGTCTGGTCACGGTAATCGGCAGCAGAATAACCAGTTAGGATACCAGAGTTGTCCTAAGTAGCTCAACAGTGGCCAGTACCATGTATTACCACAAGCACTTGCAAGCGTGACCGGAAGGTCCATAAGCGGGCTGTCAACACGGTTGAGCCAGCGGTGCCACAATATTTGAATTGGTCCGAGCACACATTCACTTGGATCCGGACAGATCACCTGCCCCGTGTCGATGATCCGGGTCGTCTGGCCCTGGTAGTAGCCCCTCAAGTGGGCGGTTACAAATTCACTAAGGTACTTATGAATGGTGGAAGCAACATCAACATATTGTACTATGACGCTTTCTGACGCATGAATCTGATAGAGAAGGATCTCAAGCCGTCTTCCACTGTGTTCCACAGAGTTGTTCCTGGCAAGTCGGCTTACCCTGTCGGGAAAATTGCTCTGGAAGTGGCCTTTGGTGATGAATATAATTACCGAGCAGAGACATTGTGGTTTGAGGTGGTCAAGATCAAGAGTCTGTATCATGCACTATTTGGACGACCGGCTTACGCCAAATTCATGACTCGCACAGGGTGGCGGTTTACGTTGAAACAGATAATGAGACGACACATCAGAACGCTCTGGATGCCTTGGAAGAAGAACGTGATCTCACGGTGGCTCGATCTGCAATTTATCAGCAAGACCTTCGTCATTATCACAGTCGAAGAGTTAGAAGCCACACTTTCCAGGAGGGCGACTTAGTGCTCCGTTTGATTCAAGATCAGACAGGCATGCATAAGCTTTCACCTCCTTGGGAAGGGCCCTTTGTGGTCAGCAAAAACCTCAATAATGGGTCATATTATCTCATTGATATACGTGAACACAATAAGCCATGTACCTCTGAGGAGGAGACCAACAGGCCCTGGAATATTGCTCATCTTCGGCCTTACTACACTTGAGCCACTGGCTCCAGTTATTGTACATACATCATGTATATACCTTTTTATGATCAAATATAATAAAGCCGGCATCCCGAAACTCGGGGCCTCTGTCGTTTCATCTCATATACTATGCATGAGTCTTTTATTTGTTGATCATAGGTCACTTGGGGGCTTCCAACTTATCGAGTTTAGCTTTCTCACCCTCTTGACCTGGCAAAAACGCAACAATATGTTGGTTAAACCTGCCTGTCTGCTTGATGCTACTCCAAAAAGATGACCCGCCGTACTCTTGATAGTCAATCTTTAGGACCCTGAACTCGTTGCTACTTCTTGAGCTTGCGTTGATTTTTTCGTTGAAGAGGAAAGGTTGATGCAGTAAAGTAGAGATAAGTAATTCCCTCAGTTTGAGAACCAAGGTATCAATCCAGTAGGAGACAACGAACAAGTCACCGAATAGCTGCACAAACAATCAACAAACTTGCACCCAACGCGATAAAGGGGTTTGTCAATCCCTTCACGGTTATTTGCAATGTGAGATATGATAGAGATAAATAAAAGGTAAAGTAAATATTTTTGGTATTTTTGGTTTATAGATCGGAAAGTAAAAGATTGCAAAATAGTAGATCGGAAACTCGTAGATTGGAAAGTAGAAGATTGTATGATGGAAAATAGACCCGGGGGCCATTGGTTTCACTAGAGGCTTCTCTCAAGATAGAAAATATTACGGTGGGTGAACAAATTACTGCCGAGCAATTGATAGAAAAGCGCAAAGTTATGAATATCTAAGGCAATGATCATGAATATAGGCATCACGTCCGTGTCAACTAGACCGAAATGATTCTGCATCTACTACTATTACTCCACACATCTACCGCTATCCAGCATGCATCTAGAGTATTAAGTTCATAAAGAACGGAGTAACGCATTAAGCAAGATGACATGATGTAGAGGAATTAACTCAAGCAATATGATGAAAACCCCATCTTTTTATCCTCGATGGCAACAATACAATACGTGCCTTGCTGGCCCTACTGTCACTGGGAAAGGACACCGCAAGATTGAACCCAAAGCTAAGGACTTCTCCCATTGCAAGAAAAACCAATCTAGTTGGCCAAACCAAACCGATAGTTCGAAGAGAATTACAAAGATATCAAATCATGCATAAAAGAATTCAGAGAAGATTCAAATAATATTCATAGATAAGCTGATCATAAATCCACAATTCATCGGATCTCGGCAAACACACCGCAAAAAAGTATTACATCGAATAGATCTCCAAGAACATCGAGGAGAACTTGGTATTGAGAATCAAATAGAGAGAAAAAGCCATCTAGGTACTAGCTATGGATCCATAGGTCTGAGGTAAACTACTCACGCTTCATCGGATGGGCAATGGTGTTGATGTACAAGCCCTCCGTGATCGAATCCCCCTCCGACAGGACGCAGGAAAAGGCCCCTAGATGGGATCTCACGGGTACAGAAGGTTGCGGCAGTGGGAAAGTATTTTCGTGGATGCCTCTGGTGGTTTGGGCATATAAGAGTATATATAGGTGAAAGAATTAGGTCAGGGGGTGCACGAGGGGCCCACAAGGGTGGGGGGCGTGCCCTACCCCCTGGGCACGCCCTCCATCCTTGTGGCCGCCTCGCGGCTCCTCCGACTTCATCTCCAAGTCTCCTGGTTTCCTGTTGGTCCAAGAAAGATCATCGCGAAAGTTTTATTCCGTTTGGACTCCATTTGGTATTCCTTTTCTGCGAAACTCAAAAACAGGGAAAAAACAGGAACTGGTACTGGGCTCTAGGTTAATAGGTTAGTCCCAAAAATAATATTAAATAGCATATTAATGCATATAAAACATCCAAAATAGATAATATAATAGCATGGAACAATCAAAAATTATAGATACGTTGGAGACGTATCACTCGTCAAGGTTAAAACGACGGCTTAAGTCATGTGAGACCCGACTTATAGAAAGCGAGGATAAACCAAGGCTATCGTGCCAAGCTTCACTGAAGCAAGACTTGAGCCTCGAAAGCCATTCTTTTTTGTTGAGCCTCGAAAGCCAACTTTTAACTTATTCAATATATATATTGGCATTGTCTATTTCTGTTTTTCAGGAATTTTTCGCTCTTAATCATGTTATGGCAATGACTATGCGTCTCCGGGTCAAAAGATTTCTGAGTTAATTGTCATCAGCATTGAGATTTTATCAACCAAGAGTCGACTGGGTTAATAACCCGCAATTCTTCCAGAATCAATCATTACGACTATAAGTCGTCGGTGGATAAGTCACCGGATTACTTCACACCAATTATAACTGGGTAGAATTTTTTGCAGGCATACGGGGTTTCTGCATTTACAAGTTGCTACAGGCGACTTGTCACGCATAAGTGCAACCAATGATTGTACGATATTAAAAACAAGACATCCAATGCGGGTTATCCGAACGCGTTGGTTTAAATCCTTCATCATGAAACTATGGTTTGAGCAAAAGATAACGTGCACGAAGGCACGATAAGGGAAACCTAATGTTTTGCTAAACTATTACAAGGCTCTAGTTAAGCCCACAATATTTAAAGTTTTTCTAAGGAGTATAAACTACTCCTGTAAGCTGGCCTCTGTGCCGTCCGGGTTAGCTCCTTGATGACCTCTAGTTGTTGACGCTTCTGAATTATCCTTCACCGACTCTTTAGCTTGGATCTGAAGGTTGTCCCGATTCCAGTTGACATCCGTTAAAGCTTGGAAGATGGCTTCGTCATGCAAGATAGGAGACGGGTCAACATCAGGAGCAAAGAGATGCTTACGCCATTGCGGATCAAGTCAAAAGATCTAAGTGTTGGCGGCGTAAATCGCGTGTTGTTGCCATCATAAGCCAGCTGATATTTATTCAGCTCTATTTTTGTGACAAGTTGACTCGCCAGTGCTCGGGTCTCCTTCACACATCGGGCGTAATCAGGCTGAGAAAAATCGGTCCCATCATCTTTATATTGTGGGAACCCGTCGGCCATCTCCAAATGGTCTAATTCTGGCGCATAAGCCATAGCCCAGCTCAGCACGGTCATTGCCCCTGATCGGGCGGCTGACCTCTTCAGTTCTTCGACCTGCATTGGGATGGTTGACAGCCACTTCAAAACATCTTTTATGAATTGCGGCAGGTCTTTTTCGCCCATTACAACCCTTAGGGTATGCATGCTTCCAGCATATAATTGTTCTACGAGGGAGTTACAGCCTTTAGCTTCATTAAGTTATCTTGGAGGTTGTGAGTTCTATCACCTGCAAACAATTACAATGGCTAAGTCGCCATGCGAGTTGTTACCTATACATGACTCGTTTGGCGAGTTGTTAGCATGAGTTCATGAAGTTGCTTACCAAATATGGCTTGGGTCATTTGGGCCATATGGCGCTTTAACCTGGCAAGCTCTTCAGTAACAGGTGCCATCGGCCTTTGGCGGCTTCTGCACGCTCGATCAGGGCGGCTTTCTCAGTCTCAAAGGATTTCTTTTCTGTTTCAAAGCCCGCCTTGATTTTATCTAATTCTTCCAAGGAAGATTGCAGGCTTGATTCCGCCTTGGCTCATAAAGCTGGTTCAGATTCAAGTTCTTTTCTCAAGCCATTCAAATTTGAGTCGTCCATGCTGACAGCTTCCTGCAAAGAGAGTGGTAATTTATACCTAAGATGGCAATACTATATAGCCCGATACTTGGGGGCTATGACAAGCACGTTCATCTTATTATTGAAGTCCTAAGCAGATTGCAAGAAATATGCTTAGCACTTGGGGGATAATGCATGTCATTTTTTCTTCTTTAAGGGTACAAGAAGACCTGACTCAGTTCATAAAAATGAGTCGGCCCTTGGGGGCTACAGGTCAACTCTTCAAAGTTTATTTATTTAAAAGACCCGATTCATCTCATAAAGATGAGCCGGCCCTTGGGGGCTACTTGATGTTTCTTTTAACAAGACATATATTTGAAGAACCGGCTTATCATTGATATGATAACCCGGCCCTTGGGGGCTACCTTACAAGCTTTCCAGATTTTTGGTCTAAGTCTTAAATGCACTCAATACTTCCTATATTTAAGACTTGGGGGCTATGTGAGGATATGTATAGTGCTGGAACAGATTGATCGTACCTCATACTTTCTCTTCATCATGTTTACCATGCCAACTTCCATGTCACGGCTGGTAGAAAGGTGAGCCAGGTAGCCCGCATGTAGTTCTTCTGCGCTGAAGTCTTCATAAGCTGGCAGCTCAATTTTGGTTTTCCTTTATCAGACAAGGGCGTCTTATTTTTAGCGGCGAGCTTGGTCAGCACGGTGGAGACCTCTGGGGCTTTGTAAGCCTCCCCGGTAATAACAATGTCATCATTGTTCCTTTCATGAGAAGGAACGTCTTGAGCCACCTTACCAGGGCTTGAAACTTGAGCCGGACTAGGCGGGTTAAGATTACCCGCCGCGTTGTGAAGGTCAGCCTGGGCATTCATTGCTTCAGTAGTTACTGGTTTGGTTTCTGGAGGCGGCTCAGTCTGATCATCAAGACGGCCTTCTGGTATCTCATCGTGAGTCTCAGGGGTCACTAAGTTTGGGTCCTCTGACTCTGGAATTTCAGCAGTTGTGGATGACTCGTCAACTTTTCTCTTCTTGGCCTTAGCTTTGGCACTGCGGTTAAGACATCATATTCAAAAAACACACAACAGGGGTTGTAACCAGTCGCCAACAGTTGATAAGATTGTTTACCCGGGGTTTATAATCAAAGCCGGCAGCTGGGTAGAAGTCGAATCCCCTGAGGAAGGCGGCGACTCCTGATAATTGGAATCAGAGGGGTTAAGAGGCTGCTTGATATGCCGGCTCGTGGAAGAGAAGGAGTTGGGCTATGAGGCACCTCGTTACGTCGCTTGCGGGCGGATGGCTCACGAGATACGCCGGCCAGCAGCTCTCTAGAGCCGCTCCGAGTTTCGCGTCTTGATTCATGCCGGGTTTTCTTCAAAATAAAGTTTGGATCCATGTGAGCATCTAGATGAGAAAATCTTACATTTTGAATGACCCTCCTTGTTTTCGTTGGAGACAAGGATTCTGAGCCAGAAGAGATGGAAATTACCTCAGCATCATCAGCCCGTCTTGTGGCAGCATCACCCTGAGAATAAGAAGCGTCAGTGAGTTCAATAAAAAGGCAGCCAAGGGAATCAAGTTCTACCTCTGACTAATTGTCAACTGCTGGTGACTCGCCCCTTGCTACCGGGTCATTCACATTAGCAGATTTGTTCTTTCTTTGAGCTGGCGTAGTTTTAGCCTTGCTTGCCTGTGTTTTCTTCCTCTTCCAGAATGGAGAGTCGGCCTGCATAAGTTGAACAGGGTTAACAAGTGAGATATCCGGATAAGCAAGGATTGATAAGCTAGACAAATGGTTATATGTATACTCACTGCAGGAGCCGGGTTAAGCTTGAAGAACGGTTGTAGCCCTGTGTTATTACAGCTCTCTTGAGTCTCCCCAAGCAGTTTCTTCACAATCTTGTTTATGTCATCAGTTTCCAAGTTCACAGTACTATACCGTTGAATGTCATTTGAGTCGCCCGAATAATTGCACATTAAGCCAGGCCGGCGACTCAAGGGTAGGATTCTCCAAGTAACCCAACACCAGGTTAGGTCAACCCCCGTTAAACCATTGGCCAATAAGGCCCTGAGTTTCGAATATACATGGGCGGCTTGAGCATGCTCTTCTGGAATAACCCAGCTAGGGAGGTCCAAGTCAATAGGAAGACGGTTGGCTCTGTAACCCGGTAAGGGGTTCTCACCAGCTGGAGCTGTGTTCTTATAATAGAACCAAGTCTTAATCCATCCTTTAGGATGACTTGGTAGAGTGACTGGAGGAAAGGAACCATCTCTCCGCCTCTAAATTGAAACCCCGCTGAGTTCTAGGCTGGGGCCATGAGCAAACTCTTTCTGACGGTTGATGTAGAAAAATTCCTTGAAGAGAGGAACAGTGGGCTCCATTTGCAGATATGCCTCACATAAGACTTGGAATTGGCACAGGTTGGATATGGAGTTTGGAGCAAGACCTTGAGGATGAAGGTTGAAGAAATTTAAGAAGTCCTGGAAGAATTTTGACCCGGGTAGAGAGAAACCTCTAAGGAGATGGTCTATAAAGACTACGACTTCCCCTTTGCCAGGTTGGGGAACATCGTCTCCTTGGGCGGCTCGCCAGCCAATGTCCTCTTGAGCCGACAAAAGGCCTTATTCTATATAATCATTTAGCACGAGCTGGGAAACTTGGGAAGGCACCCAGTTGCAAATTATGGTTTTTGACATGATGAGCCGGCTAAGAAAGGGCTAAGAACTGCATAAAAATGAATGGCAGGTTAATTATGAAGTGATAACTCGCCACATCAACTATATGATGAGACAACACTGTTAGCTGTGGTAAAAGACAAGACGGCATAATCATTAATGACGGATGAGTTGCCCAGCCGGTGAGCCGGCTTGACGAAAGAGGCAATTTCTAAATATCTAGTGGGTAACAATTACAATGTTGAGCCGCCGAAAACATGAAGGCGACTTAGCTAAATTAGTGATTGCTAAGTTTTCTGCTAAGTATGGGACCAACAAGTTTCTACTGAAGCACCTATAATCATGGATCTACAGATAGTTCAAAAAGGGAAAATAATTGCTAAACCTAAAGACGAAGCCTTGGAGCAGTGGTTGCCAAACCTACGGATTCCTAAGGAGATCTAAGTATTTTAGATGCAAAAATGGTGCTACCACTCACGCCACCATATTTCTATGGGAAAACTCATTAAAACTACATCTAGGCTAGCAATGGTGATGAAGGAGCGGTGAACTCCGATGAACTCCGACGAACTACAATGGGAATAGTACAGATCTAAAGAAGAAGGGATAGTGTACCGGACGGTTGCAGAGGGTGGCGAAGATGCTTGGCCGAGCTCCGACGAAGATTGGATGGCGCCACGGTCCTGGATGGGTCGGCCGGTGACGGACGCACAGAAGCGGCGGTGCGGCGAGGAGCTTGGGCTCAAGGAAGAATAATAAGAAGAAGCGGCGGGGGCGAGGTAAAAGTGAAAACAGGAGCCCCTGGCGTATATTTATAAGGTGAAAAGGTGAGACTAAATGGCAGGCGCAGAAAATGAGGGGACACAGTAACTTTCAGAGCCAGAGACGCCTCGATTTTTGGGATAAAAGGATATGCATAAAGATTCGTTGTGATGTCATCATGGATTTCCCAAGATTTTCGGATGTGACATCATCAATGGAAAAGATGTGAAAAACAACAAGTCCGGAAGTGTTATAAGCCAGCATTTCATGATCCGGAGAAGATGCAGATATGACAAGAAGATAGGCTGCCAGGTTAAGATGATGGAGATTGACATGAATGAATTCACATCAATTTGGGGGCTAATGTTGGGGAAATGACCCCACGATATGACCCACCATAAGGGGCCGGGTCATCCAGGTGGCGGCTGATAGGAAATAATCAAGATGGGTTGTGGTGCTGAGGAACAAGACTAGCAGGGCAGATCAATAAGTAGGCCGGCTTGCGGCCTAGTATCCGAAGACGGCGACTCAAAGCCCAGAAGTGTAAGCCGCCTGGAGGTTCCTTACTTAGGAAGCAAGACAAGTCAGAGACATACTAAGTCACGAGTCATGATACGACCCAGACTCTTGTAAGCCCAGGGCCTCGACCTGTATATAAAGGTGAGTCCCTGAGGTAAATAGACTAAGTTACAATCGATCAATAGCTAGGTCAAGTGATACGTCTCCAACGTATGTATAAATTTTTATTGTTCCATGCTGTTATATTATCATTCTTGGATGTTTTACAATCATTTTATAGCAACTTTATATCATTTTTTGGGACTAACCTATTGACATAGTGCCCAGTGCCAGTTGCTATTTTTTGCTTGTTTTTTACTTCGCAGAATATCATTACCAAACGGAGTCCAAACACAACGAAACTTTTTGGAGATTTTTTTGGGCCAGAAGATACCTTGGGGGCCAAGAAAGCACCTGGGAGGAGGCCCGTAGGGACCACAAGACACCAGGGCGCGCCCAGGAGCCCAGGCACGCCCTGGTGGGTTGTGGGGCCCATGGGGTCTCCTGCACCGCCTCTTCGCCCTATAAATTCCCAAATATGCCAGAAACCCTAGGGGAGTCGACGAAACACAATTCTAGCCGCCGCAAGTTCTAGAACCACAAGATCCAATCTAACACTATCACGGAGGGGTTCATCATCCTTATTGGTGCCTCTCCGATGATGCGTGAGTAGTCCACCATAGACCTAAGGGTCCGTAGGCAGTAGCTAGATGGCTTCTTCTCTCTTTTTGATTCTCAATACAATGGTCTCTTGGAGATCTATTTGATGTAAACCTTTTTGCAGTGTGTTTGTTGGGATCCGATGAACTTTGAGTTTATGATCAGATCTATATCCATGAATATTATTTGAGTTTTCTTTGATCTCTAATATGCATGATTATTTATAGCCTCGTATTTCTTCTTCGAATCTTTGGTTTAGTTAGGCCAACTAGATCGGTTTTACTTGCCATGGGAAGAGGTGCTTTGTGATGGGTTCGATCTTGCGGTGTCCTCTCCTAGTGACAGAAGGGGCAGCAAGGCACGCATGTATCATTGCTATTAAGGATAACAAGATGGGGTCTATTCCTACATGAATAGATCTTGTCTACATCATGTCATCGTTCTTATTGCATTACTCTGTTTCTTGATGAACTTAATACACTAGATGCATGCTGGATAGCGGTCGATGTGTGGAGTAATAGTAGTAGATGCAGGCACGAGTCGGTCTACTAATCTTGGACGTGATGCCTATATATTGATCATTGCCTTGGATATCGTCATAATTATTCGATCTTCTATCAATTGCCCAACAGTAATTTGTTTACCCACTGTGTGCTATTTTTCTCGAGAGAAGCCACTAGTGAAATCTACGGCCCCCGGGTCTATCTTTTATCATATTGCTTTTTGATCTATTTTTCATCGCATTTGTTTTCAGATCTATTATTCCAAAAACCCAAAAATACTTTGCTGCACTTTTTATTTGCATATTTTATTTCGCGTTTTATTCAGATCTATTTATCCAAACACATACAAACCAATCTATCCTTTTACCGAGGAGGGATTGACAACCCCTCTTACGCGTTGGGTTGCGAGGATTTGTTCTTTGTGTGCAGGTACCATTTACATAGTGTTGCTTGGTTCTCCTACTGGATTGATACCTTGGTTTCATAACTGAGGGAAATACCTACCGTAGTTGTACTGCATCAACCCTTCCTCTTTGGGGAAATACCTATACAGTTTCAAGCCGCATCAAAAGGAATTTCTGGCACCGTTGCCGGGGAGACATCATCAACATCTATCAGGTTCCTAATCACAAATCTCATCTCCTTGCAATATACATTATTTGCCATTTGCCTCTCGTTTTCATCTCCCCCACTTCACAAAATTTGCCGTTTCATTTGCCTTCTCTTTTTGGTTCGCCTTTTTCTTATCAGATCTCTTTTTTTACCACATTGTTGATATGGCTAGTTCTTCCTCTAGTGCATGTACCCTGATAATGAGGTTCTTTATTTTAGACAAAGGGGAGGGGAGAATCTAAAAGATGCTTGGTATAGAATTTGCAATGCTCATAATAGATCTATTCGTAAGCAATCTACCGTTGTTCTTCTTCGCAGTTTTTATGTGGGTATTACCACTTGGTATAGATTCATCCTTGATATGATTACCAGTGGGAATTTCTTGATGTGTCCATCTTTGAATGCTTTTAATGCTATGGTAGATCTAGTGGGTGCACCACCTCTCACTATCAATGAAACTGTTTTAACACTTGAGCATGTTATGCAAAGGCTTGATGCTATTGAAAAGAAAATGCTTACCAAAGAACATATTGAAAACTTAGATAAAAGAATGCATAATCTTGCTAATAAAATTGGGTCAAAAGCGGGAGATATTTTTAAATTACTAAGGGAAAAGGAAACCGTAGTTAACGAAAGAATAGAAGAAAGTCCTTCTCGGATTGATCAGTTGGAAGAATTTTTTAGTAACTTAAGCACAGCCTTTTCTTCTATTAAAACTATTGAAAAAACTCCCGTAAAAATTTGCAAGTCTACACAAATTACTATAAACAAGGGTGTCACTTCTAATAGAAACAAGGAAGATCTCAAAATGATTAGTACTCATCCCAATTTTATTGAAGTGATAAAAGACCCCACTTGCAAGAATGAATTCCTCAATCTTGTTCCTAGGAGTATTGTTATTGAAAATATGTATGATAAATCCCTGAATAATTCTAGGTGTTTGATTGAGGATTTGAAAACTAAAGATGATAATACTTGAATCTATGCATTATGCCTAGCTAGGGGCATAAAACGATAGCGCTTATTGGGAGGCAACCCAATGAATAAAATTTATTTTTGCCTTTTTCTTTCTGTTCTTGAGTGTTTGCTCAATTATTCCTCTGTTATGATTGTGTTTTTTATGTTTTAGTTAGTGTGTGTGCCAAGTAAAGCCTTTGGGATAGCTTTGGTGATAGTTGATTTGATCCTGTTGAAAAACAGAAAATTTTGAGTCCAGTAACAGAATTGAGTAAATTCACAGAAGTGACTAAAAATTCTGAATTTTTTACACAAGATTTATATACAAATTTCCTATGTTTTCCTATTTTTTAAAAAAAATTGGAGTTACAGAAGTATGATAACAATTCGCATCTTTACAGCCTGTTCTATTTTTGACAGATTCTGTTTTCTTTGCATTGTGTGCTTATTTTGATGAATCTATGGATTGTATCGGCGGGTATAAGCCATGGTAAAAGTTAGAGTACAGTAGATATAATGCAATAACAAAATTTGAATGGGTTTGCAATAGTACTTAAAGTAAAGATTGGTTTTCTTATACTAACGGATCTCACGAAGGTTTTGTTAAGTTTTGTGTGATTTAAGTTTTCAAGTTTTGGGTGAGATCACGATGGATGAAGGAATAAGGATTGCCAAGAGCCTAAGCTTGGGGATGCCCCATTGCACCCCAAGTTAATATTCAAGGAGAACCAAGCAACTAAGCTTGGGGATGCACCGGAAGGCATCCCCTCTTTCTTCTAACGACCATCGGTATTTTACTTGAAGCTATATTTTTATTCGTCGCATATCATGAGTTTTGCTTGGAGCGTCTTGTATTATATGAGTCTTTGCTTGTTTTGCTTTTTAGTTTGTCACAAGTATCCTTGCTGGACACACCTATTTGAGAGAGCCAAATTATGCTATGATTTGTTAGAATTGCTCTATATGCTTCACTTATTTTTTTTTGAGCTATGGAATTGCTCTAGTGCTTCACCTATATCTTTTTGAGCACAGTGTGCTTTAATATTTTTGAAGAAACACTCTCATGCTTAACTTAGATTAATTTGAGAGTTAGTAAATTTTTGAAGAAATTCTCTCATGCTTCACTTATACTATTTTGAGAGATGAAATTTGTATGCTCATGTTCTTCACTTAAATTTATTTGAGCTTGTCACAAGCAATTGCAACATATGAAACTAGTCCCAAAGTGATAGATATTTAAGAGGGATATAATAAAAACTTTCATGAAGATCATTGGACAAAATAAACATGATTCTTTTTAATAGTTTTAAGATATGATGATTGTAATATATGAGCCATGTTGGTGAGTAATTATGCTTTAGTAAGAATATTGGTGTTAAGGTTTTTGATTCCCTATGCAAGCATGAAAGTCAATAGTTATGCAATGAAATCACATCCTACTTGTGGTGCATTATTCGGTGTTAGTTATGCTCAATGCTCGCTTATGTGAATTTTTGTTTCTTGGTTGGTTGCTTCTCAATCTTTTTGCTAGCCTCCACTTGTACTAAGTAGAAATACTACTTCTGCATCCAAAATCTTTAAACCCAGTTTTGCTATATGAGTCCACCATACCTACCTATATGTGGTATTTCCGTGCCGTTCTAAGCAAATTTGTATGTGCCAACTCTAATTTTCAAAATGAATTTCCTTTTTGTGTGCCCGTATCTCTCATGAAGTGGTAGGGGGTGGCCAATAATTTCCATGCTAGATGTTTTATTCTCAAGATGGGTGTTTATTCACTTGTCATTGCATGAGAGTATGGCGGTAATAGGGATGCCCAGTCCTGAAATGAAAAAGAAATTTACTTTACGTTGTCAAATAATAAATTCCTTGGAAAGTGTTGGTATGGACGGTACCCGTGGATACGGCTAGCCGTGGAGTGTGAAAGTATGGTGGAAAAAGGAATAAACTTTATTTTATGTTTGGGAACCGCCTATGATATATCTAGCATGGAAAGTGTTGGGAATTACTCGGTCGTTTTCGTTGACGGGAAAAACATTTCTCTCAAAAGTTTTTATCTCTCAATTTAAGCTTTGAGCTCTGCATCTCTACAAATCCCTACTTCCCTCTGCGAAGGGCCTATCTATTTACTTTATGCATTTTTTATTTTTATTTGAGTCTCCATCTTCTCTTATAAAGCACCAACTAGGGAGCACTATGATCAAACTTGTGCATTGGATGTAGCTAATATTCGAGCGTGTTTCATGAATGGATCAATGATTGAGCATGATGGGCTAGGGATAACTTTCTTTAGTGTTGATATTTTGAAAGACATGGTTGCTTATTGATATGCTTGAGTATTGAAGTTATCATGTCAAATATAGACTATTGCTTTGAACCATCTAAAAGTCCAAATGTCCATGTTACAAAAAAAAAGAATATGTGATGAACATGTTAGGCAGCATTCCACATCAAAAATATTGTTTTTATCATTTACCTACTCGAGGACGAGCAGGAATTAAGCTTGGGGATGCTGATACATCTCCAACGTATCTATAATTTTTTATTGTTCCATGCTGTTATATTATCATTCTTGGATGTTTTACAATCATTTTATAGCAACTTTATATCATTTTTTGGGACTAACCTATTGACATAGTGCCCAGTGCCAGTTGCTGTTTTTTGCTTGTTTTTTACTTCGCAGAATCTCAGTACCAAATGGAGTCCAAACGCAACGAAACTTCTTGGAGATTTTTTGGACTAGAAGACACCTTGGGGGCCAAGAAAGCACCTGGGAGGAGGCCCGTGGGGACCACAAGACACTAGGGCGCGCCTAGGAGCCCAGGCGCGCCCTAGTGGGTTGTGGGGCCCACGGGGGTCTCCTGCACCGCCTCTTCGCCCTATAAATTCCCAAATATTCCAGAAACCCTAGGGGAGTCGACCAAATACAACTCCAGCCGCCGCAAGTTCCAGAACCATGAGATCCAATCTAACACCATCACGGAGGGGTTCATCATCCTCATTGGTGCATCTCCGATGGTGCGTGAGTAGTCCACCATAGACCTAAGGGTCCATAGGCAGTAGCTAGATGGCCTCTTCTCTCTTTTCGATTTCAATACAATGGTCTCTTGGAGATCTATTTGTTGTAAACCTTTTTGCGGTGTGTTTGTTGGGATCCGATGAACTTTGAGTTTATGATCAGATCTATATCCATGAATATTATTTGAGTTTTCTTTGATCTCTTATATGCATGATTATTTATAGCCTCGTATTTCTTCTTTGAATCTTTGATTTAGTTAGGCCAGCTAGATCGGTTTTTCTTGCCATGGGAAGAGGTGCTTTGTGATGGGTTCGATCTTGCGGTGTCCTCTCCCTGTGACAGAAGGGGCAGCGAGGCACACATGTATCATTGCTATTAAGGATAACAAGATGGGGTTTATTCCTAAATCAATAGATCTTGTCTACATCATGTCATCGTTCTTATTGCATTACTCCGTTTCTCCATGAACTTAATACACTAGATGCACGCTGGATAGCGGTTGATGTCGGAGTAATAGTAGTAGATGCAGGCAGGAGTCGGTCTACTAACCTTGGACGTGATGCCTATATATTGATCATTGCCTTGGATATCGTCATAATTATTCGATCTTCTATCAATTTCCCAACAGTAATTTGTGTACCCACAATGTGCTATTTTTCATGAGAGAAACCACTAGTGAAATCTACAGCCCCCGGGTCTATCTTTTATCATATTGCTTTCCGATCTATTTTTCATCGCATTTGTTTTCAGATCTATTATTCCAAAAACCCAAAAATACTTTGTTGCACTTTTTATTTGCTGGATTGATACCTTGGTTTCATAACTGAGGGAAATACCTACCATAGTTGTACTGCATCATCCCTTCCTCTTTGGGGAAATACCGACGCAGTTTCAAGCCGCATCATCAAGCGAATCTATTCCCTTGTAATTGATCTCCAAGCAATAAGCAAACAAGCAGGAAGTAGGCTATTATCTCAATCGAGAGGGGCCGAAACTGGGTAAACTCGTGTCTCTCGGTTCCGATCAACCCCGACAAGCTAACCTCCTAGTTGCGATGGCCTCACGACTAAGTCCTCACACTAGGACATCTGCCGTGACAAAACCACGATAGTACTAGTACCTTTTATCCAAATATAGAAATACAAATTTCCAAATTATTCAACGGCATGTTCAAAAACCCCAACCCTCCCAGATAGAAAAGAGGATTCTAGGAACATACTGTGCACTTTTTAAAATCCTGTGTTAGGATGAGAAGTAACAAGTTTGGCATCTTGCCAAGGGTGCAGAAACCTGTAGGGTCCTCGCACTCACTGCAAATGAAACACGCTAGATTCAGTAGTAAGAAAAATGCATCAACGGTGGCGGTTGCCATCCTAGGATTACCGGTGACCAAGGGACTAGGATTTATCAGGGATGGATGAAGAATTCGTACCTGGTTCTCCATGAGAAAACCCTAAGCATCGCTGAGAGGTGGTTTTCTCTGAACAAGCTGACGAGGGGGAAGAGGATTCAGGCCGAGTGAAATATTGCTGCTTCATTCGTCCAACATACTGCTACTGCTGGAAAGGTGGGGTTTTTGTGATTTGACGGCTCATTGGGCATTACTGCGGCGCTACGACCGGGGTGAGTCTACCGTGCAGTTGTGCACTCTAGTTTGGTGCATGGCACGTGGACCCCGTTGCTGGATGCCCCGCATATCAGCGAAAGGAAGTAGAAAGGCAGGAGTAACTAGTTACACATAAATATATTTTTGATAGAGAGATACTCCCTCTGTAAAGAAATATAAAAATCTTTTATAACACAAATTTAAACATAAGAAAAATCAAGGGGAATATATATACATAATACGGGGTTCAGATGAGAATAAAATATTCATATAGGCTGACGGGTCTAGACATTGGCCACATGCCGATGGGCCTGCATGTTTGGGGCCCCATCTGTTCTAACTCAACGCATTTCATCCGGTAAATATTGCATGCGATCGGTACAACACTGGTTTTAGATGCTGTCGCAAGGCGAATACAGAAAATTAAATAAAGCACGGCAACTGTTAGAATGAAATCAAACGATAGTTCCTAACCAGCAATCAGAGTTGCAATTCTTTCACGATGTCCTACGTGATAAATACTACTGTAGTACTACTTATACACACAGGACACTTGTTTCACCATGCCATATTACATCAAAAGCTCTCGGAGGATAGATCAGTTCGGCAGTTGTGTGCTGCTACAGAAGAATTTCAAAGTTGATTAGGACCAGCTCTCCTTGCCGAGAAAGTTTGATTTTGACATCATCCCCAACTGCAAGATATGATCGAGTTTTGAACCTTGACCATCCTTTAGCATCAATCATCATGCGACCATCCTTTCTACGTACACTATATTGCGCAGGTTCATTCACACCAAGGTTGCGCATGGTAAGAGAAACTTGGTGATGGTCGCCCGGATTATTGAACGACTCCCTCGTTGCTCTAGGAATTCTCTGTTTGCAAACAAGAAGACATACACAAACAGTTAGATCAACACTGTGAATCATGTGAAACAACACGGAAAGAAAAAAGAAAGAAGCACTTGGGTTGCCAATGCTTACCAAGAAGGTGGAGATGTCAGTTTTTGTAAGGACTTTGGTATATGCAGTGCAAACTGCATCCTAGTCTGTTGCCGGTGCAAGTGCTGGTTCCGTTTTCACTGCACGGGCCAGAGCAGATGCAAGTGCAAGTTCAAGTGTTGGCACAAGTTCAAGTGTCGGTGCCCAATCCTTTGGTGGAACAGACTGAGCTGCTGCCACCGTCAGTGCTAGAGCCAGTGCTGTCGGAGCAGGTGTCGGTGGTCGATCCATTGCTGGAGGTGGCACCGATGTGTGAGACAGCAATGCTCATCTCTGGTCTACTATGATTTTAGACTTCAGCTTTCTAACTTCGCCAGGCTCCGTGACCTGGATTCAGTCTTTTTCTTTCCTTCTTTTAAACACGAGAATGACTAATTGTGGCGTGTTTGTTAAAACAAACTGTAGTTGTTCAGAGGGCTTCAGATTGTACTCAGACAACAGACTAATCCAATTGTGTCCAGTAATATAAGTGATGGACAGTTCCTTTGTTATTGACACGTCATAAGAAATGAAACCTGCTAAAATAACCATCATAGAGCAAACCAAACAGTTTATTCTGTAACGAATGTGACATGGCAAAACCTGCATTGTAAAATTGCAGCAAAAGTAAGAAAACATGGCAGTAAATCAATGAGATTTACTTGATGTGACACGAGTGAATCCTTACCAGGATATCACTACGTTCAAGTTCTAAATTGAAGGTTGATCGTCCAATTACGGGTGGCATGTAGGGCCCCCCTTACTCCCACAAGCAGGATAGTCCAAAGGTTGTGACAACTTTGCTTGTCTGAACATCGGTGGCAAGAAATAGTCTGCGGAGTTTTATTACTACCTCGGTTCACAAATATAAGATGATTTTCGATATTTTACTACATATAAGACTACATATACGCACATAAATGAGTGAACAAAGAAACTAAAACATGTCTACATGAGATACACAAAAAAGTTAGAACATCTTATATTTGTGAACAGAGGGATTACTTACAATATCCATAACACATGTTACTGAGGCTACTAGGCATGAGAGCAAAAATCTTGCATTTCCTACAGCTAGCATTGATGTTCATAAAGTAGTTGAAGTAATCTATAAGAAATCAGTTTTATGTGGAAAAATCATATGCATGTCAACCTCTCGCATGTTTTGGTCAAAAGAGCCAATTAGAACCATCATTTGGCACACAAAAATCACATGCAAGATCGCCTAGAAAGTTGTACTACTATTACTACGTGTACATTACACAAACCTCGCATACTAATAAGCACTTTGCAAGTTAGATGAAAAAACACGATCAAGATCGCCAAAAGGATCGCCAAGAAGAGATATTACCTGGACGGGCTTAACGAGGGATCCCGGAGAGGGGGGCCTTGGACAGGGCGAGGGCCTTGAGCTTGTCTGTGGTAGTCTCGGTGGGGTGCTTGCACTTCTTTGCACCCCGAGCCTCGACTGTTTTGGCCAGAGCCATAGACATCACTTTGGCCGGTGCTCCAGGGTCCATCAAGAAATGTCAAATATAAATAAAAGGAAAGAAAACCATAATCACAAACCCGAAAGAAGAAGAGAGAGGGAGTTAGGATCGGTCGCGGGGTTGCAAAAGATGACGGGGCCTTGGCCAGAAGCAACACCATTGATGCGCTCACCTTTCCTTCTTTGGGAGAGAAGAAGAATGGCAGAAGCGCGTTGGGGTTTTCTTGAAGAAATGAGGAACAAGATGAGGGAGAAGCGAGTTGGGGTTTTCTTCAAGAGAAGAAGATGAGGGAGAAGAGTGAAATGATGGTTGCTTCGTCCGTCCAATTTACTGCTGCAAAGGTGGGGTTTTGTGATTTGACAACTCATTGGGAATTACTGCGGCGCTTCGACCGGGGTAGTCTACCATGCAGTTGTGCACTCTAGTACGGAGTAATTTATTGCATGGCAAGTGGACCCCAATGCTGGCTGCCCCACACATCGGCGAAAGTGAGTAGCAAGGTTCTCGACGAGTGTGTCCACAATTTCTTAAAAAATATTGATTACAGCAAGCGTTTCCACTCTTACGACAGAGGAGTGCAAAACACGGCAGCCACTTGAACTTACACTACTAGTACTCCTACTACTAGGCATGTGCAGTGGTTCATACGTCAGTACTATAATCTTGTTGCTAGTGTAGTAAGATATGACGATAAAAAATGATGTCTAGTACTCTAACTATTTATAAATAAATCGGTGGTGAGGGATATTGTTGCGAGTGTTTCAACAGATTTTTGGTTTATATAGCGGCTACTATTCATGAATATGGTCCTCGGTGGGTCCCTGCGTGTACGTGCCTCCCATCCAGTGCTACCTCGGCGTATAGGCGTCCTGTGGTGTATTATTTTTAGCAGACAAGGGAACTAGAGAAGTCGAATCAAGGGATGGAGGCGGTAGCTGCTCCAGAAGGGTGTCTCCGGAGGATTGACATTTGTTGACATGTTGTGCGCATGTCAACTATGAACAGTAGTGTAATATGCCCCTTTTTTGACTGTTCGGTCGAGAATGAACGGTGAGATCAATGTTAACAGTACTAGGTCTATAGTGCAAGGAGAGTACGATGCTACAGTACTCCACCGAACAGGAACCATATGAAGCACGAATCTATAGTGCTTTGTGCTACAGTGACTGATCTGCACCGTCTGAGTTTGATCCAACGGTCATGTTGCGCCAAGACATGCCCATGCAGAGGACGCTTAAACACCACCGAAGTCCCTATGCTTCTCCAAGCGCACGACGGTGGTGATGCAGGGTGCCACCGCCCATAGTGCCCACTCCCGGTCAATGGGAGCCAGCTCATGAAAGACGGCGTCCAATGGGATGAATGGATTTCGGTCACAAAGCCTGGAGAGGATTCACCAGCAACGGCGACGGCCGCCCGCACCCCCTCCTTGTCCAGCTCCGCCCCCACCACCGCATGGAGATGGCTCAGGTCCTCGGAGATATAGGTGAAGAAGAAGACCAAGTCAGGAAGCCGCAGCTCGTTGAAGTCGATGGGGTAGTCGAACAGGTTTAGCCCGACGGCCTGCATGGTCACACTAGCACGATGGTAGGCATCACGCAGCCGCAACACGTGAGTGGCAACATGGTCCAGCAAGTGGTTGAGGCGATCCTGGACCTCTTCACGATCGGCCCGCTCATGCTCCAGCTGGCTCACCTGACCGCTTATCGTATCTCCCGCTTTCTGCAACAACGCCGCCGATGCCTCAAGCATCTTTGTGGTGGACTCTTGTCGCTTTTGAAGCTCCGTGAACTCCCGCACATAAAGGAGGAGCATGGCACTCCTCTCCTCGCTGAGCTCATGGAGCTCCACGTCCTTGGCCCTGAGCTCTGCATCCTTGGCCTGGAGCTCCTCTGTCAGGCACCTCACCTCAGACTTCATGATCTGGTGCGCTGCCATGGAACCAGGTAGAAGCAATGGGAAAAGGAAGCAAAGGGGGCAAAACGACTGAAAGGTAATGCAATCTACGGGAAGGCGGAGGGAGCCAGCGGAGGAGCAGGGTGAATCTTTTGGTTTTCACCATGGGAAAACCCTAGTCGACGCCTTTTCACATCAAGGAGCATTGGGTTTCACAGGCGGAGTCATCATGACTAATTGCTGCCGCGCCTGCTCCCGTGAAAAAAATAAAAATCTTGTCGCGCCTGCCGCACCCAAAGACCAAAGCAACACAGCGGTGGATATTTAAATTTACCTACCAGCAAGGATAGAAAAAGGCATGAAAAAACAAATGTGGCGGCGGCCTAGCTGATCGGTCGCACTAGCCCAACTAGCTAGCCACCGTGCTTCACTGATGTACTTGGCGGGAAAGGTGGGGTTTTCTGATTTGATGACTCATTTACTTGCTTCGGCGCTATGACCGGGGAGGACCCAGGAACCACACGGTATGGTGTCCCATGTCTCGACAAGGAAGAAAATATGCGTGCACCACCCGGGAGGACCCAGAAACCGCGTGGTAGGGTGTGCCACGTCAATTGAAAACACCCCACTAGCCACACAGCTTCATCATGCTAACATGGCACGGAGGATAGGTGTGGTTAGCTCCGTCTCGACCAGCCACAACGTCTTTTGTTCTAGGCAATTCATCTATTTTCCAAGCATTTTTTTAGTTATAATAACACCACGGCCAGCTCGCGCCGCTCTTCGTGTTTGCCCATGCGTCTAAAGGTTGTAGATGGATAGGAGAGAGAGAGATCACAGACATGGGACCCACCAGTAAGTGAGTCAACATTCATGCATTTGTTGATGAGCCACTAACTCTACTCTACTCAATGTAATACAGTATAAAATCAAGTTATGCGACAAAGCCAACAACCATTGTTGTTTCAGGCTATCGACGTACGCTTTGTAGTCCAGGTTGCCGGTTCGAATCTCATCCTTCTGATTTGTTATTTTTAGGTCCAAATTTGATCAATGACAAGTGAGACCCCCGTGTGTTGTTCTGATTTTTCTGTGTATGAATTTTTTTTTGCACAAACACTTTGCACGGTTAGACAAGTTACTGCACCAGTTACACATATTTTGAAAGTTTAGGAACAAAAGTGACAACGGAGGAGAATATCACGTGCTCCCCACAGCTTAGATGCTATGGTGATACGAGATTTTACGTTGCTGGATCTGAGATCCAACGGCTTGGGAGTAGTCTTTGTAATCATGCGCAATTTCCAAACTCTTCAAAGGTTTTTTTTGCAAAAAAACATTCAGGCCTCCTGTGAGCCAATGGATCTCGGATCCAACGGCTCCCAGTAGCTCATATCACCATAGCATCTAAGGTGTGGGAGCACTCGATATTCTCACGTACAAGAGAATATTAGGTGCTCCCCGCAGCTTAATTAGCCGCTACAGTGATACGAGCATCTAGGTCGTTGGATCTGAGATCCAATGCCATGTGCATAGTATTTGTACTTCTGCGCAATTCATGAACTCTTTGAGGCCTATATTTCAAAAACATTCAAACCTCCTACTTGGAGCCGTTAGATCTCCCGGGAGCTCGTATCACCATATAATCTACGGTGTGGGAGCACCCCATATTCTCCCTGGCGAGAAAACATCAGGTGCTCTCATAGCTTGGATGCTACGGTGATACAAGCTTCGAGGCCGTTCGATCTGATATCCAATGGCATCTGAGTAGTCTTTGTACTTGTGAGCAGTTCCCAAACTCTTTGAGGGCTTTTTTGCAAAAACCATTTGAACCACCAAGGAGTTGTTGGATCTCAGATCCAACGGCTTCGAGGAGCTTGTATCACCACAACATGTAAGGTGTGGTAGCATGTGATATTCTTACATACGAGAGAATATGAGGTGCTCCCGCATCTTAGATGCTACGGTGATACAAGCTTCGAGGCCGTTGGATATGGGATCCAATGGCATCTGAGTAGTTTTTGTACTAATTGTGTGCAATTCCTAAACTCATTAATGTATTTTTGCAAAAATATCAAGACCTCCTGTGAGCCACTAGATCTCAGATCTACCAGCTCCAAGGAACTCGTATCAACATATAGCATCTAAGGTGTGGGGGCACATGATATTCTCCCGGGGGAGGGCACAACCCATCGGGGTTTGGCAGGGTGGGGCCATAATATAATGTTTAAAAATATAATCTAAACAATCCTAAAAAGACCTTCACAATTTTATCAAAGGTCGGGGGGTTACCCCCCGACAATCTACATAGCTCAGCCCATGCAAGAGGCATAGTGGGAGCGTCTATGTGTGAGAGAGACGACGTGAGAAAGCGAGGTCAATCGAGTCATATATAGAGGGAGATATCGAGTGAGTGTGGCCTAGCGTACACTCGAATGTTAAAGATGATACACAGAGATATCGTGCGGCAAAGCTGCAGTGAGGGCTAGAGGGAGATAGTTACCGAGAGAGTGGCCTAGATAGACTTTGTGTGCGCGCATTATGAAGGTGTTTTACAGAGGCTACATATGTGTCTTGAGGGAGAGAGGGAGAGGGAAAGAGGGAGAGCTCTTCATGGAGGGCACGATGGGGTTGGGTGTGAGAAATACATTTGTTGAGAGCGTGAGGGTGGGTGTGACATAAATGGAGATCGAAATGTGAAGAGAAATAATGAGCATGTGTGTCGAATACCAATTGCTCTATTAACAAAGAGATGAAGATCGATCGATACATGAAGTATGTGGGGTGAGGGGGGGTCGATGGCGAGACCTAAACACAACATTTGCATGTACATAGTACTAGACTTAATGTTCATGTTTCAGTTTACTGTGCATTTTAAATATTGAATTGAGGACCATGCATGGCTTACATTTTATTTTTGAATTTGTGTCATACATGCATGGTCTGGAAAAATAGATGCACTATACTTACTGGATAGTTGTTGTATTTGTGTGTGTGTGTGTGGTCATATGCTTGAATACATACAAGGTTTTCTCAACACCATACCGTTCATCTTTTAAATTTGAATTTGCAATGAAAAACATATTGTGGATACAATGAAATGTGAAATCCATGTTGAGATCACTATATCAAAAACTCACTCTAATTCAAGAATTCGTCATAAATCAGTTACCATGCCTTTTGGAATGACTAGTTATTTGCAAGGAAAATATGGGAATTATAATACATATAGATTCATTCAGCAATTTTAAAAAAACATTCCTTTCGCATTCTCGAATGGTAGCACCCGACGGCGTACCAGCCAGACCGGGCTCGTGTCATGCTGGTGGCGTGTGTGGTACGCACATTATCCAACCCCAACCAAAGGAACCGTGATATTAAACTTCACGCCTCCACTCGAGCCTTCGTGTTTCGAGTCGAAATATCTGGCGGCCAAAATTCCAGCCCTACGAAATTCCCCTTATGTCCCCGATCCATAATGACCACTGATGAACAATCGAGGGATGCCTTAATAACTAGCCCACGTTACCTACCGTGCCGAGCACGGTTCAATTCCATTGGTCGCCGCTACCCAAGGTCACCTGTCAACTCCATTGCCTAGTACTAATAGTACTACACCAGGATGAGTACAGAATGGAGCTCAGTTTGTTCGTGCCTACTAGAGTACCATATCACACAATACGCTGGTATGGAGGGATTATCTTTTTACTCTGCATATATAATTTGTTTGAAGTCTAACTAAGAAAAATGTTTGACCAAATTCTTTCTTAAGAAATATGAACATCTACAATAGTAAAGATGTATCGCTTGAAAATTTATTTCATGATGCAGTAATGATATTGTTTCGAATCCTGGATTTTAAATTCCAGAAAATCCAAAACTCACCTGAAATTCATGAAACTGAGCATGGTCTCGTGATATGGCACAAATAGGCTGTCGTATTTTTTTGTTCTATTTGAGACAAGCTGCTTATGAAAAGTTGCACACTTGAAGAGCCAAGGTATTTTGGAACAAAGAACTGTCACGTTAACGCGAACGATTCCACTATTCAAACCGTGGGCATTAGACCAACGTGCCGCCATGCGTCCCTCTTCTCATCGGCATGTGCCGTCCGAGCAAGCATGTGTGTCGACAGGAGCCATGCGAGCAGGCCGCTACGCAGGCTGACCGGGAGGCGTGTGAGCAGGCTGCTGCGCAGGTTCACCGGGTGGCGAGCCCTTTGACCAGCCTTCGTCGCCCACCTTCCTCCCAACTACCCCCACTTTGAATGGCGCGTGTGCCACTGTTTAAATCACTGCCGCCCTCCCCGGTCTTGCTACAATCTTCTCTCTTCCTCTCTGATTCTCCTGTCGTCTACCTCCAATCAGCCTGACCTCATTGTACGGCATGCCGCATCATGATGGGCTTCCCTTAGTCATCCAGTTTCCTGAGGAAGACACCCAGCCGGAGTTGCTAGAACATAAGGCACTTTGGGATGAGCTTGAACTGGCCTTGCGGGAAGACACCACGCCTGTCCCCACTCCCATTCCAACTCCCGTTGCCACGCCTGTGCCAGCGCCCATCCACGTGGCATTGATGGGCTGGGAGCCGCACATTGTCGCCGAGCTTGAAGCCACGGGGTTCCACGAGGTCCCCGCTGACTTTCAGGCGCCCGTGCACCTGCCAGCGCATGAGCCTGTGCGTGCACTGGCACAGGTGCCCGTGACAGTCCCCACGCACACGAATGTCTCCGCCGTGCTATTGCCAGCGCCTGTCCCTGCACCGGTGCTAGTGCCCCCCTTAGCGGCATGGATCGCTGCCATCGACCGCTTCCTTGCACCAACGCCAGTCGTCGTCTGCCGCCAGTTGATTGGCTCCTGGAGACCGAAGTCTAGAACATTCTGGCCTTCCTTGAAGCTTGGGCCAACGTTCGTGCAAGACGCCGCAGTCAGTGGCCCGACAACACATAGAGCACGGGAGATGAGCCACTTCCCGCCGCAAGATGCTTCCGCCACCGCCGCGTGATCTACATTTGCCATGAAAAACATTCGGATTGCCATGCTTAAAACCCGAACGTTTGGGATTTATCATTTCCATTTTTTAGTTCGATCGTGGTATGAATGTAAAGTCGCAGTCAAACTGAATGAAATCTATGGTTTGATCTATTGAATGTTCTGCTAGAGCCCTATCAAATTAAATAAAAAAAGTCATCAAGCGACATGTATTCCTTCTCATCACAAACATTTCATATTAAATACCACATCAATTCCAAATTCCAAATACTTTTTTAGGAAAGTCAATTCCAAATACTTGTAGGGCGCGAGCAGTCCCCTTGTTCGAGCACTATGCGATACATCTCTGTATCCACACATTTAATTATTATTAGTTAAATACTACTAGCCTGAACTTGTCTGTCACAGTCACTTTTTTCGTAAACTTGTAACATAACATACTATTAGTACGTGAAACTGGTGTTGTAACTTGTGAACTCGTCCAGATACGGTCAACGGCATCGGGCATCTGCCCCGGGTGGCGCGCCCTGTTTACTTTTTAAACACCGCTCGCGCGTTCTTCATGTTTGCCCATGCGTCTAAACGTAGAAGGGGAGGAGAGAGAGAGAGAGCAGACATGGGACCCACCAGTAAGTGGCTCAAGGAAGGGGAATAATATGTGCTGACGAGCCGGTCCCACTAATCTATTGCAGGTGTGTGAGAGAAATACATTTGTTGACATAGTGGAGAAATGGGGTTGTGTATTTGAGAGAGTTAGAGATCGAAACATGGAGAGAAATAATGAGCGTGTGTCGGAAACCAATAGCTTTGTAAGGTGGATAGGAGGGGAAGATTGATCAATAGAGGAAGTATGTAGTGTGTGTGCCAAGGGGAGGGACCTAAACACAACATTTGAATATAGATAGTAGTAGACTTAATATTGATGTTTCAATTTAGTGTACATTGTAAGATTTGAATTAATGACCATGCATATGGCTTCCGTAATTATTTCGAATTCGTGCTGTACTAGGTTTGAAAAAGTTGATGCACTAATATTGACTCGATTGTTGTGGTATTTTGTATGTGTGTGGTCATATGCTTGAATCCATCCAAAGTTTTCTCACTACCACAGTGTTCATCTTATATATACATATGAATTTGAATTAAAAACGTAGCGTGGATACCGTGAAATGCAAAATCCATGTTAGAATTGGAGATCGCTATGTGACAAACACACTCTAATTGAAAGAACTTCTCATTAATTAATTTATAGTATCTCGTTTCGAAGGACTAATTATTTGCAAGGAAAACACGGGCATGGTAACACATAGAGATTCGTTTGCTAATGAAAAAGATTCGTTTGCATTCTCAAATGTAGGCGCACCAGGCAGACCAGGGTCGTGTCGTGGTGGTCGCGTGTGTCGTACGGACGCTAGCACCCACCCCCTCCCCCCAAAAAAAGAACGATGACATAAAATTTCGCACTTCCACGACTCAGATTGAAATATCTAGCGGCCCCAGTTCTAGCCCTGGAAAATCTCCCTTCTCCCTTGTCCCCTTCTGTGCCCAGAGCGCTCAAATCCCTAATTTGCCGCCACCCAAGCAAAATTCAAATCGCCCCTCGTCTTGTCTCTTTCCCCACCTTTGTACCGACGATGAAGACGATGGTCATGCTTCACCACCGCATCGAAGCTACCTCATCTACGCCCTCGTCCACCGCACCGGCTGGTCCATCGACAACATCGGCCGCCGCAGCCGACGTGCCTCACAAACACTGACTTCCACCGGATCAGGTGTGCTTCATCGATGCCGTCTCCCACCTCACCGGGCTACTTCACCGAGCACATTGTTGCACCTCCACCCCCCGAGGTCATTGGTGCTTCACCAACGGCCTCGTCCACTGCATCATAACACTCTGCTGCCGCTCAAGATCTGCATCCGTAGGCGGCCAGCCAACGCCAACGCATCACCCTCAACGGCTCTGAAGTGACCGATTGATTGAATCTATGTTGGTATTTCCCCGAAGAGGAGAGGATGATGTAGCACTGGTACGTCTCCAATGTATCTATAATTTTTGATTGTTCCATGCTATTATATTATCCATCTTGTATGTTTTATATGCATTATTATGCTATTTTATATCATTTTTTGGGACTAACCTATTAACATAGTGCCTAGTGCCAGTTCCTGTTTTTTCCTTGTTTTTGTCTTTTACAGAAAATCAATACCAAACGGAGTCCAAATGGAATGAAACTTTTTGAGGATTTTTCTTGGACCAGAAGACACCAAGGAACCTTCGGGAGGGGGTCAAAGGGGCCACCGGTTGGCGGCAAGCTCGGGAGGCGTGCCCTACTGGGGGGGGGGCGCCCCCCCAGGCTTGTGGGCTCCCTGATGCCTCTCCAACCCTAATCTCAGCTCCATAAATACCCAAATATTCCCCATATACCAGAGGGCACACCAAAAATACTTTTCCGCCGCCAAAAGTTTCTGTCCTCGCAAGATCCCATCTGGAGGCCTTTGCCGGTACTCCACCGGAGGGGGATTCGATCACGGAGGGCCTCTACATCAACCTTGCTGCCCTTCTGATGATGTGTGAGTAGTTTACCACAGACCTACAGGTCCATAGCTAGTAGCTAGATTGCTTTTTCTCTCTCTTTGATCTTCAATACAATGTTCTCCTTGATGTTCTTGGAGATCTATTCGATGTAATCTTCTTTTGCGGTGCGTTTGTTGAGATCCGATGAATTGTGGGTTTATGATCAGATTATCTATGAATATTATTTGAGTATTCTCTGAACTCTTGATGCATGACTAAGATAGCTTTGTACTTCCCTCCGATCTATTGATTTGGTTTGGCGAACTAGATTGATTTTTCTTGCAATGGGAGAGGTGCTTTGTAATGGGTTCAATCTTGCGGTGCTCAATCCCAGTGACAGAAGGGGACGTGACACATATTTGTATTGTTGCCATTAAGGATAAAAAGGTGGGGTTTGTTCATATTGATTGGATCTATCCCTCTGCATCATGTCATCTTGCTTAAGGCGTTACTCCGTTCTTGTTAACTTAATACACTAGATGCATGCTGGAAAGCGGTCCATGTGTGGACTAATAGTAGATGCAGGTAGGAGTCAGTCTACTTTTCACGGATATGATGCCTATATTCATGACCATTGCCTTAGATATCGTCATAATTATTTTCTTCTCTATCAATTGGTCAACAATAATTTGTTTACCCACCGTATGTGTTCTTTCAAGAGAGAAGCCTCTAGTGAAAACTATGGCCCTCGAGTCTATTCTTATCATATTATTTTCAGATCTATAAACCAAAGCCCAAAAATACCTTGTTGTAATTTATTTACCTTTACTTTATTTTGCACTTTTATTTATCTTTTATACCTATCTCTATCAGATCTCATCCTTGCAAGTAACTGTGAAGGGATTGACAACCCCTTTATCGCGTTGGGTGCAAGTATTTGTTTGTTTGTGTAGGTGCAACCATTGGTGACTTGTGTGTTCCTCCTACTAGATTGATACCTTGGTTCTCAAACTGAGGGAAATACTTATCTCTACTTTGCTGCATCACCCTTTCCTCTTCAAGGGAAAACCCAACGCAAGCTCAAGAAGTAACAGGAAGAATTTCTGGTGCCATTGCCGAGGAGGATCTACATAAAACCTACTAAGTACCCATCATAAACTATCATCTCTTGCATTTATATTATTCACCATTTGCCTCTTGTTTTCCTCTCCCCCACTTCTAAAATGTTTTCAGAAAAACACAAAAATATTTGCCTTCTTTCCGTTTGTCTTTTCGTTTGGTTTTCGTTTGCTTGTGTGCTAGATTGCTTGCTTTGTCACGATGTCTCAAGGAAATACTAAGTTTTATGATTTTTCCAACACTAATAATAATGATTTTATTAGTACTCCGATTGCTCCCACCACTAGTGCGGAATCTTACGAAATTAATGCCGCTTTGTTGAATCTTGTTATGAAAGAACCATTTTCTGGTAGTCCTAATGAAGATGTTGCATCCCATCTAAATACTTTCATTGAATTGTGTGATATGCAAAAGAAAAAAGATATGGATAATGATATTGTTAAATTGAAGCTATTTCCTTTCTCACTACGAGATCGTGCTAAAACTTGATTTTCATCCTTGCCTAAAAATAGTATTGATTCATGGAATAAGTGTAAGGATGCTTTTATTTCCAAGTATTTTCCTCCCGCTAAGATCATCTCCCTTAGGAACGATATAATGAATTTTAAGCAACTTGATCATGAACATGTTGCACAATCTTGGGAGAGGATGAAATTAATGATAAGAAATTGCCCTACTCATGGTTTAAGTTTATGGATGATCATACAATTTTTTTATGCTGGATTGAATTTTGCATCTAGAAATCTTTTAGATTCTGCCGCGGGTGGTACTTTTATGGAAATCACATTAGGATAAGCTACTAAACTCCTAGATAATATTATGGCAAATTACTCTCAATGGCATACCGAAAGATCTTCCACTAGTAAAAAAGTGCATGCTATTGAAGAAATTAATACTTTGAGTGGAAAGATGGATGAACTTATGAAATTGATTGCTAGCAAGAGTGCTCCTATTAATCCTAATGATATGCCTGTGTCTACTTTTATTGAAAATAATAATGAATCTATGGATGTGAATTTTGTGGTAGGAACAATTTTGGTAATAACGCGTATAGAGGTAATTTTAATCCTAGGCTGTTTCCTAGTAATTCCTCTAATAGTTATGGTAATTCCTATAAAAATTCTTATGGAAATTATAATAAGATACCCTCTGATCTAGAGAATAATATTAAAGATTTTATAAACTCCCAAAAGATTTTCAATGCTATGGTAGAAGAAAAATTGCTTAAGATTGATGATTTGGCTAGAAATGTTGATTGAATTTCTCATGTGATTGATTCTTTTAAGATTAGATCTATGCCACCCAGCTTGATATTAATGAGTGTTTGAAAGCTATTCAAATTTCTATTAATGAAAGTAGGGAGAGAACTGCTAGAATGCGTGCTAAGAGAGAATGACTAGAAAAAGTTTGTTCTTCTAGTTTTTGCGATAATCATGATGAAGATCTTAAAGTGATTGGTGTGACTCCTATTGAATCTTTGTTTGCTAATACTCCCTCCGTTCCTAAATATAAGGTGTATAGTTTTTGGCGCAAAAATTAAAGAACACACGGGGAGGGAAAATTTCACATGTTTTGGCGAGATTACACCTGACTAATTGACAAAGAAAATAGAGGAGGTTGCCTCATATAAGGAAATGTAATCAAATCCCTAAAATAATTATCCAAACAAGTGGTGCAACGCAATACACCTTATATTTCAGATTTTTTCTCAAAAATCTATACACCTTATATCAAGGAACGGAGGGAGTATAAAACTTGATAAAGAAGGGACTAGAGATGAGTAACTTTAGCTAGAAGGCGTCCCAATAATTTGGAGGGTGAAGATCTTAATGAAAAAATTGATAAAAGTGGGTTTGGCGAGGTCAAAACTTTAACTAGTGATGGGCCCACTCTTTCGGATTTCAAGGATTTTAATTATGATCATTGTTCTTTGATTGATTGTATTTCCTTGTTACAATCTATGCTTAATTCACCTCATGCTTATAATCAAAATAAAGCTTTTACTAAACATATCGTTGATGCTATGATGAAATCTTTTGAAGAAAAAACTTGAATTGGAAGTTTCAATCCCTAGAAAGCTTTATGATGAGTACAAACTTACTATTAAGATTAAGATTAAAGATTATGAGTGCAATGCTTTGTGTGATTTGGGTGCTTGCATTTCCACTATTCCAAAAACTTTATGTGATGTGCTAGGTTTCCATAAACTTGATGATTGTTCCTTAAATTTGCACTTAGCGGATTCCACTATTAAGAAACCTATGGAAAGAATTAATGATGTTCTTATTATTGCAAATAGGAATTATGTGCCCATAGATTTTATTGTGCTTGATATAGATTGCAATCCTACATACCCTATTATTTTTGGTAGACCTTTCCTTAGAACGATTGGTGCAATTATTGATATGAAAGAAGGAAACATTAGATTTCAATTTCCGTTAAGGAAGGGTATGGTACACTTTCCAAGAAAGAAAATTAAGTTTCCATATGAATCTATTATGAGGGCAACTTATGGATTGAATACCAAAGATGACAATACCTAGGTTTATGCAATATGCCTAGCTAAGGGCGTAAAAAAAAGCTTGTTGGGAGGACACCCAATTTTATTTTTTGTTTTTTTGTTTTTGCTTCTGTTTTTCAATAAATATGCAATTATACTTCTGTTATGATTGTGTTTCAATGTTCTAATTAGTGTTTGAGCCAAGTAAGACCTTTGGGATGATTTGGATGATAGTTGATTTGATTTTGTGAAAAACAGAAACTTTTGCGTCCAGTAGCAGAATTGTTAAAATTTGCTTGAGTGTGTACAAACTTTGGATTTTTTACACAAGATGGATATACAGATTTCCTACGTTTTCATAATTTTTTGGAATTTTTGGAGTTACATAAGTATGATCTTAGTTCGGATCTTTACAGACCATTCTATTTTTGACTAATTCTGTTTTCTTTGTGTTGTTCGCTTATTTTGATGAATCTATTGGTAGTATCGGGGGGGGGGGGGGGGGGGTATGAGCCATGGTGAAGTTAGAATACAGTAGATATAATTCAAATATAAAATTGGAATGAGTTTACAACAGTACCTAAAAGTGGAGATTTGTTTTATTATACTAATGGATCTCACGAGTTTTCTGTTGAGTTTTGTGTTGTGAAGTTTTCAAGTTTTGGGTGAAGTTTCGATGGACTATGGAATAAGGAGTGGCAAGAGACTAAGATTGGGGATGCCCAAGGCACCCCCAAGGTAATATTCAAGGACAACCAAGCATCTAAGTTTGAGGATGCCCCGGATGGCATCCCCTCTTTTGTCTACAATCCATCGGTAAATTACTTGAGGCTATATTTTTATTCACCACATGATATGTGTTTTGCTTGGAGCGTCTTGTATTATATGAGCATTTTATTTTTAGTTTGCCACAATCATCCTTGCTGTACGCACATTTTGAGAGGGACACACATCAATTGTGAATTTATTAGAATACTCTATGTGCTTCACTTTTATCTTTTGAGCTAGGTAGTTGCTCTAGTGCTTCACTTATATCTTTTTAGAGCACGGTGGTGGTTTTATTTTGAAGAAATTGATGAACTCTCATGCTTCACTTATATTATTTTGAGAGTCTTATAAATAGTATGTCAATTTGCTTAGGTTATGAATTTAGTCCTAATATGATGGGTATTCAAGAGGGATATAAAAAAAACTTTCATGAAGATCATTGAATATATGAGAAGTTTGATTCTTTGCATTTGTTTTGAGATATAAAGATGCTGATATTAGAGACATGCTAGTGAGTAATTGTGGTTTAGTAAGAATATTTGTGTTTAGGTTTGTGATTCCCGAAGCATGCACGTCTCGTTATGCGATGAAGTTGGAGCATGCTTTATTTTTTATTGTCTTCCTTATGAGTGGCGGTCGGGTAAGAGCGTTGGTCTTTTCCTACAAATCTACACCCCTAGGAGCATGCGTAGTAGTACTTTGCTTCAAGGGCTAATAAACTTTTGTAATAAGTATGTGACTTCTTTATGACTAATGTTGAGTCCATGGATTATACGCACTCTCACCCTTCCACCATTGCTAGCCTCTTCGGTACCATGCATTGCCCTTTCTCACTTTGAGAGTTGGTGCAAACATCGCCGGTGCATCCAAACCCTGTGATATGATACACTCTTTCATAGATAAGCCACCTTATATCTTCCTCAAAACCGCCACCATACCTACCTATTATGGCATTTCCATAGCCATTCCGAGATATATTGCCATGCAACTTCCACCATTCCATTATTATCATATTGCTTTGCATGATCATATAGTTGACATAGTATTTGTGGCTTGGCCACCATTCATATTTTTTGTACATGTAGCGCTAGATCATTGCATGAGGCATTCATATAGAGTCATATTTTTGTTCTAGTATCAAGTTGTAAGTAAATAAAAGTGTGATGATCATCATTATTAGAGCATTGTCCCATGTGGGGAAAGGATGATGGAGACTATGATTCCCCCACAAGTCGGGATGAGACTCCGGACTTAAATAAATAAAAAGAGGCCAAAAGCCAAAAATTAAAAAAGAAAAGAAAAGAAAAGAAATGAGAGAAAAAGAGAAGGGACAATGTTACTATCCTTTTTCCACACTCGTGCTTCAAAGTAGCACCATGTTCTTCATGATAGAGAGTCTCCTATTTTTTCACTTTCATATATTACTAGTGGGAATTTTTCATTATAGAACTTGGCTTGTATATTCCAATGATGGGCTTCCTCAAATGCCCTAGGTCTTCGTGAGCAAGCAAGTTGGATGCACACCCACTTAGTTTTCTTTTGAGCTTTCATACACTTATAGCTCTAGTGCATCCGTTGCATGGCAATCCCTACTCCTTGCATTGACATCAATTGATGGCCATCTCCATAGCCCATTGATTAGCCTCGTCGATGTGAGACTTTCTCCTTTTTTGTCTTCTGCACACAACCTCCACCATCATATTCTATTCCACCTATAGTGATATATCCATGGCTCACGCTCATGTATTGCGTGAGAGTTTAAAAAGCTGAAGCGCGTTAAAAGTATGAACCAGTTGCTTGGCTTGTCATCGGTGTGTGTGCATGATAAATACTTTGTGGTAAGAAGATAGAGCATGACAAGATTATATGATTTTGTAGGGATAACTTTCTTTAGCCATGATATTTTGAGAAGACGTGATTGCTTTATTAGTATGCTTGAAGTATTATTGTTTTTATGTCAATATTAAACTTTTGTTTTGAATCTTATGGATCTGAATATTCATGCCACATAAAGAAAGATTATATGATAAACATGTTAGGTAGCATTCCACATCAAAAATTCTGTTTTTATCATTTACCAACTCGAGGATGAGCAGGAATTAAACTTGGGGATGCTTGATACATCTCCAATGTATCTATAATTTTTATTGTTACATGCTATTATATTACCCATCTTGGATGTTTTATATGCATTATTATGCTATTTTATATCATTTTTTGGGACTAACCTATTAACCTAGTGCCCAGTGCCAGTTGCTGTTTTTTCCTTGTTTTTGTCTTTTATAGAAAATCATTTTTTGAGGATTTTTCTTGGACCAGAAGACACTCAGGAACATTTGGGAGGGGGCCAGAATGGCCACCAGTTGGCGACAAGCTCGGGAGGTGCGCCCCCTAGGCTTGTGGGCCCCCTGATGCCTCTCCAACCCTAATCTCAGCTCCATAAATACCCAAATATTCCCCGTATACCAGAGGGAACACCAAAAATACTTTTCCTCCGCCACAAGTTCATATCCTCGTGAGATCCCATCTGGAGGCCTTTGCCGGTACTCCACCGGAGGGGGATTCGATCACGAAGGGCCTCTACATCAACCTTGTTGCCCTTCCGATGATGTGTGAGTAGTTTGCCACAGACCTACGGGTCCATAGCTAGTATCTAGATGACTTCTTCTCTCTTTTGATCTTCAATACAATGTTCTCCTCAATGTTCTTGGAGATCTATTCGATGTAATCTTTTTTTGCGTTGCATTTGTTGAGATACGATGAATTGTGGGTTTATGATCAGATTATCTATGAAAATTATTTGAGTCTTCTCTGAACTCTTTATGAAGGATTAAGATAGCTTTGTATTTCTCTCCAATCTATTAATTTTTTTGACTATGTACTACAAGGCAACAGCCTCACAGTTCTTTATTAAAACTTAAAGCAACAAAGGTACAAAGTATAGGGTGTGAAAAGGGAATACTTACAAAGAACCTATGGGAGGGAGGCTACCCAAGAGAGAAGGCTATCTCTATATTTACATTTGATCCTATTAGCTAGAAGGGAAATATCAGGTACAAAGTTCCTCCTTCAAGATCTGAAACTAGGTGTTCCATTTCTGAAGATCATTCCATTCCTTTGAGTCCAAATATTCCATGTGGCAGTGAAAACCACTTCAGAGAAGAAAGGAAGGCCAAAATCCCTCCTGGCAGCTGAGGCCATCATATAAGTTGACTGATTTGGTTGGGTGATCCAAGAAATCCCAAGGTAGTTCCAAACACGTTGACTGAAGTTGCAAGCAAAGAAGAGATGGACACGATCCTCATGACTGGAAATATGGCACATTACACAGGTGTCATCTTGAATGTTCCAGTGTCGACGTTGCATCATATCCCTGGTATTTAAACGGTCCACCAATAGAAGCCATCCAAATACCTTAATCTTAAGAGTGATGTCGGATTCAGGGCTCCGTAGACCCAAGAAGGCTCGATCTCTAGGGCGTGTGCGAAGAACTCAACCTCCCAAGCCTACCAACTCGTCGCCCCACAGCCTAGCCTAGCCGGACTCGCGTGAACAAGGAAGAAGATGAACACGACAGTTTACCCAGGTTCGGGCCACCTTGTGGTGTAATACCCTACTCTTGCTTTGTGGTGGATTGGCCTCACGAGGGGCTAAGGATGAACAAGTACAGAGGATGAACAACCTCACGAGGGCTCGGGGGTGAGAATGAGTCGACCCCTTCTACGGTGGTGGCTAACCTATATTTATAGTGGCCTTAGTCCTCTTCCCTCGAAACTTAGGCGGGAAGGGATCCCACAACGGCCAATTTGAAAGGGGACAAGTAGTACATCTTATCCTGACGAAAGGTGGTATTCGCCTGCAAAGCTTCTGGTCGTGACGCAGTGATGGGCTCAGCGATGACATCCGTCCTGCCGTGCTGGTGGTCTTGGTCTTGTAGCACCGGAATGGAAACCTTTGGTAGATTCCTCGGGAACCCACGTCTGTCCTTGCCTCCTTAGCACCAAAGAGGAAACTGCCTCCTTTGCGCCCGCTGGCGCCCGCCTGGCCTTGGTCGTCATGGCAGCCTCATGAGGCTGGTACCTGCATAGAAATCTCCGCTCCTTGGGAGGTAGCCTGGGGAGGCCGCTCCCTCCGGAGGTCTTGGTGTTGTCTGCCTCGTGAGGCCAGGGGGCCTTCACGAGGGTCTTGTCTTGGCGGTCTTGTAGATGGGCCGTACAAGGCCGTCGAAGGAGCCATGCCGTGGGCCCCAGGCAGACAAGTCTGGGTACCCTGGTTCCTAGAACGCTGACAGTAGCCCCCGGGCCCAAGGCGTGCTCGGGGTGGCTTCGAGGCGAAGCCGAGGGGCAAGGGCGAAGTGTCACAAGCCCTAATCGCCTGCGGGCTAGATCGACGCGTGGCGCTTGATGGGGCGTGGGCGTCTCCGCTTCCCCACGTCACCTCGGCAACTGCCTGACTTGACAATTGCTTGGTGCATGCAGCGGGGCCATCATTGCTTGGAACGTGAGAGGCCACCGGTTAGCCTTCCTCCGCCTATAAATGGGAAAGGGGGCGGAGCCCCCAGCCCATCTTTTTCTTCTTGCTGCCCGCTCCTTCTTCTTCTCCGTCGTCCCGCCATCTTGCCGATGCATCCATGGCGCCGGTGAGGAGGTTTTCCGCCGAGGAGAAGGGCAAGGCCCCACGGGTGGGGCGAACGCTCGCGAAAGCAGGCACGGGTGTCGCGGAGGACAAAGCTGGGAAGAAGAACAAGTGATGGCCGCGTGACCACCCTACCCGCAGGCCCATGCCGGTGGCACAGCCCGCGAGTTCGTGGTGTGGGCGGCGATGCCGCCGTGCACATGGATCCGGCTCCCACGGTCCCTGGCGGGGGAGATACCGTCGAGGGGGCCCGTCGAGTTGTGGCTGCAGCGTGACGGCTGCTGCAGCCAAGCTTCACAGGCGGAGGTTGAGGTTGTCTCCTCCGGCGACGTCTTCATGACCCGGGGATGGGGAGCGATCGCCCGTGCCTGCAACTCGGAGGGGAGGCATGCCCTCCACTTTGAGTACGACAAGGCATCAACGCTCTTCTTCAAGGTCTTCAGAGAGGATGGCAAACGTCTGGAGTGCTGCCCCAGGGGAGGCGATCGAGACGGCGATCCCCCTGCCGGCCGGCGAGGCGGCGAGGCCCCTAGAGGTGAACTTGCCCTTGGCCTTGTCCGCGATTCCTCCGGCAGCAGCGGCGCTTCCTCCGAACCAAGCTCAAGCGACGACGACTACTACGAGCCGCCATGTCGCCATGCCTGGGCTTAGGAGGGGAATGGCGTCGACCAGGCATCACGATGTTGTGGGAGACGTTGCCTAGGTCGCGGCCCTCAGGAGATCATTTTTTCTTTTGTTTCATTCCTGCGTAAAAAATCATGAAGGGCCCTGCGGGGGCGTGTAAGGATCGTGACGCTTGCGCCTTAATGTTAGGGTTCCCAACTTGTGTCGTGATTGCATCTCTCGCTTGGGCACGGGTCCCCCTTTTTATTATCGCGGTAGCTTAGTGCTCTATGCCGACAGGACCCAGTCCCCAGGCAAGCTTCGGCCGTTGCTGGTATGCCAGGTCGCGATGCTGTGGTCAAGGCCAGGAGGTGAGCGGCCCGAGGTCTGGTAAGAGCCCCCGAGGCGCGATGCTCGGGAGGTCCCCTTTAGCGCACAAGCAGCTCCCGAAGGACTAAGAGGGAGGTTTCCTTGCCCGAGCAAAATCCCAGGAAACAAGATGTCAATGATGAGGTTCACGCCTGAGCGTGTGAGGCGACTTAGCTTAGCGAGCTTGCAGCCTAAGGTGGTTTTCTCGTTGCGAGGGCGAGCTTCTTCGGTTTGGCGATTGCGAGGGTGAGCTCCTTGTCCTGAAATAAATCAAGGTGAACCCCGCGAAGGGTGTGAGAGAACACTGACGTTCATTATATTTCGAAAGGAGAGTGCCACCGGTGTCGGGTCGCGCCCCTCCCTTGGTGGTCCTCAGCAAGGTTTCGCGATCCCATTTCTCTCACTCGTCATGGTGCTCTACGTTCTCAGGACCCGGCCCTCGAGCAGGGCTCAGCCGCCGCTGGTATGCCAGGTCACGATGCCGTGGTCAAGGCCAGAGGGTGAGGGCTCGAGAGCCAGTAGGAGCCCCTGAGGTGCGGTGCTCAAGGGCCCCCCTTTTAACATGCAAGCGACTTGCGTGAGAAAGGAGTGGCTCGCCCCGCGGGGGTGCCTAAGAGGGGTTGTACCCAATAGTACGCGGTGTAGCATCTTCCTGAGGTGGTGAGGTGTTGGCGAAGCCACTCGAGGTCCCGTCTCCGGAGGCTCCTGCACATTAGTCAGTCACGAAATACAAAAGGTAGCCGCGCTTGCTGTTCTGCCCATGATCCTTTCGCGAGAAGACGAATGCACTAAGGTCCTGGTGAGGTGACGTGTGCGGGGCTGGCCCGCGAGCCAGAGCTCGGTCTCTTAGGTCTGTCAGCGCTGCAGGGACGGACCCAAGCATAGGCGCCGTGCCGGTAGCCCCCCTCGCGGGACGAGCAAGAGGCGGGTTAGCAACGCACGGGGACCGCAAGGGTAATTTCCAGAGATGATAGATCGTCAAGCGCCATGTTAACAACCATAGTAATTCAAGCAGGCATAACTGGTCCAGCATAAATGAATCAAAATGACGCAGCTACGAGGACGGGCCCCAGCAGCCTGAGGATAATGCAGCCCGAGAGGCGCCCTCAGTTGAACAAACCAAAAAGTCACCTGGCACCATCATTGTAGAAGCGTTGGAGTAGCTGAAGATGCGTGCTGCAAAGATCGCTCCTCACGAGCCGACCGGCTCCTGAGGCCCGGGTGGCTCGAGAGGTCCGGGAGGCTCGCGAGGGTCCGGCACCTCCTCCGTCAGGACCTCCTGGCGCCTGGCCTCGTGGGCCGCCATGGCACCCTGCGCGAAGCGCTGGTATGAGGCGGCCACGTTCAGTAGGCACAACGGCATGCAGACATAGCTGCAGGGGTAGCCCCCGTTCCGGCCGACGCGGGACAGCCATAAGAGGTCCTGCGAAGTAGCCCTGTTGAGGCCTGGGATGTTGACGCAGACGCACAGCTCGCCGCCCATGTCAGGGGGCGGGGCTGCACTCGGTGGTGCAGAGCGACGCTCGCCACGCATGGCTTGCACCTCCTGAAGCTCTTCGATTGCCTTGGTGATGAACTCTTGCGCGCCTAGCGCCTCGCACCTTGCTCATGGAGGCGCGCGTCGAAGCAGGCCTCCACGTGGTGCCCGAACGCCTCCCTTGTTGCACTGGTCAGGTCTAAGGCCTCCAGACGAGAGCCCCCGAGCCTGTCCTGAGGGGGGCGCTGGGCGCGCCTTCCTATGCGAGTGGGAAAGGCGCCACAGCAGTGGGTGCGGGGCCTGAGGCACAATCAGCAGGCGCCCCAGCCTCCTGATGACCCTTGGGGAGGAGCTGCTTCTTCTTGGGGATGGCCTCAGGAGGCAGGATGGCGCCCTCGTCGTCAGAGTTCTCGACCGTCGTAGCCTGGTAGGCGTGCTCGAGGGAGCACACCGCGTCCTTTTCATCGCAGGCGACCGTGATGATGCCGCCACTTCCTGGCATCTTGAGGACATTGTAGCCGTGGTGGGTTGCCGCCATGAACTTGGCGAGGGCCGGATACCCGAGGATGGCGTTGTACGGGAGGCCGATATGGGCGACGTCGAAGTCGATGAGCTCAGTGTGGTAGTTGTTGTGGTTGCCAAAGGTGACTGGGAGGCGCACCTGGCCCAGGGGAACGGTGGAGCCATCGGTCACTCCTGAGAAAGGCTAGGTGGGCAGGAGCTGGTCATAGGGCACTTGGAGCGTCTCAAACGTCTCGACGGAGAGAACGTTGAGCCCCGCGCCACCATCGATGAGGGTTTTGGTGACGAGGACATTGCTGATGGTGGGCGTGCAGAGCATAGGGAGCGTGCTAGCGGCTGAGCACTTGAGTTGGTCCATGGAGTCAAAGGTGATGGCGTGCTTGGACAGCCTGAGGGGATGCGACACCTCAAGCTTGGGGAGGGCCGCGTTCACCTCGCGAGAGAACTGCTTGAAGATGCGATGGGAGGCGGGAGCCTGAGCACCACCCAGGATGCAGGCGATCGCGCGAGGCTCCTGGAAGCCCCCAGCCCCATCGTCTTGCCGGTTGTCGTCATTTCTCCTTGGCGGCGGCGGCAGCGGAGGGAGGCTGGCGTTGCCCTATGGACGGTCCTCACGAGGCTAGTCCCGCCAGGGGCCGTCACGAGGCTAGCCTTGCAAGCGGTCCTCGCACGGCTGGTCGCACCAGTCCTAGCGTGGGTCACGGTTGTCCCAGTGGTCTCCACAGCGACCGCCTCCATGGCCGTAGCCGCAGTCGCTGCGCTTGGGGCGGCGGCCGAGGCGCCCGTCTCGGATTGCCCTGAGCTCCTGGCAGTCATTGGTGTTGTGGCTGTGGACGTTGTTGAAGACACAGAACGGGCGGTTGCCCCTGGAGGATTCGCCGTGGTCATGGCCACGCTTCATCTCGGGCTCCGCGGCCAGCACAGCGGGGCCCTTGAGCTTTGCCTCCTTGGCCTTGGCCTTCTTGTCTTCAAGGTTGGCCTCCGGAAGCTCAAGGAGGGAGAGGCGGCCTTCGTCGGCCCTTGCGCACATGCTCGCCAGGTTGAACATCTCCAGGGCCGAACACAGGTCCTCATGGATGGCGTGCTCCTCCTTCATCTTGACATCCCAGACGCCATCAGTGAACGCCGAGATGATGGCCTCATCCGACGCCATCGGGATCTTGAGGTGAACGCTCGTTAAACACTGGATGTATTTGTGCAAAGTTCCGCCCGGCTGCTGCTTCACGCGCCGCAGGTCGGCCACCGCGGGAGCGCGGTCGCGGGTGCCCTGGAAGTTGGCGATGAAGCGCTCGCGAAGCTTGTCCCAGGAGGAAATCGACCCCTTCAGGAGCTTGAGGAGCGAGGAGCGCGCGTTGTCCTTGAGGACCATGGGGAACCAGTTTGCCATAACCTTCTCATCACCGCTCGCCACTTCGATGCTCAGCGCGTAGAGCTGGAGGAATTCCGCGGCATTGGGAGTGCCGTCGTAGTGCGGAGGTAGACCCAGCTTGAACTTGCCGGGCCAGACGACGCGGCGCAGCTCCGGGGTGAAAGCACGGCAGCCTGCTGCGCTCACAGGTGTGGGCCGCATGGGTGGAGCTCGGTCTTGACGCCCGAGATCTGAAACCACTTCAAGATCTGAAACTAGGTGTTTCATTTCTGAAGATCATTCCATTCCTTTGAGTCCAAATATTCCATGTGGCAGTGAAAACCACTTCAGAGAAGAAAGGGAGGCCAAAATCCCTCCTGGTAGCTGAGGCCATCATATAAGTTGACTGATTTGGTTGGGTGATCCAAGAAATCCCAAGGTAGTTCCAAACACGTTGACTGAAGTTGCAAGCAAAGAAGATATGGACATGATCCTCATGACTGGAAATATGGCACATTACACAGGTGTCATCTTGAATGTTCCAGTGTCGACGTTGCATCATATCCCTGGTATTTAAATGGTCCATCAATAGAAGCCATCCAAATACTTAATCTTAAGAGTGCTGTCGAATTCAGGGCTCCGCAGACCCAAGAAGGTTTGAACTCTGGGGCGTGTGCGAAGAACTCAACATCCCAAGCGTACCAACTCGTCACCCCACAGCCTAGCCTAGCCGGACTCGCGTGAACAAGGAAGAAGATGAACATGACAGTTTACCCAGGTTCGGGCCACCTTGCGGTGTAATACCATACTCCTGCTTTGTGGTGGATTGGCCTCACGAGGGGCTGAGGATGAACAAGTACAGAGGATGAACAACCTCACGAGGGCTCGGGGGTGAGAATGAGTCGACCCCTTCTACGGTGGTGTCTAACCTATATTTATAGTGGCCTTGGTCCTCTTCCCTCGAAACTTAGGCGGGAAGGGATCCCACAACGGCCAATTTGAAAGGGGACAAGTAGTACATCTTATCCTGACGAAAGGTGGTCTTTGCCTGCAAAGCTTTTGGTCGTGACACAGCGGTGGGCTCGGCGATGACATCTGTCCTGTCGTGCTGGTGGTCTTGGTCTTGTAGCAGCAGAATGGAAACCTTTGGTAGATTCCTCGGGAACCCATGTCTGTCCTTGCCTCCTTAGCACCAAAGAGGAAACTGCCTCCTCTGCGCCCGCTGGTGCCCGCCTGGCCTTAGTCATCATGGCTTGCGTCATGGCAGCCTCATGAGGCTGGTACCTGCGTAGAAATCTCCGCTCCTCGGGAGGCAGCCTGGGGAGGCCGCTCCCTCCGGAGGTCTTGGTGTTGTTCGCGTCGCGAGGCCAGGGGCCTTCGCGAGGGTCTTGTAGATGGGCTGTACCAGGCCGTTGAAGGAGCCACACCGTGGACTGCAGGTAGGCAAGTCTGGGTACCCTGGTTCCCAGAATGCCGACAAGTGCATGAGCATTTCCAGATCCACTTAAATATAGGATCGACCACCAGGTGTGAGTATTTAAACTCATAATAGATCTTTGACTGAAACTCTCCAGATTTAGATGGCCATCTCCAGATATCCTTGCCCTCCAGGTCAAGATTAACTAGAGGTAGTAAGGATTGAAGTTGGTTGAGCTCCTGATAAGCTTCCAATTACAGAGGGAGGTGGAGATTACCAGTCAGAGCTGGCAGTGGAAAAAATGCCTTAACCGTGATCATGTCGTCAATGAAAAAGGAATGTAGCTGTGGGAATCGTTCCTGCATAGAGATGGCTTTGTCATCCAACTTCCATCGGTCCAACCAGAACACAACAGTGTCACCCGGATGCACCTGCGGGACTGCCAACTGACAAAATTTGTCATATAAACTCAGCACGTCCCGCCACCAAAAAGAACCACAGTTCTGAGTAACTTGTGGGGCCGAGGACCCATAGTATGAATCCCAAATAAGGGTAACCCAAGGCACATCCAATTTGTTGAAAATCTTGAATAGGTGCTTAAGCAGCAAGGCCTCATTTTGGATTCCCAGATTGATAACTCCAAGTCCTCCGAATTTCTTTGGCCTGCAGACCAAATCCCAAGCAGCCAATGATTGGCGCGGAGTATCCGAGTTGCCCCTCCAAAGGCATTGGCGCATAATCCTTTCAATCTGCTTAAGTATGCCTTGGGGAAGAGAGAGCGAGCACAAGAAGTATATGGGCATGGATGTAAGTACATATTGGAGAAGCTGAAGGCGGCTCCCTTGGTTTAGCAGACATGATGAGGCAGACAAATGTCTCTCGATGTGATCCACAAGTGGCATCAGATCATATATGGTTGGTCTGGATGTTCCCATAGGTAATCCCAAGTACGTGAAAGGCATAGAGCCAACTTCACACCCAAGCAAACTGGCAATTCTGGCCCCTTCAGCGTCGGTCATGTTCATTGGGATAAGTGAGGATTTACTGAAGTTAACACGCAGGCCCGTTGAAACAGCAAACGTATCCAGCATCTCTTTGAAAGCAATAAGCTGGCTATCAACCGTAGGTAGAACAATAAGGGTGTCATCAGCGTATTGAACAATCGGATAATCATTAGATCTTGTCGGGATGGGCATTGTGAGGATGTTTCTGGAGCACATCTCATTGACCACCGATTGTAAGAGATCTACTGCAATTACAAAGAGAAGTGGGGACAGGGGATCACCTTGTCGGACACCACTTCTACACATGAAATGTTGGCCTGATACTGCATTAAGTAAGACCAATGAAGAACCAGAAGATAGCAAGCTATTGACCCAGCCAGTCTAGCGGTTATCAAAACCCTTACATTGCAGAATCCTGAGAATAACCTCATGCTCGATTGTGTCGAAAGCTTTGGTGAAATCTAGCTTGAGCAGGATAATAGGTCACTTGGAGGCTTTGCATTGGTGCATATATTCGAAACACCATGCAAGACAATCCTGGATGGAGCGACAACGAAGGAAGCCATACTGATTTCGGTGTATACATCGAAGAATAACCTTCCACAGACGATTAGCCAGGAGTTTGGTCAGGAATTTCAAACAAGTGTTTGTCAATGAGATGGGTCGAATGTCACCAACAACTTCAGGGCTTAATTTCTTGGGGATGAGAGCAATTAAAGATGTGTTAAGACATTCTGAATTGCATTTCCCATCATAAAATTCATTAGCTAGGAGTTTCCGATCTATTGATTTGGTTAGGCCAACTAGATTGATTTTTCTTGCAATGGGAGAGGTGCTTTGTAATGGGTTCAATCTTGCGGTGCTCAATCCCAGTGACAGAAGGGGACATGACACGTATTTGTATTGTTGCCATTAAGGATAAAAAGGTGGGGTTTGTTCATATTGATTTGGATCTATCCCTCTACATCATGTCATCTTGCTTAAGGCGTTACTCTGTTCTTGTTAATTACTTAATACACTAGATGCATGCTGGATAGTGGTCGATGTGTGGAGTAATAGTGGTAGATGCAGGCAGGAGTTGGTCTACTTGTCATGGACGTGATGCCTATATTCATGATGATTGCCTTAGATATCGTCATAATTATTCACTTTTCTATCAATTGCTCAACAATAATTTGTTTGCCCACCGTATGCGTTCTTTCAAAAGAGAAGCCTCTAGTGAAAACTATGTCCGCTGGGTCTATTTTTATCATATTATTTCCAGATCTATAAAACGAAAAACCCAAAAATACCTTGCTGCAATTTATTTTCCTTTACTTTATTTTGCACTTTTATTTATCTTTTATACCTATCTCTATCAGATATCATCCTTGCAACTAACCATGAAGGGATTGATAACCCCTTTATCATGTTGGGTGCAAGTATTTGTTTGTTTGTGTAGGTGCAACCTTTGGTGACTTGTGTGTTCCTCCTACTGGATTGATACCTTGGTTGTCAAACTGAGGGAAATACTTATCTCTACTTTGCTGCATCACCCTTTCCTCTTCAAGGGAAAACCCAACGCAAGCTCAAGAAGTAGCAAGCATAGCAAAAGGTAAGTATTTCCCTCAGTTTAAGGTTATCAATCCAGTAGGAGAACCAAGCAACACTATGTAAACATCACCTGCACACAAATAACAAAAACTTGCAACCCAACGCGTAAGAGGGGTTGTCATTCCCTCCTCGGTATTGAGATAGATTAAATGTTATGAGATTTGATAAATAGATGTAACTAAAACAAAAAATGAAATAAATAAAGAAAAAGTGCAACAAGATATTTTTGGTTTAATATGATAGGAAAATAGACCCCGGGGCCATAGTTTGCACTAGAGGCTTCTCTTGAGAAAATAGCATACGGTGGGTAAACAAATTACTGTTGGGCAATTGATAGAAAAGCGAATAATCATGACGATATCCAAGGCAATGATTATATATATAGGCATCACGTCCAAGATTAGTAGACCGAAATGATTCTACATCAACTACTATTACTCCACACATCGACCGCTATCCAGCATGCATCTAGTGTATTAAGTTAATCGAAAAATGGTGTAATATAATAAGAATGATGACATGATGTAGACAAGATCTATTCATGTAGGAATAGACCCCATCTTTTTATCCTTAATAGCAATGATACATGTGTGTCATGTCTCTTTCTGTCATGGAGATTGAGCACTACAAGATCGAACCAATCACAAAGCGCCTCTTCCCATGGCAAGAAAAATCAATCTAGTTGGCCAAACCAAACCAAAATTTCGGAGAAGAAATACGAGGATATAACAATCATGCATAAAAGAGTTCAGCGAAGACTCAAATAATATTCATGGATAGAACTGATCATCAACCCACAATTCATCGGATCCCAAAAAACACACAGCAAAAAGGAGTTACATCAAATAGATCTCCAAGAACATCGAGGAGAACATTGTATTGAAGATCAAACAGAGAGAAGAAGCCATCTAGCTACTAGCTACGGACCCGTAGGTCTGTGGTAAACTACTCATGCATCATCAGAGGGGCAACAAGGATGATGAAGAACCCCTGTGTGATCGTTGCCCCCTCTAGCAGAGTGCCGAAAAAGGCCTCTAGATTGGATCTCGTGGTTCTGGAACTTGCGGCGGCGGAAACTGTATTCTCGTGGGCTCCACTACCCAGAAAAGTCCCCTATGGTTTTTGGGACTTTATAGTATTTATAGAGGTGAAGGTCGGTGGAGAAGCTTCCCGTGGGCTCCACTACACACTAGGGCGCGCTTGGGGCCTCTAGCGCACGCTGGTGCCTAGTGGGCCTGATAACCCACAAGTATAGGGGATCACAACAGTTTCGAGGGTAGAGTATTCAACCCAAATTTATAGATTCGACACAAGGGGAGCCAAAGAATATTTGTAATATTAGCAGTTGAGTTGTCAATTCAACCACACCTGGAGATTAAATATCTGCAGCAAAGTGATCAGTAGCACAATAATATGATAGTTTTGATAGCACTAATAATAGTAGCAGTAATGGTAACAGTGATAGCAATAATTTTGTAAGAAGTGTAACAGTAGCAGCAGCAGTAGTAACTTAGCAAGAACAATATGTGGAAAATTTGTAAGCATTGGATCGGTGAATTCATTGGATGATATTCATCATATAACAGTCATAACCTAGGGTGATACAAAACTAGCTCCAGTTCATAAATATAACGTTGGCATGTATTTCGTAAATAGTCATACGTGCTTATGGAAAGAACTCGCATGACATCTTTTGTCCTACCCTCCCTTGGCAGCGGGGTCCATAAGGTAACTAAGGGATATTAAGGCCTCCTTTTAATAGAGAACCGAAACAAAGCATTAACACATAGTGAATACATGAACTCCTCAAACTACGGTCATCACCAGAAAGTATCCCGACTATTGTCACTCCAAGGTTTACGGATCATAATACGTAATAGGTGAATATGACTTGCAAGATCGGATCTAGAACATAGATATAATGGTGAAAACATAAATGATTCAGATCTGAAATCATGGCACTCGGGCCCTAGTGACAAGCATTAAGCATGGCAAATTCATAACAACATCAATCTCAGAACATAGTGGATACTAGGGATCAAGCCCTAACAAAACTAACTCGATTACATGATGAATCTCATCCAACTCCCTCATCGACCAGCGAGCCTACGAAGGAATTACTCACTCCCGGTGGGGAGCCTCATGGAATTGGCGATGGAGAAGGGTTGGTGATGACGAAGACCAAAGACCCCCCTCTCCGGAGCCCCAAACAGGCTCCAGATCTGGCCTCCCGATGAAGAACAAGAGGTGGCGGCGGCTCCGTATCGTGAAACACAATAATTCTTTCTCCCTGGGTTTTTTCTCCAAATATAGGTATTTAAGGAGTCAGAGTCAGGGTCCGCGGGGCCACCAGGTGGGCACAACCCACCTGGGCGCGCCTGGAGGAGGGGCGCCCTGGTGGGTTGTGCTAGCCTAGGGGGCCCCCTTCGGTGGTTCTTGGCTCCAGTATTTTTCTTTTATTGTAAAATAAATCTCCAAAAAGTTTCGTTCCATTCCGAGAACTTTTATTTCTACACAAAAACAACACCATGGTAATTCTGCTAAAAACAGCGTCAGTCCGGGTTAGTTTCATTCAAATCATGCAAATTAGAGTCCAAAACAAGAGCAAAAGCATTAGGAAAAGTAGATATGACGGAGACGTATCAACTCCCCCAAGCTTAAACCTTTGCTTGTCCTCAAGCAATTCAGTTGACAAACTGAAAGTGAAAAAGAAAAACTTTTACGAACTCTTTTGTTCTTGTTTACATAAATAAGCTTAAGTAGCACCCAGGTTTTCAGCAAAGATTATGACTAACCATGTCGACAATAACTCTTAGAAATTATATTAACTCATATCAATGGCATAAGCAACTAGCAAGCAATAATAAAATATCTCAAATAACAACACTTTGTCAAAACAACCGTGATATAATATGACAACAGTGGTATCTCGCTAACCCTTTCTGAGACTGCAAAACATAAATGCAGAGCACCTCCAAAGTTCAATCAGCGACTAAACATTGTAATTCATGGTAGAAAAGATCCAATCATGATGCATCCAACATTAACTATGCACAATGCATGAGGATGACAATAGTGCTTTCAGATCTGGCACTTATTTGAGAAGGTGATGACTCAACATAAAAGTAAATAGATGGTCCCTTCGCAGAGGAAAGCACGGATTTGCAGTGGTGCCAGAGCTCAGATTTTTAAAACAGAGATAAATGTAATTTTGGGAAATGCACCCTTCCTGTTTACTTCACGACCATAAGTATTAGATATCTTCCATGCTAAACAGATTAGTGGCGGTTCCCAGCGATAAAAGTAAAGGTTTACTCCCCCTTCTACTAACAAACACACTCCACGGCTAGCCGAATCCATGGGTACCGTCCATACCAACATCAGTCTTGGGGGAGTTTTGTTTAATTATTTGCAATTTTTGATTTCGGGACTGGGAATCCCTATTACCGCCCCTCTCGTGCAAGGACGAGTGAATAAACACTCATCATGAGAATAACCCGCTTAGCATGGAAGATACCGACTACCCCCTGTCGCTCTATGAACAATCCAGGCACACAAAAACAGAAGTTTATTTGATGTTTTTAGAGGTGGCACATGCAAATTTACTTAGAACGGCAGGGTAATACCGCATATAGGTAGATATGGTGGACTCATCTGGAATAACTTGGGTTTTAGGATTTTGATGCACAAGCAGTATTCCCTCTTAGTACAGGCGAAGGCTAGCAAATAGGTTGAGAAGCGGCCAGCTAGAGAGCAAAAACGGTCATGAACATGCATTATGCATAATTAACATTGAATACTAGCATGAGTAGGATATGGACACCATGAACATAAATATCGTAGAGGCTATGTTGGTTTTGATTCAACTACATGCATGAACAGGTGCCAAGTCAAGCCACTTGAAATATTCAGAGGAGGATACCATATCATCGTACTACATCACAATCATTTTAATGCATGTTGACATCCAAGATAAATCATTATGCACTCCTAACTACTTAAGCATGGCATGAGAAACTATAATCTCTATGGTCATTGCAAACATGTTTGATCATAATATGCTAAATCATGGATACTAGGTTAAACATATTTAAAAAAACAGAACAAGTTGAGTTCTTACCCGTTTCTCTCTGCCACAACCAGTTCATCAAATATCGTCATTATTGCCTTTCACTTGCACGACCGAATGATAAGAAAATAATAATAGTGCAAGAGTGCCATGGACTAAGCTGGAATCTGCAAAAAATTTATTCAAAAGGAGAAGACAAGGTAATATGGCTCTTTATTAGATCGATAGAAATGCATATGAGAGCCACTCAACACTTTCATCGTGGTCTTCTCCTCGGTATGACTCAATAAAATAGAAAAGAACTTCAGAGAAACACACTGAAATATTTTTGGAGTTTTTAGTTTTTCTTGAAGAAAGCAAATTAAAGAAAAACAAAAACAAAAATGAGAAAAAATATTTACACGAGAACGCTCCCAACAAGCAAAAGAAGAACAAGGAAATCTCTTTGGGTTTTCTTTTTAAAACTACTACTAACTAAACTAGAAAGAAAAACCGAAAAGAAGCAAGAAACATTTTTGGGATTTTCTCGAAGTTTTTCAAACACACAAGAAGAAAGCGAGAAAATAAATCTAGCATGGATAATACAGTGAAAAAGTGTGAACACCGACAACTGGAATGAAATGTGTGAACATGAATGTAATGTCGGTGGAAACACGTACTCCCCCAAGCTTAGGCTTTTGGCCTAGCTTGGCAATCACCATCCGCGGCCTGCATAATAGTCAGAGTGATAGCTCATGGAGGCCGTTGGTGCAACCTCCTCAGCCCGTCGAGCAGCTGCGACCTCTGCGTTGTACGCGCGGGCCTCACTCTCAAGAAGATAGTGTCTTCTTTCGCTGTCAAAATCAAAGAGAGCAGGTGCAGGCAAAGCAATATGCACAATGTCTTTTTTATTAAACCTCAAGTTACAAGTATAGTCAGTGATTTTGCCCTTAAGGAACTTATGGCGTTTCATGGCATCAAATTCTAAGTACTGAGTAGATAGGATGAGGTCATGAGGAAGAGGTGTAATACCCACCTCTTTGGCTAAATGAGAGGCATAAATCCCACCATAAAAATAACCACTACCAGCGTTGTGTTGCAATCTGCGTGCAACAATCGCTCCAAGATTATAACATTAATTTCGGTCAGAGCGGTGTGTATGAGGCTCAAGTCAGGGGCACATAGTGTGCTGCAATCCTGCTTGCCTACCATGCATTTGCCATTAAAGAGTGCAAAGTATTGAATTGATGGGAAATGAATACTTTTTATTCTACCTTGTGTCACTCCTCTATCCTCACTGTAGCAAAGACTAGTAAAAAATGACTCATATTCAGCTCTTGGTGGATCGTCTAGTGAACCCCGAAATGGAATTTTACAAATACCACAAAACACTTCTAGAGGCATGGTAAATGGACGGTCATAAAGTTCAAACAAAACTCTAGACTCACAAGGATGGAATTTAAATTCTTTAGTAAACGATTGTGTGAGGTTAAGATGCTGGGTGCACTTATCTTCAATGTAGGGACTGAGCTTGGTGTTGTGAACATATTGCTCAAATTCTTCTTTAATGCCTGCACTCACCATAAAATCATTGCACGGCCCCAGGCATGATTTGATAGCGGCCTCCCGTATTGAGCTTGCACTTGGTTCAACATAAGACCGACGCATCGAGCCACTACTAGATGATGCCTCCATAGACCTCTTCCTCGAAGAACTCCTAAAGAATTGCATTTTCATTTGTGAACAATTTCTGAAATATTTTAGGACACAAATTTTTTGTCAGCAAAACTTCACAAGGTTGATAGCAACTACTCATAAGGAGGCATAGAGGCTATATTGAGCATTCCAACTACTTAGAGCTCTAAGAATTCAACATGCAAGCTCATCTACAGCAGCATCAAGAGTAGCTAATTATTCAAAATATAATCAACTTAAGCAAAAACTAATTGGAGCAATGGAGGAGTCACATACCAAGTAGCAATTCCCCAAAACAGTTTCGGAATCGGAGCTTCGAGCAAAGAGATCGAAATCCGCTGGTTTGAGAGCAAGAACAGGAGAGAGAGAGAGAGCAATGGTGATTTTTTTCTGGAGGTAGGAGATGACATGGGCTAAAGAGATAAGTGAGAGGGCCCACGTGGGGACCACAACCCCCCAGGGCACACCTGGGGCTGCTGGCGCGCCTAGGTGGGTTGTGCCCACCTGGTGCACCCCCCTCTGTTGTTATTTGTACTAAAAATTCAGAAATATTCACAAAAAATCGTATTAAATTTTCAGGGCATTCTGAGAACTTTTATTTTTGGGTCATTTTTTTATTGAACGGGAAATTCAGAAAATAGACAAAGCATGGCATTTTATTTTATTTTATTTAACTGAGAAAATCAGAAAATAAAAGTTGGGAGCAGAAGGTTGTGCTTACTAAATTCATCAACTTCATACCTCTAAAAAATGATCCATTAATAAGGTTGATCAAGTCTTATTAACAACCACCTTCGATTAGCATGAAACCGAAGAACTTTCATTAAACACTAAGTTACCTCAATGGGGATATGCATGTCCCCAACAATAAGCATTTCATATTTCTTTTTGGCAGTAGGTAGAGGTAGTTGAAAACTTCCAATAGTGAGTGTCGGAGATTTTTCAATAACATTAATACCATTCACTTGGAATTGTTTCTTTGGAAAGTACACCGTATGTTCATTACCATTGATATGAAAAGTGACCTTGCTTTTATTGCAATCAATAACAGCCCCTGCAGTAATCAAAAAGGGTCTACCAAGGATAATCGACATGTTGTCGTCCTCGGGCATCTCAAGTATAACAAAGTCAGTTAAGATAGTAACATTTGCAACAACAACGGGCACATCCTCACAAATACCGATAGGTATGGCAGTTGATTTGTCGGCCATTTGCAAAGATATTTTAGTAGGTGTTAGTTTATTCAAATCAAGTCTTTTATATAAGGAGATGGGCATAACACTAACACCAGCTCCTAGATCACACAAAGCAGTTTTAACATAATTTCTTTTGCTGGAGCAAGGTATAGTTGGTATTCTGGGTCTCCAAGTTTTTTAGGTACTCCATCCTTAAAAGAATAATTAGCAAGCATGGTGGAGATTTCAGCTTCAGGTATTTTTCTCTTATTGGTGATGATGTCTTTCATATATTTTGCATAAGGAGCCAACTTTAAAATATCAGTCAAGCGAGTGCGCAAAAAGACTGGCCTAAGCATTTCAGCAAAGCGTTCAAATTCTTCATCATCTTTTTTCTTAGTTGATTTAGGTGGAAAGGGCATGGGTTTTTGAACCCATGGTTCTCTTTCTCTTCCATGTTTTCTAGCAGCAAAGTCTCTTTTATCATATCTTTTATTTTTAGGTTGTGGGTTATCAAGATCAACAACTGGTTCTATTTCAACATCATTATCTGGTTGTTTATCATTGTCTGGTTGAGTGTCTTTATGAACATCATCATTATCTTGTTCATTATCACTAGATGAATGTTCATTACCAGATTGACTTTCAGCATCAGAAATAGAAACATCATTATTATCAGGAGGTTTTTCTACTTCAGGTTCACTAGAGGTATGCAAAGTCCTATCATTTTTCTTTTTCTTCTTCTTTCTAGAAGAACTAGGTGCATCAGTGTGAATTCTTTGAGAGTCTTGTTCAATTCTTTTAGGGTGTCCCTCAGGATAAAGTGGTTCCTGAGTCATTTTACCTCCTCTAGTTGCTACTCTAACAGCAAAGTCATTCACATTATTATTCATTTCATCATGCAACTCTCTTTGAGATTTAGCAACTTGTTCTAGTTGAGTTTGAACCATAGAAGCATGTTTCCCTACACCTCTTACATGATTAGTAATTCTAAATAACAAGTCACTCAAGCGAGCAATCATATTGGAGTTGTATTTCAATTGTTTCATAACATTTTCATTGAAGTGATCTTGTTTTCTAATGTAGTTGTCAAATTCATAAAGGCATTGACTAGAATGTTTATTGTAAGGGATATCACTTTCATTAAAGAATTTACCTCTACCACCTTTAGTGGTGGTGTGTCGAGTCCATGTATCTCTTCAATAGGAGGTAAATTTTGAACATCCTCTACTTTAATACCTTTTTCCTTCATACTTTTCTTTGCCTCTTGCATATCTTCAGGACTGAGATATAAGATACCCCTCTTCTTCGGAGTGGGTTTAGGCGGTGGTTCATGAAGAGTCCAATCATCATAATTTTTTAATATGTTATTCAATAATTCCTCAGCTTGTTCAATAGTTCATTCCCTGAAAACACAACCAGCACAACTATCTAGGAAGTCCCTAGAAGCATCGGTTAGTCCATTATAGAAGATATCAAGTATTTCATTTTTCTTAAGAGGATGATCAGGCAAAGCATTAAGCAATTGGAGAAGCCTCCCCCAAGCTTGTGGGAGACTCTCTTCTTCAATTTGCATAAAGTTAAATATTTCCTGTAAGGCGGCTTGTTTCTTATGAGCAGGAAAATATTTTTTAGAGAAGTAATAAATCATATCCTGGGGACTACGCACACAACAAGGAGCAAGAGTATTGTACCATATCTTAGCAGCACCCTTTAATGAGAACAGAAATAATTTGAGAATATAGTAGTAGCGAATCTTCTCATCATGAGCAAATAGGGTGGCTATATCATTCAATTTAGTAAGATGTGTCACAACAGTTTCAGTTTCATAGCCATGGAAAGGATCAGATTCAACCAAAGTAATTAACTCTGGGTTGACACAGAATTCATAATCCTTATCGTCAACAAAGATAGGTGAAGTAGAAAACTTAGGATTGCATTTCGTTCTAGCATTCAAAGATTTCTCTTTCAGTTTGCATAGTAATTTCTTAAGATCATCTCTATCATTGCAAGCAAGAAAATCTCTAGTTGTCTCCTAATCCATAACATAACCTTCAGGTATCTTAGGCAATTCATATCTAGGAGAGCTAGGCCTAATAGGTGTTTCAAGATTTTTAGTTTGAAGTACTTCATCAGTTTCAGCATTCTCAATATCTTTAGCTCTAGCAATTTGTTCATCAAGAAGTTAACCTAGTGGCATATTATCATCAAGCAAGGTACTAGTATCATCATGAGTAGCATTCATAGCAGAGGTAGCATCATCAATAACTTGCGACATATCAGGATTAATAGCATGTGGTGGTGTTGCAAGTCTACTCAAACTAGAAGGTGAATCAAGTGCAGAGTGTGATGGCAGTTCCTTACCTCCCCTCGTCTTAGAGGGAAAAATCTTAGTCTTGGTATCCTTCAGATTCTTTGTAGTGATAAATAAATAATAATCCCAAGTGACTCAACAAATATAGCTATGCTCCCCGGCAACGGCGCCAGAAAAAGGTCTTGATAACCCACAAGTATAGGGGATCGCAACAATTTTCGAGGGTAGAGTATTCAACCCAAATTTATAGATTCGACCCAAGGGGAGCCAAAGAATATTTTTAAGTATTAGCAATTGAGTTGTCAATTCAACCACACCTGGAGGTTAATTATCTGCAAGAAAGAGATCAGTAGCACAGTCATATGATAGTTTTGATAGAAGTGATAATAGTAGCAGTAACGGTAACAGTGATAGCAAGAATTTTGTAGCAAGTGTAACAGTAGCAGCAGCAGTAGTAACTTAGCAAGAACAATATATGGAAAATTCGTAGGCATTGGATCGGTGAATTCGTTGGATGATATTCATCATATAACAGTCATAACCTAGGGCGATACAAAACTAGCTCCAGATCATAAATATAATGTAGGCATGTATTCCGTAAATAGTCATACGTGCTTATGGAAAGAACTTGCATGGCATCTTTTGTCCTACCCTCCCGTGGCAGCGGGGTGCATACGGAAACTAAGGGATATTAAGGTCTCCTTTTAATAGAGAACCGGAACAAAGCATTAACACATACTGAATACATGAACTCCTCAAACTACGATCATCACCGGAAAGTATCCCGACTATTGTCACTCCGGGGTTTACGGATCATAACACATAATAGGTGAATATGACTTGCAAGATCGGATCTAGAACATAGATATAATGGTGAAAACATAAACGGTTCAGATCTGAAACCATGGCACTCGAGCCCTAGTGACAAGCATTAAGCATGGCAAACTCATAACAACGTCAATCTCAGAACATAGTGGATACTAGGGATCAAGCCCTAACAAAACTAACTCAATTACATGATGAATCTCATCCAACTCCTCACTGACCAGCGAGCCTACGAAGGAATTAATCACTCCCGGTGGGGAGCCTCATGGAATTGGCGATGGAGAAGGGTTGGTGATGACGAAGACCGAAGATCCCCCTCTTCGGAGCCCCAAATGGGCTCCAGATCTGGCCTCGCGATGAAGAACAGGAGGTGGCGGCATCTCCGTATCGTGAAACGTGATAATTCTTTCTCCCTGATTTTTTTCCTCCAAATATAGGTATTTAAGGAGTCGGAGTCAGGGTCTGCGGGGCCACCAGGTGGGCACAACCCACCTCGGCGAGCCTGGAGTGGGGGGGGCACCCTGGTGGGTTGTGCTCACCCAGGGGCCCCCCTTCGGTGGTTCTTGGCTCTAGTATTTTTCTTTTATTGTAAAATAAATCTCCAAAAAGTTTCATTCCCTTCCAAGAACTTTTATTTCTGCACAAAAACAACACCATGGTAAATCTGCTGAAAACAGCGTCAGTCCGGGTTAGTTTCATTCAAATCATGCTAATTAGAGTCCAAAACAAGAGCAAAAGCGTTAGGAAAAGTAGATACGACGGAGATGTATCAGGGCCCCATGGGCCTCCTCCCATGTACTTATTTGGCTCCCTAGGTGTCTTCTGGGCAAGAAAAATCTCCAAAAATTTTGTGGCATTTGAACTCCATTTAGTATTGATATTCTGCAAAGTAAAAAACAAGCAAAAAACAGCAACTGGCACTGGGCACTATGTCAATAGGTTAGTCCCAAAAAATGATATAAAATTGCTAGTAAATGAATATAAAACATCCAAGATTGATAATATAACAGCATGGAACAATCAAAAATTATAGATACGTTGGACACATATTAGCATCCCCAAGTTTAGTTCATGCTCGTCCTCGAGTAGGTAAATGATAAAAACAGAATTTTTGATGTGGAATGCTTCCTAACATGTTTATCACATATTCTTTTCTTTTGTAGCATGGACATTTGGACTTTTAGATGATTCAAATCAATAGTCTATAATTGACATGAAGACATCAATACTCAAGCATATCAACAAGCAACCATGTGTTTCAAAATATCAACACTAAAGAAAGCTATCCCTAGCCCATCATGCTCAATCATTGATCCATTCATTAAACACACTCGAATATTAGCTATGTCCAATGCACAAGTATGATAATAGTATTCCCCAGTTGGTGCTTTATGAGAGAAGATGGAGACTCAAAAAAAAATTGCATAAAGTAAATAGATAGTCCCTTCGCAGAGGGAAGCAGAGATTTGTAGAGATGCCAGAGCTCATAGCTTAAATTGAGAGATAAAATTGTTTTGAGAGGCATGCTTTTCCTGTCAACGAAAACAACCGAGAATTCCCAAACATAAAATAAAGTTTATTCCTTTTTCCACCATTCTTTCACAATCCGTGGCTAGCCGTATCCATGGGTGCCTTCCATACCAACACTTTCCAAGGAATTTATTATTGACAACATAAATATTTTTTTTCATTTCAAGGCTGGGCATCCCTTTTACCTGCCACACTCTCGTGCAATGACAAGTGAATAAACACTCATCTTGAGAATAGCATATCTAGCATGGAAAATATTGGCCACCCCCTGCCGCTTCATGAGCGGTACGGGCACACAAAAATGAAATTCATTTTTAAAATTAGAGTTGGTACATACAAATTTACTTGGAACGACATGGAAATATCGCATATACGTAGGTACGGTGGACTCATTTGGCACAACTTGGTTTAAGGAGTTTGGATGCACAAGCAGTATTCCTGCTTAGTAAAAATGAAGTCTAGCAAATAGATTGAGAAGCGACCAACCAAGAAACAAAAACAATCATTAAACATAACTAACACCGAATAATGCACCACAAGTAGGATATAACTTCATTGCATAACTATTGACTTTTGTGCCTGCATAGGGAATCACAATCCTTAACACCAATATTGTTACTAAAGCATAATTACTCACCAACAAGACTCCCATATTACTATCTCCATATCTCAAAACTATTACAAGGAATCAAGTTTATAATATCCAACGATCTTCATGAAAGTTTTTATTATATCCCCCTTGAATATCTATCACTTTGGGACTAATTTCATATATTACCATTGCTACTAGCAAGCTCTCAAACAAATTTAAGTGAAGCACGAGAGCATAAATATTTCTTCAAAATTTTCATCTTTCAAAATAATCTAAGTGAAGCATGAGAGGATATTTCTTCAAAAAAAATTCTAACTCCCTAAATAGTCTAAGTGAAGCATGAGAGCATATTTCTTAAAAAAATCTAACTCTCAAAATAATCTAAGTGAAGGATGAGAGCTTTTCTTCAAAAATTAAACCACCACCATGCTCAAAAATATATAACTGAAGTACTAGAGCAATTCCATAGCTCAAAAAATTTAAGTGAAGAACATAGAGCAATTGTAACAAATTATAGCATCATTATGGCTCTCTCAAATAGGTGTGTCCATCAAGGATAATTGTGGCAAACTAAAAATAAAAACAAGCAAAGATGCATATAATACAAGACGCTCCAAGCAAAACTCATGATATGTGACGAATAAAAATATAGCTCCAAGTAAAATTACCGATGGTCGTTAGAAGAAAGAGGGGATGCCTTCCGGGGTATCCCCAACCTTAGTTGCTTGGTACTCCTTGAATATTAACTTGGGGTGCCATGGGCATCCCCAAGCTTAGGCTCTTTTCGCTCCTTATTCTTTTATCCACCGTGATCTCACCCAAAACTTGAAAACTTCAATCACACAAAACTTAACAAAAACCTTCGTGAGATCCGTTAGTATAAGAAAACAATTCACTAATTTAAGTACTATTGCACCCCATTCATATTTTGTTATTGCATTATAACTATTGTATTCTAACTTTACCATGGCTTATACCCCCCGATACAATCCATAGATTCATCAAAATAAGCACACGATGCAATGAAAACATAATCTGTCAAAAAACAGAATAATCTGTAGAAAACCGAATTAAGCTCATACTTCTGTAACTCCAACCATTCTGACAAATTAGGACAGCTGGGGCAATTTGTATATCAATCTTGTGTAAAACATTCAGAATTTTTCGTCGCTCTAGTGATTTTTAACAATTCTTCTAGTGGACATAAAGGTTTCTATTTTCCAACAGGATCAGATCAACTATCACCCAAGCCATCCTAAAGGCATTACTTGGCACAAACACTAACTAAAACATAAAAAGCACAATCATAACATATGCATAATTGTGTAATTATTGAAAAACAAAAAAAATATAGCTATTGGGTTGTCTCCCAACAAGCTCTTTCTTTATAGCCATTAAGATAGGCTTGAGATTTCAATGATGCTCTCATGAAAGATAATAATTGAAACACAAAGAGAGCATCATGTAGCATGTGAAAAACACTTTTAAGTCTAACATATTTCCTATGAATAGGCATTTCATAAGCAAACAAATTATCAAGGTAAGAGAATACTAGCATATGCAAGGAAGAAGAAAGAAACAATAGCAATCTCAACATAACGAGACGTAGTTTAGTAACATGAAAATTTCTACAACCATATTTTCCACTCTCATAATAATTACATGTACGATCATAATCGAATTCAACAATATAGCTATCATCACTACAAAAAAAAGACACATCCGTGACATTTTGGGCCAAATGATTTTTTTTTCTGTCATGCTTATAACACTTCTATGACGATAATTGTGACAAAAGTATGTATCATCATAGATGTGGTGGGCTCCTACTTCTATGACAAAAAATCATGACAGAAAATGGGCTATTCGCCCTGGGCGGGCCGGGGATGCACCTGCATGACATTCTTTGGGCCGTCCATGACAGAAAAATCATGGTAGAAGCGAGGGCGAGGAAAATATCGGGGAGTTCCCGGTTACGGTGGTTGGTCGGGGCCGAGAGATGGACGGAGGTTTGCGTGTTTCTCTCATACACGTACACGTGTGTGTGCGAGGCATTGGGCTCTAACTGAACCCGAGCAAGAGGCGTTCGCTTACTGAACTCGAGTGATTGCACTGCTAGCTACGTTACTGAACCCGAGTGATCGATCCCTTGGCTATTAACTGAACCCGAGCGATTCCTTCCCTATTGCTGCTAATTGAAGTCGATCGAACCTGCTGCCTCTTGATGAACAGTGACCGTTGTTGGGGGTTGGATGAACAGTTCCCAGTGGGGGTTGGATGAACAGGACCCCGTGGAAGTAGAGGCCGTTGCCGCTGGATGAACAGGACACCGATCGAGAGCTAGGAGGCCGCCACACACCCGAGCCGGTTGGGGGTGGATGAACAGGACCCCGTGGAGGCTCTAGGAACAGTAGCCGGTGGAGGCTGGATGAACAGTAGCTGGTGCAGGCTGGAGGAAGTCGATGGTGGATGAACAGTAGCCCGTGGAGGCTGGAATGAGGCAGTAGACGATGGATGAACAGTACCCTCGTGGAGTCCCATTTTGCGGTATGCCACACCCCTCCTGATGAACAGGAACCTGTTTCGACCGTAGGCGCTCCAACACAAGTCTGTTTCCTCTGTTTTGTGGTACGCCACACCCCTCCCGATCAACAGGACCCCGTTTCGACCGTAGGCACTCGAGCAGAAGTCTGTTTCCTCTGTTTTGCGTTACACCAGACCCTTCCCGATGAACAGGACCCCGTTTCGACCCTACGCGGTCGAACAGAAGGCCGTTTCCTCCATTTTGTGGTACGCCAAACCTCATTTCGGCTGTTCCGTCCAAGCCGGTTGGCTCCCGATGAAAAGGATGTATTCCGACCCAGTCTGTTGCCTCCCGATGAACACGACGCCGTTTCTCCGTTCTGACCCAGCTGGTTGGCTGCCGATGAACAGGATGCCGTCCCTATAGCCGTTCGAGACCACACCCGTATGTACGTACGTGGCCATCTTTTTTGCAGCGTAGCTGTCGTATGTGTATAGGATTTAGACGGGACTGCCTGAACTGCTATCGCTCCTTACTCGTCCACGGTTCATCGTGGCAAACAGACCGATCGACCAATATGTACACAAACAACGCTACGTACGCTTCGACCGGGTGGGTCCCAGCTGTCAAGGAGGACAAGGAGGCACTTACTTGCATGCGAATATATAGCTGGCGGGTCCCAGCGGTCAGGGGCGGAATCATATATTTTTTGGCCGTAATAAGGAGGCACTTCCTTGCATGCGAAGATGTTGTTGGTGGGTCCCAGCTGTCAGGGGCAGGAATAAGGAGGCAGTTCCTTTCTTGCGAAGATATACATGGTGGGTCCCAGCTTTCAGGGGGAGGAATAATTTTATTTTCGCGTAATAAGGAGGCGGTTGCATGTGTGCGTCCATGGACCTGGTGCGTCCCCACTGTCAGCCTCTCCGCGTACAGTCCTCTTCCGATGACTCTCGTTTGTTGACCATGTTGACCACGCCGCGCCGAGCGCACCAAGGCGATGGACAACGGCAAGGCCCCGGATGGCAACGAGCCGGTGATGGGAAGACACGGCAGTGGAGTCACAGACGGAGAGGTGTACGAAGATTAACTGGTTCTGGTGCGGTGTGGTTCTGCAGTCGGTGGAGAATAACAGGAGGTGTGGAGGGGTGGAGGGATGGCTTGGCCGGCGGTGGGGTAGCGCTTCGTAGCGAAGCGTGCTAAGCAGAGCTGCTAGCAGCCGGAGGCGGGAGCAGGTGGTCCCGGCGGCGCTGGAGGATGAAGACGAGAGATTGAAGATGAATGCCGGCTGTTGGATGTAAATCCAATGGCTATCGATGTCAGAATCATTTGTTGACTAAGTTGACAACGCCTTGCGTTGGCCTCGACCTATTGGCCCACATTTCAGCCTCCAAAAATGTCGCACATATTCAACCCATTTTTTTTAGAATTTACAGTCCATTCGCTGCGCTGTGTGAACAAATAATGTAGCGTCCATGCGGCCCATTTATTTTTTTCTAAAAACTACAGCCCATTTGAACTTTCTAGAAATACATGAATTTGCTGGCCTTGGTGAACAAATAATGTAGCGTCCATGCGGCCCATTTATTTTTTCCTAAAAAATTACAACCCATTTGCACTTTCTCAAAATACACGATTTTGCTGGGCTGGTTCTAATTATAATGTTGGGTTGGGCACAACAATGTTATCAAAAAATAAACAGGGGCTGAGCATTTTGTTATAAATATATTTAAATAATAAGTGCTTTATTTACATTGGTCCTTAAATCTTCCCAAGCTTTTGTACACAATCACATGTATTTTCGTTGACCTTAAGTAAAAAAACCAAGGATTTTATTGTTAAACATTTATTTTTATAAGTTCATAATACGTGGGATATTTTTTTCTTATATATGTAAGTATCTGTTAAATATATGATGATAATAACAATAATATATAATAACACATAAAATAATATAAATATATATAATATAGTTAGTAGGGAAACATAAGTGGACCTGGCGTTCCTACTCTTATATAGAAAAATAGAACAGACCTTTGCGTTTTCTTCAAAAAAATACATAAGTTGGGCTGCAGATGTTTAAGAAAAAATAAAACCTAGGATGGGAGGGCCATAGGCCGGTCGATACATGATGGCCCTCAAAAATATACAAACCAGCATGTCGTGGGCTGCACATGTTAAAAAAGAAAGCCTAGGCTGGGCAGCCCACAACCCAGCTGATACTTGTTGGCCCACTGATAATAAATGATACCTGCCAGCTCCCTGATGACTCGCTTCATTGTAAATTTATCTCCTCTAGTAACTACGTTGACAAACCCGTGGCCCCCAACGTCAGTATAGCATTAGGAGGAAGTATTTTTTTTCAATGAGGCACTTGCTTTCGGCCATGGACCTGGTGGGTCCCAACTGTTTGCCTCTCCACGTACAGTCCTCTCCAGATTCCTCTCGGTTGTTGAGAATGTCCACAACGGCAGACATCGGTGCCGCGGCGAGCACAAAAAGGCGGAGGATGACGTCCAGGCCCCGGAGGAGAATGCACCGGAGCCAGGGAAGACGTGCTACAGTAGTGGTAGGTGTTGTGCCTAATTTCTAGCGAAAGTACTAGAGTATCCCAGTGGCCGAGTTCCACTCCCCAACTGCTGCTCCGCCCGGGTTCGATTCCACCTGATGTAGTGAAAATATCCACAAATTTTTGCCTCTGCCTCTGACATGTGGGTGCCCATTGTCATCTACGCACACCACCTCCAACACTGCCAAAACTTCGTCCCTCAGTTTCTCTGTCATTCGCACACTCAACATTGTGTGGGCATTTTGAAAATAGCATATCTTTTTTACTGTGCATCATATGAAGATGTGCTATGCATGAATGTTGATCAGCATGATGTTAACTGGCTGGTAGTTCCATTTTCGACCATGAATAAAACTTCCAACATGATGTTATCCCTGTTTGAGAAGGGCGTGTTAATATAAATGCTCTGCCTCTGAAACTTGCAGTTTCTTATCTGAAACTGAAACTTGCAGTTTCTTCTCTGAGAATCACATTGTTTGCACTTTTATATGAAACTACATTTTTTAAAGTGCTAAAAATAGATCTCTAGAATTCATAAAATACTTCATATGCTCAATACTGCAAATCTGAAATTCTAAAGAGATTCATATATGAAAGTACTCTCAAATCTGAAACAAAAAACACAACTCACAACCTCCAACACTGCCAAATCTTCGTCCCTTGGTTTCTCTGTCATTCACACTCAACATTGTGTGGGCATTTTGAAAATAGCATATCTTTTTGACTATGCATCATATGAAGATTTGCTATGCATGAATGTTGATCAGCATGATGTTAACTAGCTGGTAGTTCCATTTTCGACCATGAATAAAACTTCCAACATGATGTTATCCCTATTTGAAAAGGGCGTGTTAATATAAATGCTTTGCCTCTGAAACTTGCAGTTTCTTATCTGAAACTGAAACTTGCAGTTTCTTCTCTGAGAATCACATTGTCTGCACTTTTATATGAAACTACATTTTGTAAAGTGCTAAAAATAGATCTCTAGAATTCATAAAATACTTCATATGCTCAATACTGCATATCCGAAATTCAAAAGACATTCATATCTGAAAGTACTCTTAAATCTGAAACACAAAACACAACTCACAACCTCCAACACTGCCAAAACTTCGTCCTTCGGTTTCTCTGTCATTCGCACACTCAACATTGTGTGGGCATTTTAAAACTGGCATAACTTTTTGACTATGCATCATATGAAGATGTGTTATGCATGAATGTTGATCAGCATGATGTTAACTGGCTGGTAGTTCCATTTTCAACCATGAATAAAACTTCCAACATGATGTTATCCCTATTTGAAAAGGGCGTGTTAATATAAATGCTCTGCCTCTGAAACTTGCAGTTTCTTATCTGAAACTGAAACTTGCAGTTTCTTCTATGAGAATCACATTGTCTGCACTTTTATATGAAACTACATTTTTTAAAGTGATAAAAATAGATCTCTAGAATTCATAAAATACTTCATATGCTCAATACTGCAAATCTGAAATTCAAAAGACATTCATATCTGAAAGTACTCTCAAATCTGAAACACAAAACACAACTCACAACCTGCAAATACTGACAACCCTAAGCTCCTCCTCCGACTATTTGGGGGGGAGTCCCCTCCTATTCATCGACGCCAGACAGCAGCCCCGTGGGACGAGGTGAACGGCGAGGGAGAGGATGGCGGGGGAAGCGTCGTCGCGCCAACTGTTTTTCTCCACTTGTAGTTGGGTTCGGTCGATGAAGTCTCCACCGGCTCGCTCTGCCACGGCACCCTCACAAACGACACCATGTAGATGCTCGATCCTTCAATCTTGGGTGGATGCTCCATCTTGGATCGATACTCCCACCACCGCAGCCTCATGATCGGATCCGGTGAATCTGTTTGCTCCATGGCCCAGAGGAGCAGCTCTATGTACTCCGTCGCGACTCCCTCCCGGTGTATCGCCTCCTTTTCGCTCTTTTCCAGACATTTGGCCATCGCTGTCGCCGTCGCCGCTAATTGCTCCGGGTTGTCAAACCAAGACTGTATCTCCAACATCCTAGATAGCTTCAAAGGGTCGCCGCCTGCGAGCCACACCTATCGGTTGTACTGCTCCATCGATCTACTTCTCCACAGCACCTTCACTCGCCGGCGGTGGTTTTTGAATGGAAGAGGCGCTGGTTTTGGATTAGAATGGGAGAGGAGCGGCGGTGGTTTTGAAATAGAAGAGGAGAGGAGCGGCGCTGGTTTTGGATTGGAACAGGAGAGGAGCGGCGGTGGTTTTGAAATGGAAGAGGAGAGGTGCGGCGCTGGTTTTGGATTGGAACAGGAGAGGAGCGGCGGTGGTTTTGAAATGGAAGAGGAGAGGAGCGGCGCTGGTGTTGGATTGGAACATGAGAGGAGCAGCGGTGGTTTAAGAGGAGAGGAGCGGCGCTGGTCTTGGAAGTATTTTTTTTTGCGTATTTTGGGTCAAAGTTTGACCACATACTCTATTTGACAAGCAAAATGTGAATGCATGTCATCAAAAATTATATCGTTTGGTTCGTATCTGAATATACTTTCAAATTATATTATTTTTGCAATGTATAACATATATTTTATTTGTGAAAATCATGGTCAAATATGACCCAGAATACAAGGGAGACTAGTTAATGTGGGGTCGCTTTCTTAATTTAAGGGTAAATTGATTTTGATTTTGATCCAGTCACAGCGCGCCGGCCCTCTCGTTCAATCCTAAATCGCTGCCGCATGCTCCTCTCCCTCTTCTCCATTGCAAAACCACCCCCTCTCCTCTCCATCTTCTCCATTGCAAAACCACTGTATCACCTCTCCCTCTTCTCCATTGCAAGACCACCGTCTCTCCTCCCATCTTCCAAAGCTAGCACCAGACCTCTCAGAAGGACATCTATGGAGAGGATGCATCAGCGAATCGGGCAGATCACCAGCGGTGACCAGGCGAAGTTAGCCAGGTTCAAGGAGATCCTTACTTGGTTTGAGAACGAGTGGGAGATTTTGAGGACGGTGAGGGCCATGTGGCAATGTATGTGAAAGAGCGAGACGGCGGTGATGAGGGTGGCGATGTACTCCCTGGCGACAGTAACGCCGCAGTCCTTCGAGTTCATCGAGTATCTCCTCTGGGTGATGGAGCAGACAGATTCGCCCGAGGCAAAAGTCAGGCGGAGGTGGTGGGCGTATAGGTTGAAGGTCGAGCATCCATAGGATAATGAATCGATCGAGTACGGTGTGCCATTCGTGAGGGTGTAGTGCCAATTGGAGCCACAGGAGTATTCGTTCTCCCACCGCAAGAGGAGGTCGGATGGCGCGACGTCGCTTCCCCGCCGTTCTCCACGGTACCCTCGCCGCTCGCCTCGTTTCAACGGCGGCGGTAGGGTTTAAGGTAAGCTTCGCACTAACCTAATCTTCCATCTGCTCATGCTTACAATTAGTGTGACGGCTAATGAAAATCATACGGGTAAGTACTGGGTATGGGTAGTACTCCGAGTCTTCGAGTACTACGCCAATCACCCTAAAATAGCTCTGGACCAAAAACAAGTTGTGACACTATGTAGAAATAAAGAAAAATCGATTGGTGCTTCTTTCAGAAAAGAGTACTCCCTAGAAAAGTGCCAATATAAGCTACTAGTATTTGATTAGAGGATTAGCTGCCGAGAAAGATCCATCCACAGAGAGCGCCACCCATCCCACCGGTGGTGGATAACAATGCTTAGATGGAGCATGGTTGGTGTCGGTAAGTTTTATTTGGCACCTCGCACTCTGCATAGATGCCGGTTCCATCCATACATTTGTGCAGTGCCACCAAAATGCAGCTAAATAACCCTGTTTGCACAGATAATGAAAAAGCATGATTACATTATAGTGGCACTAGTTGATGAAACATACACTAATAAATAGAAGAAACTTCATTTTCTTAATGGGAAAATATTGCAATAGTATCACAGTATGCCATGCTGCGAGGGCAAGATGGGCCCTGCGACGCCTCATACGGTAGGCCTCATACTGGAAATCGACCCAATTCTCCCTGATACACCTTCTGCCAGTGATGAACATCAGTGTACAGCGGTAGTACAAGGAGGGGCCTTGAGACATTCCAATCTCTATTTTTGTGCAGATTAACTAAAATTAAGCACCCCAGTTTGCAGAAACACTTAAACATTAACAATGGGACTAGTTGATGAAACATATACTAACAAAGAGAAGCACTTTCTTTATCTACATTGGAAATGAAATGATAGAGAGGACACTAGCTCTATTTTGACTATATTATTACTTCATTTTATCAGTGGCACTAGGGTCAAGCAGGTGGCAAGCAAGGTGTACCATGTGTCGCAAGGATGAAGGCCGGGGGTGCTTAGACTGGGATGCTGAAGCTGGCACTGGGATGCTGAAGCTGGCTCTTTCAGTCCCTATCTTCCCCCCTGATGTTTCTGTGGTAGCTTTTGGGTTGTAATCCAAACTTGGTCGAGTTGGGGCTGCGTCCCCCTACCTGCCTAGCTTATGTGGCGAACTTGTCTCCTGCTAGTATTCAGTCCGTTCTAGTAGTAGTTGCATAACTGCCCATTTACACTGAGATGTTGTCGGATAATGGTTCTCTATGGTTGGGTTTCTTTAATGAAATCGGAGAAAACCCCCTCTTTTGATATATAAAAAAAATCAGTGGCACTAGCGGTGCCAAAACACTGCCTCAAATTAATAGTGCCACTAGATTAAGGTGCAAAATAATAACATTACTGCTTTATCATGGCAGTGCCAAAACAGTAGCACAAAAGCAGAGTCAACATGCAGGATCTTTGGCAAACGATCGGACCAAAAAGGAACATACCTCGTGATGGGAACCATATCTGCAGTCAACGCCATCGTAGAAGGGATAACACCAGTCACCAACATGGATGATTCAATTCATGGGACCTTTTTGTGCAGTTCGCCTAAAATGAAGCAATGTTTGCATCATGCAGTTAGCAAGTACTTGGTCCCATGAGCTAGCAGCTTCTTCTTCATTAGTTGCAATAAAATTGAGCAACATCAAGGTTGGTCGTGAAGCTCGTGGAATGTTCAACTATAATTTGGATATCATTTTGTGCAGTTCAACTAAGATCAAGCGTGAAATGTATATCTCTGTTTGCACAAAAAGGTGGAAAGGAGGGTGACTAACAAGTGATGAAACATACATCAAATGAAAAGAAGCATGTTCCTTATATGAATGGTGATCCTACAAGGACAGTAGCAATTTCTAAAGCAGTAGCATTGCTAGATATTAGTGTGGGCATTAGGATTAACTATGACAACCGTTAAATACAACATTACTTTAATGGTGCCATTGCTTCATTTTACCATCAACATTACATTAACAGCTGCTAAAGAGTTGGTATTTGGGCATGGGAGAGTAGGCGGACCAGGACAGTTGCATTTCTAATGAAAAGAAGCAACTTATCTTAATGGGAAATTTAGCAGGACATGAAAAACAGTGCCATTGCTTCATATTACTGGAGGCATTACATTGAAAACAACATTGGTTTAAAGTGTCCTTACTTTAACAGTGGGACTGCTACATTTTACCAGTGGCATTACATAAGAGGGGCTCGGGGCAACAAACATCCAAACAGGATATCTGGGTTGGTCCCATTTTTGTTCGGTATAGCCACCTTATACTGTGTGAGGCTAGCAAAATCTAGTGCTGGACATACTCTGTTGACTTGTCCCCCATTCCCCACTTTCTTTCCTTTTCAACCAATAGATCAATTTATATCGAGTTTGTACTGTGTTTCCCTTTATTCCCCTATTAGACCAAGAGACCAGTTGGATAGCTAGTCTCTGCTACTTTTTGCCCCCATTATTTCCTCTTTCGACCAAGTCCTAGATTCAGGTAACAAATCTTCCCCCACCCCCAACCCACTTTCTTCCCTGTTTGAGCCAGGTAGTACTAGATTCGACTGCATGAAGTAGTTTTACCTCTTAACAGTAAAAATTTAGGTGGCTTTCGAACAGCCGATCAATCCTATCTACGAGGGGGCCTGAGAAATAATAAAAGATACAAATGCAGTGACGTGAGGAGCTGGGGCAGTAGAGCAAGGCCGGTTTCGAAGGAAGTTATACGTGCGGGTCGCCGGGATGTCGCTAGGTGGGCGGCGGGAGGCCGGATCTGCCCACACTACGGCAGCGAGGAAGAAGGGGTCAGAGGCCTGTTGGGGAACGTAGTAGTAAATCAAAAAATTTCCTACGCATCACCAAGATCAATCTATGGAGAGACTAGCAACGAGAGAGAGAGGAGTGCATATTCATACCCTTGAAGATCGCGATGCGGAAGCGTTGCAAGAACGCGGTTGGAGGAGTCGTACACGCAGCGATTCAGATCGCGGTCGATTCCGATCTAAGCACCGAACAACGGTGCCTCCGCGTTCAACACACGTGCAAGCCGGTGAAGTATCCCGCGCCTTGATCCAGCAAGGAGGAGGGAGAGGTTGGGGAAGACAGCTCCAGCAGCACGACGGCGTGGTGGTGGAACTTGTAGTTCTCCGGCAGGGCTTCGCCAAGCTCAAACGGAGGAGGAGGAGGTGTTGTAGAGGGGGAGGGCTGCGCCAGGGGAGAGCTTATGGCCTCCCTCCCACCCCTGCACTATTTATAGGCTGGGGGAGAGGGGGCCGGCCCCCCTAGATCCCATCTAGGGTTGGGGCGGCGGCCAAGGGGGGGAGGAGTGCCTCCCAAGTCAAGTGGAGGCCCTCCCCCTTTAGGGTTTCCCCTCTCCCATGCGCATGGGCCTTAGGGGGCTGGTGCCCCTAGCCCATTAAGGCTAGGGCACCCCCTTACAGCCCATGCTGCTGTATTGGATGTGGTGGAACACTTTCCGGACCCCTCCGGAATCCTCCGGAACCTTTCGAAAGCTTCCCGGTACAATACCGAAAAAACCGAACTTTTTCCGGAACACCAATAACAACTTCCCATATATAAATCTTTACCTCCGGACCATTCTGGAACTCCTCGTGACGTCCGAGATCTCATCCGGGACTCCGAACAACATTCAGTATTCACATACTATTTCCCATAACAACCCTAAAGTCACCGAACCTTAAGTGTGTAGACCCTACGGGTTCGGGAACCATGCAGACATGACCGAGACATCTCTCCGGCCAATAACCAATAGTGGGATCTGGATACCCATGTTGGCTCCCACATGTTCCACGATGATCTCATCGGATGAACCACGATGTTGAGGATTCAATCAATCCCGTATACAATTCCCTTTGTCTACCGGTATGATACTTGCCCGAGATTCGATCGTCGGTATCCCTATACCTTGTTCAATCTCGTTACCGGCAAGTCTCTTTACTCGTTCCGTAACGCATGATCCTGTGGCTAAATCTTTAGTCACATTGAGCTCATTATGATGATGCATTACCGAGTGGGCCCAGAGATACCTCTCCGTCATGACAAATCCCAGTCTCGATTCGTGCCAACCCAACAGACACTTCCGGAGATACCTGTAGTGCACCTTTATGGTCACCCAGTTACGTTGTGACGTTTGATACACCCAAAGCATTCCTACGGTATCCGGGAGTTGCACAATCTCATGGTCTAAGGAAATGATACTTGACATTAGAAAAGCTTTAGCAGACGAACTACACGATCTAGTGCTATGCTTAGGATTGGGTCTTGTCCATCACATCATTCTCCTAATGATGTGATCCCGTTATCAACAACATCCAATGTCCATGGTCAGGAAACCATAACCATCTATTGATCAACGAGCTAGTCAACTAGAGGCTCACTAGGGACATGTTGTGGTCTATGTATTCACACATGCATTACGATTTCCGGATAACACAATTATAGCATGAACAATAGACAATTATCATGAACAAAGAAATATAATAATAACCACTTTATTATTGCCTCTAGGGCATATTTCCAACAGTCTCCCACTTGCACTAGAGTCAATAATCTAGTTACATTATGATGAATCGAACACCCATAGAGTTCTGGTGTTGATCATGTTTTGCTCGTGGAAGAGGTTTAGTCAACGGATCTGCGACATTCAGATCCGTATGCACTTTACAAATATCTATGTCTCCATCTTGAACATGTTCACGAATGGAGTTGAAGCGATGCTTGATATGCCTGGTCTTCTTGTGAAACCTGGGCTCCTTGGCAAGGGCAATAGCTCCAGTGTTGTCACAGAAGAGAGTCATTGGGCCCGACGCATTGGGAATAACTCCTAGGTCGGTGATGAACTCCTTCATCCAGACTGCTTCCTGTGCTGCCTCCGAGGCTGCTATGTACTCCGCTTCACATGTAGATCCCGCCACGACGCTTTGCTTGCAACTGCACCAGCTGACTGCCCCACCATTCAAAATATACACGTATCCGGTTTGTGACTTAGAGTCATCCAGATCTGTGTGGAAGCTAGCATCGACGTAACCCTTTACGACGAGCTCTTCGTCACCTCCATAAACGAGAAACATATCCTTAGTCCTTTTCAGGTACTTCAGGATGTTCTTGACCGCTGTCCAGTGTTCCATGCCGGGATTACTTTGGTACCTTCCTACCAAACTTACGGCGAGGTTCACATCAGGTCTGGTACACAGCATGGCATACATAATAGACCCTATGGCTGAGGCATAGGAGATGACACTCATCTTTTCTCTATCTTCTGCCGAGGTCGGGCATTGAGCCGTGCTCAATCTCACACCTTGTAATATAGGTAAGAACCCCTTCTTGGACTGATCCATATTGAACTTCTTCAATATCTTGTCAAGGTATGTGCTTTGCGAAAGACCAATGAGGCGTCTCGATCTATCTCTATAGATCTTGATGCCTAATATGTAAGCAGCTTCTCCAAGGTCCTTCATTGAAAAACACTTGTTCAAGTAGGCCTTTATGCTTTCCAAGAATTCTATATCATTTCCCATTAATAGTATGTCATCTACATATAATATGAGAAATGCTACAGAGCTCCCACTCACTTTCTTGTAAACACAGGCTTCTCCATAAGTCTGTGTAAACCCAAACGCTTTGATCATCTCATCAAAGCGAATGTTCCAACTCCGAGATGCTTGCACCAGCCCATAGATTGAGCGCTGGAGCTTGCATACCTTGTCAGCATTATTAGGATCGACAAAACCTTCCGGCTGCATCATATACAACTCTTCCTTAAGGAAACCATTAAGGAATTCCATTTTGACGTCCATTTGCCATATCTCATAATCATAGTATGCGGCAATTGCTAACATGATTCTGACGGACTTCAGCTTCGCTACGGGTGAGAAGGTCTCATTGTAGTCAACCCCTTGAACTTGTCGATAACCCTTAGCGACAAGTCGAGCCTTATAGATGGTCACCTTACCATCCGCGTCTTCTTCTTCTTAAAGATCCATTTGTTCTCTATGGCTTGTTGATCATCGGGCAAGTCTGTCAAAGTCCATACTTCGTTTTCATACATGGATCCTATCTCAGATTTCATGGCTTCTAGCCATTTGTTGGAATCCAGGCCCGCCATCGCTTCTTCATAGTTCGAAGGTTCACCGTTGTCTAACAACATGACTTCCAAGACAGGGTTGCCGTACCACTCTGGTGCGGAACGTGTCCTTGTGGACCTACGAAGTTCAGTAGCAACTTGATCCGAAGTTTCATGATCATCATCATTAACTTCCTCTCTAGTCGGTGCAGGCACCACAGAAACATCTTCCTGAGCTGCGCTACTCTCCGGTTCAAGAGGGGGTACCTCATCAAGTTCTACTTTCCTCCCACTTACTTCTTTCGAGAGAAACTCTTTCTCCAGAAAGGATCCATTCTTGGCAACAAAGATCTTGCCTTCGGATCTAAGGTAGAAGGTATACCCAATAGTTTCTTTAGGGTATCCTATGAAGACGCATTTTTCTGATTTGGGTTCGAGCTTTTCAGGTTGAAGTTTCTTGACATAAGCATCGCATCCCCAAACTTTCAGAAACGACAGCTTAGGTTTCTTCCCAAACCATAATTCATACGGTGTCGTCTCAACAGATTTCGACGGAGCCCTATTTAAAGTGAATGCGGCAGTCTCTAAAGCATAACCCCAAAATGATAGCGGTAGATCGGTAAGAGACATCATAGATCGCACCATATCCAATAGAGTGTGATTACGACGGTCGGACACACCATTATGCTGAGGTGTTCCAGGCGGCGTGAGTTGTGAAACAATTCCACATTTCCTTAAGTGCGTGCCAAACTCGTGACTCAAATATTCCCCTCCACGATCTGATCGTAAGAACTTTATTTTCCTGTCACGTTGATTCTCTACCTCACTCTGAAATTCCTTGAACCTTTCGAAGGTCTCAGACTTGTGTTTCATAGACATACCCATATCTACTTAAGTCATCAGTGAGGGTGAGAACATAACGATAACCACCGCGAGCCTCAACGCTCATTGGACCGCACACATCAGTATGTATGATTTCCAATAAGTTGGTTGCTCGCTCCATTGTCCCGGAGAACGGAGTCTTGGTCATTTTGCCCATGAGGCATGGTTCGCACGTGTCAAATGATTCATAATCAAGAGACTCCAAAAGTCCATCTGCATGGAGTTTCTTCATGCGTTTGACACCAATGTGACCAAGGCGGCAGTGCCACAAGTATGTGGGACTATCATTATCAACCTTACATCTTTTGGCATTCACACTATGAATATGTGTAACATCACGTTCGAGATTCAATAAGAATAAACCATTAACCAGCGGGGCATGACCATAAAACATATCTCTCATATAAATAGAACAACCATTATTCTCGGATTTAAATGAGTAGCCATCTCGCATCAAACGAGATCCTGATACAATGTTCATGCTCAAAGCTGGTACTAAATAACAATTATTGAGGTTTAAAACTAATCCCGAAGGTAGATGTAGAGGTAGCGTGCCGACGGCGATCACATCGACCTTGGAACCATTCCCGACGCGCATCGTCACCTCGTCCTTCGCCAGTCTCCGCTTATTCCGCAGCTCCTGTTTTGAGTTACAAATATGAGTAACCGCACCGGTATCAAATACCCAGGAGCTACTACGAGCGCTGGTAAGGTACACACCAATAACATGTATATCACATATACCTTTGGTATTGCCGGCCTTCTTATCCGCTAAGTACTTGGGGCAGTTCCGCTTCCAGTGACCGTTTCCCTTGCAATAAAAGCATTCAGTCTCAGGCTTGGGTCCATTCTTTGGCTTCTTCCCGGTAGCTTGCTTACCGGGCGCGGCAACTCCCTTGCCATCCTTCTTGAAGTTCTTTTTACCCTTGCCTTTCTTGAACTTAGTGGTTTTATTCACCATCAACACTTGATGTTCCTTTTTGATCTCCACCTCCGCTGATTTCAGCATTGAATATATCTCAGGAATGGTTTTCTCCATCCCCTGCATATTGAAGTTCATCACAAAGCTCTTGTAGCTAGGTGGAAGCGACTGAAGGATTCTGTCAACGACCGCGTCATCCGGGAGATTAACTCCCAGCTGAGACAAGCGGTTGTGCAACCCAGACATTTTGAGTATATGCTCGCTGACAGAACTATTCTCCTCCATCTTACAACTGTAGAACTTGTCGGAGACTTCATATCTCTCGACCCGGGCATGAGCTTGGAAAACCATTTTCAGCTCTTGGAACATCTCATATGCTCCGTGTTGCTCAAAACGCTTTTGGAGCCCCGGTTCTAAGCTGTAAAGCATGCCGCACTGAACCAGGGAGTAATCATCACTACGCGACTGCTAGGCGTTCATAACGTCTTGAGTTGCTGGGAAAACAGGTGCGTCACCTAGCGGTGCTTCAAGGACATATGCTTTCTTGGCAGCTATGAGGATAATCCTCAGGTTATGGACCCAGTCCGTGTAGTTGCTACCATCGTCTTTCAGCTTGGTTTTCTCTAGGAACGCGTTGAAGTTGAGGGCAACATTAGCGTGGGCCATTTGATCTACAAGACATAATGTAAAGATTTTAGACTAAGTTCATGATAATTAAGTTCATCTAATCAAATTATTCAATGAACTCCCACTCAGATAGACATCCCTCTAGTCATCTAAGTGTTACATGATCCGAATCGACTAGGCCGTGTCCGATCATCACGTGAGACGGACTAGTCATCAACGGTGAACATCTCTATGTTGATCGTATCTTCTATACGACTCATGTTCGACCTTTCGGTCTTCCGTGTTCCGAGGCCATGTCTGTACATGCTAGGCTCGTCAAGTCAACCTAAGTGTTTTGCATGTGTAAATCTGGCTTACACCCGTTGTATTCGAACGTTAGAATCTATCACACCCGATCATCACGTGGTGCTTCGAAACAACGAACCTTCGCAACGGTGCACAGTTAGGGGGAACACTTTCTTGAAATTTTAGCGAGGGATCATCTTATTTATGCTACCGTCGTTCTAAGCAAATAAGATGTAAACATGATAAACATCACATGCAATCAAATAGTGACATGATATGGCCAATATCATTTTGCTCCTTTTGATCTCCATCTTCGGGGCACCATGATCATCATCGTCACCGGCATGACACCATGATCTCCATCATCGTGTCTTCATGAAGTTGCCTCGCCAACTATTACTTCTACTACTATGGCTAACGGTTAGCAATAAAGTAAAGTAATTACATGGCGTTTTTCATTGACACGCAGGTCATACAATAAATTAAGACAACTCCTATGGCACCTGCCAGTTGTCATACTCATCGACATGCAAGTCGTGATTCCTATTACAAGAACATGATCAATCTCATACATCACATATATCATTCATCACATCCTTTTGGCCATATCACATCACACGGCATATGCTGCAAGAACAAGTTAGACGTCCTCTAATTGTTGTTGCAAAATATTTTTACGTGGCTGCTATAGGTTTCTATCAAGAACGTTTCTTACCTACGCCACAACCACAACGTGATATGCCAATTTCTATTTACCCTTCATAAGGACCCTTTTCATCGAATCCGATCCGACTAAAGTGGGAGAGACAAACACCCGCTAGCCACCTTATGCAACTAGTGCATGTCAGTCGGTGGAACCTGTCTCACGTAAGCGTACGTGTAAGGTCGGTCCGGGCCGCTTCATCCCACGATGCCGCCGAATCAAGATAAGACTAGTAACGGCAAGAAAATTGACAAAATCGATGCCCACAACAACTTGTGTTCTACTCGTGCAAGAAACTACGCATAGACCTGGCTCATGATGCCACTGTTGGGGAACGTAGTAGTAAATCAAAAAATTTCCTACGCATCACCAAGATCAATCTATGGAGAGACTAGCAACGAGAGAGAGAGGAGTGCATCTTCATACCCTTGAAGATCGCGATGCGGAAGCGTTGCAAGAACGCGGTTGGAGGAGTCGTACACGCAGCAATTCAGATCGCGGTCGATTCCGATCTAAGCACCGAACAACGGTGCCTCCGCGTTCAACACATGTGCAGCCCGGTGACGTCTCCCGCGCCTTGATCCAGCAAGGAGGAGGGAGAGGTTGGGGAAGACAGCTCCAGCAGCACAACGGCGTGGTGGTGGAACTTGCAGTTCTCCGGCAGGGCTTCGCCAAGCTCAAACGGAGGAGGAGGAGGTGTTGGAGAGGGGGAGGGCTGCGCCAGGGGAGAGCTTATGGCCTCCCTCCCACCCCTCCACTATTTATAGGCTGGGGGGGAGAAGGGGGCCGACCCCCCTAGATCCCATCTAGGGTTGGGGCGGCGGCCAAGGGGGGGAGGAGTGCCTCCCAAGTCAAGTGGAGGCCCTCCCCCTTTAGGGTTTCCCCTCTCCCATGCGCATGGGCCTTAGGGGGCTGGTGCCCCTAGCCCATTAAGGCTAGGGCGCCCCCTTACAGCCCATGCTGCTGTATTGGACGTGGTGGAACACTTTCCGGACTTCCGGACCCCTCCGGAATCCTCTGGAACCTTTCGAAAGCTTCCCGGTACAATACCGAAAAAACCGAACTTTTTCCGGAACCCCAATAACAACTTCCCATATATAAATCTTTACCTCCGGACCATTCTGGAACTCATCGTGACATCCGGGATCTCATCCGGGACTCCGAACAACATTCGGTATTCACATACTATTTCCCATAACAACCCTAAAGTCACCGAACCTTAAGTGTGTAGACCCTACGGGTTCGGGAACCATGCAGACATGACCGAGACATCTCTCCGGCCAATAACCAATAGCGGGATCTGGATACCCATGTTGGCTCCCACATGTTCCATGATGATCTCATCGGATGAACCATGATGTCGAGGATTCAATCAATCCCGTATACAATTCCCTTTGTCTACTGGTATGATACTTGCCCGAGATTCGATCGTCGGTATCCCTATACCTTGTTCAATCTCGTTACCGGCAAGTCTCTTTACTCGTTCCGTAACGCATGATCCCGTGGCTAACTCTTTAGTCACATTGAGCTCATTATGATGATGCATTACCGAGTGGGCCCAGAGATACCTCTCTGTCATACGGAGTGACAAATCCCAGTCTCGATTCGTGCCAACCCAACAGACACTTTCAGAGATACCTGTAGTGCACCTTTATGGTCACCCAGTTACGTTGTGATGTTTGATACACCCAAAGCATTCCTACGGTATCCGGGAGTTGCACAATCTCATGGTCTAAGGAAATGATACTTGACATTAGAAAAGCTTTAGCAGACAAACTACACGATCTAGTGCTATGCTTAGGATTGGGTCTTGTCCATCACATCATTCTCCTAATGATGTGATCCCGTTATCAACAACATCCAATGTCCATGGTCAGGAAACCATAACCATCTATTGATCAACGAGCTAGTCAACTAGAGGCTCACTAGCGACATGTTGTGGTCTATGTATTCACACATGCATTACGATTTCCGGATAACACAATTATAGCATGAACAATAGACAATTATCATGAACAAGGAAATATAATAATAACCACTTTATTATTGCCTCTAGGGCATATTTCCAACAAGGCCCTCCCTAGCCGGCGCTGCGTGGGAGAGAACGGCAAGGCACGCTGATCGGGACGCGCCGGCAGTGGGTAAGAGCCGTCGCCGAGGACGACCGCGTGAACATTGCACCTTCTCACCTTCCCCGGCGGAGGGGATCTGGCCGGATCTGTGACCAGCGGTGAGCAGAGAGAGAGAGTGTGGCCACCGCTTTCGTGTTTAGATCTGGAGAGGACGAGAGAGTGTGAAGAGAGCAACACTAGCAAGCAAGCGCGGAGGCTCCTGCCTATACTAGAGTAGTTTTGTTTTTTCTACCGGAGCTGGCTTGACCTATTCAATGACTGTCGAGAAGTCTTCATGCACGTGCCCCAGAGGCGCAGTTGTCGTCATTTTGATCTGAAGCACCGGATTAACATATAACATGAAAAAATGCCACATGATAAGAAACCATAACCTCACTGCCCTAATATTGCGAGATGACAAGAAAACTTTTTTTAGATTTCTCATCAGAACTACAGCCCTGTACAACACAGCCTACACGATATGTAGATGATAGCCAATCCAGCTGTCTGCTAGAGTCTGGTCACATGCATGGACGAACTGATCTCGCGTGTCATGCAGGGATCGTCTAGGCACTGATGTGTGTACAGCACTGCTCCAGTACTGTCGCCCGACTTGAGGGGACGGGGGAGTGTGCCTATGGTCAGTTCTCAATTGTGGTCCCACATGTGTGTGCAAACGCAATATGACGCGCGTTCCATTCGGTGAGCGGCGTGCCAGACGGACCGACCGACCGTCTGGGGTGCGACGCGAACGCGACGGGTGTGCTGCATACATGTGTACCGCCGTTTTCTTCAGGCTTTGCTCCATGCCACAATCCGTGGATACAAAATTATATTTAAAAGTCGAGGACGGGGCTTTTCCCACACAGTAGGCGGGGCAATTCCACCTAGTCGGTTCGACAAGATGAGGGAGTAGACTGCTGCAAATGTAGGGCTGTGTGATTTGATGGCCCGTTACTGCTGGGCCGGTGGGGCCCTATGATTTGACTTGCCGTTATCATTATTACTACGGTGCTACGACCGGCGTGAGTCTCCCCTGACCTCCTCCATGGTATACAGGTGCTAATACCAAGTACTCTACAATAATGGGCTTATAGCCCGCTTACATGTCGGGGAGAGAGACATGGGCAAAATGGTGGGAGTGGGCTCTTGTGCAACACCCTAGCTACTTACTCCTTGGCAAATGCAATAAATACTACGAAGAAAGAGATAGAGAGAAGTAAAAAAAATACTCTTATAGCCAACCTTATAGCTAACCTTGTTGTATGAGTGACTATAAGTGATGACTATGTATGACATGCCAACATCAGATAGCCTAACGCACCTGGACGGAGGAAGTAGTTTCATGCATGCGATGTAGGCAAAAAAATGCTCATTTATGGATGTCTGAAATCTCCAAGGGCGCGACCGCGCGAGCGAGGCGACGGTCGTGGTAGGTGCGACCATGATATGGACTGCTGACAGCCCTTGGATCTGAGATCGAACGGTTGCATGCTAAGTTGCTGAAAATTTGCAGAATAACCCTCCAGGATAGGATATTCACATAGGTCTAGACTCACGCCATGCAACCGTTCGATCTCAGATCCAAGGGCTCTCGGAAGCCCGTATCATGGGAGCATGGAAAGCTTCATATCACCTGTAATTTTCCCAACGCTTGACGTGCGAACACGTAGATGCTATACTGTTAGGCCTACAAAGTGGGTCTAGTAGACATGAAATCTAATTGGGCCCCCATAGTACTGTGCATGAATCCATTTATCCACCGAGCAAGCCACTACCCTGCCGTTCGCACGCCCCACTCAGCATTTTTACAATCAAAAAACCGCTAGCAGTTCGCTCCTACTCATCCCGGCCATCCTTTAACATTACGGCAGTTCGCTACTAGTCGTCCGTCCTTTCACATTACAGCGGTTCCACTAATCCTAAGCCTCCTCCAAAATCCATGGCGTCCCAAATCTCCATGATTGGCGGTGAGTACAAGGTTAGAACCATCACCGGCGATGAGTTCGACGTCATCTACACCCATTCTTCCGCGACGGTGAAAGGATGCCTTGCTTCCTTCAAACGCATGTTTGAAAAGTCAGATGGTGATGAGTGGGTCACTGGGCTAGATGTTGAGTACACCACAGTCCTGGGAAAAGAGAAGAATCTAAAGGAGGAAGAGAAGAAGAAGCCCGCCGTGATCCAGGTTTGTGTGCATAACTTGTGCTTGGTCTACCACATATGCCATGCCGACGTTAAGTGCGAGGATTTTAAGAACTTCCTCGCGGACGATAGAGTCAAATTTGTTACTGTAGACTTTCATAATGACGAGGAAGTCCTGGGTCGGATAGGCCTCGTCGTAGGCCAGCCCTTTGACCTCCAGAAGAATAGGCTGGTGTCCTCCCGTCAACCTTCAATGCTGACCCTGGCAGGAGCCATGGTTGATCCTTCGTACGGCAAACTGACTAAACCTGACCACAAGTTTCATCTTGCATGGGAGTGGAATTTAATAGATAAAGACCACATCCAGTACGCTGCAATGGATGCCTACCTTTGTTTCAATATCTACAAGGGTTGGATGAAGAGCGAGAGCCTAGTGTGCGGTTCAAGCAAAGAAGTATCAGCCAAGAGGAAGACGAACAAGGAAGAAGTCGAGGACGTGGACGAGGAGTCTGAGTAAGGTGGCAGTGTCATTTCTCATGGTGGTTCTAATGCAGTGTCTACCGGATTAGTTGCTTAAGGGTGCTTAGTTTTATTTCAGGGGTGTGTTGTGCTGAGCCCCCAGCAGAACTATGTTATGTTCTTTCTCGTTACTTTAACTCTTCTGTACGTACATACTTGTATTTCTTATAGTTCATCTTGTAGTTGGTAGTACTACCACTCATTTCTTCACATTATATACGTACAATATATATGGCCAACATCATATAGCCAGCAGTTGGCTATACTATTAACCACGCTCTAAGCATGCCACATACGCAAAAACTTAAAAGAGATATGTAATTCTAAAAAGAAAACTTAAATGAGAGAAGTTTACCCAAAGCATGAAGGAGTTTAGTTGTCAAATAATTAAATACGTATGCTAATTTCTTTAATAGACTTTAGCACCCCATCTAAGCACGTACTACTAGCTTTTTTAATACTACTATATGCATAATTTGGCGATGAGCGCTCTCTATATGTACCACCTTTTTTCTTTAATTTCATCTTGGCAGTTTTGCTCCATGGCGCAATCCATCGATACTACTACTGTACAAAAGTACATTTAAAAGGCTAGAGGGCGGGGCAGTCTCGCTTGGTCGGTTTCACAAGAGGCGAGGGCCTCTGTGATTTGACGGCTCATTACTGCTGGAAGGTGGAGCCTTGTGATTTGACTGCTCGAATAAATGTTGCCGATGACCTGAGGAGGAGCAAAGAACCGTGCGGTATACTCAAGTTTTCCACTGGAGTAGGAGTAGTACGACGGAGGGGCGCGAAACACGGCAGCCCAGTGCGATATGGCAATAAAAAATGATCTAATTTGCTAGTCATCGATCCCACGGCGCCGCTCATTGTTAGCATTGTTCTACTAGCAAGATGCCCGCGCGTTGCACGGAACATCAAGATGCATTTGTATGACTAGTTTATCTTGTGGGAAAAAAGGATGAACGAGGGAAGGCCTTATTTGCAAATGTGGAGAGGGGTGTGGGTATCTTTTTGCAAAATTGCCATAGTTTCCTTCCTATCCGTCAGATATAAATCGGAAGGCCTATATTGCAGGATGGCAGGCACACCATCATCACCAACTCTGTTTTTTATAAAAGTAGAGATTCGTGCCTCGCAGAGAACATGACACAAGTTGCGAAACACCCGAAGCAAAAGAAGAAACACACGAGCAAAAGAAGAAGGAAGATTACCCCCCCAAAAAAGAAGGAAGACGCACACACAAGTCTGGGGTGCTGCTCTCTACTTCATGAAGAGTTGACTGCGGAGTCCTAACTGCTTCTTCATCGCCTGCACAACCTTCATCTCCTCCGCCATCTTCTTCATTCTGTCCATGACATGAGATTTCTCGACGCGAGCATTCATTGTCTCTTCCACGGCCGCATTACATACCTTGACAGCAGCTGGGTGCTCGATGCGGAGCTTCGCCAACTCCTCCTTCTGTTCGATGACGAGGGCATGCAGCATCTTCACCGAGGAACTACTCTTATCATGCAGCTTCTTCCAGCCGGCGTTCTCCTCCTTCAGCAGGTCGAGCTCGTGGTGGAGCTTCGCCTTGTCCTCCTGAAGTTGCAGGATCTCGCCGGTCGCCTTCTTACCTGAGGCAATGCTCTCCTTCAGCAACTTCACCAAGCCGGCGGTCAACTCCTCCTAGTTATTGAGCTAAGCGGGCATGTCGTTGAGGCTCTCCTTCAGCAGCTTCACCAAGCCGTCGGTCAACTCCTTCTGCTTATTGAGCTAAGCGGGCATGTCGTCGAGGGATAATGACTCCAGCATCGCCAGCTCGACATGTTCGCCTCCGCGGCTAGGGCGCTCCTGGGAGCCCTCGCCTGCCCGTGAGAGATCTTTTGAGCCCCCCGCGAGGCGGCGAGCCCTCTTTTTTTTTCTGTGGCCTTGGTCGCTGCTCCCTTCGTACTAGTAGTTCTCGACCTAGAGCTCTACACACCGGCCATGGTAGGGAAGGATGAACAAGAAAGACTTATGAGGAGGAAGGTAGAGTAATTTTCGGCTAGGTAGTTCCCCTTTTTATAACCTAGTAGTACTAGTACTAAAACCTGCATGGTGGGAACACATTCAGGTTTGATAGGTGTGAACAGGTTTGCACTTGATTATGGCATGGTAGTAGTACTACTAGTACTTTGGAATGTGATGGGAACAAGCTAAAGATTTATTGATGGTTTTGGTTTCGAAGCCCGAAACGGCTCCCAATGAGTTTCCTTGAACACAAATTTCAAGTACTGCTCAAATGCGGTCGTACATGTCAGTGATGTACCTGGTCGTACATGTCAGACGAAGCCGATGCGTGTCCCTTCGGTGAGACGCGGGTCCAACCGACCGTCTGTTGGTGCGACCGACCATCAAGTATTACGCGATGGAGACTTATGGCTATCGGGTGATTGTCAGGACCAAGCATTCAAAAACTCGTGATAAATCAATTACCATCTTTTTCCAAATGACCAAGTATTTTCACAGAAATACAATACATATAGATGGAGTGATTGTCACGGTTGCAAACCGCCATGGCACCGCAAGTTCACTGCAGCAGCAACCGAGTAGGTCACTGCATCGCTGGCGGGGAAGGAGGGCAGCTCACCTCGCCTATGATGCATGCCCAGCGGCGCCGGCGCAGCTGGTCCCGCGATTTGGCTTCTCCTACCACCCATTTGAACAGTTGCACCAGCTGCTCATGCCATTCCGCAGGCATGCGCGTTCTTTCCTCCGTAGTCGACTCCGTGAATATGATCTCTGCCATTAGCCCCAGCTCGAAATCAACGCGACGCTGCCAGATGCTGACATCCCTCAGCATCTCTCCCCTAAGATCGACTTGCGCCTCCGCCTTGGGCTTCGCCAGGCATAGCTCCTTTGAACTTGTCTCCAATCGATGCGACACTTCCTCGATCCGATTTGCCCTTGCTACCCACCACCTGAAACGCAGCCCTGGCATGTCCTCCGGCGCCACTGATCTGTGATTCCAGAGCAATGGATCCCCTCTGAAACACATGTGGGTTTCACTCAAAGGCGGCAGTGCTGCGGGCCGCAATGAGAGGGCAGCCCGTGGGATCTTGGGATCTAAGGGATTGTCCATGGCGGGATCCTCCATGGTGGGATCCGGTGGGCGAGGCGGGGAGGCGAGCGTAGGCGCTGGGAGAGCCCTACAAGGCTAAGATAAAGATAGTACTACTCCACTCCATCCATATTTAAATACAAAGGCCACCAATAGTAACCCAGGCAAAAATTGATCATGCTACCTGCGTCCTGGTTTATTGGACCCCTTTTTATTTTGTGCCAATTTTTGACCAAAAATTTAACTAAGAAAATGTTTATGCATGTCACCAAAAATTATATTATTGGAATCACATTTGAACATAGTTTTTGATGACATTACTTTTTATGACATGCATAAATATTGTGTTACTTAAAATTATGGTAAAAAATTGGCACAAAATACGAAGGAGAACAATGGAAGTAGCAACCCATGATTTAACTACTTGCATGCACGCAGTGGAGTAGTAATGTCATTCTCAACTACTGCCTCCCTCACGTCCACTCAATTTGCATGCGCTATATTAATTGACCATCAATGAAGTGAACGACTTTACACGCGTCAAATTATCACATGGGGTGGATTTTCGTACAAAAATGTGTCCCACCGTGTACCCGCGTGTGCGTGCGAGGGAATGAGTGCGTGTGTGCACATCTTCGCTTCGTGCACGTACTACCAGTGTGCGTGAGAGAGGACGAGTACATTCTTCTGGAACTAGCAGCACGTCACTATGATCAATCCACCCAAGGAGGTCGCGACAACGCCTCCACATGTGCCACGTGGCTTCATGGATGCCCCCCACATCATTTTAATCATAATATATTAACTGAAAAAGGGAGAGACATTGTGTAGCGTGCCACTAGAATTCTAATTTATTTACTTTGCACATACTGGAAGTACTAGTAAGGTACACGTGCATTGCACGCATGAGATTTGGTAACCAAATTATGAATAAATACCACACTATAGCATGTAAGCTTTGAGTCATATATGCATGATGTAGACGTTAGTTTAATTCTTATAGTTCATCTCATTCAAAATCAATTAGTTTTTATAAAAAAAGTTAATCTATTTTATGATTCATGGAATCATGCGTTGTAAAGCATAAAGTAAAAACAAATAATGGCAATTCAACTAGAAAAAAAGTTTGGGCAATTATGATACGGAAGATTCTAGAACAAAGGAGAAGTACTTGTGTTTTGAGGTTTGTGCATTATGCTTAAGTTCAACCATGGAGTCTTTTAGATTGTACATGTGGCAGAATCTGGTGGAATGTAGATGATATCCAACGACCAGTAGTGCTTGGATTTGCCATCTCTGCACCGTCAGATTGGCTTCATCCAACGACCATCTTTCAAAGTTATCCGCACACTATATAGGGGTATAGATATAGATATAGATATAGAGGTATAGATATAGACTAGTGGCACATCATCTAAAGCCTTTCTACACGCTCTTTTTTTGTACAAATGTGCTCCACCGTGCACCCGCGCGTTTATATATGGGAACGAGTGCGTGTGTGCACCTCTTGTCTTTCGCACACGTAGTCCGTGTGTGTGAGAGATACTAAGATATGGTGAGGGAATACGTGTCAATGCAATTTGTGTGAAGGAGAGGCCTATATACATACATGTATGTGCATGGGGCCGGGGTGACATACGAGAAGGGAGGGGAGGGGTCGACCGCGCGAGATATCGATAGAGACAGATAGAAGGAAGAGCTCTACGAGCGTACAAGCACTGGGATATAGGGGGGCTGGAAGATGGTGTGAGGGGCCAAGTGAAGGGAGACTGTGAAGGAGTGCACAAATGTGAGATCGTTATTTAAAGAGAGGGGCGAGAACGTGCGCGGTTGCACGCAGTGGCGGAGCCATGAAAATTAAATGAGATAGGGGGCCAAGCATTGCTAATCCTTTATGGGGAGGGCCAATTCTTCAACTTAAACCATTTTACCAGCAATTGATCTACTGATCACATTCATATTAGCCTCAATATATATTGATGTTAGGGGGGGGGGGGCAGGGCCCTTGCTGCCCCCTGTCTTCGCCACTGTGCGCGCGTCTGAGAGATGAAGCGGAAGGCATGGATGATGAGAGGGAGATGATGGATAGATAATGTGGGTGTATTAGCTATGTAGTCCTATATAGAGAGGTAGATTGATTGATGTGTACGTGGGAAAGAGGGTGAGACCTAACTAGATATATAGATCGATCGGTTTGTGTGGAAAATTGGGAAAGACTTAGCTATATATATACACACATAGAGGAACATCGATCGTTGCGCATGCATGTGAGAGATAAAGAATGCCCGAAGTGATGAAGAGGGGGAGGTGTGTGTGTGTGTGCATGCATGGGAGACCGACCTGAAGAAAAAGATTGCATGTGTGCGATGGATAATGCCGAGTGGTAGTGTGTGTGCATGCATGCACAAGAGAAAGTTAGTGGTACAACTATAAAGAGAAGACGACTGTGTGGGTGTAAAAGACTAGGTGAGGTCATAATCAATGTAAAGTTGAATTCAAATGTTTGAGTAAGAGATCATGATGTTTGAAACCCATGCATGCATGAATATAACTGAGATATGCGTGGTGTGGTTTGGAAACGAGCATGCTATCTGTATACACATTGAACAAGGTTAGATTGATTTGAATTTGAGATACCGATGGCAGGCATCGTTTGGCCACATTGCATCGATGCATGGACACACTATTCAAATTGGAGATGATGGGTGGCTTTCGCATCACCTATCTATATCTATACCCCTATATATATAGTGTGTGAATAACTTTGAAAGATGGTCGTTGGATGAAGCCAATCCGACGGTGCAGAGATGGCAAATCCGAGCACTACTGGCCGTTGGATATCATCTACATTCCACCGGATTCTGCCACATGTACAATCTAGAAGACTCCATGGTTGAACTTAAGCATAATGCACAAACCTCAAAACACAAGCACTTCTCCTTTGTTCTAGAATCTTCCGTATCATAATTGCCCAATATTTTTTCTAGATGAACTACCATTATTTGTTTTTACTTTATGCTTTACAACGCACAATTCCAAGAATCTTAAAATAGATTAGCTTTTTTTATAAAAACTTATTGATTTTGAATGAGATGAACTATAAGAATTAAACGAACATCTACATCATGCATATATGACTCAAAGCTTACATGCTATAATGTGGTATTTATTCATAATTTGGTTGCCAAATCTCATGCGTGCAATGCATGTGTACCTTACTAGTCTAAATGATGTGTGTGTGTGTGTGTTGTGCGTGTTAAACACATTGTACATAGTATCATACATGGTTTAGATTCCGAACATCTAGCTAGAGCATACATGTACTATGATTTGAATTCAACATAAAATGGATACATATATTTGAATTCGAGATCGTATGTACATCTAGTTCATATTTATATGGGAATTTACTACTCCTATATTCATGTCATGTGTTCTGAAGATAATATTTAGATGGTTGTATAACAAACCCGAGTATAATCCCATTCAAACAGGGAAAATGTACTCAAATTTAGTCCATATGATAGACAACACGAATTGTTTTTTTATTGTTTAGGGAAGTGCAAATTGATTTGGTACTGTACACGTTAAGCTTGTTGTCCCGATTTTTTTAGTTTTTTGTTGTTGTATTTGAATGCATTTCTAGTAATATAGTAAAACGGGACATTACTCTCTCTAGTGGGGTGCGAATTTTCTTTTTTTTTGTACACGTTAAGCTTGTTCTCCCGAAATTTCAAGCCGCGTTATGCCGAAATTTCAAGCTAGCATCTCTGTCTATCATGCTGCGGAACTCCCGCCTCTTCAACCCGCGCCTTGTTACCCCGAAATTTTAAGATATCTCTTTGTCTCGTTGTGCTCCGAAAACTCCCTCCATCTCAACCCGCGCCTTGCTATCCCAAAATTACAACGCGCGCGAAAACTCCTGTAACACCCCCTAGTAATAAGCTCTATGACACTCTGTTAAAACTGCCAAGTCATGATCATTTGCAGTGCCAAGTCATAAGGGTTAATGATCCAATTCAAATCCACATCTGAAAATCAACTCAAATTCAAAAGTGAATTATGAAGTTGATCAAACCCTGTTGGAAAAATGTTCATTAATTGGCAAATAATCCAGAAGCACTCACAAAATTATATCCAATGCCACTTGAGTTAGCTGCATGACTCAACCAAGATGAAACAGCACCAAAACAGGATATTTAAATCCATTTTAAATCATTTCAAAATACAGATGAACTCCAAATCTGCCCCAAACCAAATTTTGGTGAAAGATAATAATGCAATGCAATATTTGGGTCAACTCTCACATTTTACAAAAGTGCTAAAGTGTGCTAGCTATTTTGGAACAGAAAAGAATAAAGAAAAAGGTAAAACAAAAACAAAAAAAATACAACGAGGCACTGTGCACTGGGCCTAAGTGCACAGTGCCCCGACAGCCGGCCCATCTGGCCCAGTCTCTCTCTCTCCTTCGCGCTGTCGCCTTCTCCCTGGCTGAGCGCGCGCTCGCCGCTCCGGCGCCGACACCCCGACGCCGCAGGCCAGGCGAGAGGATAAGGAGGAGCTCCCTCTGCCTCCTCTCCGTCCCTATCCACTTCCCCCTCGCTCGCTTGCCCTCTCCCTCCTTCCTCCTCCTCCAGATCCACCGAAACCGAGCGCCTCCGTCGCCGTGGCCTTGCCGTAGACGCGGCCACCGTCGTCCCCGAGCTCAGCCAACACGCCTGCGAGCTCCGCCGTCCTCGACTCCTTCGACTCCGACCGCGAGTGGAGGCAGGGAGGCCCTGATGAAGCCGGAGTACTCCGCCCCCTTTCTTCTCTGACGCCGGCGAGCCCCGACGATTCGCCGACGTTCTGCACTCCTAAGCTTCCAACGGCTTTACGTAGCCTCTCGGTGAGCAGCCCCTCATCCTTCCCCCGCGCTCCCCTAGCCTTCTGCGCCTCCGTAGCCGCCGCGCCATGGCCGCCCGAACCGAGCTCCGCCGTTGAGCTCGAGGCCGTTGCAGCAGTGGCCGTCACGACCCACCGGGCTCGCCGTCGCGTTCGTGGCGTCAAGTAGATGCCGAAGGAGTAGAGCGCAGCCCGTTTTGACCTCTGCATCACCACGCGCGAGTCCGCCGGGTTTCGGCTTCCGCCAAACCTCAACGCCGGCGTGATTCCGGCCATCCCCTGGTCCGGCAAGTGCCACCACTCGACGCGCGAGTTCACTGGCTTTCGAACGCACCCAACCGCAGCTCGAACCGAGCCCTGTGGGCGATTTCCGAGCACTCCGGCGATCTTCCGCCGCGGAATCGGTCGCAGGCGCAACTCCGGCGCCGGGCGCCGACGTGGCTGCCACGTGGGACACCCCTGGGTCACTGCCAGTGGGTCCCACGGGCCCAGTTGACCGCGTTGACCCGAGTCAACGCGGGCACTGTTCACCCCTGTAGCTGACACGTGGGTCCCGTTCGATAATTAGACTAATTAAAGATTTAATTAATTAGAAACTAATTAGATTAACCTAATTTCTCTCTGACATGTGGGGTCCACCCCCTAATTAACCCTGGTAATTAAATTAATCCACTGATTAGCCTAAACAGAGGCTGACATGTGGGTCCCACTGGACCCACATGTCATATTTGACTTAGTCAGCCGACTGTTGACTTGCTGACGTCAGCAGCACGCCATGCTGACGTCATAATTCATTTTCTGTAAATAAAAAAATTAATTCCAGAAATTTAAATAATCTTTAAAAATTAATAACTTTTAAACCGTAGCTCGGATCGGAAAAGTTAAAACATGAAAGTTGCTCAGAACGACGAGCCGAGTCTGATCGTGCCGTCCGTTTCTTTGTCGGAACCCCCTACGTAGAAGAACTCGTAACTCCGGACCCGTATCCGGCAGATGAATAGTGCACACACTTCGGTAAATAAATCCCAGATTAATTCTAAAAATAACTAAAATGACTTAGATGCATATTTAGGCAACCCTGCACTGCATCATAGCATCACACGCACCGTGTTGCATTTGTTTGCATTATGTTTACCTGTTTCTTCCCCCTCTTCTCTCTCGGTAGCCCCCGACGTTGACGTAGCTCCCGAGGCAGACGCCGCACAGGAGTACGACTACGTCCCCGACGATACTACTGAAGACCTTGCCCTTGCCCCCGAGCAAACAGGCAAGCACCCCCATTTTGAGCATGCCTATATCGCCTATTCTCTTCTCTCTTATGCTTGCATTAGAACTGCTACTGCTACTGTTTTCCTAAATCTGCTGCATAGCCTGATTATTGTACCCTACTTTGTTACCTTACCGGTTATCCTAGATTGCTTAGTATAAGGTGGGTAGAGACACGACCGAGACCCCCACTTGATCCCGACTGCCCTGCTGGACATCAGAAGACCCGATCATCGGGATTGAAGACTAGACCATGGCACCGCACATCACTTCCCCTTAGTTGCCGACACTGCTGGGTTACCATCGAGGGCCGAGGGTGATACCTCGTCAGCACTTCTGATGTTAACCTTGTAGGTTAGTTACTCGGTCGTGGTAAGCGAGGGTGATTCCTTCTACACCACCCCCGATAACGACGTCGTCGCGCAACTCCTCAAGGTGGACCTCGAGGGTGATTCCTCCTTCGTTCACCTTGATGATAACATCGAGCGGGAATTCCATCGAGGGTGATTCCTCAGGGTTCCCTTCGGATTCAGACACACAGTTACCTTGGATATTATGACTTGCACTAAACTATGATACTAAAGACGGGTCGGCCCTGAGGGGTACCCGCGCGAGCTTAACGCGAAGTGATGTGGAGTCGGGTTGACCTGGATGGTGCCCGCGAGATAACTACGAGGCGTGGCCGGGCATTCTTAGCCCTTGCCGCAAGTCCTCGAGACGGGGCGACGGGGTCACATCGATCGTGAGTCTCTGCTCGTTTCCGCGCGCTCCTAATCCACTACGGTTTGGATATTTGATCCGAGGGGCCTCTGGCCCGATAGCACTAACCATCACGTGGGCATAGTATGGGCGTTCTGCGTCGTACACATCAGCCGAAGCTTGTTTGACGTCAGTAAGGAGCGGCGCACGCCGAGTTGGACTGGTAACGCAACCGCGCTTGTATAAGGGGTTGCTAGGCCTGCTCTCGGTGGCCCCGTAACGTGCAGGAGTTCCCGGGGCGATGGCCCAAGACCCCTGGGGGCATAGGTTTAGTCCGGCGTGCTGACCTCTCTTATAAGCCTAGGTCGGGTTGCGGCGTGTTGCTTAGCCGAGGCCGGGCATGACCCAGAAAAGTGTGTCCGGCCAGAGTTAAGTGAGCGTGGTGGGTAAGTTGGTGCACCCCTGCAGGGAAGAAACTTCTATCGATAGCCTGTCCTACGGTAACGGACACTCGGAGTTGTATCCCGATCGGTACAACTAGAACATGTGATGAGAATTGGATAGTACGGCTCTGGGATTGCTTTCTCGCAGGGAGTCGAGAAAGGATCTCAGGTCGAGGTTGATGATATTACTACTACTACTTTACATTATGTTCATCTGCTCTCTCCTGATGCTGCAAGACTGTCGAAGATTGTTGAAGATGCTAGTCTTCGATAAGACTAGGCTTTCCCCCTCTACTCTGGCATTTCTGCAGCCCAGTCCACATATACAGCCATTCCTTTGACAATGATGCATATGTAGTGTAGATCCTTGCTTGCTGAGTACTTCGGATGAGTACTCACGTTTGCTTTATTTTCTTTTTCCCCCATTTTCCATTTGATGCCACCAGACGACGGAGCCCCTAAGCCAGAAGCCCCAGCCGACGACCAGTACTACTATCCGCCTGGCGAGTACTACTACTACGAAGAGCCGTTCGACGACCAGGAGTAGGATCGGAGGGTCCAGGGCAGGAGGCCTACGCCTTTCGATCGTAGTTTTTATTTTTACCCCGCCTCTGTGAAGGCTTATCTCTCTCTCTGTAATATATCTGTACTCAGATATCTAATGCTTCCGCTGACGCTTGTATGCCATCGAGCTTGTATTCGAGCCCTCGAGGCCCTGGCTTGTAATATTAAGCTTGTATGACTTTATTTTTATGTTTTAGAGTTGTGTTGTGATATCTTCAAGTGAGTCCTTAGGCTTGATCGTGCGCATTTGCGTGTATGATTAGTGCACGATTAAGCCGGGGTCGTCACAGACCTCCACTTGATCCCGACTGCCCTGCTGCATATCAGAAGACCCGATCATCGGGATTGAGGACCAGACCCTGGCACCGCACATCACTACCCCTTAGTTGCCGACACTGCTGGGTTACCGTCGAGTGCCGAGGGTGATACCTCGTTAGCACTTCTGATGTTAACCTTGTAGGTTAGTTACTCGGTCGTGGTAAGCGAGGGTGATTCCTCCTACACCACCCCCGATAACGACATCGTCGCGCAACCTCTCAAGTGTGGACCTCGAGGGTGATTCCTCCTTCGTTCACCTTGATGATAACATCGAGCGGGAACTCCATCGAGGGTGATTCCTCATGGTTCCCTTCGGTGTCAAACACACAGTTACCTTGGATATTATGACTTGACTATGAACCACGATACTAAAGACGGGTCGGCCCTGAGGGGTACCCGCGCGAGCTTAACGCGAAGTGATGTGGAGTCGGGTTGACCTGGATGGTGCCCGCGAGATAACTACGAGGCGTGGCCGGGCATTCTTAGCCCTTGCCACAAGTCCTCGAGACGGGGCGACGGGGTCACATCGATCGTGAGTCTCTGCTCGTTTCCGCGCGCTCCTAATCCACTACGGTTTGGATATTTGATCCGAGGGGCCTCTGGCCCGATAGCACTAACCATCACGTGGGCATAGTATGGGCGTTCTGCGTCATACACATCAGCCGAAGCTTGTTTGACGTCAGTAAGGAGCGGCGCACGCCGAGTTGGACTGGTAACGCAACCGCGCTTGTATAAGGGGTTGCTAGGTCTGCTCTCGGTGGCCCCGTAACGTGCAGGAGTTCCCGGGGCGATGGCCCAAGACCCCTGGGGGCATAGGTTTAGTCCGGCGTGCTGACCTCTCTTATAAGTCTAGGTCGGGTTGCGGCGTGTTGCTTAGCCGAGGCCGGGCATGACCCAGAAAAGTGTGTCCGGCCAGAGTTAAGTGAGCGTGGTGGGTAAGTTGGTGCACCCCTGCAGGGAAGAAACTTCTATCGATAGCCTGTCCTACGGTAACGGACACTCGGAGTTGTATCCCGATCGGTACAACTAGAACATGTGGTGAGAACTGGATAGTACGGCTCTGGGATTGCTTTCTCGCAGGGAGTCGAGAAAGCATCTCAGGTCGAGGTTGATGTTACTACTACTACTACTTTACATTATGTTCATCGGCTCTTCCCTGATGCTGCAAGACTGTCGAAGAATGTTGAAGATGCTAGTCTTCGATAGGACTAGGCTTTCCCCCTCTATTCTGGCATTTCTGCAGCCCAGTCCACATATACAATCCCCTTTGAAAATGATGCATATGTAGTGTAGATCCTTGCTTGCTGAGTACTTCGGATGAGTACTCACGTTTGCTTTATTTTCTTTTTCCCCATTTTCCATTTGATGCCACCAGACGACGGAGCCCCTGAGCCAGAAGCCCCAGCCGACGGCCAGTACTACTACCCGCCTGGCGAGTACTACTACTATGAGGAGCCGTTCGACGACCAGGAGTAGGATCGGAGGGTCCAGGGCAGGAGGCCTACGCCTTTCGATCGTAGTATTTTATTTTACCCCGCCTCTGTGAAGGCCTAATTCTCTCTATGTAATATATCTGTACCCAGATATCTAATGCTTCCGCTGACGCTTGTATGCCATCGAGCTATGTATTCGAGCCCTCGAGGCCCTGGCTTGTAACATTAAGCTTGTATGACTTTATTTTATGTTTTAGAGTTGTGTTGTGATATCTTCAAGTGAGTCCTTAGGCTTGATCGTGCGCATTTGCGTGTATGATTAGTGCACGATTAAGCCGGGGTCGTCACAGGTTGGTATCAGAGCCGACTGCCTCTAGGAGTCCCCCCTTTCCAACTCTTTGGCCGAAGTTGAGTCTAGTGGTCAAAAATTGTCTTACTAACTTGGCTGTGTGGCTTACGGGCCCACGTCGCCAACTGGGTGGTATTAGGATCTTTTATTCCTCGTCTTTACTCTGGGATTCTAATCTCTCATCTATTCGGGTTTACTAAAATTTACTAACACTGACATTTAGGTTCTCGTTAATTCTATCCACCCGGAGAGCTGGATTCAGTGCGATTTCCCTGACGTTGATCTGATTAGTCTGATAATCATTTTCCTTTCCATTGTTTTGTTTAACCTTTCCTTCCGGGATCGGTTATGCTTCTCATTGTCTTATGACAACCCTGAACTTCTCTGTTTCAGATGGATCGACTGTTTCCACCGCGGCCTACGACCCAGCTTGTGCGTCGCACTTGGGCTCGTGATGCCCCTGGATTTCCAGCTGTTCTGATCGCCCTCCTGAGTAGACTGGGTTACCGCTGGTATCCCGAGTACATGGTCTATGAGGTTTATCACGAGTTCAACCAGGAACAGTACTATGCTGAAGTTCGGATTTATGATCAGCAGAACAACTCAGACACCGAGCTACACCTTTTTCATGGATTAGGCGTGATGATTGAGATGGCAGTACATGATGCCGCCTACTCTGCTGTGGCACGTCTCCGAGGAGAGCACAGTGCTAACTTGGATGATACTGTGTTTCGGTACATTCCGTATGCACCTGTTGGAGATGCTACTGGATTTTACACAGCTATCTCTGCCCCGTATGAGTCTCGACGCTACGACCCGCAGGTTCTGATTCAGTGCACTCAGGCTCTGGATCGCACTGTTCGGGCTCTTGCCGTCGAGTTGTTCGCCACTCGAGCACGCTACTACGAGGCTATGACACAGTTGCTACCAGCTGTTCGTGCAGGGATGCATCCGGAGTACATTCTTTACCCGAGCAGGACTGAGATGCCATCAGGGATCGTCTGGCCTGCTGTGGGAGGTCACACGCCTACACGTGGACCTCCTCTTTCTTCTCGAGACCGGGTTCTGCATCAGAGTGCCCATGGAACGCAGGATCCTTCTGCGACGAACGTCCATCGTCCGCACTTGCAGTTACCCCGTTTCAGTGGTTTTCTCCGACGTTGATGTAGCCTTTGCTATGTCCCGTTGTGTACTTCCTTACCGCGTGCCTGCGCGCCGCCTAGCATGTCTAGCTTTTCAATTTGCGCCGTTATGCTGCCCGAATGTAACCGACTATGTATGGATCTGTACGTCTTAATGACTACTTCTAGCATCTATTGCACTCTTTCAATAATATCGAGTTACCTCATGTTTATTGTTGAACACTTGCATAAGCTATCGCTGAAATACCCCTGTTGGAATAGCAGGATGGCTGACAACAACCCGCCACCGCCGCCACCACCTGATTACATGGCAGCGATGATGCAACAGTTTGAACTCAACCGCCAGTTTATGACGGGGATTATGCAGCAATTCCCTCGTCCTGATGCTAATCAGCAGCAACCATCCATTACCTTACCAGAGTTCATGAGGCTCAGTCCATCGTTTTTCCGCAACACAGTCAACCCACTGGATGCAGATGACTGGCTGTGTGATATCTCTCATGAGATGGAGTCTGCTAGTGTCGCCGAAATTAACTATGTCACTTTTGCGACATATCTTCTTAAGGGTCCCGCAGCCCAATGGTGGGCCACTCACCGACAGACTCTGCCGCCTGGTACTGTCGTCACTTGGGCAGAGTTCAAGATTGCTTTCCGCGCCCGCTACATTCCTCTAGCTATCATAGCTAGGAAGAAGGCTGAGTTCCGTAGCCTTGTCCAAGGAAACAAGACTGTGGAAGTCTATCAGCGCGAGTTTCTAGACTTATCTCGTTACGCTGAAGAGGACATTCCTACTGATGAACGCAGACAGGAAAAGTTTCGTGAAGGACTGCACCATGACATTCAGTTAGCCCTTCTTGTTCAAGATTACCCTGATTTCGCCACCTTGGTGAATAAGGCCATCATGGTTGAAACTGGACTTAAGAAGCACAAGGAAGCGTCCAGACGCACCCGTGAGTCGGGCTCATCTTCGGGCTCGTCTTCCCAGAAGCGACGCATCTGGTTTCCCCAAGGCATGTTCCGTTCAGCAGCTCCTGCGAACAGACCTTCTTATGCTACACCACGTCTGCCACCTCCACCACCGAGACAGCCCCTGCCAGCTCCAGCACCTCGAGCTCCAGCACCTCGTCCTGACAGCGGACTATGCTTCAAGTGTGGCAAGCCAGGTCACCGTGCTAGAGATTGTTCTCAGAATCAGAATCAACTAGCTCTCCCTTCTGCTGGACGTGGAATTGGCCGTGGTATTCCTCAGCAGCGCAACAATAATGCCAGACCTTCTTATGGTCGTGGGCAGTACTACCACGTCAACATGTCGGGAGCTCCAGATCAACCAGATACTGTGATGGGTACACTTCTCGTTAATTCAGTACCTGCATCCGTTTTATTTGATTCAGGAGCATCGCATTCCTTCAGGTCAGAACATTTTGCACGCATGCATGACATTAAATGCGAATACATGAACACACCCTTATTGGTACACACCCCCGCGGGTGGTTGCCGAACCTCTGCAGTTAGCTATAATGTTCCCGTTGAAATCGAAGGGTTGGAGTTCAGTGCGTCTCCCATTATTCTGAAATCGTCCAAGATTGACATTATTCTGGGAATGGATTGGTTGAAGGCCCACTATGCCTCAATCAATTGTGCCACCAAAGTTGTTCACCTCTTGCACCCCTCGAATGAGATGGTGAATTACCATGCTCATATCACTCAGAACGCCGAGGCTCAAATTTATGCCTTGAACGCGTTGAATGCTTCTCCGCTTGATGGGATCGAGAATATCCCAGTTGTCTGTGACTTCCCAGATGTTTTTCCAGAAGAACTTCCAGGAATACCCCCTGCTAGAGCTGTCGAGTTCGTCATCGACTTGAAGCCTGGCACCACTCCTATTGCGAAGCGTCCCTACAAGATGCCTCCGCACCACCTCATCGAGCTTAAGGAGGAAATTGAGAAATCCTTAAGGAAGGGTTTCATTCGCCCCAGTTCCTCTGCATGGGGAGCACCGTATCTTTTCGTCAAGAAGAAAGATGGAACGAATAGGTTGGTCCAAGATTATCGTCCTATCAACCAGGCAACCATTCAGAATAAATATCCACTTCCCCGGATCAACGATTTATATGATCAACTCGCTGGATCTTCGGTGTTTTCTAAACTCGACTTGAGGTTGGGTTATTACCAGATCCGTGTCCGCGAAGAGGATATTCCAAAGACTGCATTCGTTACTCGTTATGGCTCTTACGAGTACACAGTCATGTCATTTGGTCTGACGAATGCTCCAGCTACCTTCTCCCGCTTAATGAATTATATATTCATGGACTACCTCGACAAATTCGTCGTGGTATATCTGGATGATATTCTGGTTTATTCGAAGAACAAAGAAGAACATGCTGAGCACCTTCGACTAGTTCTGGAGAGACTTCGAGAGCACCAATTATATGCCAAGTTCTCTAAATGCGAATTCTGGCTTCCTGAAGTGACCTACCTTGGACATGTGATTTCCAAGGACGGTATTGCCGTTAACCCGGAGCGTGTTCAGGCTATCCTTGACTGGACTCCTCCGAAGAATGCCAAGCAGGTCCGAAGCTTTCTCGGTCTAGCCAGCTATTGTCGCCGATTCGTCGAGAACTTCTCCAAGATCGCCAAGCCCCTGACTAATCTGCTCCACAAAGGCGTTAAGTTTGAGTGGACAGACAAGTGTCAGGAAAGTTTCCAAACCCTCAAGGACAAGCTGACTTCTGCTCCAGTCCTTGCTCCTCCAGACTCCCGCAAAGATTTTGTGATCTTCTGCGACGCCTCTCGCCAAGGACTAGGTTGTGTCCTAATGCAAGAGCGAAGAGTTATTGCTTATGCTTCGCGACAACTGCGTCCACATGAAGAGAATTACCCAGTGCATGACATCGAACTTGCTGCTGTCATTTATGCTTTGAAGTAGTGGCGTCATTACCTCCTTGGTAATCGGTGTGAGATTTACACCGATCATCAGAGCTTGAAGTACTTGTTCACTCAACCGGAACTTAATCTCCGACAACAACGATGGTTAGAAGCTATTGCGGATTATGACTGCGGTATTTCTTATACCCCGGGCAAAGCTAATGTAATGGTCGATGCCCTGAGTCGCAAGTCATATTGCAACAACCTCATGGTTAGGCAAGCTCAACCTCGTCTTCACGCAGAACTGACTCAGCTGAATCTGCGAATTGTTCCCCAGGGTTCTCTTAATAACCTTGTGATACAGTCAGATCTTGAGAAAGCTGTCAAGATTGCGCAATATAAGGATGCTGAAATTGATCTAATGAAGAAAGAGCTTCACCTTGCTAAGTATCGGGATTTCTCAGTTGCTGAAGATGGTACATTATATTTCAGAGACCGCATCGTAGTACCTCGCTTCGAGCTGATGACTGACAAAGTCATGAAGGAGGCCCATGATACACCGCTATCTATCCATCCGGGTAGTACCAAAATGTATCGAGATCTTCGTCAAAGGTACTGGTGGTCTAGAATGAAGCAGGATATTGCTCGTTATGTTGCCGAGTGTGACGTTTGTCGTCTCGTGAAGGCAGAACATCAGAAACCTGCTGGAATTCTGCAACCGCTCCCTATTCCTCTATGGAAGTGGGATAAAGTGCAAATGGACTTCATTACTGGTCTTCCCAAGTCTCAGAAGGGTCACGATGCCATTCTTGTCGTCGTCGACCAACTCTCCAAGGTTGCACACTTTCTGCCAGTTAAGGAGACTATTACTGCTAGTCAGTTAGCAGAGCTATATATCTCCAGAATTGTTTCACTCCATGGTATTCCCAAGGAAATCAGTTCAGACCGTGGCAGCATTTTCACTGGCCATTTCTGGGAAAGTTTCCAGAAAGCAATGGGAACTCATATTACCTGGAGTTCAGCTTATCATCCCCAATCTCAAGGCCAAGTTGAGCGCGTTAATCAAGTGCTTGAAGACATGCTACGAGCCTGTGTTATATCCTTCGGTAAGATATGGGAGGAATCTCTCCCGTATGCCGAGTTCTCTTATAACAACAGTTATCAAGCCAGCTTAAAAATGGCCCCATTTGAGGTTCTTTATGGACGTAAATGTCGAACCCCTCTGAATTGGTCAGAAACTGGGGAACGACCTCTTGTTGGACCGGACATTATTCAGCATGCCGAAGAACAAGTCCGAATTGTACGGGAGAATCTCAAAGCAGCTCAAGACCGTCAGAAGAGTAATTATGATCGCAAGCGATGGGGTGTGATCTATCAACCTGGTGATCAAGCCTATCTTCGTGTCACTCCAATGAAGGGCACCCGTCGTTTCGGAATCAAGGGCAAGCTAGCTCCTCGCTATATTGGTCCTTTCCGCATCGTGGCTAGACGGGGACAGGTGGCATATAAATTGGAGTTGCCACCGCAATTCTCCCATATTCATGATGTCTTCCACGTGTCGCAACTCCGTAAGTGCTTCAAGGAATCCCCGCGTCGTGCAGTGGATCATGAGATGCTCGAGCTACAAGATGATCTTTCCTATAAGGAGCATCCGATCCGCATCCTCGACGAAGCTGAGCGTCGTACTCGTCAGAAGACGACCAAGTTCATAAAAGTGCAATGGTCGAATCATACTGAAGATGAAGCCACTTGGGAACGTGAGGATCATCTTCGGGAAGAATATCCCGGACTCTTTCCTTCTACCTCCTAAATTCTCGGGACGAGAATTTCTTTTAGAGGAGGAGAACTTGTAACACCCCTATGTAATAGCCACCATGATCAGCTGTTAATAATGCCAAGTCATATCATATGCAGTGATTAAACATAGTGGTTAACCAAAGTAAATCAACTCCATTTTTAAAAATCAACTTAAATTCATAAGTGAAATATAAGGTTGATCAAACACTGCTGGAAAAATGTTCATTTAATGGTAAATAATCCAGAAACCTTTCTAAAATCAACATCAAAATGTTTGGAGTTGGATAAATGACTCAAACAAGTTGGAACAGACCCAAAAACAGGATATTTGATATATTTAAAATCATATTAAATTCAAACAAACTTCAAATCAGTCCGAACCACTTTTTGGTGAGAGATAATATTGCATTGCAATATTTGGGTCAACTCTCACATTTTACAAAAGTGCTAAAGTGTGCTAGCTATTTTGGAACAGAAAAGAATAAAGAAAAAGGTAAAACAAAAACAGAAAAAAAATACAACGAGGCACTGTGCACTGGGCCTAAGTGCACAGTGCCCCGACAGCCGGCCCATCTGGCCCAGTCTCTCTCTCTCCTTCGCGCTGTCGCCTTCTCCCTGGCCGAGCGCGCGCTCGCCGCTCCGGCGCCGACACCCCGACGCCGCAGGCCAGGCGAGAGGATAAGGAGGAGCTCCCTCTGCCTCCTCTCCGTCCCTATCCACTTCCCCCTCGCTCGCTTGCCCTCTCCCTCCTTCCTCCTCCTCCAGATCCACCGAAACCGAGCGCCTCCGTCGCCGTGGCCTTGCCGTAGACGCGGCCACCGTCGTCCCCGAGCTCAGCCAACACGCCTGCGAGCTCCGCCGTCCTCGACTCCTTCGACTCCGACCGCGAGTGGAGGCGGGGAGGCCCTGATGAAGCCGGAGTACTCCGCCCCCTTTCTTCTCTGACGCCGGCGAGCCCCGATGATTCGCCGACGTTCTGCACTCCTAAGCTTCCAACGGCTTTACGTAGCCTCTCGGTGAGCAGCCCCTCATCCTTCCCCCGCGCTCCCCTAGCCTTCTGCGCCTCCGTAGCCGCCGCGCCATGGCCGCCCGAACCGAGCTCCGCCGTTGAGCTCGAGGCCGTTGCAGCAGTGGCCGTCACGACCCACCGGGCTCGCCGTCGCGTTCGTGGCGTCAAGTAGATGCCGAAGGAGTAGAGCGCAGCCCGTTTTGACCTCTGCATCACCACGCGCGAGTCCGCCGGGTTTCGGCTTCCGCCAAACCTCAACGCCGGCGTGATTCCGGCCATCCCCTGGTCCGGCAAGTGCCACCACTCGACGCGCGAGTTCACTGGCTTTCGAACGCACCCAACCGCAGCTCGAACCGAGCCCTGTGGGCGATTTCCGAGCACTCCGGCGATCTTCCGCCGCGGAATCGGTCGCAGGCGCAACTCCGGCGCCGGGCGCCGACGTGGCTGCCACGTGGGACACCCCTGGGTCACTGCCAGTGGGTCCCACGGGCCCAGTTGACCGCGTTGACCCGAGTCAACGCGGGCACTGTTCACCCCTGTAGCTGACACGTGGGTCCCGTTCGATAATTAGACTAATTAAAGATTTAATTAATTAGAAACTAATTAGATTAACCTAATTTCTCACTGACATGTGGGGTCCACCCCCTAATTAACCCTGGTAATTAAATTAATCCACTGATTAGCCTAAACAGAGGCTGACATGTGGGTCCCACTGGACCCACATGTCATATTTGACTTAGTCAGCCGACTGTTGACTTGCTGACGTCAGCAGCACGCCATGCTGACATCATAATTCATTTTCTGTAAATAAAAAAATTAATTCCAGAAATTTAAATAATCTTTAAAAATTAATAACTTTTAAACCGTAGCTCGGATCGGAAAAGTTAAAACATGAAAGTTGCTCAGAACAACGAGCCGAGTCTGATCGTGCCGTCCGTTTCTTTGTCGGAACCCCCTACGTAGAAGAACTCGTAACTCCGGACCCGTATCCGGCAGATGAATAGTGCACACACTTCGGTAAATAAATCCCAGATTAATTCTAAAAATAACTAAAATGACTTAGATGCATATTTAGGCAACCCTGCACTGCATCATAGCATCACACGCACCGTGTTGCATTTGTTTGCATTATGTTTACCTGTTTCTTCCCCCTCTTCTCTCTCGGTAGCCCCCGACGTTGACGTAGCTCCCGAGGCAGACGCCGCACAGGAGTACGACTACGTCCCCGACGATACTACTGAAGACCTTGCCCTTGCCCCCGAGCAAACAGGCAAGCACCCCCATTTTGAGCATGCCTATATCGCCTATTCTCTTCTCTCTTATGCTTGCATTAGAACTGCTACTGCTACTGTTTTCCTATATCTGCTGCATAGCCTGATTATTGTACCCTGCTTTGTTACCTTACCGGTTATCCTAGACTGCTTAGTATAAGGTGGGTAGAGACACGACAGAGACCCCCCCTTGATCCCGACTGCCCTGCTGGACATCAGAAGACCCGACCATCGGGATTGAAGACTAGACCCTGGCACCGCACCTCACTTCCCCTTAGTTGCCGACACTGCTGGGTTACCATCGAGTGCCGAGGGTGATACCTCATCAGCACTTCTGATGTTAACCTTGTAGGTTAGTTACTCGGTCGTGGTAAGCGAGGGTGAATCCTCCTACACCACCCCCGATAACAACGTCGTCGCGCAACTCCTCAAGGTGGACCTCGAGGGTGATTCCTCCTTCGTTCACCTTGATGATAACATCGAGCGGGAATTCCATCGAGGGTGATTCCTCAGGGTTCCCTTCGGTGTCAGACACACAGTTACCTTGGATATTATGACTTGCACTAAACTATGATACTAAAGACGGGTCGGCCCTAAGGGGTACCCGCGCGAGCTTAACGCGAAGTGATGTGGAGTCGGGTTGACCTGGATGGTGCCCGCGAGATAACTACGAGGCGTGGCCGGGCATTCTTAGCCCTTGCCGCAAGTCCTCGAGACGGGGCGACGGGGTCACATCGATCGTGAGTCTCTACTCGTTTCCGCGCGCTCCTAATCCACTACGGTTTGGATATTTGATCCGAGGGGCCTCTGGCCCGATAGCACTAACCATCACGTGGGCATAGTATGGGCGTTCTGCGTCATACACATCAGCCGAAGCTTGTTTGACGTCAGTAAGGAGCGGCGCACGCCGAGTTGGACTGGTAACGCAACCGCGCTTGTATAAGGGGTTGCTAGGTCTGCTCTCGGTGGCCCCGTAACGTGCAGGAGTTCCCGGGGCGATGGCCCAAGACCCCTGGGGGCATAGGTTTAGTCCGGCGTGCTGACCTCTCTTATAAGTCTAGGTCGGGTTGCGGCGTGTTGCTTAGCCGAGGCCGGGCATGACCCAGAAAAGTGTGTCCGGCCAGAGTTAAGTGAGCGTGGTGGGTAAGTTGGTGCACCCCTGCAGGGAAGAAACTTCTATCGATAGCCTGTCCTACGGTAACGGACACTCGGAGTTGTATCCCGATCGGTACAACTAGAACATGTGGTGAGAACTGGATAGTACGGCTCTGGGATTGCTTTCTCGCAGGGAGTCGAGAAAGGATCTCAGGTCGAGGTTGATGTTACTACTACTACTACTTTACATTATGTTCATCGGCTCTTCCCTGATGCTGCAAGACTGTCGAAGAATGTTGAAGATGCTAGTCTTTGATAGGACTAGGCTTTCCCCCTCTATTCTGGCATTTCTGCAGCCCAGTCCACATATACAGCCCCCTTTGAAAATGATGCATATGTAGTGTAGATCCTTGCTTGCTGAGTACTTCGGATGAGTACTCACGTTTGCTTTATTTTCTTTTTCCCCATTTTCCATTTGATGCCACCAGACGACGGAGCCCCTGAGCCAGAAGCCCCAGCCGACGACCAGTACTACTACCCGCCTGGCGAGTACTACTACTACGAGGAGCCGTTCGACGACCAGGAGTAGGATCGGAGGGTCCAGGGCAGGAGGCCTACGCCTTTCGATCATAGTATTTTATTTTACCCCGCCTCTGTGAAGGCCTAATTCTCTCTATGTAATATATCTGTACCCAGATATCTAATGCTTCCGCTGACGCTTGTATGCCATCGAGCTATGTATTCGAGCCCTCGAGGCCCTGGCTTGTAACATTAAGCTTGTATGACTTTATTTTATGTTTTAGAGTTGTGTTGTGATATCTTCAAGTGAGTCCTTAGGCTTGATCGTGCGCATTTGCGTGTATGATTAGTGCACGATTAAGCCGGGGTCGTCACAACTCCCACCTCCGGCGAAATCCCGACACGCAAAATTCCCGTGATACCCCTGAACCGAAAGAACCACCTAGTGCAAATCGGTGGGGGTACTTTTGTAACTTACCCCACATTTCAGACAAGCGCGTCCTTAAGCCACGGTTCCCCCCTCCCATCCCCTCCGCCCCCCATTCGTACATCGAGGCCGCGAAAACCCGCTAAGCCCCACACCCTCCTCCGTCCGCCACCCAGCCGGAGCCTCTTCCCCAACGACATCGTCCACAGCAACACCTCGACGTCCCCCATCCACCGCACCGGATGAGGATCCGTCGTCGATCTCGTCGTCCCGCTGGTTCAGCCACCCCGTCCTCCACCTCCAAGGAGCTGCCCCGATGTTCGCCTCGTCTTTCGTGCCACCTCCATTCCCACAGCGCCGTCTTCATCTGCACCACCGGACGAGCAGCACCATCACCGATTCCTCGGATGAAGTTGAGGCCTAATCGGCATCACAAAAGAGGTTCTACACTAATCGCTGCATTTCCTTCTTGATTCAATCTCATGGTGCTGCCGGCGCTCGGTCCCGAGCCGACATGGCGCGGCTCCATCTACGGCGGTGTCGCCGGCCACTTCCTCCACAATGTCGCTCCCTCGGCGGCGACGTCCACATCAGTAGGAGCTGCTGCTGCTTTGGCTCTCGCTCGCGCTGTTGCTCTGCTCTTGCTCTCGGTCCCCTGCCTGGTCTGCTCTTGCTCTTGCTCGCGCTGCTGCTCTTGCTCTTGCTCTTGCTTGCATTGCTGCTCTACTCTTGCTCGCGCTGCTGCTGCACGAGCAGCAGATCCTGCTCTCACTCGAGCCCCTGCATCTGCTACCCGAGATGCTGCTACATGACTAGCTGCCCCGGCTCTCGCACGCACTGCTGCTCTGGGCGCTGCTGCTACTGCTTTTTCTGCTACTAGTGCGTTCAGTTTCGATAGTAAAATTCAGTTTCGACAGCAAAATTCAGTTTCGACAGTAAAATTCAGTTTGGACAGTTAAATTCAGTTACGACAGTTAAGTTCAGAGATGAGCGGCTGATGTATTTTACATCTAGCACTTTGTGGTTATGTATTTTACATCATCTATTGGAGATGCTATTAGAATTCCACTCAGGTTAACGTTGTCTCTCTTGTCCTGCTTCAGCCTCGTCGTCGTACAACTCATTGGAGCTGCTCCAACGACGAAACCCTCCATCATAGCGGAGCAGTACCCTCGGCTCCATCTCTAGAAGCCTAAGATCTTCTTCCCCTCCTCCGACAGCCACATCAACCGGAGCATCCTCACCGACCAACCCAATCATGCTGAGATCGACATGGCTTCGCCAAAGAGGTTGTACACTTGTTGCATCACTTTTTTACTCTACATGTTATATATATTGTCCACTAAGCACACATAGTAACATGAAATACGATTAGTTTGTCCTACTATATGACAAGCAGTGAGGTACCAGGCAACTTAGCTGTCCGTGATGGACTCTCTCGAGCGCCATCATTATTTATTTATGCGCGTTTGAGCTGTGCATTTGTAGATGGGCCTGGGAGTTGAGCTAGTAGGGCAGTGGCCTGGGTCCAAAGTAGTAGAAGTAGCACAAAAACATTTTTGGAGTGTAGGCTTTTCCCTGTTCAAGCCTGCCTACTAGAATCGCCAGTGCTTGAAAGGAAAAGTGAAGGAAAAACATAGGAATTGGAAAGTTTCCTATGGTACTACTATTCATGCATTTGGTTCAGAGGAATGGAGCAAAGGAAAACTGTAGGATTTGTTCCTTTAGTGTCTCCTTGAAAGAAAAACAATAGGAATTTTAATATCCACTTGTCCTCCTTTTCAAATTCCTATTCATGAAGCACAAGACTAAGAGATAGTAGCATAATAGCATTATAACCGTACATTTTCTTGTGGTTTGACTTGATCTCACCATGCTTCTTTGCATTCCTATGATCTTCCAATTCTTGTGAACCAAACACCCAGATTGGCAGATATGCTGTGTTTTTAAATTCTTTGTTTTGCACGTGCATTCCTATCCTATTCCTATGTATTTCCTATCCCTGCATTGTTAGAATCCTTCAATTCAAACAAGCCCTTACAGAATTACTTTTGTTACAGATATGTGTCAAAGAAAACCTTGTGTGGTTTGTCCCGCTCCTGCTGCGCTGTGGTCCACCCCAGCTCAGCTGCTCCAATGACGGAAGGGTTCACCACAGCAGGGATCCGCCCTCCAGACTGTCTTTTGCCGCCTCAGATCTTCTTCCCTGCCATCAGCAGCCACGACAACTGCATTACCATCATCAACTGAGCAGATGAACTTGAGGACTACACGGGTCCGCAAGAGAGGTCGCACTCTTTCGTGTCTGCTTACGTTATGCATCGCTTAATATGATGACATGCTACTTTATCGTCCTGTTCACCGATTAGACTCCGAGTCAGGTCCAAACTAATGCTCAAACTTGAGTTTTTAAATGGTTGTGGGGTACATATTGGGGCAGAAATCAATACTATCTGGTTAATCTCGGGTGTCTACTATGAGTTTCATGTTGGGTGGAAACAAACATTAAAGGAGCCATTATCTGTATTTTTTAACTAAAGCTATTATCTGCCTACTATCATTGGTTTTGGGTCTATCCACAGTTTTCTACCATCACTCTGGATTTGTGCATGCACTCCTTACATAATCTCACTATGTTTTATTCCTATGCATGTCAGTTATTGTACACAATGGTACTGAACATGTAGAGCAAAAGAGACGATCCTTGCATGGCAATAAAATTTCAGGCAGACGTTGCTCCATGGTAGGCGCAAAAGCAACCCCCCTCCCCCCATTCCAGACTGTAATCAAGAGGAAGATAACTGTTCAAAGGGGGATTCAGAGCGAGCAGACCACTCCTATTTACCCCCTGAGGTCTTTTGCTCTAACTTGGCATGCTGATGTTAGTCATATCATGCATATGGTGCCTTGCATTGCTTACTTTATACATAAAATATGCCATCTGCTTAGTTTAGACATGCATTGTGTGAATGCCATCTGTTTAGTTTCTATATCATATATGTGAATCATGCAATGCCATCTTGTTTAGCCAGGCATTATATATGTGAATTTTGCAATGCCATCCTGGTTAGCCAGTCATCTTATATGTGAATTATATCATGCCATCCTTTTTTATTACGTATTAAATTTGTCAACAATTTTAGTACATTCAATTACTCTTCCTGTGCATCAGCCATTTGACACGGTCATGGAAAAATCTGGAGTGAAAACAAGGTCTTCAGAGCTGACAATGCTATCTGACGAAGCGCATGTCTTGCTGGTTACGGATAGCTCCTTAGAGGAGGATTCAGAGATAGATGACCAGTCCTATTCCCCCCCCCCCCGAGGTGCATGCTCTAACTTGGCAGGGTTATATTGCTCATATCGTGCATATGGTGTCTTGCATTGGCATGTCATTTGCTTAGTTTGGACATGCTTTGTCTGAATGCCACCTGTTTAGTGTCTAATTACCATATATGTGAATTTTGCAATGCCATCTTGTTGCAAGACATTATATATGTGAATTATGCAATGCTATCTTGTTGTAAGGCATTATGTATGTGAATTATGCAATGTCATGCTGTTTAGCCAAGCGTCATTTATGTGAATTATATCATGCCATCCTTTTTTGGTATTAAGTATTCCATTTGTCAACAATGTTTGTATATTCAACTGCTCTTCCTGTGCATCAGCCATTTGAATTGGTGATGGAAAAATCTGGAGTGAAAACAAGGTCTTCAGAGCAGACAATGCTACCTGCTGAAGCAGATATCTTGGTTATAGATAGCTCCTCAGAGGAGGATTCAGAGACAGATGACCAGTCCTATTTTCCCCCTGACGTGTATGCTCAAACTTGGCAGGGTTATATTACTCATATCATGCATATCTTGTCTTGCAATGCTTAGTTTTTACATCATATACACAATATTGAATGCCATTTGCTTAGTTGACACATCATATATGCGATTGCCCTCTGCTCACCTGCTTAGTATATAAATCATATATTTGAATTATATCATGCTATGATGTTTACATAGACAGCATGTATCTGAATTATGGCATGCCAACCCATTTTCTAAAGACATAATATAGTTATATCATCTCATCCTGTTTACATAGTCATCATATTTTGAATTATGTCATTCTATCCGTGAATTATATCATGCCATCATGTTTCCATCGATGGCATGTTTGTGAATTATGGCATGCCAACCACTTTAATAGACACATCGTATAGTTATATCATGTCATCCTGTTTATATAGTCATCATATTTTGAAGTATGTCATTCTATCCTGTTTAGTTAGCCATCATATATGTGAAATTGTGTCATGCTATCCTGTTTAATTAGCCATCATATATGCGAAATTATGTCATGCTATCCTGTTTGGTTAGACAACATAAATGTGAATTATTTCATGCCCTGTTTTCTTCCCTACTATCCATTGCACCTCTCTATCATACAATGTCTGTGCATTCAATTACTTTTCTTGTTTACTAGCCATTTGAATTGGAGGGGTTGATGGCAGTATCTATGGGAGTAAAAACACGGTCTTCAGAAAAGATCGTGCTACCCGTCGATGCAGATAGAACCACGGTTGTACTTGCCCAAGAACCAGCCCCACCGCACATAACCCAGACTCACGCAGATTGTACCCCTACCCAGTTGGACAGAGAACCAGCTACACCCCTTCTAACGCCAACCCCAGCAGATAGTAACCCAGTTCCAGTTGACACAGCATCGTCTCCACCACAGAGCACCCAAACACGAGCAGTTAGTAAGGCAACTGCAGTGCCCAAAGCACGAGGACCACCACTCCGAACCCCAAGTCAACGCTTAAAGCAGAAGAAGAATTGTTCTCAGGTCAGGTTCTGTAGCTATGGTTCATACTCCTTTGCTCTTGCATCACTGTATTTACTCATACCAACTAATTTCAAATTTGAAGGTTGCAATTGAAACTCCAATGGCGCAACAGGTATGTTTCAAACCTTTTTCTTTAACGTGTTTGCTGTTGTAACTTGCTCTATGTTGATTTCAGTTTCAATTGAATAAATAGTTATGTTCTCATGCCATGCACATTACAAGTGTTGTCAGTGCTGTGTAGTTTCCCACACTTATATTCTGTCTATGATGTTCTGTCTTAAACAGATATGATTTGAATAGTCTCTATCTTGATCTGGCAACATAAACTAGAATGATATAGACCATACAGTGACCATACTACATAGATATATGTTTGTTTCATGCTGTTATCCTGTCCACCTTACTACTGAAGTGGTTTACCAAAATGAGTTTCATATACAACATGGTAAACCTATGATGTGTCTGCTTGTTTCTCTTTTAGAATGCGGACAAAATATTGGAGAAGAGTACCCCGTTATGCAATGGTAAAGGAAGTAATGCAGATAAGGTTCAAGATAGTGAGACATCCCTGTTGGTCTCCAAGAAAGCTGATAAAAACTATCTTGAAGACAGTGAGACAACCCCAAAGTCCTGTCTTGATGTAGTGTTTGAGTTACTAGCCACTACTGCTGGCACCAGCTCTTCGAACTCGCTGCCTGAATCAGTTCGACTTCTTGAGTCTCAACTTCAAGTTGAAAGATATCGATCAGATGTGCTGCGACAGGAAGCCGAAGGAATGAGGAAGTCCCTGCAGAATTCAGATGCAAACTTTCTGGTGCAACAGCAAGCGCTGGGGGATTTAAGCGCCAAACAAGAGAAAGCTAATAAGCTTGCTAAGCGTCTTGCCATCATGGTGGATACCCAGGATATTGTTTCTTGAGCTCTTGTGAAGTGGTTTCACTGCTGGACTTGTTTTGCTGCGGTGTTTATTTGCACTGGTCACCAACTTTGACAACCAGTGCGTGTAATATGCTGCTTTGTTACCCATATTTGCACTGGTATCGAACTTTGATGCCCAGTGGATGTAATATGTGTAATAGCCGTAATAGCCTAGCGTAAGTTGCTTACTTATTTATTTCCTTGTTGTCTTGTTTATTTGTTTGCTTGTAGTCAGTGCAGTTCTTTTTCCGCGGTTTGCTAGTGGCCGCAATAACCTATTTTTAAAACTAGGCCACAGTAACCATGGGTTGCATATCTACTGTAGTGACCATGGGCCTCCTACGAGCCTTCTACGGGCCGTAAAAACAATGGGCCTTCTACGGGCTGTAGAATCAATGGGCCTTCTACGGGCCGTATGATCGATTGGCCAAACGTGGGCCAATAACGGACCGCATTGTGTGCCGAAATGGGTTAGAGTGAGAATCGTTCGTTCATGGGCTGACCATAACGGGCCGTCAATAGGCCGATGAGTATAACGGGCTTAATTCTATCGACATGCATAACAAGCCGTTAATGCGCCGTATTTGATGACGCTATGAAAACGGCCCAACGGATTAACGGGCCACAAGCGGGTCGACTTTAACCAGGGGCTGAATTTGGCCCACAACCGAAACAGGCCAGTAACGGACCGTAAGTAATTGATTGCTACAAATCAGCCCAAGAATAAATGGGCCCTTAGAAGGCCGAAAGATAACACGGGCTGGAAAGGGCCCAACGGAATAATGGGCCTTTAATGGGCATAAAGCGATATAATGTTCATTATGGGCCAGTTTCACCACGGGCCATTAGTGGGCCAAGAGTTACACAGGGCCTCATATGGGCCGAAAGACTTCATGGGCCATACATTGGCCGGAAGTTACAACGGGCTGAAATCATATTGGACGGCCCAGATGACGCTACTGGGCCTAATTCCGATTGGCCACAATGGGTCGTGTGTTAGCGGGCTGTAAATGGGCTATATGCGAACATGCCATTAACAGGCTTTCAGTGGGCTGGGTCGTTACCTTTTGACCAGGTCAAACGGGGCGGCCTTTTGACCTGAATGGGCCACAGTTGGACCGAGCCACGTGTCGACGTATCATAGGCGCATCCCGTCCATTCGCTAGATGACATCTGTCCCAACGCTGAGCCGACACGTGGATCCGCCGGCGAATGAGAATTTTACACGTGGAAAATCCCCATTGGTCGTTGCTGTTAACGGGTTATCGGATCCAAAACCGGACCCGATAGCTTAACGGCGACCCGTTACAGTTGATGCCACGTGTCGGTTACCCTTGACGAAAGCACTTCCATGACGCGTCATTTATCGTCATGGAAGTGAACACTTCCTTGATGATAATTTTGGTATTGCCATGGAACACTTCTACAGCACAGGTATGAATATCTTGATTCTGTCATAAAATCGTCATGGATGTACATGCATGACAGAAAACGTGACCTACTGTGACAAACACGTATCATCACGGAAGTGTATTTTTTTTGTAGTGCATATAAAAATTTCTCTTCATGATCCACATCCATAAAAGTTTTATAATCTTCCAAGATAGTGGGATTAACATCAACTAGAGTCATGACCTCTCCAAACCCACTTTTATCAAAAAATTCATAAGATTGAACAATCTTCAAATATGTGGAATTATTTTTAACTAAAGTTGACACTCTTCCAAACCCACTTTCAATATTATTGCAAACATTATTAGCAATGACATATTCATCATGAGGCTTAAATAAATTTTCAAGATCATAAGAAACATTATCACCCCAATCATGATGATTGCAATAAGTAGTGGACATAACAAAATTATCATCCCCAAGCTTGTAGTTTTGCATATTATTAGCATAATTGATATTAATAGAATTTATAATAACATCATTGCAATCATGCTTTTTATTCAAGGAGCTATCATGAATCACTTTATAAATTTCTTCTTCCAACACTTCATCACAATTTTCAGATTCATGATTTTCAAGCAAAACTTCATAGAGATAATCAAGTGCACTCAACTCACCAGCAATTGGTTCATCATAATTTGGTCTTTTGAACATATTAGCAAGTGGATGAGGATACATATCAATAGATTTTTAGCAAGCGAAGATGCAAGCAAATAGAAGGCACATGGCAACAAGCAAAGATAGCAAACAAGCAAAAAGGCAAACTGAAAATATTTTTGTATTTTTTTTGTAAAAACCTTTTAGAAGTGGGGGAGATGAAAATGAGAGGCAAATGGCAAATAAAGTAATTGCAAAGAGATGAGATTTGTGATTGGGTACTTGATAGATGTTGATGATGTCTCCCCAGCAATGGCGCTAGAAATTGGCAAGTTGACGGGAGACTATCTTGACTTGATCCTCCCCGGCAACAGCGCCAGAAATTCTTCCTGATTGCCTTAATCTGCGTTGGTATTTCCCCGAAGAGGAGAGGATGATGCAGCACATCAAAGGTAAGTATTTCCCTCAATTATGAAACCAAGGTTATCAATCCAGTAGGAGAACCAAGCAACACTATGTAAACAGCACCTGCACACAAATAACAAAACTTGCAACCCAACGCGTAAGAGGGATTGTCAATCCCTCCTCGGAATTGAGATAGATTAAATTGTATGAGATTTGATAAATAGATCTAACTAAAATACAAAATAAAATAAAGAAAGAAAAATTGCAGCAAGGTAATTTTTGGTTTAATATGATAGGAAAATAGACCCCGGGCCGTAATTTTCACTAGAGGCTTCTCTCGAGAAAATAGCATACGGTGGGTAAACAAATTACTGTTGGGCAATTGATAGAAAAGCAAATAATCATGACAATATCCAAGGCAATGATCATGTATATAGGCATCACATCCAAGATTAGTAGACCGAAACGATTCTGCATCTACTACTATTACTCCACACATCGACCGCTATCCAGCATGCATCTAGTGTATTAAGTTTATGGAAAAACGGAGTAATGCAATAAGAACGATGACATGATGTAGACAAGATCTATTCATGTAGGAATAGACCCCATCTTTTTATCCTTAATAGCAATGATACATGTGTGTCATGTCTCTTTCAGTCACTGAGATTGAGCACCGCAAGATCGAACCCATCACAAAGAACCTCTTCCCATGGCAAGAAAAATCAAACTAGTTGGCCAATCCAAACCAAAATTTTGGAGAAGAAATACGAGGCTATAACAATCATGCATAAAAGAGTTCAACAAAGACTCAAATAGTATTCATGGATAGAACTGATCATAAACCCACAATTCATCGGATCCCAACAAACACACCACAAAAAGGAGTTACATCAAATAGATCTCTAAGAACATCTAGGAAAACATTGTATTGAAGATAAAAAAGAGAGAAGAAGCCATCTAGCTACTAGCTACGGACTCGTAGGTCTGTGGTAAACTACTCACGCATCATCGGAGGGGCAACAAGGATGATGAAGAACCCCTCCGTTATCGTTGCTCCCTCCGGCAGAGTGCCGAAAAAGGCCTCTAGATTGGATCTCGTGGTTCTGGAACTTGCGGCGGCGGAAACAGTATTCTCTCGACTCCCCTTGGGTTTTTGGGATTTTGGAGTATTTATAGAGGCGAAGGTCGGTGGAGAAGCTTCCCGTGGGCTCCACTACCCACCAGGGCACGCCTGGGGCCTCTGGCGCGCCCTGGTGCCTAGTGGGCCACATGGGCCTCGTCCTATGTACTTCTTTGTCTCCCCGGGTGTCTTCTGGGCAAAAAAATCTCCAAAAAGTTTCGTGGAATTTGGACTCCATTTGGTATTGATATTCTGCAAATTAAAAAACAAGCAAAAAAACAGCAACTGGCACTGGGCACTATGTCAATAGGTTAGTCCCAAAAAATGATATAAAGTTGCTAGTAAATGAATATAAAACATCCAAGATTGATAATATAACAGCATGGAACAATCAAAAAATTATAGATACGTATGAGATGTATCAGTGACCCGCACTCTAGGCGAGCATGCCCAAACATCGGCCCGAGCTAGGTATCCACATATCACTCCCATGTGCACTGTTCCAACAATTCTTGGATATCCTTTTACTGCTCTCTTAGCTTACACGCCTACGCAACTCTAACTTTAACTCTTATTTCTTCTGGAGATTTCATCTGAAGCAATCAAAACCATTTTTTAATGAAGCATGACGGCGCTACGGGATCTGGTACACATCCTACACGCCGGTATAACCTTGTAAGTACCTATCCTCCGGTACAACAGCAAGGTTGATTCCTCTCATTTGATAAACCATTCGCCGTGCCAAAATTGCAGAGGGCGATGGAAGGAGCACAGGGCCTGCACATCCAAGCAATTGGTAACATGGACTTGTACATGGAACATCCCAAGTGCAAGCAGAGCTGCAGTGAGCCTATACAACGAGCTAGCATAAGCCCTGCATTTCATTTAATTCATATTGTCCTACGTGTATGATTTGTGTGCAGTGGCGGTTCCATGAATTCAAGTTACCAGGGGTGAAAACTTAACTTAAAAAAATGAAGGCACTTGCACTCCGGAAATCAACATAACTTGAGAAATGTGAAGCTACATGCACTTTGAAAACCAGCTAATGATCCAAAGTAGTTCCAGATTATAAACAACTAGATGATTTAAGAACCAAAAAACACAAAATACAACATGGTGGACAAGGACTACTAACATGGACTATAGCTGCTTCAATTATTTGTTCTCTGGCCGAAAATATCCAAGTATAATTGCACCTATAACCAGTGCGCAAACTGCGTATCAATATATCTATCTTGCACAAGTATGCCAATAGTTTGAAACAATAGATAAGAAAAGTATTTATGCTAGTTGTCATGATACGGGGACGTTGTGGTAGATGGCATCGACGTTTCCTCAAGCCATGAAAATGTACTATAATTTGCTTGTCATCAATTCTAGCAAATATCTCTCTCTCAACATAGCAGATCATCATTAGACACTAAAGCCTTCAATGGGAGCTTGCAAAATGCTTGCATTAGATCCCTCATTAGACACTATATGTTGATCACCAGGAGCATGTAAAATGTTTGCATCAAATCCTTCATTAGCAATGATGTTCAGTCAGTTCAGTATTGATTGGGGGAGTTATAAAATAAGCAGAAATTGGTTTCATTTTCTTATAAATTCCTTACATACAAGCAGTTTTACAACACCATCAGGTTTAACTATTGGCCAGAAATTGAACAGTTGTATTAGATATAATCAGGGATGTGATGTACCTGCTCGTTATGCATGCTGCTCTTGCAAGCTACGACTGTCCGTTTGCGCAAGCTCGATGCCATGCCCGTGCTACCGCCGCTGCCTCCCACACAGGCTACACCCATGGTTGGATCTTCATCTTCTTGTCCATCCATTTTGTTGAAGCCTGGCGACCAGCGTCGAACGAGAGTGCGAGGAAGAGCTCTATTGGTCTGTCCAGGGGCGGCTAGGTTAGGAGAAAACCGGACTGGAGGCCGGAGCGAATGAATTGGGGATTTTCCTGCTCTGTCGATCGATATGGGAGGTGCTCGTTTGGGCCGCGAGCCTGCTATTGGGCCTTCCTTGCACTTACGTTATTGGCCCATCCAAATTGAAACCTTTTTCTCCATTTTTTACATTGCCTGCTCATGCACTGGGACGAACAAAACTAGCCAGGGCCAACCTGGACAACTCAAACTAGGTGCGCACTTTCCAGCCACCCAAGGCGGCCGCCCATACCAGCCCCTACGGTGGCGCTGCCCCTTTTGTGTGTATGATTGGGGCAGTGAAATGTATTCCAGTGGTGCTTTTGATTTACCCACAGAATGGTTGAATTGCTTGTTCCTATGAACTGAGTTGGCCAATAATGAGAAGGACGCCAGTCTTTTCATCCTATTATAGGTTGCTTATATCTTGATATGCCAAATATAATCGCATGAAACATACAGTAAAATCCAGTCTGATGTGTGTTGCTACAACTAATCTGACAACCCGTCCTCATATAACATATCAAGGACGCACCATCTTATCAGATTAACCATTTGAAAGACTGAGAAGAGGGGTGTGATTAGACCCTTAACAAGTAAAAGTGACAGTTTTTAAAATTCTTTAAGTAAAGGTTGAGTTAAGTGCAAACGCAATGGAGACACGGATATTTTTGGCGTGGTTCCGATAGGTGGTGCTATCATACATCCACGTTGATGGAGACTTCAACCCACGAAGGGTAAGGGTTGCGCGAGTACACGGAGGGCTCCACCCATGAAGGGTGCACGAAGAAGCAACCTTGTCTATTCCACCATGGTCATCGTCCATGTAGGACTTGCCTCACTCGGGTAGATCTTCACGAAGTAGGCGATCTCCTTGCCCTTACAAACTTCTTGGTTCAACTCCACATCATGTAGGAGGCTCCCAAGCGACACCTAACCAATCTAGGAGACACCACTCTCCAAAACGTAATAGATGGTGTGATGATGATGAACTCCTTGCTCTTGTGCTTCAAATAATAGTCTTCCCAACACTCAACTCTCTCTCACAGATTTGGCTATGGTGGATGAAGGATTTGAGTGGAAGTAACTTGGGGAAGGTGATGTCCACTATGCAACCTTTCTTCTTGTAGACTCGTGTTGGGCCTCCAAGCGCAGAGTTTTGTAGGACAGTAGCAAATTTCCCTCAAGTGGATGACCTAAGGTTTATCAATCCATGAGAGGCGTAGGATGAAGATGGTCTCTCTCAAACAACCCTGCAACCAAATAACAAAGAGTCTCTTGTGTCCCCAACACACTCAATACAATGGTAAATTGTATAGGTGCACTAGTTCGGCGAAGAGATGGTGATACAAGTGTAATATGGATAGTAGATATAGGTTTTTGTAATCTGAAAATATAAAAATAGTAAGGTAACTAGTAACAAAAGTGAGAAAAAACGGTATTGCAATGCTTGAAAACAAGGCCTAGGGTTCATACTTTCACTAGTGCAAAGTCTCTCAACAATGATAACATAATTGGATCATATAACAATCCCTAAACGTGCAACAAAGAATCACTCCAAAGTTTCTATCGAAGAACGTAGGACAAAAATGTGCATCAACCCCTATGCATAGATTACCCCAATGTCACCTCAGGAATCCGCGAGTTGAGTGCCAAAACATACATCAAGTGAATCAATAGAACATCCCATTATCACCACAGATATCCCATCGCAAGACATACATCAAGTGTTCTCAAATCCAATACTCAATCCAACATAGTGAAACCTCAAAGAGCAAGACTCAATTTATCACAAGAAGGTAGAGGGGGAGAAACACCATATGATCCAACTATAGTAACAAAGCTCGGGGTACATCAAGATCGTGCCAAATCAAGAACACGAGAGAGAGAGAGAGATCAAACACATAGCTACTGGTACATACCCTCAGCCCCGAGGGTGAACTACCCCATCCTCGTCATGGAGACCGCCGGGATGATGAAGATGGCCTCCGGTGATGGTTTCCCCCTCCGGCAGGGTGCCGGAACGGGCTCCCGATTGGTTTTTCGTGGCTACAGAGGCATGCGGTGGCAGAACTTCCGATCTAGGTTTCTTTTCGGGGGTTTCTATATTTATAGGAATTTTTGGCGTCGGAAACAAGTCAGGGGGTTCCCGAGGAGTCCACAAGCCAGGGGGTGCACCCTCCACCCTTGTGGTTGCCTCGGGACTCTTCTAGCCCAACTCCGATGCTCCGTGGGCTTCTTCTGGTCCATAAAAAATCACCGTAAATTTTCAGCTCATTTGGACTCCGTTTGATATTCCTTTTCTGTAAAACTCAAAAACAAGGAAAAAACAGAAACTGGCACTGGGCTCTGGGTTAATAGGTTAGTCCCAAAAATAATATAAAATAGCATATTAATGCATATAAAACATCCAAAACAGATAATATAATAGCATGGAACAATAAAAAATTATAGATACGTTGGAGACGTATCAAGCATCCCCAAGCTTAATTCCTGCTCATCCTCGAGTAGGCAAATGATAAAAACAGAATTTTTGATGTGGAATGCTACCTAACATATTTATCCATGTAATTTTCTTTATTGTGGCATGAATATTCAGATCCGTAAGATTCAAAACAAAAGTTTAATATTGACATAAAAACAATAATACTTCAAGCATACTAATAAAGCAATCATGTCTTCTCAAAATATCATGTCCAAAGAAAGTTATCCCTACAAAATCATATAGTCTGGCTATGCTTTATCTTCATCACACAAAGTATTTTATCATGCACAACCCCGATGACAAGCCATGCTATTGTTTCATACTTTTGATGTTCTCAAACTTTTTCAACTTTCATGCAATACATGAGCGTGAGCCATGGATATAGCACTATAGGTGGAATAGAATATGGTGGTTGTGGAGAAGACAAAAAGAAGGAGAAAGTCTCACATCAACTAGGCATATTAACGGGCTATGGAGATGCCCATCAATAGATATCAATGTGAGTAAGTAGGGATTGCCATGCAACGGATGCACTAGAGCTATAAGTGTATGAAAGCTCAAAAGAAACTAAGTGGGTGTGCATCCAACTCGCTTGCTCACGAAGACCTAGGACAATTTGAGGAAGCCCATCATTGGAATATACAAGCCAAGTTCTATAATAAAAAATTTCCACTAGTATATGAAGGTGACAAAATAGGAGACTCTCTATCATGAAGATCATGGTGCTACTTTGAAGCACAAGTGTGGAAAAAGGATAGTAGCAATGCCCCTTCTCTCTTTTCTCTCATTTTTTTTATTTTGGGCTCTTTGGCCTCTCTTTTTTTATTTTATTTTATTTTTCGTCTGGAGTCTCATCCCGACTTGTGGGGGAATCGTAGTCCCCATCATCCTTTCCTCACATGGGACAATGCTCTAATAATGATGATCATCACACTTTTATTTACTTACAACTCAAGAATTACAACTCGATACTAGAACAAATATATGAATCTATATGAATGCCTCCAGCGGTGTACCGGGATGTGTAATGATCAAGAGTGACATGTATAAAAAATATGAATGGTGGCTTTGCCACAAATATGATGTCAACTACATGATCATGCAAAGCAATATGACAATGATGGTATGTGTCATAATAAACGAAACGGTGGAAGTTGCATGGCAATATATCTCAGAATGGCTATGGAAGTGCCATAATAGGTAGGTATGGTGGCTGTTTTGAGGAAAATATATGGTGGGTTTAATGCACCGGCGAAAGTTGCGCGGTACTAGAGAGGCTAGCAATGGTGGAAGGGTGAGAGTGCGTATAATCCATGGACTCAACATTAGTCATAAAGAACTCACATACTTATTGCAAAAGTCTATTAGCTATCGAAACAAAGTACTACACGCATGCTCCTAGGGGGATAGATTGGTAGGAAAAGACCATCGCTCGTCCCCGACCACCACTCATAAGGAAGACAATCAATAAATAAATCATGCTCCAACTTCATCACATAACGGTTCACCATACGTGCATGCTACGGAAATCACAAACTTTAACACAAGTATTTCTACCAATCCACAATTACTCACTAACATGACTCTAATATCATCATCTTTATATCTCAAAACAAATGCAAGGAATCAAACTTCTCATCTATTCAATGCTCTTTATATGAAAGTTTTTATTATATCCCTCTTGGATACCCATCATATTAGAACTAAATTCAAAACCCTAGCAAATTGCCATACTATCTATAAGACTTTCAAAATAATATAAGTGAAGCACATAGAGTAAATGACAAACTACTCCAAAAAGATAATAGTGAAGATCAATGAGTAGTCAAATAATTAAATTGCTATGTGAACACTCTCTCTCATTTAAGAATTTCAGATCTTAAGTATTTTATTCAAACAGCAAGCAAAACAAAATAAAATGACATTCTAAAAATAGCACATATCATGTGAAGAAGCAAAAACTTAGGCTCAACCGATACTAACTGATAATTCTTGATGAAGAAAGGTGGGATGCCTACCGGGGCATCCCCAAGCTTAGATGCTTGAGACTTCTTGAAATGTTATATTGGGATGCCTTGGGCATCCCCAAGATTGATCCTTTGTGTCTCCTTAATTCCTTTTATATCACGGTTTCCCTAAATCTTAAAAACTTCATCCACACAAAACTCAACAAGAACTCGTGAGATAAGTTAGTATAAATCAAATGCAAAACCTTATCATTCTCCACTGTAGCAAATCACTAAAATTATTATTTAACATTCCATACTAAATGCCTCTGCATATTTAATACTCCTATCCTCAAATAGAATCATTAAACAAGCAAACATATGCAAACAATGCAAACATAACAGCAATCTGTCAAAACAGGACGGTCTGTGAAGAGTGCAATTGTACTCATACTTTCCCAACTCCAAAATTTCTGAAACATTACCACACTGTATAAAAGTTGTTGTTACTCATTGTGTAAAAATTTCAAGATTTTATCACGTTCTGACTTTCCAGAAGAATTCAGAAAATGATAGAAAACTTTCTGTTTTCAAAACAGCAACATATAGACTTGCAAAATAAGCATGGTAAAGGCTATACTTGACACTTTTATTGAAATAAAAGATGCAAAACATTACTATAAATAACAGCAAGCAAATACTAATAAAATAAAATGATGCTCCAAGCAAAACTCATATCACGTGACGAATAAAAATATAGCCTCAAGTAAATTTACCGATGGATTGAAGACGAAAGAGGGTATGCCATCCGGGGCATCCACAAGCTTAGTTGCTTGGGTCTTCCTTGAATATTATCTTGGGGTGCCTTGGGCATCCCCAAGCTTATGTTCTTGTCACTCCTTATTCTCCTCATATCGATATCTCACCCAAAACTTGAAAACTTCAATCACACAAAACTTAACGGAACTTCGTGAGATAGGTTAGTATGGTAAAACAAATCATTCACTTTGGTACTGTCAAGACAAGATTCAAAAAATTTCTCACATGATGCCTACTGTATCCTATCATTTCTACAATTTATATTAAGCAATATAAGCCATAGAAACCATAAAACAAGCAAACTATGCATTGCAAACAGAATCTGTCAAAAACAGAACAGTACATAAAGATCTGAATTAAGATCATACTTATATGACTCCAAAAATTCTGAAAACTTAGGAAAGCGTAGAAATTTTTCATACCAATCAACTGTAAAAAATTCAGAATTTTTTCGCGTTCCAGTAAAAGAAAGGGATTTCTGTACTGGATGGAAAAATTTGTGTTTTTGCACAGAATCAAGTCAACTATCATCCACACTATCCCAAAGGCTTTACTTGGTACTTTATTCAAACAAAAGCTATAAAACATAATTACTACAGTAGCTTAATCATGTGAGCACACAAGAACAGTAGGGGTAAATATTGGGTTGTCTCCCAACAAGCGCTTTTCTTTAATGCCTTTTTAGCTAGGCATGATGATTTCAATGATGCTCACATAAAAGATAAGAATTGAAACATAACGGGAGCATCATGAAGAATATGACTAACATAACGGAATCCGGGGAGTTGAGTGCCAAAACATACATCAAGTGAATCAATAGAACATCCCATTATCACCACAGATATCCTATCACAAGACATACATCAAGTGTTCTCAAATCCAATACTCAATCCAACATAGCGAAACCTCAAAGAGTAAGACTCAATTCATCACAAGAAGGTAGAGGGGAAGAAACACCATATGATCCAACTATAGTAACAACGGTCACGGTACATCAAGATCGTGCCAAATCAAGAACACGAGAGAGAGAGAGATCAAACACATAGCTACTGGTACATACCCTCAGCCCCGAGGGTGAACTACTCCCTCCTCGTCAAGGAGACCGCCGGGATGATGAAGGTGGCCTCCAGTGATGGTTTCCCCCTCCGGCAGGGTGCCAAAACGGGCTCTCGATTGGTTTTTCGTGGCTACAGAGGCTTGCGGCGGCGGAACTTCCGATCTAGGTTTCTTTTCGGGGGTTTCTATATTTATAGGAATTTTTGGCGTCGAAAACAAGTCATGGGGGTTCCCGAGGAGTCCACAAGCCAGGGGCGCGCCCTCCACCCTTGTGGTTGCCTCGGGACTCTTCTGGCCCAACTCCGGTGCTCCGTGGGCTTCTTCTGGTTTATAAAAAATCACCGTAAATTTTCAGATCATTTGAACTCCGTTTGATATTCCTTTTCTGTAAAACTCAAAAACAAGGAAAAAAACAGAAACTGGCACTAGGCTCTGGTTTAATAGGTTAGTCCCAAAAATAATATAAAATAGCATATTAATGCATATAAAACATCCAAAATAGATAATATAATAGCATGGAACAATAAAAAATTATAGATACGTTGGAGACGTATCAGAAGGCTAGAAATCAAGGTTCAAATGGTAGAAATGGAATATCTTGATCTCAACACATGAGTAGGTGGTTCTCTCTCAGAAAATGAGTAGTGAAAGTCTAGGCACGTTCTGATGGCTCTCTTACCGAGTAAGAGGTGGTGGAGGGGTATATATAGCGTCCACACGAAATCCAACCATTACACACTTTTGACTCAACTCGGTGGCACCGACCTGTGTAAAAGATATGAATGTTGGAAGTCTCGGTGGGACCGACTGAAAACATCTTGGATGGACCGATGTGCAATGGTAGAGGCAAACCTCGTTTTGGTGGCACCGATTGCATCAACTCAGTAGGACCGAAATAAAGCAATAAGGCAACAGAAACTTGGCAAGACTTCTCGGTGGCATCGATTGCAAAACTCAATGAGACCGAAATAATTGCAATAGGTAACAGAGAGTTGGCAAGGCCATCTCGGTGAGACCAAGATCCATATCGGTGGATCCGATTTGTTAGGTTTTGGCTGTGGCAGTGTCCAGATGAATTCGGTTGGTCCGGATAGGTATGTTTCGGTAGAAACGAGTTGGAATGCAGAGTTTTGGACAGATTTGGATAGAGAAAGTGGCTGAGGGTTTTGGAGCAATATCACTAAGCACTTGAGCAAATATATCATTATCAAAACTTCATCCATTTTTAATAGTATTGGCTTTCCTATGGAGTCAATGTGATGTTGGATCACTTAACCAAAATGAAGAGTCTTGAGCTTTTGCCAATCCTTGTCCTTATCATTTTGAGGGGGGTCCACATCCTCTTGTCCTTGCCATGCCACTGTTAAACTTTTCTGAAATATACTAGATAGAACCGTTAGTTAAACAAAAGATATGTTGACATTAATTACCAAAACCACCAAGGGAGCACTTGTGCTTTCAATCTCCCCTTTTTGGTAATTGGTGACAATATACATCAAAGCTTCAAGTAATAATATGATGAGTAGTATATTAAAGCTTTGGACAAACATGTAACTTGCAATAGCCCCCCCCCCCCCCCCCCCCCCCCCCCCCCCCTAGATGTGTGCAGCCATGTATATGATAGAATTCGAAGACATGTGAATGCACAACATGACAGAATGAGTAATGAGTTACATGTATCTTGGCTATATGCATCAGAGCAAAAAGATGAAAGATGTACCTTCATGTTTATGATCCCCTCTTGCAAACAATATGTGCAAAAAGCAAGAGATCATCATGCACATGAGTGAGATGCATATACTTACCTTGTGGTCCTTGAGTTGGTTCTTGAAGAAATAAGCTTGAGAAAACAAGGTTAGATAACACAAGATAACTTCAATCAAGAAAGAGACCTCAAGATCCACAAGAATACCAAGAGTGGGATGACATGTAATTGATGAGTATCACACAGTGATTACTTCGTTTAAATATAGACATGTCCCCAAAGAATTAAAAATTTGCAATAAATTTCCAAGGATTTCTCTCCCCTAAACATAAACTTTCTCTCCCCCTGAATCTAGCATTGGATAATGGGAGTAGGTAAGATGAGATAAAATCAGAGCAAAATAAGATTAGAGCAACATAGACTCAAATAAAATAGTTAACATGTCTCTCCTCTTTTAGAGACATGTGAATTCTCTCCTTTTATGATAGTGCATATCTCTCTCTCCCTTTCTTAGAAGAGCTTAATATATGATAAGCTTTTGATGTGCATCTCTCTATGAAAATAAGCTTTGATGTGCATCTGTCCCTCCCCTTTGACATCAATTTCCAAGACGGGTAGGCTTCAAGGGTATGAGTCAAGTGAATGTGGTCCTGGAAAGACACAGCTAGGCAGAATGTAGCTTTAGATGTAGATAAAGGAAAAAAAATCATTGAGTGGAGCTGAAAAGAATAAATAGTAAATGTGGTAAAATGCTTTCTCAGCAGTGAAATCGATAGCGTCGATTTGTGTCGATCGGTGACCCCGAGATAGTGAAGTCACAGATAGAGCATATCGGCGAAGCCGAATTAGTCCAATTCAGCGGAACCGATGAACTACGTACAAGGTGTAATTGCACTTCTGTCCGACCGATAAGCTTTTGATCGGAGTGACTGAGTTCAATGCAGAGAAAAAACTTTTTCAACTTGGCTCACTTGCATTAGAATTCTTACGAAGATTTTCAAGGAATTTGAATAGAATTTGTAATGAATTCGACTTACAGAAAATGAAAATCTCCCTAATAATAAAGCAGCATTGCTTCTGGTCGTCCGTCAAGGCCTTTTACAAAAAACTCTCTATGTTTTTTAGTATTCAACCCGCAGTCCTTTCTTAAGTCAAAAATCGTTTCGGTCAAAAATTTGCAAATAAATCCCTATAGTTTACCGTATTCCACCCGTAGTCCTTTTTAAAGTGAGAAAATAAACAGTCCTGTTCCCATACTTAGCCACGGCCTGCACGTCACGCACGATCCAAGGGCTAATTCATTCATCTATTCGGTAATCCCACATCGCTACTATATATCCAATTATCCCAGTTTATATACTATTTTGAGTTTTCTGAGATATCAACAAGGAGAAGCTAAGGATGGGGGATTCTAGACAGTCTGACAAAAAGAACAGGGAAAGAGACACGATATGAAGATACAAAAAACATTGGTGCAGCCATACTGATTCATACAGAGATGAACGGAAGTAATTTACTACCACCATCCAAGCCGCCCTAGACCTTGCGCCACCGGAAAACCAGCAGCACCACCAGACCGCCTCCCGCGCCGCCGCCACCGGCCCAGCCAGCCACCGGGAGGGTGGGCTCCAGCACCGCGGCACGGGGATGCCTCCGCCACAGGCCCAGCTTGCCCCTGCGCGTGTGTTGCCGGCCGTCATATCTCCGCCAGATCTGGCGAGCAACGGAGCCACTGCACACTGGCCGTGCAGCCCCCGTCATCCCCAGCCACCGGCTCTACAGCCACCAGGAGGGTGGGCTCCACCACCACGGCATGGGGACGCCGCCGCCGCCCCAGCCACAGCGGCAAACACGCCGACGTTGCCATAACCAAGTGGGGAAGGGGAGGAGGGGGGATTCTAGCGGTGGTGTGAAGCTTAGGGGAGGGAAGAGGGGCGGGGGCGGGGCAGGATCCCGGCGGCGGCGGGCGTAGGCTAGGGGTGGATCATGGTATTGGGGTGGAGGAGATCGGGATGTTGGTGGATAAGGCTGCCAAAGCCTAAAACGTAGCAGAAGACTGCGGTTGAGTCTGACCCCTGGAAGAGCGCTAGCCACCCGACGTTGCTAGCTAGCTAGCGTGGCAATCCTTAAAAAGAAAAAACTAGCTAGCATGGCACCATTCTGGATCCTTCACACACATGGTAGTTCTCCAAACCGTGCACATGTTGCCTTTTTTTTAAGGTTGAATTTGACTCATCTAAAAAAGTTGAATTTGGGTTTAAAAAAAAGGTGAATTTCACTCCGGTTCATACAAAATAAATCTATATCTATAACTATATCTATACTTACTATTAAAGGGAGGTGATATTCTTGGTTTCGTCCCGCTTCGTTTGGTCCCGTTTCAATTAATTTCACGTACGCTATTTGGTTTCGTTACTTGCCAGCCGTTTTGGCCCAGCGGAGAAAGCCCACCTGGCGGCGCACTGAGGCCCAGGTCCGGAGAGCTAGCAAAAAAAATTGCCGATGAGAGGGTTCGATCTCATAACCTGCGAACCGGCCACGCAAAGTTTATCCATCTGACCCAGCTAGAGATATGAGAGGATTTTTTTCTCCCGTTGCAACGCACGGGCCTTTTTGCTAGTAAATATAGAGAATAGAAAAAGATCGAGATGAAGTTCTTTTTTGATAAAAGGAAAACACTCTAGCAAAGGAAATGCAAAAGAAATGCAGCTAAGGAAAGGAACCACTAGAGAACTTCATCTAGAGAGGGTCGGCGACAAAGTCACCTATGTTAGAGTATATTGACTTAGGAGTCAAGTGAGATCACTTGATCACAGGTCATGCTCGTCGTTAAGCTCAAACAGGGGTTGCCATTTTCATTTAAGCATCTTAATGTATTCACATCTTATTGAGTTGCTTTGACTCATGACTTGGAGCAAAACTTCTCTAAGATGGAAAGACATACCTTGGGTTTGTTGTTGAACTTGATCATGTAGTTGTACTTGTGGTGGATGCTCATATGTATTGAGTTGGGAGCATCTCTTTTGTATTTGAAGCTCATCGTCCTACATGGGTTAGTTTTGCAAGGAATAACACTTATGTATCCAAATTGACAAGAGTGAATTACATCATATGAATATTGTCAAAGGATATGTAGAGTGTAGATTTGTTCCTTGATCACAACCACCAAAGCATAGATACTTGGTCATGACAAGATTGCTGAAGATATAAGTGATTTGCTATCTTATGGAATGAGGGTTATCCAAACACCTACAAGAGTTAGATACCATACAAGGGTGCAAATGTATCCATGATAAATGATCATCATCATAAGAGAAGTATCAAGGATTAGTCACTTAGGCTCATGCCTTGCATTTATCCAAAAAAAGGAGTCTCTACTCCAAATTTGAGGCATAAATGATGTTCAACTCACTCCTCAATCGACAAAATATCTTCTCGTCAAGAGGTTTGGTGAAGATATCCGCAAATTTCTTGTCGGTACAAACATGTTTAAGATTAATGTCACCCTTATAAACATGATCACGAATGAAATGGTGACGAACTTCAATATGCTTAGTTCGAGAATGTTGCACGGGATTATGTGCAATCTTAATAGCACTCTCATCATCACAAAGCAATGGAACATGTCTCATGATACATCTCCAACATATCTATAATTTTTTATTGTTCCATGCTATTATAGTATCAATCTTGGATGTTTTATATTCAATTATATGCAATTATATATCATTTTTGGGACTAACCTATTAACCTAGTGCCCAGTGCTAGTTGCTGTTTTTTGCTTTTCAGCAAATCAATATCAAACAGAGTCCAAATGGAGGAAAAACTTTGGAATAATTTGTTCTGGACCAGAAGAGACCCTAGAAGGTTCGGGAGAAAACCTGACAAGCCACGAGGGAGCGATAAGCTCGGGAGGCGCTCCAGGGGCCGCGCCCCCAGGCTTGTGGGCCCCTCGTGGCACCTCTTGAACTAATTACGCCTCTATAAATTCTCAAATATTCCCCCGACATCAGAGAACCACCCGAAATACTTTTTCCACCACCGTAAGTTTCTGTTCTCGTGAGATCCCTTCTGGAGGCCTTCTTCGGTACTCTGCCGGAGGGGGAATCGACCACGGGAGGGCTCTACATCAACCTTGCTGTCCTTCCGATGATGTGTGAGTAGTTTACCACAGACCTACAGGTCCATAGCTATTAGCTAGATGGCTTCTTCTCTCTCTTTGATCTTCAATACAATGTTCTCCTCGATGTTCTTGGAGATCTATTCGATGTAATGACTTTTTACGGTGTATTTGTTGGGGTCCGATGAATTGTGAGTTTATGATCAGATTATCCTTGAATATTATTTGAGTCTTCTCTGAACTCTCTTATGCATGATTATTATATCTTTGTATTCCTCTCTGATCTATTGATTTGGTTTGGCCAACTAGATTGATTTTTCTTGCAATGGGAGAGGTGTTTTGTGATGGGTTCGATCTTGCGGTGCTCAATCCCATTGATAGAAAGGAACATGACACGTATTTGTATCATTGCCAATAAGGATAAAAAGATGGTGTTTATTCATGCATGGGTTTACTTTGTCTACATTATGTCATCTTGCTTAAGGCGTTACTTCGTTCTTTATGAACTTAATACTCTAGATGCATGCTGGATAGCGGTCGGTGTGTGGAGTAATAGTAGTAGATGCAGGCAGGAGTTGGTCTACTTGTCTCGTACATGATGCCTATATACATGATCATTGCCTTGGATATTGTCATGATTATTTGCTTTTCTATCAATTGCCCAACAGTAATTTGTTTATCCCACCGTATGCTATTTTCAAGAGAGAAGCCTCTAGTGAAAACTATGGCCCATGGGTCTAATTTTTATCTAATATTAAAATAAAAAATACCTTGCTACAATTTTTCTTTCTTTATTTTATTTTGTGTTCTAATTATCTATCTATCACTAGAAATTTAATCCTTGCAATTAACTGTCGAGGGATTGACAACCCGTTGTTCGCGTTGGGTGTAAGTATTTGTCATTTGGTGTGTAGGTACTGCTAACAAGGTGTTGCGTGGTGATACGTCTCCATCGTATCTACTTTTCCAAACACTTTTGCTCTTGTTTTGGACTCTTATTTGCATGATTTGAGTGAAACTAACCTAGACTGACGCTGTTTTCAGCAGAACTACCATGGTGTTGTTTTTGTGCAAAAAAAAATTCTCGGAATTGGATGAAACTTTTTTGAGAATTTTTATGGAATAAATAAAAAATCCTGGAGCAAAGATCCACTGGAGGGGGCCACCCAGTGGGCACGAGGCACCAGGGCGTGCCCACCCCCTGGGCGCGCCCTGCTGGCTTGTGGGGCCCACGTGGCTCCACTGACCCTACTCTCAAGTATATGAATACCTATTTCCTGAGAAAAAAAATAGGAGAGGAAGTTTCATCGCATTTTATGACACAGAGCCGCCGCCACCTCTTGTTCTTCATCGGGAGGCTAGATCTGGAGTCCGTTCGGGGCTCCGGAGAGGGAGATCTTCCGTCTTCGTCATCATCAACCATCCTCCAACATTTTTTTTTCATGATGCTCACCGCCGGGAGTGAGTAATTCCTTTGTAGGCTTGCTGGACGGTGATGGGTTGGATGAGATTCATCATGTAATCGAGTTAGTTTTGTTAGGGCTTGATCCCTAGTATCCACTATGTTCTGAGATTGATGTTGCTATGACTTTGCTATGCTTAATGCTTGTCCCGAGGGCCCGAGGGCCATGATTTCAGATTTGAACCCTTTATGTTTTCATGAATATATTTGTGTTCTTGATCCGATCTTGCAAGTTATATGCACCTACTACGTGTTACGATCCACATACCTCAAGGTGACAATAATTGGGATTCTTTCCGGTGATTACCGTAGTTTGAGGAGTTCATGTATTCAATATGTGTTAATGCTTTGTTCCGGTTCTCCATTAAAAGGAGGCCTTAATATCCCTTAGTTTCCTTATGGACCCCGCTGCCACGGGAGGGTAGGACAAAAGATGTCATGCAAGTTCTTACTATAAGCACATATGACTATATACAGAATACATGCCTACATTACATTGATGAATTTGGAGCTAGTTCTGTGTCGCCCTAGGTTATGACTGGTACATGATGAATGTTATCCAATGTTATCACCGATCCAACGCATACAAGCTTTTCACATATTGATCCTTGCTAAGTTACTAATGTTTCTACTACTATCACAATTAATATGAAACTATTGCTGCTACCGTTACTGTTACTCCTATCACTATCAAATTACCATACTACTGTGCTACTGATCACTCTGATGCAGATATTTAGTTTCTAGGTGTGGTTGAATTGACAACTCAACTGCTAATACTTGCAAATATTCTTTGGCTCCCCTTTTGTCGAATCAATAAATTTGGGTTGAATACTCTACCCTCGAAAACAGTTGCGATCCCCTATACTTGTGGGTTATCAAGACCTTTTTCTGGTGCCATTGCTAGGGAGCATATATATTTGTTGAGTCACTTGAGATTTATATATGTTGATCACTATGAAGAATCTTAAGGATGATAGAATCAAGATCATTCCCTCTAAGATGAGGGGAGGTAAGGAACAGTTATCTAGCTTTGCACTAGATTCACCTTCTGTTTTGAGTAAGCTTGCAACACCACCACCTGCTATTAATCCTAATACGTTGCAAGTAATTTGTGGCACCCCGGCTCAGAGCAATCGGTTTACCTTGCATTGCCAGCCCAGAGATCATGTCTTCTGGCAATACATAACAACTTGGTACAGAAATAGAACCGCTTTATTGATCTCTTGCGGGAACATAGGTTCGATGATACATAAGGAAGCGAGGCCAAGCAGCACACACGGTGCAACTGCACTTATGTACATTATTTAGTGGACATGATAGGGGCCTCGATGATAACGATACAGCTACGCGGCATCAGAACAACGACATAGAAGGACTCCATCTCACAGCGACACTGCTGGGACATGGCCTAGACTGCGATGCACGATGCAACTCTGGCTTCTGGTACAGCTTCACCTGAAACTGGCATGACATGCCAGGTGAGTACTTTGAATGTACTCGCAAGCTCACAACAAGCATAGCAAATATGGCAAACAATAACATGATATTTAAGCAGGTTATATGCAAGAACATATCATGCTTCTCATGAAGTGTATGTGATTGTAACCAACGGTCCCTCGGACCAGCTTACCATCTGGGTTACCTCGTAACCACATATGTCGGCTCACCATAGTTATCACTCCCGGACCACAAAGGATACAATCTCGATGATCACACAAGATCACCAACCATAACATGTGCCATCAAAGTAGTATTAGTGTCCAGGTTAATTACTTCTGTTGACCCATGGTGTGACCTACTACGAACTGTGTCGATAACCGAGGACGCGGCTATCGATAGATTAAACACACTTTGCAGAGGTTAGTACACTATACCCACACCACAGAACCCATGGCCTTGTACTCCCATTCAGGTGGACCAACGGCGTTCCGACAAAACCAATCTATTGCATGACACTCTCCCGGCCACTCCGACCAACTCCCCTTTGGGCCAAGTCATGGGTGGCCCCGGATGTCACTCTGGACATCAAACAGCCACCGTCGTGGCAAAACAAAAATGGTCCCAAATGGGGACAATGGTACCAAACAACAATGGGCACACAAGGCTATGCCTGCCAACTGGGCCAGGGTAGTGCAAGCGCATAACCTTCCCTCGTTGGAGGCACCGGCGAGAGGCATGACAATAGACCGAATAAGGGCCTTCCTAGAAAGGCAAATGTGGTTGCACTGGGAAGCTCGATTCGGTGGCGCCATGACTCGATCAATAGCATATTCAAGTTTGATTATTAACATGTTTAACTTGAAATAAAAATTTACTCGAGTCATAGTATATGCCATGAAATGCACATGCACGGAATCAACATAATGATGGGACTATCATAAGCATGATCATGACAATAAAACACTACTGCATAACTTGACTAAGTAACCAACATTCTTCTGTAAAGCATAATAAGCATAGCATGGAAATGATACTAGCACAAGTTAGATTATTTTAATTAACTAAATGCAATTTATGACTTTAAATTCAAGTAAAAATCATATTCATTGCAATGTCATCCTTGCAAATGTTTGTGATGGCTTGCCTTATTTTAGAGGAGGGTCACAGAACTCCTGGTCCTCTTCAAGACAAGTTGAACCTTCTGAAAATAATCCAAATACCAAAAATAAAATGTCATATAAAGCATTTTAATGCACCAGAAAATATTTACAGCAAGGAAAAATCTCATCTTTTGCATACAGAAAGAAGAGCTCATAACAAAACTGTTGCAAAAAGAATCATCTCATTTAGACTTGTGGTTTAGGAGTTATAGCTGGTCAAAGTTCAGTCAAAATATTTGAATTTAAACAGAATAAAGAAAAACCCAGAGAGGGCCACATCGAAGGTGTATTTTGCAAATACGCCTCCACTCATACCGCTTCGGGAGAGAAGAGAGAGGCTGACAGGTGGGGTCCCCTCGTCGGGTTTATAAGAGAGAGAGGGAAACATGGACGGCGGCTCGGCCGGCGATGGTTCTCCGGCGGCTAGGTCGGCGATGGTTCTCTGCCAAGAAGGCCACGACGACCGCCGGCAAGGTGGGGGATGGACACGGCTCTTAGAGAGGAGCACGTACGTACCCGCTGTGTGGCCTGAGGTGGACAGACGACGTCAAGGAGTTCTGTCAGATTCGGGGCTCCGCAAACCCAAGAAAGATTTGAACTCTGGGGTGCGTGCGAAGAACTCGATCTCCCCGGTCTGCCAACCCATCGATCTCTCGGCCTAGCTCGAGGAACTGGAAGGGACAGGGACATGGTAGTTTACCCAGGTTCGGGCCACCTTGCGGTGTAATACCCTACTCCTGCTTTGGGGTGGATTGGCCTCGCGGTGGGCTGAGGATGAACTAGTACAAGGGAAGAACTACCTCAGGAGGTCTGTTCTTGTGCTGGTGTGAGCTAGTGGAGGTTCGGATGGCCCGATCCCCTTCTATGGTGGTGGCTAAGCTATATTTATAGTGGCCTTGGTCCTCTTCCCCCAAAATGGAGGCGGGAAGGGATCCCACAACGGCCAAGTTTGAAGGGAGACAAATAGTACATCTTATCCTGACGAAAGGTGGTCTTCGCCTGCAAAGCTTCTGGCCGTGACATCATGGTGGGCTCGGCGATGACCTCCGTCCTGCCGTCCTGGTGGTCTTGGTCTTGTAGCACGGGAATGGAAACCTTTCGCTGATTCCTCGGGACTCCGCGCCTGCGCTCGCCTCCTTAGCACCAAAGAGGAAACCTGCTGCACTGCACCCGCTGGCGCCCACCTGGCCTTGGTCGTCATGGCTTGCGTCACCTTAAGCTCATGAGGTGAGCGCCTGCATAGAAATCTCTGCTCCTCAGGAGCCAGCCTAGGGAGGCCGCTCCCTCTGGAGGTCTTGGCATCGTCCGCCTCGCGAGGCTTGGCCCCTCGCGAGGGTCTTGCTTTGTCGATGCTGAAGACGGGCCGTACCAGGCCGTTGATGGAGCCACGCCATGGGCCGCAGGTAGGCAAGTCTGGGTACCCTGGTTCCCAGGACGCCGACAAGTTCTTCTCCAGAGACGGCGAGCGGCGAAGCTCGTCAGAGTTGGGGTTTTCGGTGAGGTTTCTTTGGTCCAGCAGCACCATCGCGATCAGGGGAAACCCACGAACACGCCTGGAGGGTTGAGCGAAAACGGAGAGCATCGGAACGAGCAGGCGACAGAAAGGGATCCGTGGAGAACTCGACAATGATCAGCGGCTAGAGGCCCGCCCGGCCTTGCCGCGGTGTTGAGCGAGTGGATTTGTGGCCAGAGGAGGTGAGTGGGGTGGCTAGAAAGGCTCAGGGGTGACTCCATTTATAGGGGAGGGCGAGGCAGAGCTAGTGGTTACCGGTGAGGCTTCTAGAGCGGCGAGAGTGCTCAGGCTCGACGTGATATCTCTCTGAGGACCGGCCAAGCATAGTGGACAGGAGGAGCCAAGCACAAGAGCAAGGAGAGGGACGGGACGGTCATGCGGGAGCACTATGCTCTCTGCTACGCCATGTCCGCGTCCACCGAGCAAGCTACCGGCATCGGGGAGTGGCAGGAGGTGGCTGGGAAGAAGAGGCCGAGGTAGCAGGAGGGTTAGGACATGCGAGGGTGGCGCGGGGTGGACGCACGGGTGAGGCAGAGGGGTTGCCGACGCGCAGAGCAACTCGTCAAGAAGCAGAGGGCTGAGTACGAGAAGCGTGATAAGGAGAATGACCAAGATGGCGCTGGCAGGAAGGGCCGAGGTAGCAGAACAGGTCACCCCGGCAAGGCTCCTCAGTATCAGGGGAAACCCGCTAAAGGCCATGAGAAGAAGGATTGCGAGGACGAGAGTGATGAAGGAGATGAAGAGAAACCAGCGAGCAGGGGTTCCAGAAAGCCACTGACGCCCTATGCATTAACGGGGGTGCATCCTTACACTCCTCTCACTGCCAACTCAAAAGATGGGCGTGTGAGGTTAATGCCGTGGAGCCAGCGGCAGATTCTCAAAAGCCGCTCAAGTGGTCCCGCACGCCCATCATCTTTCATGAGGAGGATCACCCCGACCGCACTACCGCGGTAAGGTGTTTGCTGTTGTTGGTTTCACCAATGATCCGCAACCTCAAGGTCACAAAGATGTTGGTTGACGGAGGAGCCGGGTTGAATCTGATTTCTCCAAAGGTCATTAGCAAACTCCAGATAGCAGATGAAGAGCTCAAGGTTACTGGTACGTTCCAAGGGATCAACCCCGGTAGGAGTCGTCCTAAGGGGAAGATCACACTGCCGGTAACATTCGGGGGGGGGGAGTTAAACTACCAGACTGAGAAGATCGTGTTTGATGTGGTTGACCTCCCCCTGCCGTACAATGGAATCCTTGGTCGCCCTGCCCTGGCCAAATTCATGCGGCATCCCACTTTGCCTACAACACTTTGAAGATACCAGGGCCAATGGGCGTCATTTCCATTCCATCAAACAAGAAAGACGCAATCATATGCGTGGATAAGATATACCGGGAAGCAGTCGCTGTAGAGGCCGCGGAAGCCACTACTCCCGCCAAGGAAAGCAAGAAAAAGAAGAAAGCCAGCAAGGAATCTGAGAAGCGTACCTCTTCGGAGTGTGCTGCGCCTGTTGATGACTTGCCGGAGAGTTCCAATAGCAAGAGGTCCAAGGCTGGTGCACCCGCTGTGAAGAAGGTCCCGGCAGGGCTGGCTAGCGCTGACGGTACGTTTACCATCAGTACCACCCTCGATGACAAATAGGAAAGCACGCTCGATTGCCTTCCTACAGGCAAATGTCGATGTGTTTGCTTGGCAACCATTTGACATCCCCGGTGTTCCCAGGAAGGTAATCGAGCACCACCTTGTTGTCTGCCCGCATGCCCGGCCCGTCAAGAAGAAAGTCCGAAAGCAAGCTTTGGAGTGGCAGCAGTTTATTGCCGAGGAGATCAAGAAAGTTGAGGCAGCTGGTCTGGTCAGAGGAGTGTTGCATCCAACATGGTTAGCAAACCCAGTGATAGTGCGCAAGGCGAATGGGAAATGGAGGCTTTGCATAGATTTCACAGGTCTGAACAAAGCATGCCCGAAGGACCCGTTCCCCTTGCCGCGCATCGACCAGATTGTGGATTCCAGCTCTGGGTGTGACCTGCTTTCCTTCCTGGATGCCTACTCTGGATACCACCAGATCTTCATCTCCAAGGAAGACGAAGAGAAGACCGCGTTCATAACCCCATGTGGCACGTACTGTTTTATACGAATGCCCTTCGGGTTGAAGAGTGCTGGATCCACTTCTGCAAGAGCAGTACAGATTGGCTTTGAGTCCCAGCTGCACAGAAATATTGAAGCCTACATGGATGATATAGTGGTCATTACCAAGGACAGAGTTACTCTCAATCAGGATTTGGAAGAGACCTTTGCGAATCTGCGCAGAATCAACTTGATTCTAAACCCGGAGAAGTGTGTGTTTAGCATTCCTTTCAGCAAGCTACTTGGCTTCTTCGTGTCCCATCGGGGGATAGAGGCCAACCCCGACAAGATCAAGGCTATCGAGCAGATACAAGCACCCAAGATAGTTAAAGACGTGAGGCGTTTGACTGGATGTGTTGCCACGCTGAGCAGGTTCATTTCCAAGTCCGCCGAACGCACCTTGCCTTTCTTCAAAATCTTGAAGAAGGCAGGGCCCGTGGAGTGGACCCCGGAGGCGGACGCTGCACTACAAGATTTGAAGACCTACCTTTCCTCTGTTCCCACCTTAGTCGCTCCTAAACCACAAGAGCCGTTGCTGCTATATTTAGCAGTGACCAATCAAGTGGTTAGCACAGCTCTGGTGGCACAGCGGGAGGTAGATGACGCAGCAGTCGCCACCGCCATCCCCTCTGGAGAGGAAAGTGAACCCATCCCAGCAAGGTCAGATGCAGTTCAAGACAAAGAAGAGCAAGGCAGCGGAGACAGTTCCAAGATCACGACAAGGAAGAAGGTGGTGCAGCGCCCAGTGTACTTCATCAGCTCCCTGTTGAAGGGGGCTAGGTCGAGGTACTCTGGCGTGCAAAAGTTGATTTTTAGCCTCATCATGGCCTCAAGGAAACTACGCCACTACTTCCAAGCCCACGAGATCATGGTTGTCACCCGCTTCCCCTTGCAACGCATACTCCGAAACCCCGAAGCCACTGGCAGGATTGTGGAATGGGCTTTGGAGTTATCCAGTTTTGGTTTGAAGTTTGAAAGCATGTCAACTATTCAAAGCAGAACACTGGCAGAGTTCATTGTGGAGTGGATGCCGACCCCTGATGAAGAAGTACTAGAGACAGTCATCCCCGGCAAGGAAGCGCCCCAAGAATGGATTATGTATTTTGATGGTGCCTTCTCCCTACAAGGTGCAGGAGCTGGTGTGCTTCTCGTTTCTCCCACTGAGGAGCACCTTAAGTACGTCGTTCAAATGCATTTCCCCCGGGAGAAGGCTACCAACAATACTGCAGAGTATGAAGGGCTCCTTGCCGGGCTCAGAATTGCAACAGAACTGGGAATCAAGAAGCTCATTATCCGCAGAGATTCACAACTGGTGGTGAGACAAGTGAACAAGGATTATCAAAGCCCATTGATGGAGGCATGTGTCAAGGAAGTGAGAAAGTTGGAGGAGCGCTTTGACGGATTGCAAACAGAGCACATACCGCGTCCGGAAAATAGCATTGCTGATCATCCGTCAAAGTGCGCTGCTTAAAAACTCCCTGTGGATCCAGGGACTTTTGTTCTCCATCTAACTCAACCCTCTGTATATCCAGCAACAATGGCCAGCAAGCGGAGGAAATTGAACTCCGGCAAGCCACTCTCGGCAGAGCTTCCCGAAGCCCCTGGCAGAGAGCTTGGCGGGAACAACTCCCCTTTGATCAGTGAGCAGCACCCTCCCACTGAACTACCAGTCTTTGCTGTCGAGGCATGAGCTCCCACCGACGGGGAGGTGCCGCTAGTCCTTGTTGCCGAGCCCCAGGCTCCAACTTGGGCGCAGCACATTGTTCATTTCCTCCAAATAGGAGAACTTCCCGAAGAGCAGGAAGAAGCTGAAAGAGTAGCCCGGAGGACCAGTATGTATCAGTTCGTTGATGACACACTATATAGAAGAAGGCCCAATGTTGTGAAATTGAAGTGCATTTGCCGGGAAGAAGGAAAGGAACTGCTGGCAGAGATACACAAGGGTATGTGTGGCTCCCACATCGGATCAAGGGCCTTGGTTGGGAAAGCTTTCCGGCAAGGCTTCTACTGGCCCACAGCCCTCCAAGATGCAATTGAGCTAGTCACCAGGTGTGAAGGCTGCCAGTTCCACTCCAAGAATATCCATCAGCCTGCTCAAGCTCTCCAAACAATCCCTTTGTCATGGCCATTTTTGGTCTGGGGGCTCGACATCTTGGGCCCCTTCCCCCGCGCTACCAGGGGGCTTTGAATTCTTGTTCGTCGCAATCGACAAGTTTACAAAGTGGCTGGAAGTAGAGCTTGTGAGAAAGGTGACCGCGCAGTCAGCTATCAAGTACTTGAAAGGATTGGTGTGCCGCTTCGGGGTACCTGCCCGAATCATCACCGACAATGGCACCCAATTCACAAGCCGCGCCTTCATGCAATACGTTCATGCCCTCGAAAGCAAGGTCTCATTTGCCTCTGTGGCCCATCCTAGAAGCAACGGGCAAGCTGAGAGGGCGAACGCTAAAGTGCTGCGAGGTCTTAAGACAAGAACTTTTGATTGGCTGCAGAAGTGCGGTAGGCGATGGATTGACGAGCTGCCGGTGGTTCTTTGGTCCCTCCGTACGACACCAAATCGAGCTACCGGGCAGACTCCCTTCTCCCTAGTCTATGGGGCAGAAGCAGTTATCCCCACGAAACTCATATTCGGGTCTCCTCGAGTGCTTGCCTACGATGAAGTAGTGCAGGAACAGCACCGGCGTGACGACGCTGTGCTACTTGAGGAGAACCGTCTCCGGGCTGCTACGCGTGCTGCACGCTACCAGCAAGCCCTGTGTCGCTATCACAGCCGCAGGGTTCATGCCCAGAGTTTTGAGGAAGGCGACCTTGTCCTTAGGCGTGTTCAGTCCGCCAAGGGTGCAAACAAGTTGACGCCAAAGTGGGAAGGCCCTTACCGGGTAGTACGAGTCACTAGACCTGGTGCAGTCTATCTGGAGACTGGAGATGGCATTCAATTGCAAAACTCATGGAACATTGAGCATCTCCGTAAGTTCTACCTATAAGGCGCGATTGTCGGGCACTGCCCGACAGCCACCCTTTTGTACAAGCTTTGCCGAAGTTGCATGTAACCCTTTGTACAAAGTCAGGCGCTTGCCCTGAGCAACAGAGAAATAAACAAAGCACTAGGGGCCCCCTGAAACTTGCATGCATGCATAAGCATATCATGAGCATAGCATGATCATGTAGATGTGGTCGCATGTGGCATTGTTTTCATCTGCACTAAGTTGCAAGGTTCTTGCCGTGGACTTGATCCCGAAGAGAAGAAATGAAGATGAGCCTACGTGACGATCCCCGGCAGACCAAACAGATAAGTTCCTTCTTATCCATACCTGTTCTGTAATTTGAAAACTTGTGCATATGAACACCCCGCCACCTTCGAAACATAGGTGCTCCTACCCATTTACTCGAACGCTGCTTCGGTCAGGGTGGTCGCAGTGGCCTTTTACGGAAAAGGTTCGGCGGGGGGCTGGTCCCTTTTTACGGGTTTTTGCCTGCAGGCCTAGCCCCGCGGCAACAAACTAAGGGCACCGGCAGGATAGCCTGCCGAGGAAACTTGTCTACTTAAATTTATAGAGGCATTTCACCTCTGCATGGATATGGTACATGCACAAGTGCCCGGCAAAGCTTCTATTTTTCATTAATATGCTAATAAGCAAGTACAGATCTTACAGAACACAAACATGGATAAAGAAGTTTACATTATTTAGACTAAAGTATGGCCGATGCCTACACATTTTAAACTGAAAAAAGATAAGTGCCCCGTAATCCCTTTCTTGTCCCTCTCCTCCTAGGCACTACGGTGGGAAGAGAAGAAGAAGGGTGCGTGGATGAGCACTTCCGCTCCCCCTCACCCCCTCTTTTATAGACGGGCTGAGGCTAGGGGCTGATCCCTCGGCGGGTAACCGCCGCCCCTCTCCACCAACCCAGGAAGACCGGGCCCCTGCCATGACGCTCTCTCCCGCACCACGCACCTCTGTTACCTACCCTACTCAATGCATGCAGCATACGTGGCAAGGGATAAGAACATGGTGGGAAGAGTGAATTAGCAGTTACTCACCCGTGCGTTAAAGTCATTCACGAGCCATTACAGGGATGGCCCCACTACAATTGGCGTTACACGACGCGCGGGAAAAATGGAAACTGACTCAAGCCCAGATTAATGAAGAAGCAAAGAAGATCTCAAAGGGTGAGCTACTGCAGCCTCGCTGCATGTGTACTGGACAGGGCCTACCTCGACGATGCTCGGCAGCGCGTTCAGGCCAGGCCCGGGGGCTCCTGTCGGTACAACAAACCCCAGGTGTGTTGCCCAGACTGTACACAGGCTCGAGAAAAAGGTTGAAGTGTCCAAGAGAAGACCAAGCAGAAGAGATCAACTTTTGAGAAATCAAAGGGCGGATCAAGAAGACCAAGGCCAACCAAAGGAGCAAGATACCACTAAGGAAAAATCTCCCTTGCCGGGCAGGCGAGTCTGGAGGGGACGAGGTTGCCCCGAAGACAAGTCTCCAGATTGCCCCGGCAGGCTTGCTGGGGGCGCCGAGGGCGGATTACCGCGCCAAGGCTACACCGCTCCACCTCACAGCAATGCAAGTCATTGATCGGTGCGGTGTCGAGCCCCCAAGTGGCTAAGCGGCCGCTATTTGGCACGTGGCGGCCACTTTCAGAAGAAATCACCTCCAAATGACACCCGTCCAGGGATGTGTCACGCAGGCAGGCGAGAAGGTGGCCGAACGGCACGGCAAGGCTTGCCGGGCTATGCTACGATGTGACACTAAGCGGCGCATTTAATGCGCTCTGTCCTGTCTGCAGAGTTAGGTATGATAGCACTGTTTGCTATATAATCAGTATGCAATGACTGATTTGCCATTGTGGTGACCCCTTGATCTATAAAAGGAGGGCCATGGCAACCTTAGAAAGGATTCGGACCCTTGTACACTCATACGCGCGTAGTTGCTCTTGTCCTGAGGCGACCCTACTGGGCTAGAGCGATGCGTCTCCACCTCGGTCCTCTCATCAATCCACCAAAGCAGGAGTAGGGTTTTACGCCTCACGACGGCCCGAACCTGGGTAAAAACTGCCCGTGTGATCGCTGTCATGCTGCTCTGTGCCCTCCGCTCTTTGTGCAATGCGTCCTTCCCCATTGCCGAACCACAATGGGCCGATGACCCCATAGGTGGCCGTGTTTTCCCACGACAGCTTGCCAATGAGATAATGCCTCCAAATTTTTAAGGCATGCACAACTGCCGCTAATTCCAAGTCATGAGTAGGATAGTTTCCCTCATGGGGACATAGCTGCCTGGATGCATAAGCCACAACCTTGCCATCTTGCATGAGCACGCATCCTATACCTCTTCTGGATGCATCACAATACACGTCGAAGCTTCATAAATATCAGGAAGTGTCAACACGGGTGCGGTGGTCAAACGAGTCTTCAATTCATTGAAACTCTTTTCGCAATCTTCAGACCATACAAATTTCTGATCCTTCTTGAGTAGTTCGGTCATTGGCTTCGCAATCTTGGAAAAGCCTTCAATGAATCTGCGATAATAACCGGCAAGCCCCAAGAACCTTCTAATCTCGGACACAGTCATGGGTGCTTGCCATTTTACCACATCCGTGACCTTACTTGGGTCCATGGCTATTCCTTCAGCTGAAAGGATATGCCCCAAGAATCCTACTGGCTTAAGCCAAAACTCACACTCGCTGAATTTTGCATATAACTGATGATCACGGAGCCGTTGCAATACTGCTCGGAGATGTTGTTTATGCTCTTCTTCTCCCTTGGAATATATGAGAATGTCATTGATGAAGACCACCACGAACTTGTCCAAGAAGTCCATGAACACCTTGTTCATCATGTGCATGAAGAATGTGGGGACATTTGTCAGACCAAAAGACATGACCGTATACTCATACAGTCCATAGCGAGTGGTGAATGCGGTCTTGGGAATATCTTCCTTCTTGATTTTGAGTTGATGGTACCCAGTCCTCAAATCAATCTTGGAGAATATTTGGGCTCCACTCAGTTGATCAAACAAATCATCGATTCTGGGGAGTGTGTACTTGTTTTTGATGGTGACATCATTAAGCTGACGGTAGTCCACACACATATGAAGAATACCATCCTTCTTGTCCATGAATATAGCTGGTGATCCCCATGGTGAAGAGCTAGGGCGAATGTACCCCTTTTTGAGCATCTCATCCAGTGGCTTCTTCAGCTCAATTAGCTCGGATGAAGGCATTCTGTAATATTTCTTGTATATAGGTGCGGTTCCGGGTACAAGATCAATAGCGAACTCGAGCTCATGATCTGGTGGCATTCCGGGCAGTTCTTCAGGGAATACATCTGGAAACTCACTGACCACAGGAATTAATTCCATGCCTAAGGTCACAACTGTGTAGATCATATCCCTTCTGGGCATGGTTCTGCAAGCCACAAACTGTGCTGCTTGTCCTGCCAGATTTATTAATGTGACTTCTCGGGTTGCACAATTGATACAGACTTGATGCCTTGTCAGCAAGTCCATTCCTAGTATAACGTCCAGCCTTGCAGATTCAATTAACACCAAGGTGGTAGGGAAAATAACTCCATGGATGTTTATCTCCAAGCCTCGGCATACCACATTTGTTTTGAGCATGGATCCCGAGGATTGTATCACCATGAATTTCTCAAGAAGAGAGCAAGAAAGCTTGTTTTGGGCAAAAAAACTCCGCGAAATAAAAGAATGGGAAGCCCCAGAGTCACATAAAAATGTTGCGGGTATGTTATTAACAAGAAACATACCAATGACCACTTCGGGGTTTTCTTGGGCTTCTTCGACGGAGAGATGATGCACTTGCCCTTAGATGAGCTTCTGAGCTGGGAAGGGTCCCATGTTGTTGACTTGTGGCTTGAGTGTTGGGGTCGTCTTGCCATTCTTGGGACACTGCCTTGCATAGTGCTCGTTCTGGCCACAAGTGAAGCACACGTTGTTACGCTGACAGTCTTCCTTGACGGGGTTGCTCACAATATTCTTGACTCGATTCTCGGTCTTGTTGGCATTCAGTTGCCATGTTGGCTTGAACTCAAACTGAGGTTGCTACCAGGTGCAAACCTTCTGAACAATTTGCCCATCTTTCTTAGGCTCAAACTTGCGTTTGCGGTCTTCATAAGCTGGCTTGTTATCATGGACAAGTTTGTGCTCCCTTTCTGTGATAAGAGCCTTGTTCACCAAAGTCTGGAAATCCGGAAAGTCCAACATGTCGAGCGTACAACGGAGGGTCTGGTTGAGTCCTCCAAGGAATCGATCTATCTTCCTTTCTTCGGTGGCCACATCATGAAGGGAATACTGGGCCAAATGATTGAACTTGTTTAAGTACTCACTTACTGACAGGTTTCCTTGAGTGAGAGCCAGGAATTCTCGCTGCTTGACCTTCATAATTCCGGCGGGAATGTGGTACTTGCGAAACTTGTCCTTGAATTTATCCCAAGTGATCTCGTCATCAGCGGGCACATGGCTTTGGTATTACCCCAACAGGTAGCAACGGCCCCTTCAAGATAGTGTGTAGCAAATGGAACCTTGTCGACTTCTTCGGTGCGAGCAATTTCCAATTTCTTCTCAATGGTTCTCAGCCAATCGTCGGCCTCCATATGGTCAACAACTTGACTAAAGCTGGGAGGCTTGGTCCTCTAGAAATCTGACAGCTTGGAGTGATTACCATTCTGATTGTTATTCTGCCCAACCATAGCCTACATACTTCTCAAAAGTTCAAGCAAATCTTGTTTTCTCTTTTCTTGGAACATGCACATAATCTGCTCGGTGGTAGGTGGATGCGGTGGAGGAGGTGGTGGTGGTTGATACAGTTGTGCGGAATGCCCTGCTTGTCTAGTGGAACGACGAACAGGGACATCGTCACCACCATGGCTGTTGCTACTGCATCTTGTCATCCTATTTTTGTTTCCCAATACGAAGCATCGAGATGAGCAACATTCATAAGTAGGGAATAAAAGCAAGCGACAAATCCGAGAAAAGCAATGAAAAACCAAGGCAAGTAAAAGTTCCAACATAATTATACATAGACTCAGCATACATGAAAGGAAACATCATGGCACGTACTGCTACACTCATACAACCAAGCATCACGACAACCTCGTCTACTCCTGAAGAAAGTGACCTCACTGGTGCTCTACAGATCCTGCTGGGGTCTCCTCGGTCTCGGACTCTGATCCAGAACTGACCACGTTAACGAAAACCTCCGGGGCAAAGGAAACATGACAATGTTGCCTCGAGGTCTCTCCCTCAGGGGCAGGTGCTGGGTGAGGCTGAAGTATGGGAGTGGTGGGAGTAGCAAGAAGTAAAGCCCACTCGGCAGGAGACTCATGAGGAGTCACTGTTGAAGTATCCGAGTTACTCTGAGGGGTAACCGGAGTGGGTGGAGGGATAGTGGCTGGGGTAACGAGTGGGGTAAAACCGAGTGAGGGTGGAGTGAAAGCAGATCTGGCGGCAACCAGAGCTGCATGAGTACGAGTCAGCTCCTGGGCCAGGATGAAAATCAGAAGGTAACTGGCCGTTATGTAACGAGAAAGGAGGCTAGATGAACGATCGCACGCCAGATCAATGGAAGGGAAACGAATGCGTCCATCATCAAACATGGACGGGTAGAAATGGAAACCTGGGTGAGTCTGCATTCAGACCTCATTGTAGCGCAGGTCAACAAGAGCCTCGAACGCAGAAACTGAACAGCCTGATCGGGTATAGAAGCGAAACCACTCCTAGAAGAACGGGTGTAGGTGCCGGTCAGAGAGCTATTGTGCATGGTGATCTCCGCGTGGTACTCGTACATCGAGTCTGCCAGTCGCTCTCGGTACACCTGGTACACCAGATCATCACCGCCGGGGTAGAGTCGACGCCACATGTTCCAAAGAAGGTGAGGAGAGGTGAAGGGTGCTGGCTCAGACTGGTACGAGTACGGCACTGAAGCCATCTACACTCACAACCATTAGTCTGTTAGTAATAAAAATAATCTAAATGCATGAAATGCAACAACCAGATGCACATGCACACTCACGGCACTCAAAACCACTAACTATTGCTGTAACTAATGCGTCGGCTGTCTAGGGTGTCCTACAATCAGCACGGCTTTGATACCAAGCATTGTGGCAGCCCGACTCATAGCAACCAGTTTACCTTGCATTGCCAGCCTAGAGATCATGTCTTCTCGCAATACACAACAACTTGGTACAGAAATACAACCGCTTTATTGATCTCTTGCGGGAACATAGGTTCGATGATACATAAGGAAGCAAGGCCAAGCAGCACACACAGTGCCACTGCACTTATGTACATTATTTAGTGGACATGATAGGGGCCTCGATGATAACGATACAGCTACACGGCAGCGGAACAACGATGTAGAAGGACTCCATCTCACAGGGACACTGCTGGGACACAGCCTAGACTGCGATGCACGATGCAACTCTGACTTCTGGTATAGCTTCACCTGAAACTGGCATGACACGCCAGGTGAGTACTTTGAATGTACTCGCAAGCTCACAACAAGCATAGCAAATATGGCAAACAACAACATGATATTTAAGCAGGTTATATGCAAGAACATGACATGCATCTCATGAAGTGTATGTGATCGGAACCAACGGTCCCTCGGACCAGCTTACCATCTGGGTTACCTCATAACCACATCAGTTGGCTCACCACAGTGATCACTCCCGGACCACAAAGGATACAATCTGGATGATCACACGAGATCACCAACCATAACATGTGCCATCAAAGTAATATTAGTGTGCAAGTTAATTACTTCTGTTGACCCACGGTGTGACCTACTACAAACTGTGTCCATAACAGAGGACGGGGACATCGATAGATTAAACACACTCTGCAGAGGTTAGTACACTGTACCCACACGACAGAACCCATGGCCTCGTACTGCCATTCGGGTGGACCAACAACGTTCCAACAAAACCAATCTATTACATGACACTCTCCCGCCCACTCTGGCCAACTCCCCTTTGGGCCAAGTCATGGGTGGCCCCGGATGTCACTCCAGACATCAAACGGCCACCGTCGTGGAAAAACAAAAATGGTCCCAAACGGGGACAATGGTACCAAACAACTATGGGCACACAAGGCTATGCCTGCCTACCGGGCCAGGGTAGCGCAAGCGCATAACCTTCCCTCGTTGGAGGCACTGGCGAGAGGCATGACAATAGACCTAATAAGGGCCTTCCCATAAAGGCAAATGTGGTTGCACTGGGAAGCTCGATTTGGTGGCACCATGACTCTATTAACAACATATTCAAGTTGGATTATTAACATGTTTAACTTGAAATAAAAATTTACCCGAGTCATAGTATATGCCATGAAATGCACATGCACGGAATCAACATAATGACGGGACTATCATAAGCATGATCATGACAATAAAACACTACTCCATAACTTGACTAAGTAACCAACATTGTTCTGTAAAGCATAATAAGCATAGCATGGAAATGATACTAGCTCAAGTTAAATTATTTTAATCAACTAAATGCAATTTATGACTTTAAATTCAAGTAAAAATCATAGTCATTGCAATGTCATCCTTGCAAATGTTTGTGGTGGCTTGCCTTAGTTCAGAGGAGGGTCACAAAACTCCTGGTCCTCTTCAAGACAAGTTGAACCTTTTGAAAATAATCCGAATACCAAAAAGAAAATGTCACATAAAGAACTTTAATGCACCCGAAAAGATTTACAGCAAGGAAAAATCTCAACTTTTGCATACAGAAAGAAGAGCTCATAACAAAACTATTGCAAAAAGAATCATATCATTTAGACTTGTGGTTTAGGAGTTAGCTGGTCAAAGTTCAGTCAAAATATTTGAATGCAAACAGAATAAAGAAAAACCCAGAGAGGGCCATGTCGAAGGCATATTTTGCAACTACGCCTCCACTCATACCGCTTTGGGAGAGAAGAGAGAGGCTAACAGGTGGGGTCCCCTCGTCAGGTTTATAAGAGAGAGAGAGAGAGAGAGAGAGAGAGAGGGAAACAGGGGCGGCGGCTCAGTCGGCGATGGTTCTCCGGCGAGGAGGGGGGGTGGACCCGGCTCTCAGAGAGGAGCACGTATGTACCCATAGTGTGGCCTGAGGTGGACGGACGGAGTCGAGGCGTTCTTCTCCAGAGACGGCAGGCGGTGAAGCTCACCGGAGTTGGGGTTTCCGGCGAGGTTTCTTTGGTCCAGCAGCACCGTTGTGATCAGGGGAAACCCACGAACACGCCTGGAGGGTTGAGCGAAAACGGAGAGCGCCGGAGCGAGAAGGCGGCAGAAGGGGATCCGCGGACAACTCCGGTGATGATCGGCGGCTAGAGACCCGCCCGGCCTTGCCGCGGTGTTGAGCGAGTGGATTTGTGGCCAGAGGAGGTGAGTGGGGCGACTAGAAAGGCTCGGGGGTGGCTCTATTTATAGGGGAGGGCGAGGCAGAGCTAGTGGCTGCAGCGAGGCTTCTGGAGTGGCGAGAGGCGACGAGAGTGCTCAGGCTCGACGTGATATCTCTCTGAGGACCGGCCAAGCATAGTGGATAGGAGGAGCCAAGTACTGGAGCAAGGAGAGGGACGGGTCGGTCACGCGGGAGCACTGTGCTCTCTGCTCCGCCGTGTCCATGTCTGCCGAGCAAGCTACCGGCATCAGGGAACAGCAGGAGGTGGCTGGGAAGAAGAGGCCGAGGTAGCAGGAGGATTAGGACACGCGAGGGTGGCGCAGGGTGGACACACGGGCGAGGTAGAGGGGTTGCCGACGCGCAGAGCGAGCCGAACGCCCGTCGAGCACCCTGTCTTCACGCGGTCACCACGTGCACTGGTGCAACACAGTGCGCCAAGGCTGCTAGACCATGTCTGGGCTCAAGTCCCTTCAACACTACATCGGTTCATGGTCTTGGTTCATCACCAGATCAATCATACATGACTTGAGAGCTGGCAAGTTTCTGGACAGAAACTGTTGCAGCAATTTGTGAAAAATCCACAAGGAGGTAAGGGCTGAGACTTGGAAGTTAATCTTAGGGTTGGAAGGTAGTCATGCCACAAAAATATCAACACAAATGGAGCAAGCAAAAATACACTTCCTTCACAAAGTGCCCTTGCTGTCCAGAAAAGAAAATATTTTCTTGAGCAAAAATTCTCCACATGACCATAGGATGTTTTTGCATAGGAAGATGAGGCATGACCTAAAGAATATTAGGGAATTTATTGGGATTTTTTTGAGCAATAAAAATGAGGGTTGCTTTGGAGCAGAAGTGAAAAATATTTATTTTCAGGAGGAAAATGAATATTATGCCATTGAATAAAATATTTCCATGGCATTATTTTGGGAGGGATGAGGTCTAGAGATGTTTTGAGGGTGCTAGTAGGCACTTGGGTGAAAACCAAAAATAGTTCCCAAGTGGTAAGTCCAAATGAGTTAATTGAAAATTCAAATTCAAACCAAATATTCAACAAACTCCAGAAAAAGAAAAATAGCGAAAATCCAGGGTGTCACATAATTGAGGATGCTACTTCTTCTATGAATGATGCTATTGATGATGCTAGTACTTTGCTTGATAAGAATGTGTCACTAGGTGAATTTCTTGATGAACAACTTGCTAGAACTAAAGAATTTGAGAATGCTGAAACTGATGAAATTACTGAAACTGAAAATTATGAAACATATATTCGACAAAGCTCTCCTAGATATGAATTGCCTAAGATACCTGAGGGTTATGTTATGGATGGAGAGGTAGCTAGGGATTTTCTTACTTGTAAGGATGGAGATGATCTTAAGAAATTACTATGCAAGTTGAAAGAAAAATCTTTGAATGCTAGAATGAAATATGACCCTAAGTTTGCTACTTCACCTATCTTTATTACAGATAAGGATTATGAATTCCCTGTCGATCCTGAGTTAATTACTTTGGTCAAATCTGATCCTTTCCATGGCTATGAAACTGAACCGTTGTGGCACATCTTACTAAATTAAATGATATAGCCACCCTATTCGCTCATGAGGAAAGATTCACTATTACTATATTCTTAAGTTATTTCCTTTCTCATTAAAGGGTGACGCTAAAATAAGGTATAATACTCTTGCTCCTGGTTGTGTGCGTAGTCCCTAGGATATAATTTATTACTTCTTTGAAAAATATTTCCCTGCTCATAAGAAACAAGCTACCTTACAGTAAATATTTAAATTTTGTGCAAATTAAAGAAGAGAATCTCCCTCAAGCTTGGGGGAGGCTTCTCTAATTACTTAATGCTTTGCCTGATCATCCTCTTAAGAAAAATGAAATAATTGATATCTTCTATAATGGACTAACCGATGCTGAGGGAGTCCTGGACTAAGGGGTCCTCGGGCTGCCGGCCTATTTCTTATGGGCCGGACATGTGGGCTGCTCTGCGACTACTACAAGGCCGAGCTGTAAGGCGAATCCATATATAGACAGAAAACCTATTGAGACTTGGTGTGTCCTCCAATTCAAGATAATAGAATCGACATATTTATTCCTTCATTGTAACCGACCATGTGTAACCCTAGTACCCCTGGTGTCTATATAAACCAGAGGGTTTAGTCCGTAGAGGCTAGAACAACAACCATCATCCTACTCATCTAGGGTTTAGTTCATCTGATCTCGTGGTAGATCGACTCTGTAATCATCCTATGCACTTCAATACAATCAAGCAGGACATAGGGTTTTACCTCTTCGAGGGGGCCCGGACCTGGGCAAACATCGTCTCCTTCGTCCCTTGTTCCCTATTGATCCAAGATCCATAGCTCGGGACCCCGTACCCGAGATCCGCCAGTTTTAACACCGACATTGGTGCTTTCATTGAGAGTTCCACTGTTGGATCGCCAAGGGATCGATGGCTCGCCTAATCATGAATGATATCATCCGTACCAGGGACATCTTCGTTCCCGGCCAGCTCTTCGTGTTCGGCGGCATCATTCTGCACGCCAACCCGACCGGTCATCTCGACCAGGTCGACAGCTTCTCCCCTGAGCACCAGATCAGGTTTGGTAACCTAGAGTACATCGCTGATACTCGGGGCGATCTGATCTTCACCGGGTTCTTGCCCTCGCCTGAGAATCCTGAAAACCCTGAAGCCTTGACTTCGGACTCTCTTTTCGACCCGACCGTTGGGTTGACTCTTACCTCAGATCCGGCTTCAAGCCCAGGTGCGACTTCGACGTCCGAAGGCTGGGAGTCAACTCTGGCCGGACCCACCTCTCTTGCCTCAGATCCGCTTCAAGCCTAGATGCGGCTTCGGTGTCCAAAGACAGGGAGTTAACCCTGGTCGGACTCACCCCTCACCCCATCACACCGGAGATTGAGTCCGAAGAAATCCCATACACAGATCTGGCTAGTCTCTCCTTGTTAAACGAGTTGCTAGATCGGATCCTGACAATGAGCATCACTGACGCCCCTCCTTCGAACTACGATGGGATCGGACCCGATGCAGATAGTAGGGAATTTTTTTGTCCGACCCACCACCCACTTGGTAGCCACTGTCGAAGATTTAACCGACATGCTAGACTAAGCCTGTGAAGAGGCCGACGACATGGATGAAGATGCCGACACCATGGCCTATACCGCTACTGCCCCTCCCATCACCGGACAGTGGACAACCACCTCCATCTATGACGTATATATGGTGGACACACCCAATGATAAGGGCAATGGCACCACTGGGAAAACGACAATGGCACCCCAGGACAAGACGACAATAAACCCGGTGAGGAGCCACCCAAACGCCAATGTCATCGCAGACAGTCCAAGGGGCGCAAGAGCAGGGAAAGCAACACGACCACTGGAGAAAACGATACCCTGGATGGTATGGAGCACCTCGGTGACCATGTCGCCCCCGAAGAGCAACTCGATGGTATGGAGCACCTCGGCGACCATGTCGCCCTCGAAGAGCAACTCGATGGCCTAAAGGGACACGAGGACCAAGATAACCCCGAGGACCTCAACAACTCCGAAGACAGCAATTACCACCCTCCATCCGAGGATGAGGAAAGTCTTGGGGCTGAGGACTTCATTGTCCCCGAAGACCCCCTAGAATAGGAGCAGTTCAAACGGCAACTTATTGCCACTGCCCGAAGCTTAAAAAAGAAGAAGCAGCAGTTAAAAGTCAAACAAAATACCCTCAACGAGAGGTGAACGATGGTCTTGGTAGCCGAACAAGGCTTCAACAATACACGGCAGGACCAAACCAAAAGCTACCCAAAACGGAAATTGCTGCCACAATTCGACGATGAGGCCCTTGATCCCGCACCACCTAGGCGCACTGAGGGCAACCAGCTAGACCGCCCCCTCGAGGATGGGATAGGATGGCCGAAAGGCGGAAGACCCACCTGAGCCTCCCCGCGGGAGAGGAAAGGAGCCAATAGAGCCTGAGGACCCATATGACCTACGCGATGACCTGGACGCTAGAACAGGTCACGCAAGATTGATCTATAGATCTATAGGATACCCTCCTGCTAGACGGGACGAATACCAAGCTTGGCTCGATTGAAACGATAGAGCTCGCGAGCAGCACCGAGCCCAGATGGCAGCCGAACTCCTGTGTGACGTGGCCCAAGTCAGGGGTGCCACTCACCCGATGTGTTTTACAGATGAGGTGATGCAACACCAGTTCCCCGAAGGGTTTAAACCCGTAAACATCGAACAATACGACGGGACTATAGACCCGGCCATGTTGATTGAGGATTTTCTTCTCCACATTTATATGGCCCGAGAAGATGATCTCCATGCCATAAAATACCTGTCATTAAAACTGAAATGACCAGCCAGGCATTGGTTAAACAACCACCCCGAAAACTCCATAGGGAGCTGGGAAGAGCTTGAGGATGCCTTCCGAGCTAACTTTCAAGGCACTTATATTGACCTCCGGATGCCGACGACCTGAGCCATGTGGTCCAACAGCTCAGTGAGTTAGCCCGACAATTTTGGAATCGGTTCTTGACTAAGACGAACCAAATCATCGATTGTCTGGATGCTGAGGCTATAGCTGCATTCAAACATAGCATCTGAGACGTATGGCTAGCTCATGAGCTTGGCCAAGACAAGCCGAGGACGATGTCGGCTCTTAACTCACTCATGACCCGCTTTGGCGCGGGCGAAGATAGCTGGTTGGCTCATAGAAGCAACAACCCCAAAGACCAAGGCACTTCAGAAGTCTGGGATGGAAACGGGAAACCACGACTCAACAAGAACAAGCGTTGTCACAATGGCGGTGAAGCCGAAGACACGTCAGTAAATGCCGGATTCAGCAACTCAAAATCGGGACCGCAGAAGAAGCCCTCTAAAGGGAACAGGGACGGCCCAACCGCACTTGACAAAATCCTGGACAGGCCCTACCAGATCCATAGCACCTCGGATAAGCCTGTCAACCACACCAACCATAACTTTTAGGTGATTAAATAGGCCGGCAAACTCACAACCAAGGAGCAAGGCGAGGGCTCCCGCAGAGAGGACGATGAAGAGCCTCGCGGGCCGAACAATTGAGGCCAGAAGCAATTTCCTCCTAAGGTAAAAATGATGAGCATGATCTATGCCACACATATACCCAAGATGGAGAGGAAGCGCGCACTTCGGGATGTCTACGCTGTAGAGCAGGTAGCCCCAAAATTCAACCCGCGGTCGGTGTGCCCGATCACCTTCAATCGCAGGGACCATCCGACCTGTATCCTTCATGGAGGATCGGCGGCCCTGGTCCTTGACCCCATTATTGATGGGTACCACCTCACTAGAGTCCTCATGGACGGAGGCAGTAGCCTCAATCTGATTTATTCAGATACAGTGAGCAAAATGGGCATAGACCCGTCAAGGATCAAACCCAGCAGCCCAACCTTTAAAGGACTGATCCCAGGCATCGAAGCCCGCTGCTCGGGCACTGTGACCCTGGAAGTAGTATTTGGCTCGCCCGAAAACTTCCGCAGTGAAGACTTGATCTTCGACATCGTCCCCTTCCGCAGCGGCTACCGCACACTTCTAGGCCATACGGTGTTTGCTCGCTTCAACGACGTCCCCCATTACACATATCTGAAGCTAAAGATGCCCGGTCCCAAAGGTGTCATCACGGTTAGTGGGAACACGAAGCACTCGCTCTGGACTGAGGAACATACAGTGGCCCTTGCAGCCGAAGTCCAAATCGGCAATGAAGGGCCAAAGTACCCGTCCGCCATCAAGGCAAGAGAAATGAGCAAACGGGCCCGGGCTCTATCTCAGCTCTCGGATCCCCCTCACAAATAGGGATACGTGCCCCACAGCACGCCTACCATGGTCGCAAAATACATGCCTCGGATGCACAACTTCGCGCTTAAAATACCATGGGCAGCTTGGGGACTACCCCCTCGAATGCCAAGTGTTTGGCTCAACCGAACTATGGCCAAATACGTCTTCGGACAATAACAGGTACTATCTAGGACCTATCCGGTATCAAGCTAATACAATATGGCTACTTCTCAAGACCCCCTCTCAAGGGCTTGTCAACCGATTATTACCCTCTCCAAGGAACTCTTCCTCCTCTCAAGAACAAAGGTGCGGACGTGCAACAGGGCATAGTAGGGACGTCAAACCACACATCAAGGCCCTGTGGAAACCTTTCCTATGTAAAATTTATTACGAAGTATCTATAACAATTGCTTTGGCAGTTCGAATTGTACGGCTAGATGTCACGAGTTTATTGGAAATAAAGACCACCCTTTACGGTCCCATTGCAAGTCATTTATGTTGCATTATCATTTTCGCTCTTCGACGCTGAAGCAGACTAGTTCGGTACATATTTTCTTTCGATGCGATCGGCTAATAGACCGGACGCTCGATTATAAAACTCACCCAAGCATCACCCCAGCACTAGTCTCTACTTCATGTGCTCGGCGCCAAGGATATTGCATTATATGAATTAGTTTCGAATTATGTCTTGGGTCAATAGTTGGGTTGCCCGGCTCCTGTGCTTACCCTCTTATGTTCCGCATGTTCGGCTAGGAGGGTAAAGTGAGAACCACTGCGATTGTACTTCCAGCTAGCCTGGTTAAGTACGTCAATGGAGAAAACCAAAAGTTGACTGTCATAACAAGCGAGAACTGGTCGGTGATCTGATGGCAAGTATTAAACTATAAATTGTTGGAGGTTACGCCGTGTTATACAAAGGGTTTGTCCTCACACAAACCAGCTGATAAAGGTATATACCTCGGCTTGTCCGGACATCACAAAACACTGGGGGCTAGTCAGTAGCCCCCGCAGTCAAGCTCCTATGGCTAAGTGAAAGCACTAAAACTGCATAGTCTGATTGCCTTGTTCCCCTCACACACTACCGCCTTCGGGCACCGAGACATCGTCTAAGGGTGCGGAGGTCGAAACACCGCTTGTAGCATCTACATGGGGGCTAAAGCCGATGACTGGTAACTTTTAGATTAAAATGGCCGCACAGGAGTCAAAATAAACAAAAGCAGACAAAGCATGATAAACCATACAAAGGAACCGCATTATAAAGTAAATGGTTCAACTATCATCTGACACATGATAGCGCGCTCACTCATAAATTACATTTTTTGAACACTGGGCCTCTATCGCCCGAGCACCATCCATTATGATGGGAAAATATTGCTCGAGGCACCTGTGCTCCTTTCCCGGGGGAGGGGGTCTGGTGGCCATCTCGACCAGCTTGATCTTCGGCCAGTGCACCATCGTCTTCGTGAAAGCCATCTGAGCTCCCTCGATGCATACTCACCGTTTCAAGGCGTTAATCCGGGGCGCAGCGTCACACAACTTTTGCACCAGGCCGAAGTAGGTGCTACGCAGCGCCTCTGAAGGCAACAGCCAGACACAAAGGTCCCTCATGGCCGGCTTCGCCATCCGGTGCAACTCCATTAGTTGCTTCATTTGATTGCTTAGGAGGGAAGGGTGCTCGGGCGCCTGGAACTGCTCCCAGAACAACCTATGCTCGGCGTTGCCCTCCCGAGATGCAAAATGCCTTGCCGCATCTGCCGCACTCCTCGGGAGATCCGCAAACGTGCCTGAGTAACGCCACACCCGTGTGAGCAAAGCAAACTTGTGACCGCCAAAGACACTTTGCAATAAGTATGGCTTACCATCCGCAATAAGCTTCACTTGGCGGAGTTCCTATCGGGCACCTCACGTTTCCGACCTCGCCTCCTGGATCTCCAGCTTCACCGTAGACAACTCGGTGGCTTAACCCTTATTTTTCTGCTCAAGGTCCTCACATTTAGTGATGGCATCCTTGAGCTCCTGCTGCACCTCGGCCAGTCTGGCCTCGTGCAGGTCACTGACGGTCTTCACCGTCGACAGTTCAGCGGTCACTCGGTCGGTCACCACCTTCTGTTTGGCAGCTTCCTACTTCGCCTTCTTGAGCTCGGCCTTGAGGTTCTTGACCTCCGCGGCAACAGCTGTAGAATCAAGCACTGCTCACTTAGGGTTCACTCCGAATACCTCGTCGGATAAGGCAAATCAAACTACTAACAAGCATAGTCCGGACTAACCTTTCGCTTCGTCGAACCTCTTATTGACAAGGCCGAGCTCCTCATCGGAGCTTTTGAGCTTCCGATTCACTTCGGGCAGCTCTGCGGCATTAGTGGCCGCTACCAAGGATGAAGCCTACAAAACAGTTCACATAATTTAGACTCCCGATTCAGTGATTTTCGATCCTTCGCTAGGTTTTTTCAATCTCGACAGAGTCTCGGGGGCTGCTACATATGAGGATTGCATGACCTTGCTCAAGAAATTCACTTTATAAAAAGGATATTACATGGCTTACATCGAAGTCCGTCAGGAGGCCGCCAAAAGCTTCCTTCGGTCTGCTGTTAACAGACCAAATACTCTATAAAACCACGCCCATCAGGGCGCGGTGTTCCGCAATGATGGAGGAGCTATTCAAAGTCTCCTCCATCACATCCGGCCACCAAGCCACAACCCGATTTCCGGTGTTTGGCACTGGTGGCGAGGCCCAGGCTCCCCCTTCAGTGGGAGGCGGAATCGACGACTCCGGGGGCTCCGGAACCATCTTTGGGGAGGGCTCGGACTGACTGAGCTCCCCCTCTTTGTTCACCAGGGGGATCTCCTCTCCTGGTCTTCAATGACCGAGGTGTTAACCTCAGCCATGATGTCATCACCGCCGCCCCCTATGTTCGGGCCGGGAGGGGTCCTTCGGAACAACACCTCTCCGGTCTCCCCGATGGCTGGTGGAGGCGTGGAGCGTGATGCGGTCCCACTCTCCGCCATCTCAGTAGGCGGGGAGTCTCCCTCGGAGGCCTGATCGGCGGGGAGGTCACGCGGTGGGCTGCAATATGAAAGACATGCATACGATTAGTAATAGAACCTAAGGCTTGTGCCCGGACAGTCTTCAGATTCATACCTTTGGGTAGGGGGCTTGACTCTGGGGTTCCTTTGAGGAACCTCTTCAGAAGCTTCGGACCCCTCAGCGGAGTCTGAGCTGTCATCGGACAGGACCATTTTGGCCTTGCACTGTCTCTTTGGGGCACGAGGAGGTTGTTCCTCCTCGGCGTCACCCGACGCAGCCCTCTTCCTTGTGTGGGAGGAGTTGCTCTCCTCCCCGTCCTCTTCCTGCTCCCCCTCGTGAGTAGAAGGGTCTTGGGTTTCCCCGGACTTGGTGTCCGGATTCCCCCTTGGGCGGAGGCCTTCTCGGGCCTCCCTCATCTCAGCCTTCTTCTTCTCTTTCTTCTCCGACGCCTTATACGGCGCCACGGCCAGCATCTCCCCCAGCAGGGCCGATCTGGGGTCTTCAGGCAACGAAGCCGAGTTGTCGATTAGCATGACTTTGTTTAGCCAGCTCTACGAATGCGAGGAAGAAAGAGTTAGGTTCCTTGTTAAAAGGCGAATACCAGAACATGACAAGTAAAACCTCATTACTTCCCGAGGGTGGTATGCGGCGTCAAGGCCGGTGTCTTCTTCCTTGGCCGGCCACTCCTTCTGGGGCTTGAACACCACCTTCCACAGCTTGTCGTGGGTGGTGCCATAGAAGCGAAGCATGATGGCTGGGTCTTCGGGCTTGTAGGACCACATAAGGGCGGCCCGTTGTTGGCAAGGTAGGAGGCGGCGGCAGAGCATCACCTGGACCACATTGGTCAGCTTGGCCTTCGCCTTTATCATGCTGGAGACACGCTTCTGTAGCGACTCCACCTTCATGGGCAATCCCCAGTCGAGGCCCTTCCTGGTCGACGAGGTCAGTCTCGTGGGGGGTCCATATCTGAATGCGGGGGGCACTGCCCAGGCCGCGCTGCATGGTTCGGTGATATAGAACCACTCTTTCTGCCAAACCATGACAGTGTCTATGAAGGTGCCCTCCGGCCACTCAACCCTGGTAAGCTTGCTAATCATTGACCGCCACAGTCCGCCTACTAGCCCACAACTATCTTTGGGTTACGTTGAAGACCTTAAGCCATAAGCCGAAGTGTGGATTGATCCGCAAAAAGGCCTCACAGATGACGATGAAGGCCGAAATATGAAGAAAAGAGTTCGGGGCCAGATCATGGAAATCCAGCCCGCAGAACATCAAACCCCTGACGAAGGGGTGGAGCAAGAAGCGCAGCCCTGATACGTCTCCAATGTATCTATAATTTTTGATTGTTCCATGCTGTTATATTATCATTCTTGGATGTTTACAATCATTTTATAGCAACTTTATATCATTTTTTGGGACTAACCTATTGACATAGTGCCCAGTGCCAGTTGCTATTTTTGCTTGTTTTTTACTTCGCAGAATATCCATATCAAACGGAGTCCAAACACAGCAAAACTTTTTGGAGATTTTTTCAGCTCAGAAGACAACTTGGGAGCCAAGGAAGTGCATGAGGGGAGGCCCGTGGGGTCCACCACCCACCTGGGCGCGCCAGAGGCCCCTGGCGCGCCCTGATGGGTGGTGGGGGCCATGGAGGTCCTTTCCACCGCCTCTCAGCTCTATAAATACCCAAATATTCCAGAAACCCTAGGGGAGTCAACGAAACATAATTCTAGCCGCCGCAAGTTCCAGAACCACGAGATGCAATCTAGAGCCCTATTCAGGCACCCTACCGGAGGGGAACACGATCACGGAGGGGTTCATCATCCTCGTTGGTGCTCCCTCGATGATGCGTGAGTAGTTTAGCATAGACCTATGGGTCCGTAGGCAGTAGCTAGATGGCTTCTTCTTTCTTTTTGATTCTCTGTACAATGTTCTCCTCGATGTTCTTGGAGATCTATTTGATGTAATGACTTTTTGTGGTGTGTTTGTTGGGATCTGATGAAGTGTGAGTTTATGATCAGTTCTATCTATGAATATTATTTGAGTCTTCTTTGATCACTTATATGCATGATTGTTATTGCCTCATATTTCTTCTTCGAAACTTTGGTTTGGTTTGGCCAACTAGATTGATTTTTCTTGCAATGGGAAGAGGTGCTTTGTGATGGGTTCGATCTTGCGGTGTCCTCACCCAGTGACAGAAGTGGTAGCGAGGCACTCATGTACCGTTGCTATTAAGGATAAAAATATGGGGTCTATTCCTACATGAATAGATCTTGTCTACATCATGTCATCGTTCTTATTGCATTACTCCGTTTCTCCATGAACTTAATACACTAGATGCATGTTGGATAGCGGTTGATGTGTGGAGTAATAGCAGTAGATGCAGGCAGGAGTCGGTCTACTAATCTTGGACGTGATGCCTATATACATGATCATTGCTTTGGATATCGTCATAATTATTTGCCCTTCTATCAATTGCCCAACAGTAATTTGTTTACCCACCGTATGCTATTTTCTCGAAAGAAGCCACTAGTGAAATATATGGCCCCGGGTCTATCTTTTATCATATTGTTTTCAGATCTATTATTCCAAAAACCCAAAAATACCTTGCTGCACTTTTTCTTTATTTATTTTATTTTGTGTTTTTGCTAGATCTATTTATCCAATCCCATACAATTTTATCTATCTTTGTAGTGTGGAGGGATTGACAACCCCTCTTATGCGTTGGGTTGCAAGTATTTGTTCTTTGTGTGCAGGTACTGTTTACGTAGTGTTGCTTGGTTCTCCTACTAGATTGATAACCTTGGTTTCATAACTGAGGGAAATACTTACCATTGTTGTGCTGCATCATCCTCTCCTCTTCGGGGAAATACCAACGCAGATACAAGCAATCAGGAAGAATTTCTGGCGCAGTTGCCGGGAGACATCATCAACATCTATCAGGTTCCTAATCACAAATCTCATCTCCTTGCAATTTACATTATTTACCATTTGCCTCTCGTTTTCATCTCCCCACTTGACAAAAAAATTTGCCTTTTTATTTTCCTTCTTTTCCGTTCGCCTTTTTCTCGTTTGATTTTTTGTTTGCGTGTGATCTTATTTGCGTAGTCACAATGTCTCAATAAATTACCAAATTGTGTGATTTTTCTAATACTAATAATAATGATTTTATTAGTACTCCGATTGCTCCTCCCGCCGCAAGTGCGGAGTCTTATGATATTAATGTCGCATCGTTGAATCTTGTTATGAAAGAGTAATTTTCCGGTACTCCTAATGAGAATGTCGCATCCCATCTAAACACGTTCATAGAATTGTGTGATATCCAAAAGAAAAAAAGATGTGGACAATGATATTGTGAAATTAAAATTGTTTCCTTTCTCTTTGAGGGATCGTGCAAAAATTTGGTTTTCTTCTTTGCCTTGCAATAGTATCGATTCTTGGGATTAGTGCAAAGATGCTTTTATTACTAAGTATTTTCCGCCCGCATGTCGTGGGAGAACACGATCACCTATGGGGCCATTGGCCCATTTGTGGTTCGGCAAGGGGGAGGTCACGTCGCACAAAGAGCGGAGGCCATGAAGTAGCACGACGATGATAGGACTCTGGTGATTTTTACCCAGGTTCGGGCCGCTGGGAAGCGTAAAACCCTACTCCTGCTTTAGTGGATTGGATGGACGAACACAATGAACACGCAGCGCCAGAGCCCGGAAAGGTGGCCTCGAGGAGAGCTGCTACGCGCGTACAAGTGTGCAAGGGTCCGAATCCCTTTCTAGGTAGCCTTGGACCTCCTTTTAGAGCTCAAGGGGTAACCACAGTGGCAAAATAGTCTATATCTGGTGATTGGATAGCTAACAGTGTTATCATACCTAACTCTGGCAGTTAGGAAAAAGTGCATTAAATGCACTGCTAGGTGTCATGCTGCGGGTGAAGCCCGGCAAGCCTGCCTGCCGCTTAATCATCTTCTGCTTATCTATTCGGCACGCCTCTGGACGGGTGTCATGTGAGGGTAATCTGTCTTCCGACGGGCTGCCACGTGCCTAGTGGAAGCCACTTAATCATCTGGAGGCTTGGCACCATATTGATAAGTGAGTTGCGTCGTTGTGCGGTGGAGCCTTGGCGGAGTTCTTGGCCTTGGCGGCCCCGGCAGGCCTGCCGGGGTTATCCTGGATTTGCTTCCGGGGCAATCTCGACCTGGCCGAGCTCTCCTGCTTGGCAAGGGAGGCCTCCCCAAGGTGGCGCCTTGCTTTTCTTGGTCTTCTTGATTCGCTCCTTGATCTCACAAAGAGCAGTTTCTCTGGCTTGGCCTTGATTTGTATGTTGGTGCCGAACATGTGATGTCAGCATGCCTGTGTATAAGTACGGGCAACAAACATGAATGTTTGTTGCACGGACACCGCGAAAATTATTTCCCTTAGAAATCAAATCATGAATTTTAAGCAACCTGAGCATGAACATGTTGCACAATCTTGGGAAAGAATGAAATTGATGCTAAGAAATTGTCCTACTCATGGTTTAAATCTTTGGACGATTATACAAATTTTTTATGCGGGACTGAATTTTGTTTCTAGAAATCTTTTAGATTCCGCCGCAGGTGGTACTTTTATGGATATTACTTTGGGTGAAGCTACTAAATTGCTTGATAATATTATGGCAAATTATTCACAATGGCATACCGAAAGAGGACCTACTAGTAAAAAAGTTAATTCGGTTGAAGAAATTAGTACTTTGAGTGAAAAGGTTGATGCTCTTATGAAATTGATTGCTAGTAAAAATGCTCCTATTGATCTTAATGATGTGCCTTTGTCTACTTTGATTGAGAAAAATAGTGATTCCGTAGATGTGAATTTTGTCCCACGAAACAATTTTAATAACAATGCTTATAGAGGTAATTTTAATCCTAGGCCTTTTCCTGGAAATTCCTCTAATAATTATGGTAATTCTTCTTACAATAATAATAGGAACCCCTCTGATCTTGAGAGTAATATTAAAGAATTTATCAATGCTCAATTTTTTTTCAATACTACGATAGAGGAAAAGTGGAATAAGATTGATGATATGTCTAGAAGCATTGATAGAATTTCCCATGATGTAGAAAATCTCAAGATTAAAGTTTTTCCACCTAAGGTTGATATCAATGAATCAATTAAAGCTTTATATGTTTCTATGGATGAAAGTAAGAAAAGAACCGCTATGCTTAGAGCTAAAAGAGAATTTTTAGAAAGAGTGTTTTCTACCGATTGCTTTCATAATAATGATGAAGATCTTAAAATGATTGATGTTTCTTCTATTGATTCTTTGTTTAGCAATATTAAACTTGATGAAAAGAGGACTGAAGAAGAGTCAACTTTAACTAGATGGCGTCCTCATAATTCGGAGGGTGAAAATCTTGTTGGAAAATTTGATAAAAGTGGGCTTGGAGAGGTCAAAACTTTAACTAGTGATGTACCCACTCTTTTGGATTACAAAGAATTTAATAATGATAGTTGCTCTTTGATTGAATGTATTTCTTTGTTGCAATCCATGATAAATTCACCCAATGCATATGAACAAAATAAAGCTTTTACTAAACATATTGTAGAAGCGATGATGAAAGCTTTAGAAGAAAATTGAAATTAGAGATTTCAATTCCTAGAAAATTATATGATGAGTGGGAACCTACCATTAATCTCAAGATTAAAAATTATGAGTGCTTTGCTTTATGTGATTTGGGTGCTAGTGTTTCCACAATTCCAAAATCTCTATGTGATGTGCTTGGTCTTACCAATATTGAAGAGTGTTCTCTTAATTTGCACTTGGCGGATTCCACTATTAAAAAGCCTTTGGGAAGAATTAATGATGTTCTTATTCTTGCAAATAGGAACTATGTTCCCATAGATTTTATTGTTCTTGATATTGATTGCAATCCGTCTTGTCCCATCATACTTGGTAGACCGTTTCTACGAACTATAGGTGTCGTGATTGATATGAAAGAAGGGAATATTAAATTTCAATTTCCACTAAGAAAGGGTATGGAACACTTACCTTGAACAAGAATTAGGCCACCATATGAATCAATCATGAGGGCAACCTATGGGGCAAAAACTAAAGATGACAATACTTGAATCTATGCATTATGCCTAGCTAGGGGCATAAAGCGATAGCGCTTGTTAGGAGGCAACCCAATGAATAATATTTTTTTTCTTTTTGCTTTCTGTTCTTGAGTTTTTACAAAATTATGCCTCTATTATAGTTGTGTTTTTATGTTTTAATTAGTGTTTGTGCCAAGTTAAGCCTTTAGGATAGCTTTGAGTGATAGTTGATTTGATCCTGCTGAAAAACAGAAACTTTTGCGTCCAGTAGAAGAATTGTTAAAATTAACAGAAGTGACGAAAAATTCTGAAGTTTTTACACAAGATAGATATATGAATTTCCTATCTTGCCCCAAATGTTCAGAATTTTTGGATCTACATAAGTATGAGTAAAATTCGAGTCTTTAAAGACTATTCTGTTTTTGACAGATTCTATTTTTGTTGCATTGTGTGCTTATTTTGATGAATCTATGGATTGTATCGGGGGGTATAAGTGATGGTAAAGTTAGAATACAGTAGGTATAATGCAATAACAAAAAATGAATGGGTTTTCAACATTACTTAAAGCAAAGATTGGTTTTCTTATACTAACGTATCTCACGAAGGTTTTGTTAAGTTTTGTGTGATTGAAGTTTTCAAGTTTTGGGTGAGATCTCGATGGATGAAGGAATAAGGAGTGAAAAGAGCCTAAGCTTGGGGATGCCCATGGCACCCCAGGATAATATTCAAAGAGAACCAAGCAACTAAGCTTGGGGATGCCCCGGAAGGCATCCCCTCTTTCTTCTAACAACCATCGGTAATTTTACTTGGAGCTATATTTTTATTCGTCACATATCATGAGTTTTGCTTGGAGCGTCTTGTATTATATGAGTCTTTGCTTGTTTTGCTTTTTAGTTTGTCACAATCATCCTTGCTGGACACACCTATTTGAGAGAGCCATAATTATGCTATGATTTGTTACAATTGCTCTATGTGCTTCACTTAAATTTTTTGAGCTATGGAATTTCTCTAGTGCTTCACTTATATCTTTTTGAGCACGGTGGTGCTTTATATTTTGAAGAAATATGCTCTCATGCTTCACTTAGATTAATTTGAGAGTTAGTAATTTTTTTGAAGAAATTCTCTCATGCTTCACTTATATTATTGTGAGAGATGAACATTTTTATGCTCAAGTTCTTCACTTAAATTTATTTGAGAGGTTGTTATAAGAAATGGTAATATATGGAACTAATCCCAAAGTGATATATATTCAAGAGTGTCGGTGCAACAGACCCTGGGTCCCTTGCACGGACCATGCACAGGCCAAAGACAAGATTACAAGACCAAGATCAGACCAAACAAGGAGGATCAATTCCTTCGAAGGATCCAAGTGCAAGTCGAGAAGGCCAAGGTGAGCCAGAGGAACAAGGCATCACTAAAGGAAGGATCTACCTTGCCGGGCACGCGAGCCTGGCAGGGTTGGGTTTGGCCCCGGAAGCAAGCTCCAGGACGTCCCGGCAGGCCTGCCAGGGCTGGCGGAGGCAAGCCACTCCACCGCTCCACCTCACAAGCAACGCAAGTCATCAATCGAAGCGGTGTCAAGCTCCAAGGTGACTAAGTGGCTGCTTTTTGCCACATGGCAGCCACTTCCTACAGCAAACACCTCCATATGACACCCGTCCTGAGACGTGTCAAGTGAGCAGGCGCAAAGCTGGCAAAACAGCCTGGCAGGGCCTGCTGGGCGAGCTGTGATGTGACACTGAGCGGCGCATTTAATGCGCTTTGTCAGCCTGCAGAGTTAGATATGATAGCACTATTAGCTATCTAATCAGTACGCAAAGACCGATTTGCCACTGTGGTGACCCCTTAATCTATAAAAGGAGGCCCATGGCGGCCGTAGAAGAGGTTGGTTGGTCGATTGGACCCGGGCATATCCATACGCGCGTAGCCACCCTCGTCCCCAGAGCGACCTCGCCGGGCGAGTGTGCTACGTTCACCTCCATTATCCACCATCAATCCACCAAAGCAGGAGTAGGGTTTTACACCTCACGGTGGCCCGAACCTGGGTAAAGACTGCCCGTGTGATCTCTGCCGTGCTGCGCGACGCTTCTCCGCTCTTTGTGCAACGTGCCAATCCCCCCGCCGAACCAAAAGGGGCTCATGGCCCCATAGGTGGCCGTGGTTTCCCACGACATCTTTGGCGCGCCAGGTAGGGGGATCACTTGCGCGAAACCGAGAGCGTACGCTGCGCGTGATCTTCATCGACATCTTCATCGTCGACGGCGTCATCGACTATGGCGCCCAAGAGGAAGCCCGGAGTTGCAAATCACCCGTCCACCTCGAAGGCTCCGCCGCCCGCGAGCGCCGACGTCGCGGGGGACGCGGGGGCTCGCGAGGGTGTGGATGCTGCGGGGGACGTGGTCGGCGTAGGCGGCGCCGTCACCACCTCCCCCACGGCCGAAGCAGGGACGGGAGGTACCGGGGAAGGACAGCATCAGGGACATCTCGACAGCCACGCTCCATGAGGTACAGATGGAGGGATCATTCCGCTTGAACCCCTTCTCCTCGCCAACGGGCACAGCCGCAGTGATGATGCTCGCTCTGGGGCGAATCGCAACCCTCTGGCTGCCCCCGCTGCGGGTGCGACCATAGGGCACGCGCCGCCCCCGGGGCGGGCTGACCCAGCTATTGTGCCCAACGGAGCCGCTGGCCCCCAGGCACCTCCGCCGCGTCATCATGCCGTCCAAACGGCTGGTTCACAGCAGCAAGGGCGCGACGCGGTCGCCACCGACAACGTCAGGAGCCGAGCGACACTACGATCTACATCGTCATCACCTATGCCAAGCACTGCCTCGGCGGCCATGGCGCGAGCCCAACTACTGTTGAGATTTCCACCGGCGGTAGACCATATGGATGAGTGGCGAGCCACCATCCAAAGTTTGATTGGTTTTGCCGAGGCGGAAGGATCACAGTGGGCCGGACCGCCACGGCCTTTCCAGGCAGCAACGACGGCTCGTGCGGCTGGTCGGGCGGGAGGGACCACCACCACGGTGCAATCCCCACCATGGCAAGCCGCCCGGGAGCCGCAAAACCAAGCGCCCGACGATGTCTCGATGGCCTCGTCAGATCCTCGAGCGCGTCAAGGCCGACAGCGTGCCCCGGAGGGCAGGCGAGGGGAAGGCGTGCACATCATCGACGAGCGGCGCCGCGACAACCCCCGCCGGTCCAATGGGTGTGATGGCCCCGACATCGACGAGCCCGCGCTCGGAGATGGCGGGTGCCTGCCTTTCGAGGTTGGGTGCCCTGCCTTCACCCGTGAGCTGCGGCAAGTCCGTTGGCCGTCTACTCGCACGTTCAAGCCAGAGATACCCGAGAAGTATGATGGAAGACTAAACCCGGCAGAGTTCTTGAGCATCTACACCATCGCTGTTCAAGCTGCCGGGGGAAGAGATGAGAAGGTGTTCGCCAACAACTTCCCTTTGGCCCTCAAGTTAAATGTGAGGTCTTGGCTGATGCACCTGCCGGAGAACTCCATTTCGACCTGGGCTGACCTGTGCCACGAGTTCATTGGTGCCTTCACGGGTGGCCATCAAGAACCAGGGCGGCCCAGCGACTTGCAGCTTCTCCGGTAGAAAGAAGGAGAAACTCTGCGAAAGTACTTGTGATGTCTACTACGCAACTTTGTTCTTGTAGACTCGTGTTGCGCCTCCAAGCGCAGAGTTTTATAGGACAGTAGCAATTTTCCCTCAAGTGGATGACCTAAGGTTTATCAATCCGTGGGAGGCATAGGATGAAGATGGTCTATCTCAAACAACCCTGCAACCAAATACAAGAAATCTCTTGTGTCCCCAACACACCCAATACAATGGCAAATTGTATAGGTGCACTAGTTCAGCGAAGAGATGGTGATAAAAGTGTAATATGGATGGTAGAAATATATTTTTAGAATCTGAATAAATAAAAACAGCAAGGTAGCAAGTGACAAAAATGAGCACAAACGGTATTGCAATGCTTGAAAACAAGGCCTAGAGTCCATACTTTTGCTAGTGCAATCTCTCAACAATGCTAATATAATTGGATCATATAACCATCCCTCAACGTGCGATGAAGAATCACTCCAAAGTTCCTATCTAGCGGAGAACATAAGAATAAATTGTTTGTAGGGTACGAAACCACCTCAAAGCTATTCTTTCCGATCGATCTATCCAAGAGTTCGTACTAAAATAACACCAAAGCAAATTTAGATTTGTAATGCTCAATCCAACACAAAGAAACTCAAAGAGTGCCCCAAGATTTCTACCGGAGAAACAAAGACAAGAACGTGCATCAACCCCTATGCATAGATTACCCCAATGTCACCTCGGGAATCCGCGAGTTGAGTGCCAAAACATATATCAAGTGAATCAATATAATACCCCATTGTCACCACGGGTATTCGTATGCAAGACATATATCAAGTGCTCTCAAATCCATAAAAGTATTCAATCCGATAAAACAAAATCTCAAAGGGAAAACTCAATTCATCACAACAAGATAGAGAGGGGAAAACACCATATGATCCGACTATATTAACAAAGCCCGCGATACATCAAGATTGTGCATCTCAAGAACACGAGAGAGAGAGAGATTAAACACATAGCTACTGGTACAAACCCTCAGCCCCAAGAATGGACTACTCCCTCCTCATCGTGGTGGTCACCAGGATGATGAAGATGGCCACCGGTGATGATCTCCCCCTCCGGCAGGGTGCTGGAACAGGGTCTAGATTGGATCTCATGGATACAGAGGCCTTGCGGTGGCTGAACTTCTGATCTAGGGTCTCCGCGAGGGTTTTTGGAATATTTGGCAATTTATAGGGCGAAGAGGTGGTGCGGGAGGCCACCGAGGTGGGCACAACCCATCGGGGCGCGCCTGGGGGCCCAGGCACGTCCTGGTGGGTTTTGCCCCCCTCGGGGCACCCCCCAGGTGCTGCTCTGGCCCATTGGATGTCTTCTGGTCCATAAAAAATCCACAAAAAGTTTCGCTGTGTTTGGACTCCGTTTGGTATTGATTTTCTGCGATGTAAAAAACAAGCAAAAAAACAGCAACCGACACTGGGCACTATGTCAATAAATTAGTCGCAAAAAAATGATATAAAGTTGCTATAAAATGATTGTAAAACATCCAAGAATGATAATATAGCAGCATGAATACTTCATAAATTATTGATACGTTGGAGACGTATCAGCATCCCCAAGCTTAATTCCTACTCGTCCTCGAATAGGTAAATGATAAAAGAAATAATTTATGAAGTGTGAATGCTAGCAAAGTGCATAAGTTTGATCAATAGTAATTTCAATCACTTTTCCTAGCATCATAACAGCAACTCTTTCTCATAAAACTCATCATGTTAAAGTAGCAACCAATTCACATGTTAAGGTTCAAACAATGAATTCTCTTGAAACTCAACAACCTATATTCTTAGTCACCAAACAATTGCAATTCAACTTATTCAACAGAGTTTAAGTAAGAGCTCCACATACTCAACCATCATATAGTCTTCTATGATTGCTAACACTCACCGCATACACATGAGCAAAACGTTTCAACCGGACACATAGAAAGATAGTGGCTTATAATTTCGCCTCCCAACGTATTCACCTCAAGGGTGATGTCAACAATAATAACTCATGCTACCCATATCCAACTGGATATATGTGCCTAGATCTTTCCTCACCACATGATGCTTGCCAAAAGAGAAAAATAAAAAGGAATAGAGAGAAAAACTTTGACTCTTGCATGAAAGTAAATACATAAAAGTAAAAGCTAGGCCCTTCGCAGAGGGAAGCAGAGGTTGCCATGCGCTTTTTGTTTGTATGCTCAATCCCTTAGTGCAAAAGAACGTCATGTTATATTGCCCCTTATGATAGCAACCTTTATTATGCAGTCTGTCGCTTTTATTCTTTGCCATCACAAGTTCGTACAACGCTCAATTTTCTCTTACACTAAATGATCTAACACTTTTAGAAGCAATTTTTATTGCCTTATTGCACCGATGACAACTTACTTGAAGGATCTTATTCAATCCTTACGTAGGTATGGTGGACTCTTGAAAATAAGATTTAGGTTTAAGGGTTTTTGGATGCACAAGTAGTATCTCTACTCGGTGCGGAATTTTTGGCTAGCAAATATGGGGGGCAAGCACCACATGTTGAAGGATCTATGAAAATATAACTTCTATGTGAATATGAACAAACATAAATCTGTCCAACGTCAACAATTTTGGCATATAATATTTTGATGGGGGGTCACAATCACAAAAGATTTCCAAGATAGTGTATTTGCATGTGAAATTCTCTTCCTTCTATTAATCATTCATGAATTGCTTGTATGACCAATATTGTGATTGTCAAGCTTCAAAAGATTTCACTTTCTAAACCCAATGTGAAGCTACCACTAGGCATGATAAGAACATATAATTTCAACTTCATTATATTCAATTTATTCAATAATTTACTCATAGGATATAAGTGAAGCACAAGAGTAAATGACAAGCTACTCCAAAAAGATATAAGTGAAGATCAAACGAGTAGTTAAGTAAATGGGTAGCAATTTGAGGACTCTCTCTTATTTAAAAACTTTCAGATCTAAGTATTTTATTAAAACAGCAAGTAAAACAAAGCAAAATGACATTCCAAGAATAGCACAACTCAAGTGAAGAAGCAAAAAACTTAGGCTCAACCGATACTAACCGATAATTATTGATGAAGAAAGGTGGGATGCCTACCGGGGCATCCCCAAGCTTAGATGCTCGAGACTTCTTGAAATATTATCTTGGGGTGCCTTGGGCATCCCCAAGCTTGAGCTTTTGCGTTTCCTTAATTCCTTTTATATCACAGTTTCCCTAAATCTTAAAAACATCATACACACAAAACTCAACAAGAACTCGTGAGATAAGTTAGTATAAACCAATGCAAAAACCTTATCATTCTCTATTGTAGCAAATCACAAAAATTATTATCAACATTGCATACTAAATGCCTCTGTATATTTAATACTCCTATCATCAAATAGAATCATTAAACAAGCAAACATATGCAAACAATGCAAACATAACAGCAATCTGCCAAAACAGTACAGTCTGTAAAGAATGCAAGAGTATCAATACTTATTTAACTCCAAAAATTATGAAAATTTACCACACTGTATAAAAATATCAGATATTACTGTGCAAAAAGTTTCAACATTTTATCATATTCTGACTTTTCTCGGAAATTTTTGCAACATCGATAAACTTTCTGTTTTGAAACAGCAACTCATATACTTGCAAAATGAGCATGGTAAAGGCTATCCTTGACATTTTTATTGAAAAGAAAGATGCAAAAAATTATTCTAAATAAAAGCAAGCAAATCCTAACAAGAAAATGATGCTCCAAGCAAAACACATATCATGTGACGAAAAAATGTAGCTCCAAGTGAGGTTACCGATAATGTTGGAGACGAAAGAGGGGATGCCTTCCGGGGCATCCCCAAGCTTAGTTGCTTGGATCTTCCTTGAATATTACCTTGGGGTGCCTTGTTCATCCCCAAGCTTAGGGTCTTGTCACTCCTTATTCTCCTCATATCGACATCTCACCCAAAACTTGAAAACTTCAATCACACAAGACTTAACGGAACTTCGTGAGATAGGTTAGTATGATAAAGAGCAAACCATTTCACTTTGGTACTGTTAAAGACAAGATTCGTAATTGTTTCCACACAATTCATACTGTAGCATATCATTTCCACAATTTATATTGATCAATATAAGCCATAGAAACTAGAAAACAAGCAAACTATGCATTGAAAACAGAATCTGTCAAAAACAGAACAGTCTGTAGTAATCTGTACTCCAACCATACTTCTGCTACTCCAAAAATTCTGAATAATTAGGAAAACGTAGATAATTTGTATATATATCAGCTTTAAAAAATTCAAATCAAAAGCACGTTCCAGTGAATTTTAAAAATTCCTGGACTGAGCGCAAAAGTTTCTGTTTTTGCACAGATTCAAGTCAACTATCATCCACACTATCCCAAAGGCTTTACTTGGTACTTTATTGAAACAAAAGCTATAAAACATGATTACTACAGTAGCATAACCATGTGAACACACAAAAACAGTAGGTAAAAGTGTTGGGTTGTCTCCCAACAAGCGCTTTTTCTTTAATGCCTTTTAGCTAGGCATGATGATTTCAATGATGCTCACATAAAAGATAAGAACTGAAACATAACAAGAGCATCATGAAGCATATGACTAGCAAATTTAAGTCTAACCCACTTCCTATGCATAGGGATTTTGTGAGAAAATAAATTATGAGAGCAAGAATCAACTAGCATAGGAAGGCAAAACAAGTGCAACTTCAAAACTTTCAACATAAAGAGAGGAAACTTGATATTATTGAGATATGTAAAAGCATATGTTCCTCTCCCATAATAATTTTCAGTAGCATCATGAATGAATTCAACAATATAACTATCATATAAATCATTATTTTCACAAGGATAGAAATTTTATTTCCTCCACATAAGCAAAAATTATTCTCATGAATATAGTGGGAGCAAATTCAACAAAATAACTATCATGTGCTACTTGATTGACATAATCAAATTGAACATTAAAATTATGATGACAAGTTTCATGGTTATCATTATTCTTTATAGCACACATGTCATCACCATAATCATCATAGATAGCAACTTTGTTGTCATAATCAATTGAAACCTCTTCCAAAATAGTGGATTCATCACTACATAAAGTCATGACCTCTCCAAATCCACTTTCATAATTATCACAATAAGATTCAACACCCTCCAAAATAGTGGGATCATTAGTACCTAGAGTTGACACTCTTCCAAACCCACTTTCATCAACATAATCATCATAAATAGGAGGCATGTTACCATTATAACAAATTTGCACATCAAAACTTGGGGGACTAAAAATATCATCTTCCTCAAACATAGCATCCCCAAGCTTGTAGCTTTGCATATCATTAGCATCATGGATATTCAAAGAATTCATACCAACAACATTGCAATCATGCTCATCATTTATGCCAAACATTTTATAGAATTCTTCTTCTATCGATTGAGCACAATTTTCCTTTCCATCATTTTCACGAAAGACATGATAAAGATGAATAATATGAGACCACCTCAATTCCATCTTTTTTTGTAGTTTTCTTTTTATAAACCAAACTAGTGATAAAACAAGAAACTAAAAGATTCAATTGCAAGATCTAAAGATATACCTTCAAGCACTCACCTCCCTGGCAACGGCGCCAGAAAAGAGCTTCGTTGACGGGGTGTGAGTGCCGCTTACCTAACCTCCCCGGCAACGGCGCCAAAAAAGAGCTTGATGTCTACTACGCAACTTTATTCTTGTAGACTCGTGTTGGGCCTCCAAGCGCAGAGTTTTGTAGGATAGTAGCAATTTTCCCTCAAGTGGATGACCTAAGGCTTATCAATCTGTGGGAGGCATAGGATGAAGATGGTCTCTCTCAACCAACCCTGCAACCAAATACAAGAAATCTCTTGTGTCCCCAACACACCCAATACAATGGCAAATTGTATAGGTGCACTAGTTCGGCGAAGATATGGTGATAAAAGTGTAATATGGATGGTAGAAATATATTTTTATAATCTGAATAAATAGAAACAGCAAGGTAGCAAGTGACAAAAGTGAGCACAAACGGTATTGCAATGCTTGAAAACAAGGCCTAGAGTCCATACTTTTGCTAGTGCAATCTCTCAACAATGCTAATATAGTTGGATCATATAACCATCCCTCAACGTGCGATGAAGAATCACTCCAAAGTTCCTATCTAGCGGAGAACATAAGAATAAATTGTTTGTAGGGTACAAAACCACCTCAAAGCTATTCTTTCCGATCGATCTATCCAAGAGTTCGTACTAAAATAACACCAAAGCAAATTTAGATTTGTAATGCTCAATCCAACACAAAGAACCTCAAAGAGTGCCCCAAGATTTCTACCGGAGAAACAAAGACAAGAACATGCATCAACCCCTATGCATAGATTACCCCAATGTCACCTCGGGAATCCGCGAGTTGAGTGCCAAAACATATATCAAGTGAATCAATATAATACCCCATTGTCACCACGGGTATTCATATGCAAGACATATATCAAGTGCTCTCAAATCCAGAAAAGTATTCAATCCGATAAAACAAAATCTCAAAGGGAAAACTCAATTCATCACAACAAGATAGAGAGGGGAAAACACCATATGATCCGACTATATTAACAAAGCCCGCGATACATCAAGATTGTGCATCTCAAGAACACGAGAGAGAGAGAGAGAGAGATTAAACACATAGCTACTGGTACAAACCCTCAGCCCCGAGGATGGAATACTCCCTCCTCATCGTGGTGGTCACCGGGATGATGAAGATGGCCATCGGTGATGATCTCCCCCTCCGGCAGGGTGCCGGAACAGGGTCTAAATTGGATCTCATGGATACAGAGGCCTTGCGGCGGCTGAACTTCTGATCTAGGGTCTCCGCGAGGGTTTTTGGAATATTTGGCAATTTATAGGGCGAAGAGATGGTGCGGGAGGCCACCAAGATGGGCATAACCCACCGGGGCGCGCCTGGGGGCCCAGGCACGCCCTGGTGGGTTGTGCCCCCCTCGGGGCACCCCCCAGGTGCTGCTCTGGCCCATTGGATGACTTCTGGTCCATAAAAAATCCACAAAAAGTTTCGCTGTGTTTGGACTCCGTTTGGTATTGATTTTCTGCGATGTAAAAAACAAGCAAAAAACAACAACTAGCACTGGGCACTATGTCAATAAGTTAGTCCCAAAAAAATGATATAAAGTTGCTATAAAATAATTGTAAAACATCCAAGAATGATAATATAGCAGCATGAATACTTCATAAATTATAGATACGTTGGAGACGTATCAACTTGCAGAGATTCAGTCGAGTCCACAGAAATATCCCAGATATCCACCCAGCTGCCGTGATAGCTGCCTTCCAGTCCAACGTGCGCAACCGCAGGATACGTTCCAAGATGAACGTTCGGTTGCCCAAGACTATGAAGGAGCTCTACACTATGGTGGACAAATGTGCTCGAGTGGAAGAGGGGAGGAAACTTCCTGGAGAGGAAGATTGCATCGACATTGACTCAGAAGATGACGGCGAAACCATCAGTAAGAAGAAGAAGAACAAGAAGCACAACAAGAAGTGCAAGGATAAGACAGTGATGACTGTTGAGGGGTCAGGCACGCCTAGTACCGGCAAGAAGACCAAGGCTGAAGCCCCCAGCAAGGAGGCTACCGCATGCGCTGACTGCCGGGAGGCGGCGGCTGCCGAGAAGGCTGGGAAAAGTGATGGGCCGTACTGTAAGATTCATCGGACCAAGGGCCATGATCTCTAAGAGTGTCATCAGGTTGAGCAGCTCATCAAGAGACAGAAAGCTGAGTATGAGAAGCGCGATAAGGAAAAAGGTCAGAATGGTGCTAGCAGGAAGGGCCGGGGTGGTGAAGCAAATCGCCCTGGCAAGGCTCTTCGGAACCAAGGGAAACCCACCAAGTGCCGAGAGAAGGAGGATTGCAGTAACGAGAGTGATGGAGGGAATAAAGAGGAAACCAGCGAGCAGGAATGCCAGAAGGCCACTGACGCCCTGTGCATTGACGGGGGTGCATCTTTGCACTCCTCTCACCGCCAACTTAAACAGTGGGCGCGTGAAGTCAATGCCATGGAGCCAGCGGCAGATTTTCGGAAGCTGCTCAAGTGGTCATGCACGCCCATCATCTTTGATGAAGATGACCACCCCGACCGCATTACCGTGGTAGGGTGCTTGCCGTTGTTGGTCTCACCAACAATTCGCAACCTCAAGGTCACAAAGATGCTGGTTGACGGCGGGGCTGAGTTGAACCTGATTTCCCCAAAGGTTATCAACAAACTCCAGATAGCAGAGGAAGAACTTAAGGCCACAGGCATGTTTCAAGGAGTCAATCCCGGCAGGAGCCGTCCTAAGGGAAAGGTTACGTTGCCAGTGACATTTGGAGGAGATTTGAACTACAGGACTGAGAAAGTTGTGTTTGATGTGGTTGACCTCCCCCTGCCGTACAACGGGATCCTTGGGCGCCCAGCCCTGGCCAAGTTCATGGCAGTGTCCCACTACGCCTACAACACCTTGAAGATGCCAGGGCCGATGGGCATCATTTCTGTTCCGTCGGACAAGAAAGACGCAATCATTTGCGTGGATAAGATGTACCGGGACGCGGTCGCGGCAGAGGTCACGGAAGCCACAATTCCCGCCAAGGAGAAGCATAGCAAAGGCATTGGCAAGGAATCCGGGAAGCGTACCTCTGTGGAATGTGCCGCGCCCGTTGATGACACGCCAGAGAGTTCCAACAGTAAGAGATCCAAGGCTGCTCCACCCCAAGTGAAAAAGGTCGCGGCATGACTGGCTGGCGCTGATGGTACTTTCACTATCAGCGCCACCCTTGATGACAAATAGGAAAGCGCGCTCGCTGCCTTCCTGCGGGCGAATATCGATGTGTTTGCCTGGCAACCATCTGATATCCCCGGTGTTCCCAGGGAGGTAATCGAGCACCACCTTGCTGTCTGTCCACATGCCCGGCCCGTCAAGCAGAAGGTTCAGAAGCAGGACTTCGAATGGCAGCAGTTTATTGCCGAGGAAATCAAGAAACTTGAAGCAGCTGGTTTGGTCAGAGGATTATTGCATCCAACATGGTTAGCAAACCCAGTGGTTGTGCGCAAGGCTAATGGAAAATGGAGGCTTTGCATAGATTTTACGGATTTGAACAAGGCGTGCCCAAAGGACCCATTTCCCTTGCCGCGCATCGACCAGATCGTGGATTCTACTTCAGGATGTGAGTTGCTCTCTTTTCTGGATGCATACTATGGATACCATCAGATTTTTATGTCCAAAGAAGAAGAAGAAAAGACCTCATTCATCAACCCATGCGGCACGTACTGCTTTGTACGCATGCCTTTCGGGTTGAAGAGTGCCGGGTCCACTTTTGCAAGAGCAGTCCAGATTGGCTTTGAACCATAGTTACATAGAAACATTGAAGCCTATATGGATGATATTGTGGTCAAGACCAAGGACAGATGAACCCTCATCCAGTATTTGGAAGAGACATTTGCTAATCTGCGCAAGATCAACTTGAAGCTGAATCCTAAGAAGTGCGTATTTGGCATTCCCTCCGGCAAGCTACTTGGTTTCTTTGTGTCCCACCATGGGATAGAGGCCAACCCCGATAAGATCAAGGCTATTGAGCAAATACAGGCACCCAAGGCAGTTAAGGATGTGAGGCGTTTGACAGGATGCGTTGCCGCGCTTAGCAGATTCATCTCCAAGTCTGCCGAGCGCGCCATGCCATTCTTCAAGATTTTGAAGAAGGTAGGACCCATGAAGTGGACCCCGGAAGCAGATGCAACACTGCAGGATTTGAAGGCCTACTTGTCTTCTGTGCCTACTTTGGTCGCACCCAAACCACAAGAGTCGTTACTGCTATATCTGGCAGCAACTAATCAAGTGGTTAGTGCGGCCCTAATAGCACAGCGGGAAGTGGAAGAAACAACAACCTCAGCAAGCCCACGGAAGAGGAAGAGAGCGGCCCGGCAAGGCCAGATACATATCAAGACAAAAGAGGAGCACAGCAGTGGAAGCAACCCCAAGGACACGGCAAGGAAGAAGGTGGTGCAGCGCCCATCATACTTCGTCAGCTCCCTGTTGCAGGGGGCTAGATCCAGGTATTCTGGCATGCAAAAATTAATCTTTGGCCTTTTCATGGCCTCAAGGAAACTGCGCCACTACTTCCAAGCCCATGAGATCACGGTTGTCACCCACTTCCCGTTGCAAAGGATACTTCGAAACCCAGAGGCCACCGGCAGGATAGTTGAGTGGGCATTGGAGTTATCCAGCTTTAGCCTGAAGTTTGAAAGCACGTCAACGATCCAGAGCAGGGCGTTGGCAGAGTTTATTGTAGAATGGACGCCAACCCCTGATGAAGAAGTACAGGAAACAGTTATCCCCGGCAAGGAAGTTCCCCAAGAATGGATCATGTATTTCGATGGTGCCTTCTCCCTACAAGGTGCAGGGGCTGGTGTGCTTCTCGTGGCTCCCACTGGAGAGCACCTGAGGTACGTCGTCCAGATTCACTTTCCCCGGGAGGAGGCGACCAACAATACAGCAGAATATGAAGGGCTTCTTGCCGGGCTCAGGATTGCCACAGAATTGGGAATCAAGAAGCTGATCATTCGAGGAGATTCACAGCTGGTGGTGAGATAAGTCAACAAGGATTACCAAAGCCCATTGATGAAGGCATACGTCGAGGAAGTGAGAAGATTGGAGGAGCACTTTGACGGGTTGCAAACAGAGCACGTACCCCGTGCGGAAAATAGCATTGCTGATTACCTGTCAAAGTGCGCTGTGCAGAAGCTTCCTGTGGAACAAGGGACTTTTGTTCTCCATCTTACTCAGCCCTCAGTATCCCCGACAACAATGGCCCGAAAGAGGAGGAAATTGGACTCCGGTAGAGCCTCTCCCGGTAGAGCCTTTCGGGGCTCTTGGCAGGGACCCTGCCGGGAACAACTCCCCTTCGCTTGCCGGGCTGCACCCTCCTGCCGGGCCACTGGTCCCCGCAGACGAGGGATGCGCCCCCATGAATGAGGAGGTGCCGCTAGACCTCGTTGCCGAGCCCCAGGCTCCAACTTGGGCAAGGCACATAGTCCATTTCCTCCAAACCGAAGAACTTCCTGAAGAGCAAGAAGAAGCTGAAAGAGTAGCCCGAAGGGCAAGTATGTATCAGTTTGTCGATGACACACTATACAGAAGAAGGCTCAACAGTGTGAAATTGAAGTGCATTTGCCGGGAAGGAGGAAAGGAACTACTGGCAGAGATACACAAAGGCATGTGCGGCTCCCACATTGGATCAAGGGCTTTGGTTGGGAAAGCATTCCGGCAAGGATTCTATTGGCCCACAGCCCTCCAAGATGCGGTTGAGCTCGTCACCAAGTGTGAAGCCTGTCAGTTCCATTCCAAAAATATCCATCTGCCTGCCCAAGCACTCCAGACAATCCCTTTGTCATTGCCGTTTTCGGTTTGGGGGCTCGATATCCTCGGCCCTTTCCCCCAAGCTGCCGGGGGCTTTGAATTCTTGTTCGTTGAAATCGACAAGTTTACAAAGTGGCTGGAAGTAGATGCCGTGAGAAAGGTGACTGCTCAGTCAGCTATCAAGTTCTTGAAAGGATTGGTGTGCCGCTTCGGGGTCCCTGCCCGGATCATCACCGACAACGGCACCCAGTTCACGAGCCGCGCCTTCATGCAATATGTTCATGCCCTCAGAAGCAAGATCTCATTTGCATCTGTCGCACATCCCAGAAGCAATGGACAAGCTGAGAGGGCGAACGCTGAAGTGCTGGGGGGACTCAAGACAAGAACATTTGATAAGCTGCGGAAGCACGGCAGTCAATGGATCAATGAGCTGCCGGTGGTTCTTTGGTCCCTCAGAACAACACCAAACCGAGCTACCGGGCAGACTCCCTTCTCCCTAGTCTATGGGGCAGAAGCAGTTATCCCCACGGAACTCATTTACGGGTCACCTCGAGTGCTTGCCTATGATGAAGTAGCGCAGGAAAAGCACATGCGTGACGACGCCGTGCTTCTCGAGGAGAACCGTCTCCGGGCTGCTACGCGTGCTGCACGCTATCAGCAAGCCATGCGTCGCTATCATAGCCGTAGGGTTCATGCCCGGTGTTTTGAGGAAGGCAACCTTGTCCTTAGGCGCGTTCAGTCCGCCAAGGGTACAAACAAGATGTCGCCGATGTGGGAAGGCCCTTACCGGGTAGTACGAATCACCAGACCTGGCGCAGTCTATCTAGAGACCGAAGATGGCATTCAATTGCAAAACTCATGGAATATTGAGCATCTCCACAAGTTCTACCCATAAGGCGCGGCTGTCGGGCCCTGCCCGATAGCCACCCTTTTGTACAGGCCTTGCCTCAGCTGCATGTAACCCCTTGTACAAAGCCAGGCGCAGACCCTGAGCAACAGAGAAATAAATGAAGCGCTGGGGGCCCCCGACAAGTTGCATGCATGCATTAGCATTTCATGAGCATTGCATGATTCATGTAGATAGGTTGCATGATCATGTAGATAGATTGCATCTGGCATCATCTTCATTTGCATAAACTGCAGGCTCCTGCCGTGGACTCAGTCCTAGGAAGAGGATGCGAAGACAAGCCAACACTACGATCTCTGGCATGCCAAACAGATAAGTTCCATCTCTTATCCATACATGTTCCGTGAGTAGGGCTTGTGCATATGAAAACCTCGCCGCCTCGGAAACAAAGGTGCTCCCATCTACTGACACTAACGCTGCTTCGGTCAGGATGGTCATAGTGGCCTTTGGCTAAAAGGGGTTGGCGGGGGGCTGGTCTCTCCCAATGGACTCTGTGCCCGGCAGGCTCAGCCTCACGGCAGCAGTCCTATGGGGTGCCGGCAAGGTAGCTTACCGGGATCTACTTGTTTACGTGAAAGTATGGAGGCATTTCACCTCTGCATGGATATCATACATGCACAAGTGCCCGGCAAAGCTTATCTTTTTCATTAGTATGCTGATCAACAAGTACAAATCTCACGGAACATAAACATGGATACAAGAGATTACATTATTTGAACTAAAATTTGGCAAGTGCCTACAGATTTAAGACTGAAAAAAGATAAGTGCCCCGTAAACTCCTCTCCCTGTCCCTTTTTATCCCAGGTAGTGCGAAGGGAAGAGGAGAGCTCGGGGGGACTGCCCGAGCAGGAGCCCACCCCGATCCCGTCATGGCCTGCCGGGTGCAGCCTGACATGATCGGGAGTGGCGAGGCTGTGAAGAAGGGAGACGGAAGGAGCAGCTCGGCGGTGCCTTGTTCACCACCTCCAGGTCCAGTCAAAAGCCCCAGCACAAGCGCCGACAGGGAAGGCCGTCGGAGCTCAGCTGGAAGACTGCTGGAGGAGGCGAAGGCACCAAGAGAGCAGCCCCTTCCCCGGCGGTCGGGAGCCTAGTGATGACGGTGCTGGGGAGGGGAGGGGAAGAACGGAAGACGAGGCGGTAGGACATCAGTACGAGACGAGCACGTCGATGCCCTCGTACTCCAACCTGACGGTCTGCCTCGCGCCTTCTCCGTCTTCCCTAACTTCATCTTTATCAACACCGCTCCAGGAAGGCGCCGGGCCCCCAGCCCGGCACCTCCCTCGAAGAGACGGCGGGCAACTGCGACGAGCAGAACACTCGAGGTGTGCTGCTCCCCACCTTGGCGGGCAGGAAGACACCGCCGTCCTTAGTAAGAATGCGAGGTCTACCAGAAGGAGCAGCGCTGGGATTACCAAGGACCCCATATACTGCATCCCAGGTGAGCATCAAGAGCCCCGGACACCTTGCCAACAGGGTGGCGACCCCCGGCGACGTGCGGCACCGGACCAGACTCACTCCCCAAGCATTAGCACAAGCATTTGACATCATCAACAACTCCAAGTTAGGACCCAGTGCCTGGCCCCGGGCTCTTCCCTTCAGCATACCCAGAAGAAGCAGAAGGTGGAGGAAGAGAGAAGTGTGGATGAATGCCTCCACTCCTCCCTCGCTCCTCCTTTTATAGGCGGGCGGGGACTGGGGGCGGATTCCCTGGCGGGTAACCGCCGTCCTCCTCCACCAATCCAAGAAGATCGAGCCCCTGCCCTGATGCTCTCCCGCACCACGCGCCTCCGTTACCTACCCCACTCAATGCATGCGGCATACGTGGCTATGGATAAGGGTGCGGTGGGAAGAGTGAATTGGCAGTTTTACCGCCCATGCGTTAAAGTCATTCACGGGCCATTACAAGAATGGCCGCCACCACAATTGGCGTTGCACGACGTGCGGGGAAACCGGAAACTGACCCAAGCACGGGTTAATGAAGAAGCAAAGAAGATCTCGAGGGGCGGAGCCGCCCTTACAATTCCACCTGTGCACTGGTTAGGGCCTACCCCGACGATGCCCAGCGGCGCGTCCGTGCCAGGCCCGGGGGCTCCTGTCGTTGCAACAGACCCTGGGTCCCTTGCACGGACTGTGCACAGGCCAGAGACAAGATTACAAGACCAAGATCAGACCAAACAAGGAGGATCAATTCCTTTGAAGGATCCAAGTGCAAGTCGAGAAGGCCAAGGTGAGCCAGAGGAACAAGGCATCACTAAAGGAAGGACCTACCTTGCCGGGCAGGCGAGCCTGACAAGGTTGGGTTTTGCCCCGGAAGCAAGCTCCAGGACGTCCTGGCAGGCCTGCCGGGGCTGGCGGAGGCAAGCCACTCCACCGCTCCACCTCACAAGCAACGCAAGTCATTAATCGGAGCGGTGTCAAGCTCCAAGGTGACTAAGTGGCTGTTTTTGCCACATGGCAGCCACTTCCTATAGCAAACACCTCCATATGACACCCGTCCTGAGACGTGTCAAGTGAGCAGGCGCAAAGCTGGCAAAACAGCCAGGCAGGGCCTGCCGGGCGAGCTGTGATGTGACACTGAGCGGTGCATTTAATGCGCTCTGTCAGCCTGCAGAGTTAGATATGATAGCACTGTTAGCTATCTAATCAGTACGCAAAGACCGATTTGCCACTGTGGTGACCCCTTAATCTGTAAAAGGAGGCCCATGGCGACCGTAGAAGAGGTTGGTTGGTCGATTGGACTCGGGCATATCGATACGTGCGTAGCCACCCTCGTCCCCAGAGCGACCTTGCCGGGCGACTGTGCTACGTTCACCTCCATTATCCACCATCAATCCACCAAAGCAGGAGTAGGGTTTTACACCTCACGGCGGCCCGAACCTGGGTAAAGAGTGCCCGTGTGATCTCTGCCATGCTGCGCGACGCTTCCCCGCTCTTTGTGCAACATGCCCATCCCCCCGCCGAACCAAAAGGGGCTCATGGCCCCATAGGTGGCTGTGGTTTCCCACGACAAAGAGGGATATAATAAAAACTTTCATGAAGATCATTGGACAAAATAAACTTGATTCTTTGTAATACTTTTGAGATATGATGATAGTAATATGTGAGTCATGTTGGTGAGTAACTATGCTTTAGTAAGAATATTGGTGTTAAGGTTTGTGATTCCCTATGCAAGCACGAAAGTCAACAATTATGCAATGAAATTACATCCTACTTGTGGTGCATTATTCGGTGTTAGTTATGCTTAATGCTTGTTTATGAGAATTTTCATTTCTTGGTTGGTTGGTTCTCAATCTATTTGCTAGCCTTTCCTTGTACTAAGTGGGAATACTACTTGTGCATCCAAAATCCTTAAACCCAATTATGCCATATGAGTCCACCATACCTACCTATATGCGGTATTTCCGTGCCGTTCTAAGTAAATTTGTATGTGCCAACTCTAACTTTCAAAATGAATTTCCTTTTTGTGTGCCCGTACCGCTCATGAAGAGGCAAGGGGTGGCCAATATTTTTCCATGCTAGATGTGTTATTCTCAAGATGAGTATTTATTCACTTGTCATTGCACGAGAGTGTGGCGGTAATAGGGATTCCCAGTCCCGAAATGAAAAAGAAATTTACTTTATGTTGTCAAATAATAAATTCCTTGGAAAGTGTTGGTATGGAAGGCACCCGTGGATACGACTAGCCATGGATTGTGCAAGAATGGTGGAAAAAGGAATAAACTTTATTTTATGTTTGGGAGCCGCCTATGATGTATCTAGCATGGAAAGTATTGGGAATTACTCGGTCGTTTTCGTTGACGGGAAAAGCATGCCTCTCAAAATATTTTATCTCTCAATTTAAGCTTTGAGTTCTGGCACCTCTACAAATCTCTGCTTCCCTCTGCAAAGGGCCTATCTATTTACTTTATGCAATTTTTATTTTTTTTGAGTCTCCATCTTCTCTTATAAAGCACCAACTAGGGAGCACTATGATCATACTTGTGCATTGGATGTAGCTAATATTCGAGTGTGTTTCATGAATGGATCAATGATTGAGCATGATGGGCTGGGGATAACTTTCTTTAGTGTTGATATTTTGAAAGACATGGTTGCTTGTTGATATGCTTGAGTATTGAAGTCTTCATGTCAATTATAGACTATTACTTTGAACCATCTAAAAGTCCAAATGTCCATGCTACAAAATAAAAGAATATGTGATGAACATGTTAGGCAACGTTCCACATCAAAAATTCTGTTTTTATCATTTACCTGAGGACGAGCAGGAATTAAGCTTGGGGATGCTGATATGTCTCCAACGTATCTATAATTTTTTATTGTTCCATGCTGTTATATTATCATTCTTGGATGTTTTACATTCATTTTATATCAACTTTATATCATTTTTTGGGACTAACCTATTGACATAGTGCCCAGTGCCAGTTGCTGTTTTTTTGCTTTTTTTTACTTTGTAGAATATCCATATCAAACGGAGTCCAAATGCAGTCAAACTTTTTGGAGATTTTTTTCAGCCCAGAAGACAACCTGGGAGCCAAGGAAGTGCACGAGGGGAGGCCCATGGGGCCCACCACCAACCTGGGCGCGCCAGAGGCCCCTGGCACGCCCTTTTGGGTGGTAGGAGCCACGTCGATCCTTTCCACTGCCTCCCAGCTCTATAAATACCCAAATATTCTATAAACCCTAGGGGATTCGACGAAACACAATTCCAGCCGCCGCTAGTTCCAGAACCACGAGATCCAATCTAGAGCCCTATTCCGGCACCCTGCCGGAGGGGAACATGATCACAGAGGGGTTCATCATCCTCATTGGTGCTCCTCCGATGATGCATGAGTAGTTTACCATAGACCTATGGGTCCGTAGGCAGTAGCTAGATGGCTTCCTCTCTCTTTTTAATTCTCATTACAATGTTCTCCTCGATGTTCTTGGAGATCTATTTGATGTAATGACTTTTTGCGGTGTGTTTGTTGGGATCCAATGAAATGCGAGTTTATGATTAGTTCTATCTATGAATATTATTTGAGTCTTCTTTGATCTCTTATATGCATGATTGTTATAGCCTTGTATTTCTTCTCCAAAATTTTGGTTTGGTTTGGCCAACTAGATTGATTTTTCTTGCAATGGGAGGAGGTGCTTTGTGATGGGTTCGATATTATGGTGTCCTCACCCAGTGACAGAAGGGGTAGCGAGGCACGCATGTATCATTGCTATTAAGGATAAAAAGATGGGTTCTATTCCTACATGAATATATCTTGTCTACATCATGTCATCGTTCTTATTGCATTGCTCTGTTTCTCCATGAACTTAATACACTAGATGCATGCTGGATAGCGGTCGATGTGTGGAGCAATAGTAGTAGATGCAGGCAGGAGTCGGCCTACTAATCTTGGACGTGATGCCTATATACATGATCATTTCCTTGGATATCATCATAATTATTTGCTCTTCTATCAATTGCCCAATAGTAATTTGTTTACCCATCGTATGCTATTTTCTCGAGAGAAGCCACTAGTGAAATCTACGGCCCCCAGGTCTATCTTTTATCATATTGTTTGTAGATCTATTATTCCAAAAACCCAAAAATACCTTGCTGCACTTTTTCTTTATTTATTTTATTTTGTGTTTTTGCTAGATCTATTTATCCAATCTCATACAATTTTATCTATCTTTTTACCGGGGAGGGATTAACAACCCCTCTTACGCGTTGGGTTGCAAATATTTGTTCTTTATGTGTAGGTACTGTTTACATAGTGTTGCTTTGTTCGCCTACTGGATTGATAACCTTGGTTTCATAACTGAGGGAAATACTTACCGTTGCTGTGCTACATCATCCTCTCCTCTTCGGGGAAACACCAACGCAAATACAAGCAATCAAGCCCCCAGATGAAGTGGGGACGAACACCACCCTCTCGCCTGGCTGGGGCATAGGGATGACTTGGCCCTCCTCCGGTGCCAGGTGAGCAACATTGGCCGGGAGGTAGCCGACACGCTTCAGATCCTCGATGTCGTCGTTGGTGACACTGGAGGCTTCCCACTTGCGTTTTGAACTAGATCCGGCCATGGCCAAATTGAGGGAGTGGCTAGGAAGGGTTTTTTGAGGAAGGATGGATCGGGGCATTGGAGCTCTGCAGATTGGGAAAGCGATGGCGAGAGGAAGAAGAAAGCGTGCAAAGATAGCGGTGGCTGTTTCCCTTTTTATAAGCTGCTATAATACCAAAGGTCCCTTTACTGTGCCGTGGTCCTCACCACCTCCATATATAATCATGTTGTTATGCACGAGTGGGATGAGCAAGATCATTGATCATATCCCTTAAAAATAGGGAACGATCTCCGTATGGATGGGACGTGACAATGGAAGAACTGCCTTGAACCGCGAATTGAGTTTTCACAACGGTTTAGTATTTGTGGCCGGCTATGACCCTTTGCCAAAAGTTGTTAGGCGTGGGTACTGTTCACACTTGGCCGATTGGCGTTCGAGGCTAAGCAAAGTTTACAAATAGGAATCAGTACATAATTCGAGAAGCACATGGCCGGGTTTATGACCCTTGAAGGTTTGGCTGAGGAGGACCGTTTACCTGGCATGAACACCGGCGAGGGAAGGAACTGGTCTACGAAGCCAAAGATCCCCACACATACCTCGGCTCTGGAGACTAGTTCGGGGGCTACTGAGCGAGTCCTGGACTAAGGGGTCCTTGGGCTGCCGGCCTATTTCTTATGGGCCGGACATGTGGGCTGCTCTGCGACTACTACAAGGCCAAGCTATAAGGCGAATCCGTATCCGGACAGGAAACCTATGGAACCTTGGTGTGTCCTCCAAGTCAAGATAATAGAATCGGCATGTTTATTCCTTCATTGTAACCAACCATGTGTAACCCTGGTACCCCTGGTGTCTATATAAACCAGAGGGTTTAGTCTGTAGAGGCTAGAAGAACAACCATCATCCTACTCATCTAGGGTTTAGTTCATCTGATCTCATGGTAGATCGACTCTGTAATCATCCTGCACACTTCAATACAATCAAGGAGGACGTAGGGGTTTACCTCTTCAAGAGGGCCCGAACCTAGGTAAATATCGTCTCCTTCGTCCCTTGTTCCCCACTGATCCAAGATCCACAGCTCGGGACCCCCTACCTGAGATCCTTTAGTTTTGACACCGACAGATGCTTCTAGGGACTACCTAGATAGTTGTGCTGGTTGTGTTTTCAGGGAACAAGCTGTTGAACAAGCTGAGGAACTATTGAAGGATGATAATGATTGGACCCTTCCTGAGCCACCGCCTAAACCCACTACGAAGAAGAGGGGTATTTTATTTCTCAGTCCTGAAGATATGCAAGAAGCAAAGAAATGTATGAAAGAAAAAGGTATGAAAGCTGAAGATGTTAAGAATTTACCACCTATTGAAGAAATACATGGTCTTGACACACCACCCCAGGTGGTAGTGGTAAATTCTCTTATAAAGTTTGATGAAGGTGATATTCCTTATAACAAGTCTACTAGTCAATGCTTGGATGAATTTGACAATTACATTATTAAGCAAGTTCATTTCAATGTAAATGTTATGAAGCAATTGAAACAAAATGCCTACATGATTGATCGCTTGAGTGACTTGTTGTTTAGAATTGTTAATGATGTCAAAGGTGCAAGTAAACATGAATCTACGGTCCAAACTCAGTTAGAACAAGTTGCTAAATCTCAAAGTGAATTTCTCAATGAAATGAATAACAATATGAATGATCATGTTGTTAGAGTAATGACTAGAGGAGGTAGAATGACTCAGGAGCAACTTTATACTGAAGGCTACCCTAAAAGAATTGAACAAGACTCTCAAAGAATTAATATTTATGCACCTAGTCCTTCTAAAAAGAAAAAGAAAAATGATAGGACTTTGCATACCTCTAGTGAACCCGTGGTAGAAAAACATGCTGAGGATAGTAATGATGTTTCTATTTCCGATGCTGAAACACAATCTCGTAATGAACATTCACCTAGTGATAATGATAATGACAATGATGATGTTCAAGTAGATGCTCAACCAGACAATGATAAAGAACCTAATAATGATTTTGAAATAGAACATGTTGTTGATCTTGATAACCCACCTTCTAAAAATAAACGTTATGATAAGAGAGATTTTGTTGCTAGAAAACATGGTAAAGAAAGAGAACCATGGGTTAAAAAGCCCATGCCTTTCCCGCCTAAACCATCTAAGAATAAGGATGAGGAAGAATTTGAACACTTTGCTGAAATGCTTAGGCCAGTCTTTTTGCGTACTCGTTTGACTGATATTTTAAAGATGGCCCCTTATGCTAAATATATGAAAGATATTGTCACTAATAAAAGAAAAATACCTGAAGCTGAAATCTCCATCATGCTTGCAAATTATTCTTTTAAGGATGGAGTACCTAAGAAACTAGGAGATCCCGGAATACCAACTATATCGTGCTCCATTAAAAGATGTTATGTCAAAATTGCTTTATGTGATTTAGGAGCCGGTGTTAGTGTTATGCCTTTCTCTTTATATAAAAGACTTGATTTGAATAAACTCACTCCCACTAAAATACCATTTCAAATGGCCGATAAATCAACTACCATACCTATCAGTGTTTGTGAGGATGTGCCCGTTGTAGTTGCAAATGTTACTATATTAACAGACTTTGTTATACTTGATATGCCCGAGGACGACAACATGTCGATTATCCTTGGTAGACCCTTTTTGAATACCACAGGGGCTGTCATTGATTGCAACAAGTGCAAGGTCACTTTTCATATCAATGGTAATGAACATACGGTGCACTTTCTGAAGAAATTGTTTCAAGTAAATGGTATTCATGTTATTGAAAAGACTCCAATAATTACTATTGGAAGTTTTCAAATTCATCTTACTTCTGTCAAAAGGAAATATGAAACACTTATAATTGGGGAGATGCATATCCCCATTGAGGTAACTTAGTGTTTTGCGAAGATTCTTCGGTTTCATGTTAATCGAAAAAGTTAATAAGACATGATCAACCTTATTAATGGATTCTTTTGAGAGACATGTGCTCGATGAATTTTGTAAGCACAACCTTCTGTACCCACTTTATGATTTCTATTATTTTTAGTTAAATGCAATAAAATGCAATGATTATCCTGTTTTCTTAATTATTCATGCAATAAAAAGTGCTCAAAATGATCTGAAATTTTTACATGAATTTTTGCTGAATATTTTAGAATTTTTGGCACTTCAAACACCCCAGGATGCCCCAGGTGCCCACGAGGCACCAGGGCGCACCCACCCCCTGGGCGAGCCCTGATGGCTTGTGGGCCCCACAGGAACCCCCTCACTTATTCCTTCAACCCACACCGTCTCTTACCTCTAGCAAAAATTCCTGGTAGCTCTCACTCTCTCTCTCTCTCATGTTCTAGCTCTCAACCCTGCGATTTTCGATCTCTTTGCTCGGAAATCCGTTTTCGAAACTGTTTTGGGGGATTGCTACTTGGTATGTGACTCCTCCATTGCTCCAATTAGTTTTTGCTCTAGTGGATTATATTTTGCATAATTAGCTGCTCTTGGTGCTACTGAAAATGAGCTTGCTTGTTAAATTCTTTGAGTTCCAAGTAGTGTGAATGCTTGATATGGCCTCTATACATCCATATGAGTAGTTGCTATCAATTTTGTGAAGTTTTGTTGACATCATTTTGTGGCTAAAAATTTCAGAAATTTGTTCATAGGAGAAATGAATATCTTTCGGAGGAGTTCCTCGAAGAGGAATGCCAAGGGAGTCCTTGGGGACTCCTCGGACAGTGACCTTAACACTTTGCGTAGGACGGAGGTCCGGCCGTGCGAATGGCTGCACAATGCCTTCATGAACGAAGCCGGATTCTACCAAGAGTTCACGCAATTCATTGTTAATGTCAGACTAACCAACTTCCTCGCAGATGAGTGTGACCAACACCACATCCTTACAAATTCTTTTGTGCAAAACTTTCATTTCTTGAATAGGCTCGAACCTCCTGTGGTGCACTTTGATTTATATGCTGAACATCACCAGATACCGCTTACTGAATTTGTGAGATATGCTTGATTCCCTCTGATGGGGAAATTAAAGAGCCTCGACCGTAGGATTTTGAGGGCTTCCTCCACACTTTAAATGTGGGTGAGGAAAGGGGCGTGTCGCACACCCGAGCCACTAGCTTGCAATTTCCTACTGTGCACTAGTTTGCTTTATTCATAGGGAAATGCTTGATTACTAGAGAGCAAGGTGGCGCACTATGTGCCCCTGACCTCACCATTTTACGTCGTGCACTTCACAACGACAACACCTATAGCCTTGGCGCTATCATTGCATGCTGCCTGCACACTAACAGGACTAAGGGAAAATTAATGGTGGTATTTATCCTACTCGCCTAGCGAGACGCTTTAATGTTCAGATATGCCCCCGTGATTACTTGTTACCTAGAGTTTATCTAGATCACCAGTCGGTGGAGGATCACCACTTTTTTATGCTCATGTGCCTCCGCACCATGTTTGTTATAACTTGGTTTTTAGTGAGGATACTCGTGATATTATTCCATTGCCTACACCTACTTTGTGTGACTCTCATGCCAGGAACGGATACACCTTCCTACCAGAGGACATCGTTGCTTACCGGAACGCATTGGCAGCGGAAGAGGAGGAGGTCCAGGAGTGGGATGCTCAGGTGCAGCCGCCTCAGCACTTTCATATGGGACTGGATGGCTACTATGGATGGTGATTACCAAGCTAGGCGAAAGCCTAAGCTTGGGGGAGTACGTATTTCCCACCGACATTACATTCATGTTCACACATTTCATTCCAGTTGTCGGTGTTCATCCTTTTTCACTGTATATTCCATGTTAGTTTTATTTTCTTGCTTTCTTCTTATGTGTTTTAAAAACTTTCATAAAATCCAAAAATATTTCTCGCTTCTTTTTGGTTTTTCTTTCTAGTTTAAATTAGTTGTAGTGTTAGAAGAAACCCCAAAAAGATTTCCCATTTCTTCTTTTGCCTGTTGGGAGTTTTCCTGTGTAAATAGTTTTCTCGTTTTTGTTTTTCCTTCTTTAATTTGCTTCATTCAAGAAAAAACAAAAAATCCAAAAATATTTCCGTGTGTTTCTCTGAAATTCATTTCTTTTGTTGAGTCATAGGAGAAGACCACGGTGAAAATGTTGAGTGGCTCTCATATGCATTATTGTTGATCTGACAAAGAGCCCATATTACTTTGTCTCCTCCTTTGAATAAAACATTTGAAGATTCCAGCTTAGTCCATGACACTCTTGCACTATTATTATTTTCATATCATTCGGCCGTGCAAGTGAAAGGCAATAATGACGATATTTGATGAAGTGACTGAGGCAAGGAAAAGCGGGTATGAACTCAACTTGTTTTTGTTTTTGTAAATATGATTAACTCAGTATCCATGATTCAGCATATTAGGATCAAACATGTTTATGATGAAATTAGAGATTACAGTTGCTCATTCCATGCTTAAGTAGCTAGGAGTGGATAATCATTTATCTTGGGTGTCAACATGCATTAAAATGATTGTGATATAGTATGATGATATGGTATCCTCCTCTGAATGTTTCAAGTGGCTTGACTTGGCACATGTTCATGCATGTAGTTGATTCAAAACCAACATAGCCTCCATGATTTTTATGTTCATGGTGTTTACATCCTACTCATGCTCGTATCAATGTTGATTATTCATAATGCATGATTTTGACAGTTGTCGCTCTCTAGTTGGTCGCTTCTCAACCTATTTGGTAGCCTTCGCCTGTACTAAGCGGGAATACTGCTTGTGCATCAAAATCCTTAAACCAAAGCTATTCCAGATGAGTCCACTATATCTACCTATATGCGGTATTACTCTGCCGTTCCAAGTAAATTTACATGTGCCACCTCTAAATATTCAAATAAACTTCTGTTTTGTGTGCCCGTACCGCTCATGGAGCGACAGGGGGCGGTCAGTATCTTCAATGCTAAGCGGGTTATTCTCATGATGAGTGTTTATTCACTCATCCTTGCACGAGAGGGGCCGGTAATCGGGATGCCCAGTCCCATAATTAAAAGTGCAACAATAATAAAACAAACTCCCCCAGAAAGTTGTTGGTATGGAGGGTACCCGAGGATTTGGCTAGCCATGGCTTGTGTTTTTTGGAGGAGGGGGAGTAAACTTTACTTTTACCGCTTGGGAACCGCTGCTAATCTGTTTAGCATGGAAGATATTGAAAACTATCGGTCGTGACATTGGCAGGAAAGGTATACCTCCCAAAATTATATTTATCTCTGATTTAAGCTTCAACCTCTGCCACCTGTGCAAATCCCTGCTTCCCTCTGCGAAGGGACTATCCATTTACTTTTATGTTATTTTACTTTTATTGTTGAGTCATCACCTTGTCAAACAAGCACCAGTCTTGAGAGCACTATTGTAATTCTCATGCATATATTGTGTATGGTTAATGTTGTATGCATCATGATTGGATCTCTTCTACGATGAATTACAATGTTTAGGTGCTCTGCATTTATGTTTTGCGGTCTCAGAAAGGCTAGCGAGATACCATTATTGTCATATTATATCATGATTGTTTTGACAAAGTGATGGCATTTGAGATATTTTATTATTGCTCGCTAGTTGATTATGCCATTGATATGAGTGAATATAATTTCTAAGAGTTATCATTTGCATATTTAGTTATAATCTTTGCTGAAAACCTGGGTATTATTTAAGCATATATATATATAGATACAAGAACAAATGAGTTCATAAAAGTTTTTCTTTATCACTTTCAGTTTGTCAACTGAATTGCTTGAGGACAAGGAATGAGTTAAGCTTGGGGGAGTTGATACGTCTCCGTCGTATCTACTTTTCCAAACACTTCTGCTCTTGTTTTGGATTCCAGTTTGCATGATTTGAATGAAAGTAACCCGGACTGACGCTGTTTTCAGCAGAACTACCATGGTGTTGTTTTTGTGCAGAAATAAAAGTTCTCGGAATTGGACGAAACTTTTTGGAGATTTTTTATGGAACAAATAGAAAATACTGAGCAAAGATCCACTGGAGGGGGGCCACCCAGTGCCCACGAGGAACCAGGGCATGCCCACCCTGGGCGCGCCCTGGTGGCTTGTGGGGCCCATGTGGCTCCGCTAACCCTAATCTCAAGTCTATAAATTCCTATTTCGCGAGAAAAAAATAGCAGAGGAAGTTCCATCGCGTTTTATGATATGGAGCTGCCGCCACCTCCTATTGTTCATCGGCAGGCCAGACCTGGAGTCCGTTCGGGGCTCCGAAGAGGGGGATCTTCCGGCTTCATCATCATCAACCATCCTCCATCACCAATTTCACGATGCTCACCATTGGGAGTGAGTAATTCCTTCGTAGGCTTGCTGGACGGTGGTGGGTTGGATGAGATTCATCATGTAATCGATTTAGTTTTGTTAGGGCTTGATCCCTAGTATCCACTATGTTCTGATATTGATGTTGCTATGACTTTGCTATGCTTAATGCTTGTCACTAGGGCCTGAGTGCCATGATTTCAGATCTGAACCCTTTATGTTTTCATGAATATATTTGTGTTCTTGATCCGATCTTGCAAGTTATATGCACCTGCTACGTGTTATGATCCACATACCCCAAGGTGACAATAATTGGGTTTCTTTCCATGATTACCGTAGTTTGAGGAGTTCATGTATTCACTATGTGTTAATGCTTTGTTTCGGTTCTCTATTAAAAGGAGGCCTTAATATCCCTTAGTTTTGTTATGGACCCCGCTGCCACGGGAGGGTAGGACAAAATATGTCATGCAAGTTCTTAGTATAAGCACGTATGACTATATACGGAAAACATGCCTACATTACATTGATGAATTGGAGCTATTTCTCTGTCGCCCTAGGTTATGACTGTTACATGATGAATGTTATCCAATGTTATCACCGATCCAATGCCTACGAACTTTTCACATATTGATCTTTGCTAAGTTACTACTGTCACAACTGCTACGAAACTATTGCTGCTACCGTTACTGTTACTGCTATCACTATCAAATTACCATACTGCTGTGCTACTCATCACTCTGCTGCAGATATTTAGTTTCCGGGTGTGGTTGAATTGACAACTCAACTGCCAATACTTGAAAATATTCTTTGGCTCCCCTTATGTCGAATCAATAAATTTGGGTTGAATACTCCACCCTCAAAAACTTTTGCGACCCCCTATACTTGTGGGTTATCACGTGGTTCTCCTACTAGATTGATAACCTTGGTTCTTAACTGAGGTAAATACTTATCTCTACTGCACTGCATCCTCCTCTCCTCTTCGAGGAAACCCCAACGCAGCTCACAAGTAGCATCTCACATGTATCCCATAATCCTTGAGAGTGTGGGTCATCCAAAGTAATTGATCACAACATGATCCCGCAGCAATGTATTCCGCTTTGGCGGTGGATAATGATACTGAATTTTGTTTCTTGGAGGACCAAGAGACAAGGGATCTACCAAGAAATTGACATGTACCCGAAGTGGATTTTCTATCAACCTTGTCACCGGCATAGTCCGAGTCGAAATAGCCAACAAGATCTAAAGATGACCTCTTAGGGTACCAAATGCCAAAGTTTGATGTATGAATCAAATATCTCACTATCCTTTTCACAGCGTTAACATGACATTCTTTTGGAGCAGCTTGATATCGTGCACACATGCACACACTTAGCATAATGTCGGGACGGGAGGCACAAAGATATAATAGAGAACCAATGATAGATTGGTAAACCTTTTGATCAACCCGATTGCCGTCCTTAGTGAAGTTAAGATGTCCACTCACTGGTACAGCGAGGTGCTATACAAATGATTTTTAACACCTTTCCGCGACGGCATTTGGAACCGTCGCCTAGTGAGTGTGGGCGATAGGGGGGTCCTTCCCACACGACCCAGAAACCGTCGAGGATAGGACCTCCGGTCACACACGCTGGGCAAAATGAGTTCGTGTGTGACGGGCGAGCGATAAAATATGGTTATATGTACAGTTGTGTTATAAAAAATACAATTATACAGGCCCAATCGTTTCCGGTCGTAAGTACATCCCACACAATCAGTCACTGACAAACGACTCCGTTCGTATGTACATTCCACACAGTCAATCCAAGGAATATGTTTCCGTTCGTATGTACGTCCCACACAGTCAATCCAAGAAGTACGTTTCCGTTCGTATGTACATCCCACACAGTCAATCTAGGGAAAACGTTTCGGTTCGTAGGTACATCACACAATTTTCCCCATTAAATCATTTGTGATAGCGTTGCCATTGCAGACAATATTAACAATTTTACCATTTGCGTTATTGAATGCATCACACACGGTGCGTAGAAGAAACTGTGTGGCATAGGCTGTCCATCACACACACTTTTTATGTGGTAAACGTTTGCGCATGGTGGCATAACGCAAACAATTTTCAAGAGGAAGTCGTGTGTGATTGTTCATTGATCCAACACGTTTTCTTGCTAGAAACTGTGTGCGTTGTCTGACGTCATCGCCCATGATGTTTTCTCAATAACCGTTTGCAATAGAAAAAACCCAATTAGCATGCTAATTAGCCTATTATTAGTAATCCATTTATTAATCAAATTGATATTTCATATTAAGCACATAATATATTTCATTTTCGTATTACGGAACCAGGATTTCATAATTGAAATACATCAGAGTACATATAGCTTCAGCACGCAGTTACACCATATAGGCATATAGCTAGCTACCCCATTACACAACTGCACCAGCACCAAGTTTTACATGCAACATCTATAACCTTTGGAAATTAGAATAAGAGACGGTAGATAGACAAATGAATCTCATCTGGAAAACTGCTGAAGCGGAAGGTGAATATTGAGCCTTCATTGATGTTGAAGCTACTTGCAACTTTAGGCCAGTGCCTGTGGATGATTGACCGTCCATCGTTCATCCTCTTGAGAAAGACTTCAATATTGTACCGTGGGTGTTGTATGAATACCTTCCTCACCTCCTGACCATACTTGTGGTTTGAGAGGTAATCATCAGTGAACTGCTTTGGAAAAGCCTGAAAACAAAGATATGCATAAATATCTTCTCTAAATTCAGAAATGGCGCAAAGGAATAAAACAGACAAGGTATAATAGTTTGTACCATCCTGTGGTGCACTGATGTCTTCTTCATTTTACAGACAAAGATCTTGTTGTTCCTCGTCGCTAGTTTCTTTATCCTAATAATCTTTCTTAGTTTCTTAACTTGACTGATATTCATGGACACTCGTTTCCCCATATGCAAAATGGGTCGAACAGTGGGTAAAAACCTCTGACAGTAGGACCTACATGTGCAAGACCAAATTGTTAAAAACCTAAATATTAGAATGGTTCCTGGAATTGCACAATAATGTGCTATTAGACAAGGACCATGCATGTGCACACCTCGATTGTAAACCTCAGTGCTTCCCATTGTTTCCCTGCAACACATATAATGTAGATATTGATCAGGTTAAGTCAGGGTTGGCATACTACCAGTAAAATATGTTGATAAAAAATAAACACATTGCAGATTCAGCAGATTAATTCTAGCCACATGGAAAAGCCATTTATCGAAACCAAGCATGCTTAACAACTAGGAAATGCTGCAATTGTATATGTTTCTCATGTATTTAGTACAGCCAAATTCGATTTATTCCTCACATGCATAACAATACAAAATTGTACCGACAACAATTGAACATCACATTGCAGACTTGAACCAAACAGTTAACTAAACACCACAACAAATGATCCAAACATTAACTGAGCACCACATTGCATAATATATAACATACTAGAAGATCAGTCAGTTAAGCAAACCAAGCATGCTTGACAATTGGAAATATAGCAATTGTATTTGTTTCTCATGTATTTTGTACAGATAAATTTGATTTATTTCTCACATGGAAGACAATAAAAATTGCACCCTGAAGAATTGAACATCACATTGCAGAATTGAACCAAACAGTTAACTGAACACGACAACTAATTAACCAAACAGTTAATAAGTGAGAACCACATTGCACGACATATAGAACATATACACTAGAGCAACAGATTGCATGGTAAAAGTAGATAGGACATGCAACGGGTAAACCGAGCATGCTTAACTGGCGTAGCTAGCTAACTGAACATAGGTCCTTATAGTGAGCTAATAAGACAAGCTACTCCTCATCGTCGGAGATGTCGATGATGATTGGCTCCCTGGACATGGAAGAGGGAGAGGCCTCCACATCATGGGTGCCCTCCTCGTAGTGGTGAGTTGCCTGAGCCGCTCTGGGCACTAACCTGCTAGCTCTCGAGTTGAGGTAAGCACGGGCACGCAGAAAAAAACACCTCGTAGTCTTTATCGAAGGCACCTACGGTGGCCTCGAGAAAACGCCATGAACTGTTGTTTAAAGCAGCCAACCACATCGTGGCATCAGCGCGCGGGGCGTCGAAGGTGGCCTCGACGGCGAGGTGCTCCTCCAAGATCTGGGGGTCAGCACGAACGGCAGCCATCGCGACCTCATCCGCGCATGACTCCGCGATTTGCTTCTCCGTTGCCAAATGCTCATTGAGCTCCTGGCTATACTGCATGCACCATGGCTTAGGGAAGCGCTTATTTGGGGGAGGGGTCGGTGATTTGGGTAGAAGGTGTCATGCCGGCGGTCGGGGCATGTGGGATGTGGAAAGAGGAGGATGGGGGTCGGGTGTGGATTACCTTCCTAGATCGATGAGCTGAGCAGCGTGAAGGAGGGTCGCCAGTGAGGAGGCGGCACTGCAAGCAAGGAGTGAAGGTTTGAACTTGGAAAGGAAGGCGGAAACAGGGGAAATGTGGCTTTTGGTAAGGGGGGGGGGCGGGGAGGTAGATAATTCTACGGAAGCCGAAAATTTTCGATCGGTGCAACGAAAAAACTGGCACGCAAAGTCGACGAACCTTCTCGCGTAAGCCATATACTACTCCGACCATGCTCCAAGATATTTTGTACTCCATCACACACGGTTGGTGATAATAAACTGCGTGTGACCAACTTGATTTTTCGTCTTGATTTGAAATACATAATGGAGTCATAGCGGCAAAGGAGGGTGTTTGAATTGCTAGAACTTTTATCTGCAATGAACATGCAACTATGGGAGTGTATTAAAAAAATTGATATTATTCGGGGTTCGTTTGGACATTTCTATACATTAACTAAGTTTTTTTAGGCATTTAAGGTGCATAATTCAAAATTAAACTATATGCACATGCTCCGCTGCACCAAAATGGGTTGTAAAATCATATATGTGTCCATGGCTGGATGCCTATGTACAATGCAAGAAATGGGAATGAATTTCAAATACCTAGGCATCGTGGGTCGCCGGCAAACATTGAGATACTTGGTTTTGCAATTCCATTAAATCGAAAACTCATCTGAATTTCATGAAACTTGGCATGCTATCATGGAATGGCACGAAAATGCTGTGGTAAAAAAAATTGTACCATTTTGGGCATATTTGGGTATAAGCTTCTCACAAACCAGAGTTTCTCACAAGAAGCCTCATGGTTCCGGTAGGGGAACGTGTCACCTTTGTGGATGAAACAATATTCGTTGCCTCTTTTTGCTTTCAATTTTTTTTCTAGTGTCAACATAGAACAACAGGAGTATCGTTTTAAATTTTGTAATTTTTGGGGGTTCGTTTGGACATTTTTATAAATTAACTGATTTTCTAAGCATTTTATGTGCATAATTCAAATTTGAACTACAGGCACATGCTCCAATGCAGAAAATGTGTTGAAAAATCAAATTTGTGTCCTTCGGTGCATGCTTAGGTCCCACGCAAGAAATGGGAATGAATTTGAAACACCTCGGCACCATCGCTCGGCCGCAAACATTGAGATACATGGTTTTTAAATTCTAGTAAATCCGAAACTCGTCTGAACTTCATGAAACTTGGCATGCTATCATGGAATGGCATGAAAATGCTGTGGTAAAAAGATTGTCCCATTTGGGGCAGATTTGGGTATAAGCTTGTCACAAACCAGAGTTTCTCACAAGAAGCCTCATGGTTCCGGTAGGGGAACGTGTCACCTTTGTGGACGAAATGATATTCGTTGCCTCTTTATGCTTTCAAATTTTTCTCTAGTGTCAACATAGAACAACAGGAGTATCGTTTTAAATTCTGTAATTTTGGGGGGTCCGTTTGGACATTTATAAATTAACTAATTTTCTAGGCATTTTATGTGCATAATTTAAATTTGAACAACAGGCACATGCTCCAGTGCAGAAAAATGTGTTGAAAAATCAAATGTGTGTCCTTCGGTGCATGCTTAGGTCCCACGCAAGAAATGGGAATGAATTTGAAACACCTCGGCACCGTCGCTCGGCCGCAAACATTGGGATACATGGTTTTTAAATTCTAGTAAATCCAAACCTCGTCTGAAATTCATGAAACTTGGCATGCTATCATGGAATGGCACGAAAATGCAGTGGTAAAAAAATTGTCCCATTTGGGGCAGATTTGGGTATAAGCTTGTCACATACCAGAGTTTTTCACAAGAAGCCTCATGGTTCCGGTAGGGAACGTGTCACCTTTGTGGACGAAATGATATTCGTTGCCTCTTCCTTCTTTCAATTTTTATCTAGTGTCAATATAGAACAACAGGAGTGTCGTTTTAAATTTTGTACTTTTTCGTAGTTTGTTAGGACATTTTTTTACATTAACTGAGTTTTCTTGGCATTTTATGTGCATAATTCAAATTTGAACTACATGCACATGCTCTAGTGCAAAAAAATGGGTTGGAAAATCCAATGTGTGTCATTGGGTGCATGCTTAGGTCCCACGCAAGAAATAGGAATGAATTTCAAACACCTCGGCACTTTCGCTCGGCGGCAAACATTGAGATACATGGTTTTTAAATTCTAGTAAATCCAAAACTTGTCTGAAATTCATGAAACTTGGCATGCTATCATGGAATGGCATCAGCATGTTGTGGTAGAAAAATTGCCCCATTTGGGGTAGATTTGGGTATAAGCTTCTAAAAAACCAGAGCTTCTCACACGAAGCCTCAAGGTTCCGGTTGGGAACTTATGACCTTGGTGGACGAAATGATATTGGTTGCCTCTTTTTGCTTTCAAATTCCGCCTAGTGGCAACATAGACCAACAGGAGTGTCGTGTTAAAATTTGGAATTTTTCTGGGTTCATTAGGACATTTTTATACATTAACCGAGTTTTGTAGGCAGTTTATGTGCATAATTCAAATCTGAACTACATGCACTTGCTCCAGTGCAGAAAATGGGTTGAAAAATCAAATGTGTGTCATTGGGTCCATGCTCAGGACCCATGCAAGAAATGGGAATCAATTTCAAACACCTCGGCACCGTTGCTTGCCGGCAAACGTTGAGATACTTGGTATTTAAATTCTAGTAAATCCAAAACTTGTCTAAAATTCATGAAACTTGTCATGCTATCATGGAATGTCACCAACATGCTGTGGTAAAAAAATTGTCCCATTTGGGGTAGGTTATGGTATACACCCCTCACAATCCAGAGCTTCTCACAAGAAGCCCTGTGGTCCGGTAGGGAAGGTGTGTCACCTTTCCAGACGAAACAACATCTGTTGCCCCTTCTTGCCTTGATTTTTTTCTAGATACAACACACACTGACAGGAGTGTTATGTTAAATTTTGGAATTATTCAGGGTTCATTTGGACATTTTTATAAATTAGCTGAGTTTTCTAGGCATTTTATGTGCATAATTCAAATTTTAACTACAGGCACATGCTCCAGTTTAGCAAATTGGGTTAAAAAATCATATGTGTGTCCTTGGGTGCATGCTTAGGTCCCATGCAAGAAATGGGAATGAACTTCAGACACCTGGGCATCGTGGCTCGGTCGATAACATTGAGATACTTGGTTTTACAATTCTAGTAAATCCAAAACTCATCTGAAATTCATGAAACTTGGCATGTGCTATCATGTAATGGCACCACATGCTGTGTTATTTTTCGTGTCCAATTTGATAGAAGGCGCATGAATTAACAGCCAACAAAGGCATTTTGAAAACAAATAGCTGCCTCGTTGTATCTCAAACATTTATATAATTTAAATCATGGGCGTTCTGCTAACCATTCACGCGACGCCATGCGTCAAACTTTTAATGGCTAGGAGGTGTCGTGCGGATAGCTGCTTGAGTAGACGGGAGGCATGCGATCACAGTCTGCTGCGCAGGCTGACCGGGAGGCGTGCAAGCAGTCCACCGATGTGCAGGCTCACCGGGAAGCGTGTGAGCTGTACGGTGCGCAGGCTCACTGGGAAGCGAGCCCTTTCACTTCCATGGCCGCGCGCCCTCCTCAACGTCATGGGACTCCGCCGTCAACCGCTACCTCGCAGCACCGTGAGTTGCCATCCTCCCATGCCCCGCCCGTCGATCGCGCGACGACAGGATGTTTGATTTCCAAGTGAAGAACATTCTGTGCTGCCTTGAAGACTTCAACAACGGCATCCCGAAGGACGACAACGACAACGCTGGCGCGGCACGCCGCCTCTGCCGCTGCCGGAATTATTTTTTGGGGTTTACTACTGTATCTCGATCGTATGAATATAAAGTCGCAGTGTGACTGAATGAAACATATGGTTTGAGCAAACTTGCATTCTTCTCTCTGAATGTACGGACTTATCAAACGATTTAAAAAAACGTCAATGGTTTTTAAATTTAAAACACTCATCGCAAACGTTTAAGATAGAACACCCGTATGCAAACCGACAGCTTCCCAGTAAGCCAAGGGAAAATGTGCCAAGCAGGATTTGTGGAGCTCTTCATCACAAATGTTTTAGATAGAACACCCGTATGCAAAGCGAGAGCTACAGTCTTCCCTAGTAAGCAACGGGAAAATTTTGCCGCGTAGGATTTGTGCATCCCTTCATCGCAAACAGTTCAGATTGTATACGGTATGCAAAGCGAGAGCTATGGTTCCTTCACCCCTAAGCCAAGAGAAAATCTGGCACACAGGATTTGTATATCCCTTCAATGCAAACGGTTTTTTCGGATGACCCGTGTGCAACCACGTACAAACAATTTGGTAAAATTTGCATTTGTCATATTGGGTGTATTGCCATTTGTCAAACTGGAAAGATTGACATTTGTTGATCTAGTAACATTGCCCTTTGTCAACCTTGTAACACTGCCATTTGTCAAAATTTGCAGCTAAAAATCACTAGAACTATCTAATTTTTGCAACTAAAATTCAGTAATTAATCATAGATTTCATTCATAGATTATGCAGTCGTTCTTTATACAAACAGTTCAACTCGACAGCTGAACCGACCAAACTTTTCCCCAATTGTTGCCAACCACATAATGAAATAGCTAGTTCAACTATATATACTAGCTAATTTTAAGTACGTTGTACAGTTCAACCACATCTATAGTTAGATGAGCTGAACAAAATAGCCCCTAAATACTAGTACTACTACGGAGGGGCCTTGTACTACTTCCTGTAGCCTCTCCTCTGCCGAGCGCGCTCAGTATGAGGCAGAGGAGGAGGAGCCCACCGACGAGCTGGACAACTGCAATACGGTGCCTGCAGCTGCTACACCTTCAGCAACGCTCACCTTGAACGCCCTCTGCCGCTCTAGACGACCCCTCTCGAAGCGGCGGGAATCCTTGTTGATCTCCTGATTCCTCGCCTCTGCGGCGGCGTGTGCTGCAGCCACAGCGGTGGTAAGGCTCTTTGCGTGCTCGACGAGGTGCTCCTCCTCCTCCTGCAGGAACTCGATGTAGCGCGCAAGGTCGCTGACACACGTGCGGGCCTCCACCTCCGCCTCCCGCCTTCGGGCGGTGGTGGCGGAGCGGGTGATGATCCCGACGGTTGACGGTGGGCTGGCGGCCAGGGCAGCCAATGATGGGGTGGCGGCCACGACCACCACCTCCCGCCTTCGGGCCGTGGTGGCGGAGCGGGTGATGGCCACGGTGGCCGACAGTGGGGTGGCGGCCATGACAGCCACCTCCAGCATTCGGGCCGTGGCGGCGGAGCGGGGTGGCAGACGGTGGGGTGGCGGCAATGGCGGCCGGCAATAGCTGCCGACGGGCAGCCACGGCGGAGCGTGTGGTGGGTGTTCCGCGCACACCCAACAGAGATGCCACACGCACTACACTATGTCGGAGACTGCGCCGCCGCCGCGGTGTAGCCTCCTAGCTAGAGCTGTCCTCTCATGACGGCAGAGTGGCTGAGCGACGATGATGGACTAGTGCCATTGTCGATTGTGGGAGAAGCAGACGAGATAAGCTACAGGGAGGGAGGGGAAAATGCGACGCAGGACTCGCCGGCCATGAGGGTTTATATAGCAGGCCGGTAAGCACTGGGATTTTGGGGGATTTCGCCGAGTCGGTGTCGGGACCCCGATCCTAAGTCACACCGATCTAGCATGTAACACATCATATCACTTTGTGGCCTCACGCATGGTATTCCCATGGCTGCAGCCTTACCTTGGCCAGGACCGTTTGTGCCTTTTGGCTCACGTATATGATTGTGTTGCTAGCATCCATATGACAAAGAACCCGGGCCGACATGACTAGTCGTAAACCCAAGGTGGCACAAACTTACAGAGACAGGCATACATGACCCAACAATGCACGTGTCGGTCAGCAGCGAGTGTAACCGGGCTGTAGCAAGCTATCAGGACTCCGGTAAACACCGCGTGACATTTCCCCGAAGGGACAGACACATGAGCAAAGAAGGAGACATGCCGGTCAATCCATGTGTTTCGGAGCAGTAGCAAGCTACCATGGCTCAGTGGAAGCACAAGGAGGCATTTCCCCATAAGGAAGGTCACCAAGAATAAACAACTAGGTGTCGGATCCCACACATAGCAATACACATTACACGTACGCATAACATGCAAGTATGTGTTGTACAACATGCATCACAACATAACTCAACAACTCATATAGATAAAGGCCCAGAAGAGCCAACATAGCATTATATTACAAACAGGGGTCACATGACCCAACATACAGAGCATACAAGCAACGGAAGCAGAACATGTCTGAGTATAGACAACTACAAATGAAAAGGGTTGAGAAGCCTGACTATCTACAAGACCCTCCCAAGGGTACAAGATCGTAGCTGAGGTAACAAGCTACTCATCGAAGTCCACGTGGAACAACTAGTGAGACCGAAGTCTCGTCTACAAAAACATAAATTAAGCAACATGAGTACAAAGGTACTCAGCAAGACATACATCAGAACTAGCTACATATGCATCAGTATCAACAAGGGGTGGTGAAGTTTAACTGCAGCAAGCCAGCTTTGACTCCGTGGCTATCCTGAACTACGAGTACTTCCTTTGAGGTGGCGCACACGAGTCCACATATTCACCATATCAATACACCACTATGGATCTGCTCCCGTCTCCCTACGAGAAGGCCATCCATAGCACTCATGCTTATCTTGCGTATTTTAGAGTATCCACTTCCAGTTATCTAAGAACAATGTAAACGTTCCAAGTAGTCTATATCCGCGGACACGGCTATTCGAATAGATCATATTATAACCCTGCAGGGGTGTACTTCTTCACACACGCTCTCACCACTTATCGCCGTTTACACGACATGTAGTCGGCAACCTTTAAGCGGAAGCCCAGCGAGGGTGTCGGCCAAGACCTGACTAACCACACGAGACTCTAGTCCAGGTTTATCGCCTATCCGAGTTCCATCCACAAGGAAGTCCGGCCGAGGTTTCCACTACGGCCCCAAACGATGTGAGCAGGGTTCCCAAGCCCACCATCCGAGTGCCACTTGGTACACCGTGCCACTGTGCCTAGTCTGTCCCAAGCCCACCTGGCCGGGTGCCACTTTGTAGACTACTACCACAACCTACAAACACCAGAAACTAGTTGCAACTCCTGGACAGAGATCAAGGCGATTAATAAGCCGAGAGGGTCCATGGGTTTCGGTCCCAATGCATGGTAGTAGCTGTTCTTGGATCACAAACACAGAACTCAGTTCCTGAGGACGGTTTCAATGAGACAACCCACCATGTACTCCTACATGGCCTCTCACCGCTACCTTTACCAAATCATGTTCACACACTTAGCTCTCAACAGTAGGACATGTTCACAACATTCCAATTCATCCCCGATGAATCAGACCTGACACAACTCTATGCAATAGTAGGCATGACAAACAAGCATGAATGAGTAGGCACATCATGGCTCAAGCAACTCCTACTCATGCTAGTGGGTTTCAACTATTTACTGTGGCAAAGATAGGTCATGCAAAGCAATGGGGTTCAATTACCGCAACATGTAACAGTTGAATCGTTGTTGTCCTAATGCAGTAAAAGAGAGCAGGAGCGAGAGAGTGGGATTGTATCGAAGTGATCAAAGAGGGTTTGCTTGCCTGGCACTTCTGAAGATAGCATTGTGTCTTCATCAGTGTCATCGATCTCATCGTCGAAAAAACATCTACCGAGAGGGAACAGATACCGATAAATAAGGAAGAACACAGTCAATGCAATGCAACAATATGATGCATGATCATGTCATGGCAATATGATGTTCATTGTGCTAATGCCACTAGCAACACAATTAAATGAAGTTGGTTTGAACCAAAGGTTCAAATTCAAACTCCACATGTTGTTATTTAAATGCCATCTATTTGATTTGTCCTAGACAGTAGCAAAAAGTTGTTCTAACATGCATTAAAAATGCCATAAACAGATTCCTTGATTTTTTCTGATAATTTTTCATATATAAATTATTTCATTTGGAGTTACGGTTGAATTCCTATGAATTTTTAAAGTTTAAACCATTTTCTGGATTTTTCTGGTTATTTAGAATTAAAACAAATCTAGTAAATGGTTTACTACATCAGCATGACATCATGCTGATGTCATCAGGTCAATGGAGTGGCCCAGGTCAAACTGACCGATGGGTCCCGCATGTCATTGTCACAGATGCTAATTATGTTTAAATTTAAACTATCCATAGTTTAACAGGGGTTGGGCCCACCTGTCATAGACCCAGGGGAGTCAAACCCCAGGTCAAATGAGGCCAACTCACCGGTAGCTCGACGCCAGTGATGACAGGTACAACAGAGGGACTCGGAAATGAGCCACAGGGTATCATTTCGCGTGCGGTTGGTTGCGTTCGAACGCACGCAGTGGCGCGCATTGAGCGGTGGCGGTGGGAGGTGCTAGCATGGTCAGAAACAATGTCGGCAACGAGGCATGCGGTGGCGGCTATGGCTTGCACGGGCGCGGCGTTGCAGGGCATGGGCGAGCGAGGTAAAGGGCTAGGAAGCCTCCTGGGGTCACTAGGAGCTCGGTGCGGTGCACGGACGTGACCCGTTCGAGCTCAGGCCATGGAGACGACAAGGCGGTCGGCGGCTGGAGCTTGGCTAGCACGGCCTAGGTGCTAGGGTGCGGGAACGGCAGTGAGAAAGGAAGGGGGAAGAACCAGGGGCTCACAGAGAGGTGGATGGTGCAGAGGGCAGGGTTGGGGAAGCGTTGGTTGCCGCGAATCGACGGCGGCGATCCACGGCGGCCGAGGGCGAAGACGATGATGGTGGCGATGAAGCAGGGCCTCTGGGCATCGCGTTGCTCAGTGGAGAGGACGAGGAAGACGCGGTGGTGCTTCTGGGCTCAGCGGCAGGGCGAGGGGTGGCCGGTGGTCACGGGTACGGCGATCAGTGTCGGCGAGCTCGCTCGGTCGACCTCGTGTTCTTGCAGGAGTGAGGGAAAAGTGGGTGAGAATGAGAGGGTTGGGCATGGGGCGTGCGTGGCGTCATCTGGGAGGTCCAGAGGAAGGTGGCAAGCAGGAGGTGGCTGGCGTGCGGTGACCACGCGCTTCACGTCCTTCTGGTGCGAGGTGGGCGATGACTAGCAGCTGGGCTGCACAGCGCTGGGCCGGCCAGTGGGCTGCGGTAAGTGCCAGGTTAGTTTTCCTTCCCTTCCTATTTTCTTTCTGTTTTCTAATTTTGAAGTTTGTTTTTTATCCAGTTTTAAAACCAAATCAATTTTATAAATCCTGAAAATATTTGTGGGCACTAACTGAATTGTTTCAGAGGCCCTCAACTAATTCCAAAATTGTTGGAGCATTTAAAATATTTATAGTATTTAAATGCCCCAATTCAAATACAATATGAGTTAATTCAAAAATCCAGAATGGCCTAGAAATATGTGCATCATTTTTGGCAGAGGTTTTCACCTTTATAAAAAATCATGAACTTTTCTAAAGGGCATTTTGGGTTCACTGAAAATATTTTTATTTGAACCTAGTTGGATTCATTTGTGCTAGGGTTTGAACATCCCCAATTCAAATTCATTTGAATTTTAACATGATGCATGGATGCTCACTGATGTAACTAATTACAATCAAATTCTAGGGTTGTGACAACTCACCCCCACTAAACAAGAATCTCGTCCCGAGATTCAAGACGTCAGGTAAGAGGATAGAGGGGTCATGGAACTGACACAGTCTCCAAGATCCAATTGCCCTTCTCGAAGATGTTGATTCATTGCATCATGCTGATCTTGGTATCTTTGCCTTTGAGATCTTCACTCAAAACGATGATGACAAAGAGAAGCTCTATAGGAATCGATATTCTTGAAGATCGATCAACTCATGGAGTGAGACGTAAGAACACCTCTTGAGTTGAGACACAAAACACTCATCAGGAGCAATGGAAAGAAACAGACAACAAGGTTCAATTGGTAGGTAACAATTCCACGCTTAAATGAGATGGTGCATGGGTTTCAAAGTAGCGAGGAGTTAATTGCCATGATTCCATAACGGGGCACCTTAGGAAAGGAGACTTGTAGAATTATTCCTTGAGGTGGCAAAAAGAATTACTTTTGATATTTAGATCATTGAAACTCTCTATACCAGCCTAAGGCAAATCACAACCAATCGTTTGAAGGAGTTCGAAAGAATGGCATACTCAGACTAGAATGGATGATGTGGACTACCTTGTTGAAGACAACGCAATGGATGATTTTTGCTTATCATCGGAAATGGATGGGACCCATGGTAGGACCACTTTTCAAGATGATCCTGAACAACAATTACTAAGAAGGGCAGCCCAAGGGAAATTGGCACAATGGCGGTGCAAGCTGGGGACAAAATGCAAATGTTGGGAATGTTCCAACCATCATATCTGCCTGAGATTCAGATCCGATTGGTGACAGGATATTCCAGACATCAGCGTGTCTGAAAAGGAAAGTTTGCAACACAAATCGAAGAGATAACGTTGCGGGATTCTCGGGAAATGTACTATGGTAGTAAGCTCCAAAACATGAGCTGGTTCTGCTACACACATGTGAACACGTTGTCCCAGACAAGCATGACCACATAGCAGTCTTACAACAAGACACTACCGAGTTCTGGTTGGGAACCATCATCGAGGATATCAAAATCCTTGTGCACTTATCGATGAACTTCTTATCCTTGAACAAATCAATCAGTGGCTTGGTGTGCTAGGGAATACATACGGAATGAAGATGATCAATCTATCAAACCATAGAATACTTCGCACATGCATGACTGACTTGGGATGATTCCAGAGGAAGCAAAAACAAGCTTTCTCAAATTCACGGTGGCAACTTACATCAAATACACGTGAATTAGAGGAAGTCACTTCTCTCATCCAAACATATACCTCATGAACGGAACACGAAGGCATTGCTTACAAAGTTTCCAACACTAGCTTAATGTCCAACAAAGTTATGGAGAAGATAGGGATGTTGTCGATGGGCTCAACAACAATTCATCCAGGTTTCCATATAAATGGAATTCCACAGTTATGTGAACAAGGTGATAGCATTGGTCAGACCCAAAAGATATAATGGTGTATGCTCGAGGAAACAACCATGAGTAAGACAACATTACGAGCATCGTTGGTTCTGATTTGATTTGACGATAGCCCATACTCAAATCAAAGGTTGGATAAGAAAATAGCGCCGACATTTGATCACGAGGATCAATCGATGAAGATATCATCTTTCTTCAACACACACACACAAAGATATCCCTTAGTAATGAACTAAGTCGGACAAGCTTTCATCTTCCAACTCTCCAAGTTGTTGTTTAGCTTAACCAACTAGTTTAGGGTATCCAACATAGATCCTTGGAGAAGGGGTGGTTTAGAGGAAAACCAACTTGATCACGAGCTCAACATAATGATCAGGGGACAACCTGGTGAGACTTCCGAGAAGATATTCGGAAAATCACGAACCACCGATATGTTACTAAGCTTGAGAACAATCTTGCTTTTCAGGGCAAGAAGATATGATCAGAAGAGTGAGGGATTGGCACAATCCTAACTCATTGATCGAAGAGTGCTCTAGAAATAAGGACTAGGTAGCACGACAAGTCTTAGAATGATAATTCAATAACCAACACACTAAGAATGAGATTGTTGTCCATTAACTACCAAGCAACAAAGTTGCTACGAGTATTGAAGTCACACATCATGGTTCACTTGTCGGTTTCCGGTTACAACAACATGGGGACCGAGGAATGAATAATGATGGCGAGAAGTATCACTACATCAAGAATTCATAAGATGGTGTGCAATTCCTATGATATTCTTGACATAAAGGGGGTAATACTCCAGGGTAGAACTTAACAAAAGATGGATGGCATTTTGATCTGTGGAATACAACTACTTTGACCCAATCCTGGAGATGGATAAGGTACTGGAGTTTGTTTGTCCTAGTCATTCTGAAGTAGAAAGGCTTGATGGGCCACAAGAATAAAAGGCATCGATGAACACGAATGCACAACTACTCCTGGCTATCGACTGATAGATGAGGGTCGGAATACCACTGAAGAGGGACAACTCAAAGGAACACATGATTTTTCGAGTTGTGGATGCATGGATTAGTATGTCGAACAACTTCAACATATTTCTTCTGAATAACCCATGCAGAAGAGGAAGGACTGGCAGATTCACAATGTAAAATGGAGAACTCATCAAGAGCACTCTGGTCGTGATATTTTGGTTCAAAAGAACTTCTGCCATATTGGTTCATGGTATTGGAAGAATGATATACCACAGACCTCGAGGACTATTACAAAGGTTACTAATATCCTAAAGGAACGAGAAACACTATCAACAGGAAGTAAGTAGAGCGAATCTTGGGTTCAAGAACCCAGGAAAAGAATACCTAATAACTAATAATATCACGAGATGCTTTCGAGAATGACGGCCAGAATCATCACACTGGGAACACAAAACATGGCTAGATTACTAGGTGGTTCTCTAAGATACCCTAGTGTCCTAATAATAGCTTCAACATATATGTCAAGGCAATGGAGTACCTCAACTCAGCAATTAGTGTGGTTAATCTGGCCTAAAAGAACATCGGGGATAAGGAGGAAAGATTTGCAAATGCATCATATTGTTTAGAAACCTGGAACAACTCGGACAACATAATGGCTGTAAATGCTCAGAAAAGATTTTGAGACACCCTGCAAAATGGTGGCACAACCACTCAACATGACAATATCAAGGTACCGAGACCAACTGTTAACACACAGAAATACTAGAGACTGAATCGAGGCTTGAATCCATCATTCCTATAACTCTCCAACATAGTAACTCAACATCCTGATAGATAGATGAGAAAGCCTAGTTTCTTAACCCTGCAGAAAAGAAGAGGGTGACTCAGAATAGAATGACACAGGATAATGAGTAAAAAGAGCCTTACATTCCCTGCCACAACCAATTCCCTTATATAACTAAAGCATTTCTAGACTCGACTTCAACCAGTTTGGCTTGGTAATCCTACAGGCAGTCAGGCTTTGATACCAAAGCTGTCGGGACCCCGATCCTAAGTCACACCGATCTAGCATGTAACACATCATATCACATTGCGGCCTCACGCACGGTATTCCCATGGCTGCAGCCTTACCTTGGCCGGGACCGTTTGCGCCTTTTGGCTCACGTATATGATTGTGTCGCTAGCATCCATATGACAGAGAACCCAGGCCTACATGACTAGTCGTAAACCCAAGGTGGCACAAACTTACAGGGACATGCATACATGACCCAACAATGCACGTGTCGGTCAGCAGCGAGTGTAACCGGGCTGTAGCAAGCTATCAGGACTCCGGTAAACATCTCATGACCTTTCCCCGAAGGGACAGACACAGGAGCAAAGAAGGACACATGCCGGTCAATCCATGTGTTTCGGAGCAGTAGCAAGCTACCATGGCTCAGTGGAAGCACTAGGAGGCATTTCCCCATAAGGAAGGCTACCAAGAATAAACAACTAGGTGTCGGATCCCACACATAGCAATACACATTACACATACGCATAACATGCAAGTATGTGATGTACAACATGGCATCACAACATAACTCAACAACTCATATAGATAAAGGCCCAGAAGAGCCAACATAGCATTATATTACAAACAGGGGTCACATGACCCAACATACAGAGCATACAAGCAACGGAAGCAGAACATGTCTGAGTACAGACAACTACAAATGAAAAGGGCTGAGAAGCCTGACTATCTACAAGACCCTCCCAAGGGTACAAGATTGTAGCTGAGGTAACAAGCTACTCGTTGAAGTCCATGTGGAACTACTAGTGAGACCGAAGTCTCCTCTGCAAAAACATAAATTAAGCAATGTGAGTACAAAGGTACTTAGCAAGACTTACATCAGAACTAGCTACATATGCATCAATATCAACAAGGGGTGGTGGAGTTTAACTGCAGCAAGCCAGCTTTGACTCTATGGCTATCCTGAACTACGAGTACTTCCTTTGAGGTGGTGCACACGAGTCCACATATTCACCAGATCAATACACCACTATGGATCCGCTCCCGTCTCCCTACGAGAAGGCCATCCATAGCACTCACGCTTATCTTGCGCATTTTAGAGTATCCACTTCTAGTTATCTATGAATAATGTAAGCGTTCCAAGTAGTCCATATCCGCGGACACGGCTATTCGAATAGATCATATTATAACCCTGCATGGGTGTACTTCTTCACACACGCTCTCACCACTTATCGCCGTTTACACGACATGTACTCGGCAACCTTCAAGCGGAAGCCAAGCGAGGGTGTCGGCCATGACCTGACTAACCACACGAGACTCTAGTCCACATTTTATCACCTATTCGAGTTCCATCCGCAAGGAAGTCCGGCCGAGGTTTCCACTACGGCCCCAAACGATGTGAGCAGGGTTCCCAAGCCCACCATCCGGGTGCCACTTGGTACACCGTGCCACTGTGCCTAGTCTGTCCCAAGCCCACCTGGCCGGGTGCCACTTGGTAGACTACTAACACAACCTACAAACACCAGAAACTAGTTGCAACTCCTGGATAGAGATCAAGGCGATTAATAAACCGAGAGGGTCCATGGGTTTCGGGCCCAATGCATGGTAGTAGCTGTTCTTGGATCACAAACACAGAACTCAGTTCCTGAGGACAGTTTCAAAATACTGGAACTGCAGACATGAGTGAATAGTATTTCTCTGTGTGGTCTCTTCCATCATGTGTGGGCAACGAACACTGCATTGTATAGAAAGAAAAGTGACATATCCACCTTTTACATAGACTAAGATCATTTACATGGAATACAATCTGCCTACTTGCTTTGTGTCACACTACCAGCACTCCACCCTTGAATATAAACATTATGCCACTCATAATTCCGAAGTTTATTTGTTCAAATACGAATTTGATATGATTATAATGTTCCTACTTCAATTATGAAATGTGTGTCCACCCCTTATAGAGACATAATAGGTTTGTATTTTTGTGTGTGGTTTGGTCAGCACGGTCGGGGGATGAACTTTGTATACGCAGGGGTTTGTAGTGACACACTATTCGAGTAGAATCCGCAATGCATTCCATAGATAATGTAACTACTTTTTATGTTTTCATGAATCTCAGATACTGAACATCATCATAATGATTGTGAGCTCGCGCGCATGAAAAGAATAAAGCAGAAGAATGCCATGGCTGTCAAACTTGGCATTAAGGGACTGAGATCAAGTCTGGATGCAATGCAATGCACACGCTCTCCACCTACAGATCCGTGTTCAGAATATGATCCTAACAATGATTCTGAGCTAGAGGGAGACCTAAGTCAATGTAGCTCCCTAGTGGAGGAGTCAGAGGCAGATGCCCTATCTTATTCACCCATCAAGGTGCTTGCTCTAACTTTGCAAGGTTATATTGGTCGCACATATCTTGCAAATGATGCTTTGCATTGCTTCTACTTTGTTGCACTGCCATTTGCTTAGTTTACACATCGTCTATGTGAATATGCCATGCCTATCCACTTTCAGTACATATTCCATCTGTCATCATACCATATTTCTCCATTCAAATGGTGTTCTTGTGTATTAGACGTTCAAAAGGAAGAGGGCGATTGCTGATCGCGAAGGAGCACGGACCAAGTATTTGGAAAAGGTAGTGACACCTGATAAATCAAATATCCCATTAGGTGTAGTGGCAATATCACCAGACCCACAAAATACAGCCCCAACTCTAGCAGACTCTAGCCCTACAACACTGTCCATCTCTAATGCCCCAACTCAGTAGACCCCAACTGCAGCAAACAGTATGACGATGCCAGTTGACATAGCACCAGCTCTACGACGCAAGACCCCCAGTCGGGCAAAGAGTACACCAAATCCAGTTGCCAAGTCCCTTTTCGAACGAGAGAGAGCCCCAATTGCAGCAAATAGGACCCCTATTCCACTTCTTCCTAGTTTAGAAGATGAAGCTTTTATTGTTGTCAGGAACTTTGTGTGCATCTTTCCTTAGTGGAAAGATTATACGACAGACAAAGAACAATTTCCAATCTTCCTCCGCAACTTACATGTAGGTAATGTACTAATGTTATTCATGGTAATTAGTGCCTATGTTTCTGCTGACAAAAGACAAAAGATTTCATTCTTTTAAATAGGCGAGGACCAAACTAGATAGTCAAGACGAGCAAGGCCTGGTTGCGCTTTTGAAGCACGCGTTGATGACGTATCATTGCTACCTAAGGCAAGCGCACTTCGATGGCAAGCCTCTAAACAAAATTTCTGTAAAGTCTCCAGTGCTACATTTAGTAGACAGTGACTGGAATAATCTTGTTACACACTGGTCTCGTCTATAGTGTAAGGTATTGTCTATGATATCACATCACAATTTGAACTACATTTCTGCATGTGCCTTACCGTCTCACTTGTACGAAAACTGTTTGCAGAAGAATATTCATTCTCAAGGGACCACATAATCTCGCAACTATATTGCACACTGCATTGCTCTTGTGAGTACCTCTTGCCCTGTATCACCATACTTACTTTCATAGCTGGTTGATTATATAGCATCAATGCACATGTTAGCCTCGTTATCCTCCATTTGGTGGACATTATAAGATCTGTATTGACTCTTACATAAAATAAGAATCGACCCAATGCTTTTGAAGATGTTTAGCTCTGCAATCCTCTCATAAGGACCGAACGTCCTCTCGTAAGGACCAAACGTCTTGTATCATTGTACTTACATTAACAGCCACTCCCTCCGTCCCCTAATATAAGAGCATTTTGTACAGTACACCAATGTACAAAACACTCTTATAATATGGGAAGGAGGTATTGGTTCATTGTGTTGCATTACTCTGCATCTTATCTCCCTCGCACACCATTTACTAAAAAATATCAGTTCTATATTTAATCTTACCAAAAAGTTGAATACACAGACAATGCCAGTGTAGAAGTGTAGCCCATTGCTCTTGTTAGTACATTTTGTCCTGTAACGCTTGTACTTACATGGATAGGCACTTGATTATGTAGCATCAATCTGCATCTTATCTTCATTATCCTCTATCCCTTCCAGTATTATCATATCTATAATTACTCTCTACAAAATCTAGAGTACATGCCAAGCTTATGAAGAAGATTCTATGTTGAAATTCTTGAGTTATCCTTCCCTTGACATGGAGAAGGGCATTATAGAGCCGGTGTTAACTGTTAATGTAAGTCAGTCCTTCTAAAGCTTTTATCATCAACTGTTCTTTAATTAGCTCATACTCCCTATCATCAACTACTTTTTCTATCAAAATGCATGTTCGCAACAACTCTAAGTTCCAAGTTTTAGTCGTAAACCCAAATTCCTTATTCATACCATGCACATTACTCAATACAGATCCAATGATTTTCTTTAGCCCTGCATCTATGATTGTTTTAATGATCTATAATCCAGTGTGTGGTGAAGTAGCCCACATTTGCACCTTTTCATTTCCTGCTCTATCTTACTGATCTGGCTGATGATATGAACAACATGCCATGCACATTAACCAAAAGAGATACAATGATTGTTTTTACCCTGCATCTATGCTTGTTTTGTTGATATGGTAATCCAGTAGTGTGGTGAAGCTCCCCACATTATGAACAATGCCAAATTATGTTATAGACATTTTGAACTGTCTCTTTATTTTCTAATTTGAAATTGGATGGAATTGACAGCACGGTTACCATCTTTGTTTATATACGTGCAAAACATGTCATCTCTCTACTTGTTTTAGGGTGATATGCCTGATGGCATGCACAAGTCTGCTGAAGGCTGTGAGACAAACCCAACATATATTGCAGCAAAGAAGGCAAAACATCTTGAAGATAGCGAGACAACCCCAAAGTCAAGTCCTGATGCAATGTTCAAGTTACTCAAGACTAGCAGTCACACAAGCTCACATAATTCGCTGCCTGAATCAGTTTGACTTATTTAGTCTCAACTTCAAGAAGAAAGGCATTTTGTAACTCAACTTTGACTTGAAGTCCAATCTCTAAGGAAGATCGCAGGGAACTCCAATGAGAACCTCATTGCTAAATAGCTACAGCTGGAAGATATGACCGACATGCTAGGCCGGTCTCACAGCCTCGCCCAGTGTCTTGCACAGCAGCTCCCACGCAAGGCTAATGTTTCTTGAACTATTGTTGGCGTTCTGGGATTGGGGGTACCCAGACTTGCCTGCCTGCGACCCAGCGCGTGGCCCCATCGACGGCGCGGTGCGGCCCAGCTACAAGACTCTGTGAGCAAGACCCTCGCGAGGACCCCCCGGCCTCGCGAGGCGAATGACACCAAGACCTCCCAATTGGCAGCTCCCCGAGCCTGCCTCCCGAGGAGCAGAGATTTCTATGCAGGTACTCTGCCTCACGAGGCTTGGAGTGACGTGAGCCATGACGACCAAGGCTAGGCGGGTGCCAGCGGGCGCAGAGGAGGATAGTTTCCTCTTTGGTGCTGAGGAGGCAAGGACCAGCGCGGGTTCCCCCAAAGGTTTCCATTTTGGTGCAACAAGACCAAGACCACGAGCTCGACAGGATGGATGCGAAGACCACCACCGCGTCATGGCGAGAAGCTTTGCATGCGAAGACCACCTTTTGTCAGGATAAGATGTACCTCTTGTCCCCTTTCAAATTGGCCATTATGGAATCCCTTCCCGCCTAAGCTATGAGGGAAGAGGACCAAGGCCACTATATATATAGAATAGCCTCCACCGTAGAGAGATATCGACTCATTCCCATCCCCTGAGCCCTCGTGAGGCAGCTCACCCACTGTACTAGTTCATCCTCAACCTCCTCGTGAGGCCAATCCACCACAAAGAATGAGTAGGGTTTTACACCGCAAGTTGGCCCGAACCTGGGTAAACTGTCGTGTTCTTCCTTTCCCCACTCGCACAAACTCGACGAGGCCAAGCCATGGAGTGATGAGCTTGAGGCTGTAGTTAGGCTAGATCTTCGTACACGCCCCAGAGTTTGGACCTTGTTCGGTCCGCGGAGCCCCGATTTCGACATTTGGCGCGCCAGGTAAGGGCGTGTCAAAACTCCCTTCCACTTCGCTTCGTCTATGCTTCGTCGCTTCCACGGCCGACGCACGCCGAGTTCACGCCGAGCGCTAGGCCGCTCGCGTCGCCCAGACGGCGTTCGTGGGCCGCGGTGTTCTGCGTCGCTCCGCTTCTCCTGCAGCTAACGCTGCCATCCTCCGTGCAGCGTGATGGCCGCACCGCCACTCCTTCCCTCACCCCCGTCACGGCCTCATTTTCCCACGCTTGTCGCGGGCCAGCAAACGCGTAGGCTATGTTGCTCATGGCGCGTGAGCTGCTGCGTTATCGCCTCGCCGATGAGGGCTATGACGCCTCACTGGGGAGCATCACCGAGCTCGTCAACACCGCCGGTGAGGCCCCGGCGCCATCCCACTCGCTCGATCCCCCGCCCTCCCGTGCGGGTGACGTGGCTCATGGTGTGCCTCCACCTCCTCCTCAACGCAACACCGACCCCGAGTCTGCGCGCGTCTGCACGATCCGCCGCGCGGGGTGCCAGCGCCAGCGCGAGACGAAGCCACCTGCCAGGTGGTGCAGCAGCCGTAGTACGACACACGTGCGCTCCCCGCGCCACCACGCCAGCACCAAGACCGGACAGCTCTGGGGGCTGCAACACATGGGCGTCAGGATCATGCTCCCCTCACGCGGGCTGTGCCCGTAAGCGTGGCAGGTTACCGCGCCTTCACGCCGGAGCTACGCGGCGTTGTTTGGCCCGGCAAATTCAAGCCAGACCTGCCCCCTCGCTATGATGGCACCCCTCACCCTGCAGAATTCCTGTAGCTCTACTCCCTAAGCATCAAGGTGGCAAGTGGCGATGACAAGGTCATGGCGAATTGGTTCCCCGTGGCTCTCAAGGATGGCGCGCGCTCCTAGCTCTTGCACCTCCCTGAGGGTCGATCATCTCTTGGGATGAGCTTCGTGAGCATTTCATCGCCAACTTCCAGGGCACCTGCGATCGTGCTCTCACCGTCAACAATTTGCGGCATGTGAAGCAGCAGCCGAGCGAGACCCTCCGCAAATACATTCAGCGCTTCACCAACGTTCGCCTCAAGATCCCGAAAGCCTCGGACGAAGCCATCCTTTCGGCGTTCACCGAGGGCGTCACAGACATCAAGATGAGCGAGGAGCTCGCTGTCCATGATGACCTGTGCACGGTGCTGGAGATGTTCAACTTGGTGGACAGGTGCACTAGGGCGAAAGCGGGCCGCCTCTCCCTCCTCAAGCTCCCTGACGTCGATCCCGAAGAGAAGAAGGCCAAGGCCAAGGAGGAAAAGCGCAAGGGCCCCACCGTGCTAGCAGCAGAGCCGGAGCTAAAATGTGGCCGCGACCGTGACAAATCAGCCAAGGATAACCGCCCTTTCTGTGTCTTCCACAACGTTCACACTTACAACACCAACGACTGCCAGGAGCTCAGGGCGCTCCAAGACGAGCGCCTGGGTTGCCGCCCCGAGAGCAGCGACCGTGGCTACGGCCATGGAGGAGGCCGCGGCGGAGGCCGCTGGGATAACCACAACCCCCGTCAGGACTGGCGCGACTAGCCACTACAAAAAAAAGACACATCCGTGACATTTTGGCCCGAAGGAAAAAAAATTCTGTCATGCTTATGACACTTCTATGATGATAATTGTGACAAAACCCGGTATGATCATAGATGTGGTGGGCTCCTACTTCTATGACAAAAAATCATGACAGAAAATGGGCTTTTTGTCCTGGGCGGGCCGGAGACGCACCTGCATGACATTCTTTGGGCCGTCCATGACGGAAAAAATCATGGTAGAAGCAAGGGTGAGGAAAATTTCAGGGAGTTCCCGGTTACGGTGGTTGGTTGGGGCCGAGCGATGCACGGAGGGATTACGCGTTTCTCTCGTACACGTACACGCGTGGGTGTGAGGCATTGGGCTCTAACTGAACCCGAGCGAGGCGTTCGCTTACTGAACCCGAGCGATTGCACTAGCTACGTTACTGAACCCGAGCGATCGATCCCTGGCTGTTAACTAAACCCGAGCGATTCGTTCGCTACTGCTGCTAACTGAACCCGAGCGATCGATCGCTGCTGCTGCTGCTTGCTGTAGCCGATCGAACCGGCTGCCTCTTGATGAACAGTGAACATGGGGGTTGGTTGAACGAGTCGAGACATACATGGTTTGGGGTTGGATGCAGTTCCCGGTGGGGGTTGGATGAACAGGACCCCGTGGTAGTAGAGGCCGTTGCCCCTGGATGAACAGGACCCCGATCGAGAGGAGGCCGCCATACACCCGAGCCAGTTGTGGGTGGATGAACAAGACCCCGTGGAGGGCTGGTTGAACAAGACCCTGTGGAGAGGGCTGGTTGAACAGTAGCCGGTGGAGGCTGGATGAACAGGACCCCGTGGTGAACAGTATCTGGTGGAGGCTGGAGGAAGTCGATGGTGGATGAACAGTAGCAGGTGGAGGCTGGAGGAAGTCGACGGCGGATGAACAGTATCCCCGTGGAGGCTGGAGCGAGGCAGTAGACGGTGGATGAATAGTAGCCCATGGAGTCCCGTTTTGCAGTACGCCACACCCCTCCCGATGAACAGGACCCCGTTTCGACCGTAGGCGCTCCAACACAAGTCAGTTTCCTCTGTTTTGCAGTACGCCACACACCTCCCGATCAACAGCACCCTGTTTCGGCCGTAGGCACTCGAACACAAGTCGGTTTCCTATGTTTTACGGTATGCCAGACCCTTCCCGATGAACAGGACCCCGTTTCGACCGTACGCGGTCGAACAGAAGGCCGTTTTCCTCCGTTTTGCGGTACGCTAGACCCCGTTCCGGCTGTTCCGTCCAAGCCAGTTGGCTCCCGTTGAACACGACCCATTTCGACCCAGTCTATTGCCTCCCGATGAACAGGACGATATTTCTCCGTTCCGACCCAGCCGGTTGGCTGCCGATGAACAGGACGCCGTTGCTGTCGTCCGTTGCCTCTCCATGTACATGAGCCCTGGTCGTACAAATGCGTGAGTAGGCGTTCGAGACCCCGCCCGTATGTACGTACATGGCCTTATTTTTGGCATCTAGCTGTATGTACGTGTACATGGTTTTGACTGGACTGCCTGAACTGCTATGTCAGGGGCTCTACTACTACACGTGCCGCTGCTTGCTCGGCCACGGTTCATTGTTGCAGAGAGACCGATCGACCAGTATGTACGTACATGTTCGCGACCAGAATGACTACGTACGCTTTGACCAGGTGGGTCCCGACTGTCAGGGAGGATAAGGAGGCACTTCCGTGCGTGCGAAGTTATTGATGGTGGGTCCCAGCGGTCAGGGGGAGAATCATTTTTTTTGCCCGTAATATGGATGCACTTCCTTGCGTGCAAAGATGTAGCTGGTAAGTCCCAGCTGTCAGGGGGAAAAGGTTTTTTTGCAAAATACAGAGTCCCTTCCGGTGGGTCCCCGCTGTCAGGTGGAGGAATAATTATTTTACGCCTAATAAGGAGGCACTTCCTTGCTGCGGCCGTGGACCCAGCTATCAGCCTCTCCACGTACAGTCCTCTTCCGATGGAAGTCGTTCCTTGACCACGTTGACCACGCCGCGCCGAGAGCACCAAGGCGGTAGACGACGGCGAGGCCTAGGAAGGGGATGACGCGGAGCCGGGGGAGAGGAGTACGAGGGTTGACTAGTTCGGCTGCGGTGTGAGGCTACCGTCGCCACAGAATGACACGGGTTGTGGGTGAGTAGAGGGATGGCCTGGCCAGCGGTGGGAGTAGGGTGGGGCGGTGAGGCTTGCACGGCAGCATAGCCGGCCACTGGAGGCAGGAGCAGGCGGTCTTGTCGGCGCTGGTTTGGGCGGCTGGTGTAAGAAGATCAGCGATTGAAGAAGCAGCATGACCGCTCGATTAAAATCCAATGGTCACTGCTGCTAGAATCGTTTGTTGACAAAGCCCTGCATACACGTCAACTTAGTAGGCCCACAGGTCAGCCTCCAAACCGGTGTGCCCCAGATGTCAGTGGGAGGAATCATTTTTTTTGCGTAATAAGGAGGAAGTTGCTTGCGTGCGGCCATGGACCATGGGGGTCCCTACTGTTAGCCTCTCCACGTACATCCCTATACCGATGGCTGTCGTTTGTTGAATGTTGAGCACGCCACGCCTAGAGCACCAACGCGGTGGATGACGGTGAGGCCTAGGAATGGAACGACCCGGAGTCGGCGAAGACACAGCAGTGGATGCCTACGCTGAGGAGAGTATGACGGTTGACTGGTTCGGCTGCGGTGTAAGGCTGCCATCACCGGAGAATAACAGGAGGTGCGGGTGGGTAGAGGGATGGCCAGGACAGCAGAGGGAGTAGGGTGGGCCAGTGAAGCTTGTGCGGCATCACAGGTGGCCATAAGAGGAGGGAGCAGGCAGTCCCGCCGGCACTGGTTTAGGCGGCTGGAGCAGGAAGATCAGAGATTGAAGAAGCACATCGGCCGTTGGATGGACATCCAACAGTCACTGCTGCTAGAATCGTGTGTTGACTGACAAAGCCTTGCCTAAACAAGTCAGCCTCAAAATCTCTGGCGTGTACAACCCATTTGCTATTATTTTTATAATTTACAGCCCATTTGCTAATTCATATGGAATTTACAGCCCATAAGGTGTTCTGTAGGGGAAGAATCAGAGACGAGGAAGAAGAAGGGTTAGGAGACGTAGGATCTTCATCCAACCGCCTGAAATGGTCAACTGACCCAAATGACGAAAGTCACGCGACTTGCATGCAGACATTCCTTTATATTCAGTACCATCATCGTAGCTGCTTAGCACTGCTCCTCAATCCATCAAGCTAAACAACGTGCCACTCATAATTGCAAACTTGTTGCTCAAATACGAATCTGATATGATGCTGATATTACTAAAACAGATAACGTTCAATTGGTCAGCTAATGTTCCTACTTTATGTTCAAAAAGCACGTGCACCACATATAGAGAGACAACAGGGAGTTGCATTCATAATGCGCTCTGGTTCATCATGTGTGTGCACTGCGCAACGAACATTTTATTATCCAAAATCCGCTTGCTCTTCTTTAGCATGTTCCTCTTTTGTTCTTCTTTAATAAGTACTTTTTTCGTTCCTAAATACAAGTCTTTGTATGGATTCCACCATGGACTACATATGGAGCAAAATGAGTGAATCTGCACTCTAAAATGTATCTGTATACATCTGTATGTGATCCATAGTGGAAATCTCTACAATGACTTGTATTTTGGAACGGAGGGAGTATAATAGTAGTAAAGTATGTTCCTTGTAGTGAAGAGGAGCAGGGACATTTGCAGTGTAGAGGTCTATTCGGTCGGTTGTGATGGACACTTTCAACTCTTTGGGCCTCTTTGATTCGTAGGATTTTGTAAACATAGGAATAGGAATTGTAGTGGCCTGCCCACTTGAATCCTATAAGATTAGCAAGGAAATGCGGGGAGCTGTGTGGCCTTTGAGAGTTAGACTGATATTAATAGTACCGCACCTTCAGTTGAAGAGAGTTGGTATCCGAAGCCTTTCTAGCCGTACCGGCAATAGTAGCTCATATTTTCCAGCAAGTTCCACTTTCCTGATTTTACTTGTGATGCTTACGGTTTTCCTGTTATATCTACACTATGATCTGTGTAGCTGCTTTGTGTCGCACTAGCAGCAGTCCACTCTTGAAGCTAAACAACACACCAATCATAAGTCCAAAGCTTACTTCTTCAAATATGAATTGTGATATGATACTGATATTAGTTAACAGACACACATTTAATTGGTCAGCTAATGCTCCCACTTGATTTTTCAAATGCATGTGGCCACATATAGAGAGACAACATGGAATTGCATTTCTTTGGGCGCTGTGATTCATCATGAGTGGGCAACCAACATTGTATGGAAAGAAGCGGAATCTCAAGAATATGCTTCCTCTTCTGTTCTTTAACATGTTCCTCTTTTGTTATTCTGTATTTAGTACGTACAGTATGTTCCTTGTTAGGAAGGGGAGCAGGGACATCTGAAGTCAACAGCTGATAGAGCTGGCCTGTACGTGATCGATAGGCTTTCAATTAGTAGCAGCAATACAACACCGTATTTTCCAGCCAGTTCCACTTTCCCAATTTATATATGCTGGTTATGGTGTACCCCTTTTATGTACACTACGATCTGCCTAGTTGCTGTGTGCTCTTGTTATCATGGTTTGGCAATAAAATCTCTATACAGTATATTATGAACCTATCATCTGCCAACTATCCTTACTTCTGGAGCCTATTTTTTTGTGTACTTGTGCCAGATTATATTAGTGCATGCACCATATTATAGCACACATGGGCTCTCTCATCAGAATCCAGCGATAGCACACAAGGGTTTACAGGGAGCCCCTATATTAGAATATCCTCTGCATTACAAAGATAATCTCACTACTATTTATGTTTTCATGCTTCTCAGATATTGTACGTAATCACAATGAATATGAGAATGCGCGCATTAGAAGAATATTGTGGAACACTGCAATGACTAACAAAATTGGCACCAAGGCATTGAGTTCCATTCTGGATGCAATGAAACTCGTACGCTCCCCACCTGTAGATTCTTGTTCAGAATATGATCCTAATGACTATTCTGACCTCGAGGAGTCGAAGGCAGATGGCCTGTCCTGTTCAGCCATCAAGGTGCATGTTCTAATTTGGCAAGGTTTTATTGATTGCGCGTATCTTGCATAAGGTGTCTTGCATTTCTTCTACTTTGTTGCACTGCCATCTGCTTAGTTTACTCATCATATATGCCAAGATGCCATGCCCATCCATTATCAATACATATTCCATATGTCATCATACCATGTTTTTCCACTCAAATGTTGTTCTTGTGCATCAAACATCAAAAAGGAAGAGGGTGATTGCCGAACCTGAAGGAGAACCAGCAAAGTCCTTGAAAAACGTGGTGGTGCCGGAGAAATCAAATAGCACCCCACTTATATTGGCTCTACAACCATTGACACAAAATGTAGGACCGACTCCAGCAGACTGTACCCATACTTCACTGGCCACACCACTAGCCCCACCACACAGGACCTGCACTCTAGCAAAAGGTATGCCGATTTCAGTTGCCATAGCACCAGCCGTACCACAGAAAAATCCCACTCTAGCAAAAAGTACAGCAAGTCCACCGACCGAAGACCTATCCCAACTGCAGAGACGGCCAATTCCTGCAGATTGGAACCCCATTCCAGTTATTCCCATTTTAAAAGACAATGCTTTTCAATGTTGTTAGGGACTACGTGCATATATTCCCATCATGGGAAGATTATAGTGAAGACAAACACCATTTTCACATCTTCCTGTCCCACTTACGTGTAAGTGCTATTATTCATGGTGATTATTTTCATGTTTTATCCTGATTGAACACATCGATGATTTACATTACATTGTTGTAAGTAGGCGAGGGTCAATCTGGATAGTCATGACAAGCAAAGCTTGCTTGCGCTTTTCAAGGAAGCATTACAACAGTATCGGTGTTACGTGAGGAAATCACACTTTGGTGGCAAGTCTATAAACGAATTTTCGGTGAAGTCTCCTGTGCTAAATTTAGAAGACATTGAATGGAAAAACCTTGTTATGCACTGGTCTCATTCCGAGGATGAGGTACTGTCTATGATGTCACATGACAATTTGAACTTCTACTTTTCCGCATTTGCCTTACGGATCTCTTTTGCAGGAAATCTGCTCGAAGAAGAATTCCGGTTTGAAAAGGACGACATGATATCACAAATATGCTGCCCGCTGCTTTGCTCTTGTTAGTACCTGTTGTCCTGTATCACTGTACTTGCATTCGTACCTGGTTCATTATGTGACAGCAGTATGCATGATAGCTTGCTTATCAATTGTTCGCTCCAAATTATCAGATCTGTTTAATGGTTACATTAATGTAGAATATACCCAATGCCAATGAAAAAGTTTAGCTCTGCATTGTTCTTGTAAGTACCTGATGTCCTTTATCAGTGTACTTATATTGACAGCTAGTTATTCATGTACCATCACTCTGCAGCTTATTTTCCTTTGCCCTCCATTTTCTACACATCAGATCTATATTTACTCTTACCATAAGGTTGGATAACACCAATGGTACTGAAGAAGTTTAGCTTTGCATTGCTCTTGGCTGTACCTTTTGCCTGTATCGCTGTACTTACATTTATAGCTACTTGGTTATGTAGCATCACTCTTCATCTTATCTTAAATATTCTCCATTTTTTCTTATATTATCACATCTATATTTACTCTTAACAAAATGTAGAATAAAGGCAATGCTTATGAAGAAGATTCTGTGGTAAACTTCTTGAATTGCCCCCCCCCCCATCAGCATGGACAAGGGCTTTATAGAGCCGGTCTTCACCACTAATGTAAGTTTGTCCTTCTCAAGCCTTCAAACTTTGTTGTGTATATTTGGTTAGGCATGATTGCAACAGGTGTTTATTTTTGGTGTTTGCATCAAATTGCATGTTTAAAGTTTATTATGAAGTTCATAAACAAAAGTTTGTCCTTCTAAATTTAAGTTTTCAGTTGTACAACCATGTTCCTTCTTCATACCATGTAAATTAAACTGTACAGAGCAAGTGATCTTCTTTTGCACTGCATGTATGCTTCTGTTCTTGATCCGTAATCCAGTGGTGTGGTGAAACTACCCACTACAGCACAATGTCATATTCTGCAATGTCTTAACTATGAACAATGTCATATCATTCTACTATTATTTAAACCGTCTCTTTATTTTCCAATCTGAAATGGGATAAATTGACAGCACACTAACCATTGATACTTATGAGTTCTTAATCTGTAATCAAGTGGTGTCATGAAGCTGCCAACTCCTTCACAATGTCATTTCCTGCCATGTCTTAACCTGAACAATACCATATTGTGTTAATGCTATTTTAAACTGTGTCTCTTTATTCGCCAATAAGAAATGTGATGAATTGTCAGCACTGATACTTATATGTGCAAAACCTGTCATCTGTCTACTTGTTTCTCTTTCAGAGTGAGGAGGATATAAGTGTCAAACAAGCGCAGTCTCATCAGCTTGCTCAGCTGCTTGCGCTGCAGCTCCCGAGCAGGGCTAACCTTTCTTGAACTCTATTGAAGTGCTGTCGGTTTTGTATATTATTTTGTCGGCGTGTTTATTTGCACTGGTGGCAATCTTTGATGCCCAGTGTATGTAATCTGCTGTCTGCTTGTGCTTTATTATCATAGTGGTGAACTTTGATGCCCAGTGGATGTAATATGCCGTAATTTCTTTATTGTATAGTCTAGGTTTTTTCTTATTCATGATGCTGCAATTATTTTACTGTATATATATCCTGTCTTCGCTCCATGAAAAGTAAACTGACCAAACCGTAAAATTACGGTACATAATCAGGTCGTCATGCATGCAAATCACTATATATGGGTCGCATCATGGGCCCAATCATCTTGGTCCGTTAACAGGCCTAAATGTAAACTGGTCCACTAGTAGTTTTGGGCCTTTAATAGGCCGAGTAAACCGCCGGCCCTATTTTGGCAAGAAAATTCAATGGGCTTTTAGTAGGCTGAAAAGTAGGTTGGGCCTGAAACATGCCGAACAGCTCACGGGCCGACAGCAGGCCGAAATAGACCCCGACCCATGATTGTGCCAATCACATCACGGGCCGTTAATAGGCCAAAATTGTCTCGGTCCTTGTTTGGCCCAATCAGATTATTGGCTGTGAGTAGGCCGGATGCAAAGCGGGCCATAATTAGGCCCAACTATATGAGGGCTTTTAACAGGCCGAAATAAATATAGGGCTGAAATGTTAAACGGGCCTTTAACAGGCCAAAACTAATATCAGACCATGCTATTAAATGGGCCTTTAGCAAACAGAAATCCTAATCGGGCCTCAAGTGGGCCCAAAAGCACATCGTTTAGTTGACGGGCCGAATCTGATATGGGCCATAATTTAGCCCAAAGAATGAAAGGCTCTTAAAGGGCCGGAACTGATATGGGCCATAATATGGCCCAGAACGTGGTAGGCTATTAACGGGCCGGATCTCATATGGGCCCTTATTAGGCCCAGAATGTGGTAGGCTGTTAATGGGCCGGCATTTGGCCCAAAACATGGCAGCCTGTTAACGGGCCGACCCACTAGTGTCTTCAAAATCTTGTGGGCCTTTAGCTGGGCCGGCCCATTTAATCTTTATGGGCCACTTCTGGGCCGGTCCACATGTCAACATAACATAGGTGCATCTCGCCCATTGGATGAGTGACATCTGTGCCAACGCGGAGCTGACACATGGTTCCGTCGGCCAATGAGAATTTTACACGTGGAAAATTGCCATTGGTCGTGGCTGTTAGCGGGTTATCGGATCCAAAACCAGACCCGATAGCTTAACGGCAACCCATTACGGTGGATGCCACATGTCGGTTACCCTTGACGAAAGCACTTCTATGACGCGCGATTTATCGTCATGGAAGTGGACACTTCCGTGATGATAATTTTGGTATTGTCATGGAACACTTCTACGACTGCACAGGTATGACTATCTTGATTCTGTCATAAAATCATCATGGATGTACATGCATGACAGAAAACGTGAGCTACTGTGACAAACACGTATCATCACGGAAGTGTATTTTTTTGTAGTGAGCCTCACGAGGATCGCTGGCATGATCAGCCTTGCGATGGCCCCTAGCGTGATTAGCCTCGTGAGGCCCGTCCTCGGGGCAACGCCGGCCTCCCTCCGCTGCCACCACCACCAAGAAGGAAAGACGACAACCAAGACGACAACCATCAGGACGATGGATCTGGGGGCTTCAAAGAACCTCGCGTGATTGCGTGCATCCTTGGCGGTGCCCAGGCACCCGCCTCGAACCGCATCTTCAAGCAGTTCTCCCGCGAGGTGAACGCAGCCCTCCCGAAGCTTGAGGTCGTGCACCCCCTCAGGTGGCCGCAGTACGCCATCACCTTCGACTCCAAGGATCACCTCAAGTGCGTGGCCACTGCCGGCGCGCTCCCCATGCTCTGCACGCCCACCATCAGCAATGTCTCTGTCACCAAGACCCTCATTGACGGCGGCGCTGGTCTCAACGTGCTCTCCGTCGAGACCTCAGAGATGCTTCAGGTGCCCTATGACCAGCTCCTGCCCACCAGGCCATTCTCCGGGGTGACCGATGGTTCCACCGTCCCCCTGGGGCAGGTACGCCTCCCTGTCACCTTCGGCAAGTGTGACAACTACCACACCAAGCTCATTGACTTCGACGTCGCCCACATCAGCCTCCCGTACAATGCCATCCTCGGGTACCCTGCTCTCGCCAAGTTCATGGCGACAACCCACCATGGCTACAATGTCCTCAAGATGCCAGGGTGCAGCTGCGTCATCACGGTCGCCTGTGACGAGAAGGATACGGTCTGTTCTCTTGAGCATGCCTACCATGCCGCGGAGGCCGCGAACTCTGATGACGAAGGTGACATCCTGCCTCTCGTAGCCATCCCTGCGAAGAAGAAGCAGCTTCTCCCCAAGAGCCATCTGGAGACCAAGAAACCCGCTGGCATCACCTCTGGCTCCGCGCCCGCTGCTGGGGCGCCTCTTCCTCCCGCATAGGAAGGCGCGCCCGGCGCCTCCCTCAGGATGGGCTCGGGGGCTTCCGTCTAGAGAGCCTCTGACCTGACCAGCGCGACCAGGGAGGTGTTCGGGCACCACTTGGAGGCGTGCTTCGATGCACGACCCCACGAGCAAGGAGCACAGCGGGAGGTGCTAGGGGCACGAGAATTCATCACCAAGGCGATCGAGGAGCTTCAGGAGGCGCAAGCCATGCGCGACGAGCATCGCCCTGCACGGCCCGACAGTGCAGCCGCCCCCCCCCGACGCGGGTGGTGAGCTGCGCGTCTGCGTCAACATGCCAGGCCTCAACAGGGCCGGTTCGTAGAACCTCTTCTAGCCGTCACGCGTCGGCCAGAGTTGGGGCTACCCCTGCAACTACGTCTGCATGCCGTTTGGTCTGCTCAACGTGGGCGCCTCGTACCAGCGCCTGCCGCAGTGTGCTATGGCGTCTCATGAGGCCAGGCGCTCGGTGATCGTGTATCAGGATGCCTCGGACTCTCATCAGCCCCCTAGGCCTCGCGGGTCTCCCAGACCTCCGGAGCCGCCCGACTCATGAGGAGCAATCTCAACAGCACACTTCTTCAGCTACCTCGATGCTCCTACTACACCGCTGCCAGGTGACTTTTTGTTTGTTCAGTTGAGGGCGCCCCTCTGGCTGCATTATCCTCAAGCTGTCGGGGCCCGTCCCCACAGTTGTATCGTTTTGCATGTATCAGAACTGGCTCCGCCTTTGATAAAATTTCCTTAATATTCCAACCTGCGTGCCCGGCGCTTCGTCGCCATGAATGTCGCCGCGCCCTCACAACCACACCCTCGACCGCTGTGGCACCCCGGCTCAGAGAAGACCAGAACGCCCCGTATTCCAGCCCAGGGACAAGTCCTATGGAATACGGCACTATTGGCATAGAACAAATCAGCTCTTTATTACAATGGATAAGGTTACAAAGGGTATATGGATTACATCGGCATGGCGACACTACGCCTGCCCGGGGTAGCTCTATGCTAACAGCGGAGTAACTCTATCGGCAGTGGAACAGCGATGGCGGTGATGGACTCCACTCCGCAGGGACTCTGGCTAGAACGCGTATCCTAGGTCACAAACTCGGGATCCTCGGTAAGCAAGCAATCTTGGCATGACCTGCAAACTGGCATGACACGCCAGGTGAGTACTTGGAATGTACTCGCAAGCTCACAACAAACATCAGCATTAAGGCAAGACAACATCATAGCAAGATAGCTACTGAAGTAGATGCAGTAAGGTAAAGCATATTAAGTAGTTTAATCCCTACTCTGAATAACCTCAGGATCCAATCCGAATCTGTTCCAAGTCCAATCCCAATCATGTGGTCATCCGACCACTCATCTCATTGCCATCCCATGGCTGACATATCATATACCTGATACCATCTGCACCACAAGTCTGGCAAACTTACTCTCTTCCGGGTTGCCTCACAACCCTCAGAATACTCACAATCCACCGAGTACTTCCGATCTTACGACGAGTTCTTCCATCATTATCACTACTATGGTTGACCACCTAAAGAGGTCTGGACGGACTGTCCAATACCGGGGACACGGCTATTCGAATAGATTTTACACTCTGCAGAGGTTGCGCACTTTACCCACACCATGGAGCACCTGACCTCGTGATCCCATTCGGGTGGACCAGCGTTGCTCCAACGAAACCCACCTAACCCGTGACTCTCCCATCGTACCACCGGCAATCATCCTCCCCCGGAGTCCTGCCCTGGGTGGCCCCTGTGTCACCGCATGACACCTGCCACCGTCGTGGCTAACAAACTGTCCCAAACGGGGACCTAGTACCATATAACTCAACTGGGCTCACAAGGTTATCGCCGCCTACCGGGCCAGGATAGCGCGCACGCATAACCTTCCCTGTCGGGCGGTACCGGTGAAAGAGCACGCAATCAGACCAAGTCAAGGCCGTCCCATACCGGCAAATGTGGCTACACGGATAAGTCCGGACAGGTGACTCTGGATCAACCATGAAGTATCTAATCTCCGAACAATCTCTGTCATGGCTGACACTTCGATCTCATAGCAATCCAAGTCAAAATAATATCTGGCTAGAAATGCGGTAACCAGTATGCTTAAGCCACTGCTACTAACTAAATTCCACGAACTGCCAGATGAAATCCAAAATAATCATAGACGGTAATCCCAACATCATGGCATCAACGAGTGGGTAAACTACTAGTCACTACAATCCGGTACTCAACATGGTAGTCACCTATCCAAGAATTTACTCAAGCATTGTATAATCCAATCCATTTCACAAATAACTCATACTTGTTGGTGAAGTAAATAGTTAAACTATGATATTGCAATGCAATTATGCAGATGAGAGTTGTGGCTTGCCTGGGGATGAAGGAACCATCGGGAAGAAGTGCGGAGAGTCCGCGGAAATGATTGCCGGAAACAGTTCTCTCTCGAAGGGGACTGTTTACGGGCAAGGGCAAAATGGTCATTTTCACTATGGGACCACATAGTGAAAATAATATCAACATGACGGGCTAGAAGAGACGAAGACGTGGGCTTTGGAATCACCTTGATCGGAGTTGCGGAGAAAAAGTTGTGAGGGTTTGACTGCAGAAGGACCATGCTGTGAATAAAATTATTACATTCAGGTCCTCAGCAGTTTTTCCAGCAGAAAAGAATAAATGGACTGCGCGCCTGGGCCGACTTGGGCCAGAATCGACCGCCGCCTGGGCCGTCATAATGCAGCCGCTGCTGCTGTAGTAGCTGGGCCGGCCCAACCGCGCTGCCGCCCCCTTTAAAAAAAAACAAGGAGACGGCTGGGCCACTGGCGCACCAGGCCCGCTGGCAGGTCTTCTTCCTCCTTCGCTCACGCGCCCGAACGGAGACAGAGGATCACCCCGACGGTGACTGCCGGCGATTCCGGCCGTCTCCCGTGGCGTGCGACCTACCAAAATGATCAGCAGGACTAGCCGCGTCGATGGGTGAGGGCCTCCACCGCCGGGGAGCTTCGGAACGGAGGCGATCACGCCCGCGGTGGGGGACAGCTTCGGCCGGAGTTGGGCTCGGGGCTGCGGTGGTGGAACGGAGGGGCTGAGGGTCGGGGCGGTCTGGCAAAGGTCTATGAGGAGCCCTGGAGTGGAAAGGAAGAGGGGAGGGGCTCCACACGGCCCAAATTAAGGAGGAGGAGGCCGGCGGCCATGGCGGCCACTAGAGGCGGGGAGGAGCTCCGGGGCTCAAGCAGATAGCTAGGGAGGGGTAGGGGAGCGAGGTGGAGCTGCTGGTGAGGTTGAGGGAGTCGGGGGCAGCCTATATATAGCCGCGGCGATCTTGTAGGATAAGCTCGGCCGCTGTGGCCGGCTTATCTGCGCACTTGAGCTCGCAGGTGAGCTGGCTGGAAGGTAGCGGGGTCGAGGAGCTTCGCAGAGGAGTGGAGAGGACTCGAGGGCGCTCGAGAGAGCTCGAGGAGGAGGGGGCAGAGGAAAACAACAACGACGGTCACGGGCCGAACAGCGGCGGTGATCGCCATGGCGTGAGGAGGAAGAAACTAGAGGGGGAGAGGGTTCCAGAGCGACGATGAGGCCAAGGGGAAGCTACTGGACATGGTTAGGTGGCGAGGGAGCGAGGGAACGGACGAAACCGACCGGTTTAATCACCAGAACGCGCTGGCTGGCATGCATTGGCGCACGCGGTGCACCCTGACCGGCCAAATCATGTCCAGTAGAAAAGTCCTTCCAAGGCACAGTCTCAGGGAGGTGATGGCTCGATGAAAATCACTATGGTTAGATGGGAGTGATCATCTGAAGTTTGCTGTAGCAAACTTGACCACACCTCTGTGATGAACAGGAAGGTGATAAGAACCAAACAAGATGTCTGGGAGTGTTAGGGTAGGAAGAACTACAATCCAGTGAAATTTGGAGAGAAATGGACCAAGATTTAATATAGTTGCTTTGCAACTGACCAATCTGCTCCAGAAGCTCAATCTTGATGTGCCACTCACATGGAGTAGCAACTTGAGCTGAAATTTGGTATAGCATGATGATTTGGTCATATGAGAGTGCCATAATAATTTCATGCCATTTGGACAAGCCAAAATGGTACTTCCTTCACAATGAACCTCTCTAACCAGAATCTTAGAAAAATTCTAGGGAATTAATAAGAAGATGAAATGGGCCCAAATTTTGTGGAGATAGTTTATATGGGTAGGAGAATGCCCTGGTAAAATTTTAGAAATTATGGAGCAACATAAAATATAGTTGCTTCACAATCCAAAATAATGTCCAGAAACAAAGATTTAATGTTGTGGTCACATATTTGATTGGATAGGGTTGAAACTTTGTGGAGAGTCATGATTTGAGTATATGAAGATGCTTGCAAAATTTCAACTCATTTGGATACTCCTAGCTAGCACTTGTTTCACAAAGATTCCAGTTGACCAGAAACTTTGGAAATTAGCCAAGGGAGATTTAGTATCCAAATGAAGTTGAATTTTGGCATGTGGCAATGATATGGATAGGAAATAATTCCCAAAAAGTTTGAGACCAAGCAAGCAAATATAAAGGGTACTTGCTTCTCAACTTGGCAGCTAGGGCGGAATTAGAAAAGGAATATTTGGGAAATATTTTTGAACATGACAAGGAAGGGTTTGACATATTTGAGGAATATATGTCCCAAAGTATTTATGAGAATTATTTGGGAATCTTTGGAATGATGGAGATGTGGGTTGCTTCACAACCCAGGACAGACAGGGTTATTCCTTTAATAGAAAAAGGAATATTCCCAAGAAAAGAATATTGAGATTGGTCCAAGATGGAAATGACAAGGTCTTGGGATGGTTTTGAAGTTGGCAAGCCACTTGGGAAGAGGATTCAAGGGTGATCCCTCCAGGTTTCAAGACTATAAGCCACAAACATGCAAATCCAAACCTAATTCAAAAGAAAAAGAAAATGGGCAAAATCCAGGGTGTTACAAACCTACCCCCCTTAAAGAAATCTTGTCCTCGAGATTTGGTTGCTCAGGGATCAAACATGAATATTCCCACTTGAGGAAACCGTTTCCAACTCGGGTTTCCTTTTTACCTTTCTATAATGCTCCCACTGAGTTTCATATGACTGACTGCCTTGCTTCGGGGTGGTTTGTTTGACTGGAACCTTTTTCTGGCAAATCTTACCTCATATGTTACTATGACTCCAATCCTTTTATGTCTGCTATCCTGTCTAGGGCAATAAATTATCCGGGCCGAACTATGTGCCCTGCTCATAAGTCCGAGGGTGGTTCCTCATGGACGGGTCGTGACAGAGTCCAATACGAACGACCGTTCACTGAGTTGTGAACAGATTCTCTTGGTGGACACGAAATCTTTTACTCATTGCATTGGGTGACTTCAAATGACTGTGTGTCCTCCAGGTTCAAAACAGTACTGTGAATCGTACTGTTCTCCTGGCGGAATCTGACTTCTCGCACGGATTGCTGGTCATCTTGGTTATCTTCACTGTCTTGGGTATAAGACTTCTACCAAATATTTGACTGTCACTTGTCGTGACCAGCATAAAGGTGTACGGTCATATTATCCATAGACTTGACTGACAGCGGTCCTGGTAGCAGAATCTTGCTCACGGCAGGTTAGTCTTTAACTAATTCCCATCTACGAGGACACATGCTTCGAGATTGTTGTTCATCCTTCTGATTACTCAGTCTGTCGGTACCTCTATATGGATGGTAGGCCGGGTAATGTTTTAACATGGTTGCTGAATTTGAACTGCTGAGTTAATCTTTCGGCTGTCCTGACCAGCTTGGTTGCCTTCTTCTGACAATTCTGAGCATATCTGGTTGACTGGGCGGGTTGTCTTGATATGGGGTCCTTGCAAATGGAATAGTCCCCATGGGTGTGTACCCATGGTGGTCGGTATCAAAACAGACTGTCCGGAGTATTTGTACCATTACCATTACCTTATCTGTTTGGACAACCTTGCTCTTTTTTTTAGTTCTCCTTGCCTGGATCCTTTGCTGAAAGAACTTGGCCTAATATGCTCTTGATTCTCCGTGTGACCATAGGTGTTGTCAGGTGCAATATTCCGGCAGGCATATTATTTTACAAGTTGTAGCTGTAGGGTAATGACCGTCTGAACCCTTGAATAAAACCGGCAAATAAACCAGTAGCCACCAGAACAGTCTTTACAACTCAGATCTGGGACATTACTGGAATAACTCAGCCCCGACTCAAGATGGCTGAAAAGCAGCACAGAGCATGAGACGGTGTCAATTAGAAGAAAGTAGTAGTTCCCTAAGACGGCCGAAGAACAGCTCAGAGCATAGGGTCACTGCTACAGAGAGAAATTCAACACCTGCACGAGACGGCGGAAAAGCAGCTCAGAACACGGGCCAGTTGCTGACAAGAGAAATAAAAGTCGGCATCCACCCCGGACGGCCGAAAACAGCTCAGAACACAGGCGTGGTGCCGTTACCAAAGAGAGACGGGTAAGGGTTCATCCGCATCCCAAACAGCTCACTATTATGCATACAGGGTATTCGGCTATCCTTCTTGCTGAACACTAAGTTCATAGCACATTCTGGCTTGCTTTCAAGACATAGCAGGGTTCAAATTATACTCATAGTAGACTCAAACCTTGTATATATGAATCATACCTTTGGCACAGAATGCACTGTGGATCATATACACGGTTTGCCTTCTTGCTGGTTCGATCATTGCTGCTGTGAAGATTGCACTGATGTATACTTGATGCTGATAACCTATCCAGCCAGGATATCATTTGTATTCAGGTCCGATATTCCCGATATAACACAGTCTGCTGAAAATACCATATTGCTGAGCTGAGCTGAGCTTCCACATGACTGTCTCTTCACTGACTCTTTGGGTTCAGGGTCGGTGAGCAACTTCCATAAGGGGAAAATAAGGTAACACCAGGGGCCCAAATAAAGAAAACAAAAGGAACGACTAAAACAAAAGCACACAAAGCAGCAAGATCACACACACAAGCAATATCACATTCTACAGCTATTCTCATCAATAATATGCATTCCTACTTAAGCACACAAATTTCGTAAGAACTCTGGTATTACGGTCTATCATGCTATGGCGATGTGCATGAAAGTGAATCAATATGTGGAAGAAAATTGGTGTAAACAAGGCTACACCAATTACGAGCTTAACACCGGTTCCATCTGGACGGACACGGTGGCGAGGACAAACTTGGTGATCGGGGGTCGGAACACAGAAGTTACGACCACATCATCATCAAGCGTACGGAAGAAAACTGTACACATCCAAAGAATAGGTGGCGGAATGAGTTAGTGGTGGAGAGAAAGGCTTGCAGGCATTGCCCTTTTCTGATAACAAGGATCAGTAAGGGTTGCTGAAGCGGCTAGTGGAATGGCACGATCCGGGATAGAACTTGTCTATCACCGAAACGATAGGGCGTGTCGGAAGAGAATATATTGGTGTGGTACCGGTGCATCAATCTTGCTAGTGATCGACACCCCTAAGCACCTTGGCATCACTCCACTGGGACAAAGATGACACCACACCAAGGAAAAAATATGCAAACTAGAGAGCGCAGGTAGTGAATCGAAACCGATGCCACCTACACTCACCAGATCCATCGTTAGTGATAAGATATCTAGTCCATATGCATGCTATGCAACAGACAAATGCAACAAACAAGTGCAGCAAACCAACTGGATCCTATACTACCGGTTACTAACGCTCGCGCCTAGACCGCGCGTCCTATAGCCAGACATGCTTTGATACCAACGCCTGTGGCACCCCGGCTCAGAGAAGACCGGAACGCCCCGTATTCCAGCCCGGGGACAAGTCCTCTGGAATATGGCACTGTTGGCATAGAACAAATCATCTCTTTATTACAATGGATAAGGTTACAAAGGGTATATGGATTACATCGGCACGGCGACACTACGCCTGCCCGGGGTAGCTCTATGCTAATAGTGGAGTAACTCACTCGGCAGCGGAACAGCGACGGCGGTGATGGACTCCACTCCGCAGGGACTCTGGCTAGAACGCGTATCCTAGGTCGCAAACTCGGGATCCTCGACAAGCAAGAAATCTTGGCATGACCTGCAAACTGGCATGACACGCCAGGTGAGTACTTGGAATGTACTCGCAAGATCACAACAAACATCAGCATTAAGGCAAGACAACATCATAGCAAGATAGCTACTAAAGTAGATGCAGTAAGGTAAAGCATATTAAGTAGTTTAATCCCTACTCTGAATAACCTCAGGATCCAATCCGAATCTGTTCCAAGTCCAATCCCAATCATGTGGTCATCCGACCACTCATCTCATTGCCATCCCATGGCTGAAATATCATATACCTGATACCATCTGCACCACAAGTCTGGCAAACTTACTCTCTTCCGGGTTGCCTCACAACCCTCAGAATACTCACGATCCACCGAGTACTTCCGATCTTACGACGAGTTCTTCCATCATTATCACTACTATGGTTGACCACCTAACGAGGTCTGGACGGACTGTCCAATACCGTGGACACGGCTATTCGAATAGATTTTACACTCTGCAGAGGTTGCGCACTTTACCCACACCATGGAGCACCTGACCTCGTGATCCCATTCGGGTGGACCAGCGTTGCTCCAACGAAACCCGCCTGACCCGTGACTCTCCCATCGTACCACCGACAATCATCCTCCCACGGAGTCCTGCCCTGGGTGGCCCCTGTGTCACCGCGTGACACCTGCCACCGTCGTGGCTAACAAACTGTCCCAAACGGGGACCTGGTACCATAGAACTCAACTAGGCTCACAAGGTTATCTCCGCCTACCGGGCCAGGGTAGCGCGCACGCATAACCTTCCCTGTCGGGCGGTACCGGTGAAAGAGCACGCAATCAGACCAAGTCAAGGCCGTCCCATACCGGCAAATGTGGCTGCATGGATAAGTCCGGACAGGTGACTCTGGATCAACCATGAAGTATCTAATCTCCGAACAATCTCTGTCATGGCTGACACTTCGATCTCATAGCAATCCAAGTCAAAACGATATCTGGCTAGAAATGCGGTAACCAGTATGCTTAAGCCACTGCTACTAACTCATTTCCACGAACTGCCGGATGAAATCCAGAATAATCATAGACGGTAATCTCAACATCATGGCATCAACGAGTGGGTAAACTACTAGTCACTACAATCCGGTACTCAACATGGTAGTCACCTATCCAAGAATTTACTCAAGCATTGTATAATCCAATCCATTTCACAAATAACTCATACTTGTTGTTGAAGTAAATAGTTAAACTATGATATTGCAATGGAATTATGCAGATTAGAGTTGTGGCTTGCCTGGGGATGAAGGAACCATCGGGAAGAAGTGCGGAGAGTCCACGGAAATGATTGCCGAAAACAGTTCTCTCTCGGAGGGTACTGTTTACAGACAAGGGCAAAATGGTCATTTTCACTGTGGGACCACATAGTGAAAATGATATCAACATGACGGGCTAGAAGAGACGAAGAGGTGGGCTTTGGAATCACCTTGATCGGAGTTACGGAGAAAAAGTTGTGAGGGTTTGACTGCAGAAGGACCTTGCTGTGAATAAAATTATTACATTCAGGTCCTCAGCAGTTTTTCCCGCGGAAAGGAATAAATGGACTGCGCGCCTGGGCCGACTTGGGCCGGAATCGACCGCCGCCTGGGCCGTCATAATGCAACCGCTGCTGCTGTAGTAGCTGAGCCGGCCCAACCGCGCTGCCGCCCCCTTTTAAAAAAAACAAGGAGACGGCTGGGCCACTAGCGCACCGGGCCCGCTGGCAGGTCTTCTTCCTCCTTCGCTCGCACGCCCGACCGGAGACAGAGATTCACCCCGACGGCGACTGCCGGTGATTCTGGCCGTCTCCCGTGGCGTGCGACCTACCAAAATGATCAGCGGGACTAGCCGCGTCGGTGGGTGAGGGCCTCCACCGCCGGGGAGCTTCAGAACGGAGGCGACCGCGCCCGCGGCGGGGGACAGCTTCGGCCGGAGTTGGGCTCGGGGCTGCGGTGGTGGAACGGAGGGGCTGAGGGTTGGGGCGGTCTGGCAAAGGTCTATGAGGAGCCCTGGAGTGGAAAGGAAGAGGGGAGGGGCTCCACACGGCCCGAATTAAGGAGGAGGAGGCCGGCGCCCATGGCTGCCACTAGAGGCGGGGAGGAGCTCCGGGGCTCAAGCAGATAGCTAGGTAGGGGTAGGGGAGCGAGGTGGAGCTGCTGGTGAGGTTGAGGGAGTCGGGGGCGGCCTATATATAGCCGCGGCGATATTGCCGGATAAGCTTGGCTGCCGTGGCCGGCTTATCCGCGCACTAGAGCTCGCAGGTGAGCTGGCTGAAAGGTAGCGGGGTCGGGGAGCTTTGCAGAGGAGTGGAGAGGACTCGAGGGCGCTCGAGGAGGAGGGGGCAGAGGAAAACGACAACGACGGTCACGGGCCAAACAGCGGCGGCCATCGCCGTGGCGTGAGGAGGAAGAAACTGGAGGGGGAGAGGGTTCCAGAGCGACGACGAGGCCAAGGGGAAGCAACTGGACATGGTTAGGTGGCGAGGGAGCGAGGGAACGGACGAAACCGAGCGGTTTAATCACCAGAACGTGCTAGCTGGCATGCCAAACGCGTGGTCACCGCGTGCACTGGCAGACGCGGTGCACCCTGACCGGCCAAATCATGTCCAGTAGAAAGTCCTTCCAAGGAACAGTCTCAGGGAGGTGATGTCTCGATGAAAATCACTGTGGTTAGATGGGAGTGATCATCTGAAGTTTGCTGTAGCAAACTTGACCACACCTCTGTGATGAACAGGAAGGTAATAAGAACCAAACAAGATGTCTGGGAGTGTTAGGGTAGGAAAAACTACAACCCTGTGAAATTTGGAGAGAAATGGACCAATATTTAATATAGTTGCTTTGCAATTGACCAATCTGGTCCAGAAGCTCAATCTTGATGTGCCACTCACATGGAGTAGCAACTTGAGCTGAAATTTGGTATAGAATGATGATTTGGTCATATGGGAGCGCCATAAAATTTCATGCCATTTGGATAATCCAAAATGGTACTTCCTTCACAATGAACCTCTCTGACCAGAATCTTAGAAAAATTCTAGGGAATTAATAAGAAGATGAAATGGGCCCAAATTTTGTGGAGATAGTTTATATGGGTAGGAGAATGCCATGGTAAAATTTTAGAAATTATAGAGCAACATAAAATATAGTTGCTTCACAATCCAAAATAATGACCAGAAACAAAGATTTAATGTTGTGATCACATATTTGATTGGATAGAGTTGAAACTTTGTGGAGAGTCATGATTTGAGCATATGAAGGTTCTTGCAAAATTTCAACTCATTTGGATATTCTTAGCTAGCACTTGTTTCACAAAGATTCCAGTTGACCAGAAACTTTGGAAATTAGCCAAGGGAGATTTATTATCATAATGAAGTTGAATTTTGGCATGTGGCAATGATATGGATAGGAAAGAATGCCCAAAAAGTTTGAGACCAAGCAAGCAAATATAAAGGGTACTTGCTTCTCAACTTGGCAGCTAGGGCAGAATCAGAAAAGGAATATTTGGGAAATATTTTTGAACATGACAAGGAAGGGTTTGGCATATTTGAGGAATATATGTCCCAAAGTATTTATGAGAATTATTTGGGAATCTTTGGAATGATGGAGATGTGGGTTGCTTCACAACCCAGGACAGACAGGGTTATTCCTTTAATAGAAAAAGGAATATTCCCAAGAAAAGAATATTGAGATTGGTCCAAGATGGAAATGACAAGGTCTTGGGATGGTTTTGAAGTTGGCAAGCCACTCGGGAAGAGGATTCAAGGGTGATCCCTCCAAGTTTCAAGACTATAAGCCACAAACAAGCAAATCCAAACCTAATTCAAAAGAAAAAGAAAATGGGCAAAATCCAGGGTGTTACAACCGCCTCATGATTAAGGGCGGGCACGGCGTCTGTGCTCAGGTTTGTCCCTGCAGCGTTGTTAAATCCAAGCGATCGAGCTCTGTCTCGCGGGCTAGTTCCCGTGCACTTCACCTCCCGGGGTCCTTGGTGCCTTGTCCTCGCATGAGCTAATCGCGGGTGGGCGAGTTAGGGCGTGCGGCCCGGTTCGTTCGAGCTCTGTCTGGCGGGCTGGCCCCGTTCACGTCACCTTCTATGGGTCCTTGGTGTTCGGCCTTCTCATGCGATGGCCTCCGGAGGTTCACTCGGTGCTGGTTGCCATCATCACTCAGGTTCATAAGCGCGCTCCGCACCAAAAGCTCAGGCGCAACCCGCCTTGAGGTAGGGCCTCATGAGTCCTGCGCTGGCTCATGAGTGCCCATATACACCTCCTCAAAGTTCTGCCGGTCACGCGTATGAACAAAATAGGGATGTACACGCCCGGAGACTCTAATATAGAGCTCCCTACCCACGCCCAGTGGAAGCCCCATATCTTCGCGATGGCAGATACGGTCAAACTGCGACCATGCGCACGCCCAATAGAATCCCCATGCTCTGCGCTGGCGGAATACGGTCGAACCGCGACCATGCCCACGCCCAGTGGAAGCCCCATGCTCCGCGCTGGTGAAAAAACAACTGAGGGCGCCCTATGGGTTGCATCAACCTCAGGATGGCCTCTCGGCCCTTCACGCGGCACTGCTCGCAGCCTTCCCCTGGGATGCACGCGTTAGGGGCTGGACATGGTGCCTATGCTCAGGCCAGGCCTTGCGCACACCACCTCACCAGGTCCCTGGTGCCTAGTCTTCCCGCGTCCCTCCCAGGCGAAGACTGACAAGGAAAGGTACGAAGGGCCCCGGATAAACCTCGTCGCTGCCCATGTTCCCTTCATGAGGGCCGCTCACACGTCAAGAGGGACCCCTGAGCATCACGACTCAGGGGCCTCACTAGTCACGTAGCCCCTCGTCCCTTGGTTTCGTCCTGGCATCGCGACCAAACATCCCAATGGCGGCGGAGGTATGCGCGGGGCTGGGCCCTGCCGACGCAGAGCACATAGGCAAGCAAGAAGGAAACCAAGCGCGAAAAGGAAATCACGGAATCCAAAAAGTTATTACAGGCATCAAGCATACTGCAAATTCAAACAAAGTCTTACGCCTCCATGAGGCATGATAAGTGTCGCAGGATAAATCTTAAGAGGAGGGATCGCCGTCGCCATGGCTGTCGCCGGCACCTGCCTCAGCCACGACGGACTCGTCTTCAACATCGCTACCGCCGCCATCGTTGTTGTCGCTACTGCCCGCCTCAGCCGTTGCAGGGCCGACGTCGGAGTTGCAAATGAACTTCTTCAGCAGTGCATCCACAGGGTCCTTCGTGGCCACCGCCGTGGTGGCACGAAGTTCAAGAGCGACCGGGCTGATCACCGCGTCAAAGTTGAAGCCAGGATCGTGGAGGTAGAGGTGGCTGAAGAGGCGCGTTGCTGCCATGGAGAAGAGGTCGCGGCACTCCCCTTCCAGGATGGAGTCCACCTGGGCGGCGACGCCTTCGAGCTCCTCGGCAAGTTTGGAAGAGAGCCTAGCATAGCCAACCTTAGGGGTCACGAGTGGGTCCTTAAACCCTCCCCTGCAGTTGGACTGCAGTGCCTGGCGAATCCTGAGCTCAAGGGAAGGGAAGGCATCACGCTCTGCGGCTGCTCTTCCCTCGGCGTCAGCAAGGGTCTTCTCCCTAGTGTCTAGCCGGGCCGTTGCCTCGGAAACGTGCTTGGCGTGGGACGCTTGGGCTCCGTCCACCTCTTCCTTCAGCTTGGTCAGGTGCTAACACTCCGCGGCCTGGTCGTCAGCTGTTTTCGATAGCACGGAGTCGCGATCGGCGAGCTGCGCCTCGCATGCCTTGAGGTCGTCTTCCTGCTGTTGAAGCTTCCACGCGCACGTGGCGTGCTCCTCCTGGAGTGCCTTTAGATTGGCCTCTGCATCGCCGCAACGCTTGGCGGCCGCATCCGCCTCGACGCACGCCGCGTCGCGGGCAGCCTTCGCCTCGTTGGCCTCCCTCCTGCTCTCGGCGGCAAGGGCCTCAGCCCGATCCTGGGCCACCTTGCTGGCCATAGACAGATCACGCCATCCCGCGGTGAGCTTCAGGCATTCCTGCTTGAGGCGTTCGTCAGCACCCTGGAGATCCTCCTTTAGCCAGTCGAGCACGGCGAGGGTGACAGTCAAGGTCCCGCGTCTGATCAGGGGGTCTTAGCTCATGAGCTCAAGGGCTGGCCGTGGAGGAATTGCCGCGACATCCCGAGCCGGCGTCACCACGGTGGGAGACCTCGTGACGCCCTTCGTCGGAGGGGCCGGGGGCTCCGCGCCGCTCCTTGTGGCTAGCCCTAGTGCCTCGCCGTTGGAGGTTGCCATGTCGACCGCCATGATCGCAGGCGTCGGGTCCTCTTGCGGCTGCACCATGGTCTGCGGGTCATCGCGCCCGGAAGCGGGGGCTGGAGCGGCAGGAGGGACCAAGGCCGCCGTCCCCTCCCCTGAGGTCGGAGGCGTCGTGGCCGAAGCAAGCGGCTCAGCGGGCCGGATCGCCCAGGCCTCTACGGCAGGCCCCCCAAGCGGCGTCGGCAAGGCGCCAAGAGCGGGCGGCATGCCCGCGCACCCTGGCACGACGCCGCCTGCGTGCCCGAAGGCTGCGCCTGGCCGACACTGTGTGCCTCCGCACCCGCCAAGGCTGCGACCGAGTGCTGACGACGCCTTCAGGACAAGGGGCCCCTTCGACGTGACCCCCATCTTCTTCTTCTTCGCCGCGTCACCACCCCTGGTCATCAAGAGGGGAATAATATGAATACACGCGCAACTAGCGCCCGGTCGGAAAATGGGGGAGGCCACTTACTCTTCTGGTGCGGCCCACTTCCTCTTCTTCTCCTCTTCAGCGGAGACCAAGGCACCCCCGCTCTTCTCCGGCGTGGCCTTGGTCGCTTCCCGGGGGCTGTCGGGGTGGCCATCGCCGGGCCCCGCCACGACATCGCCGCCCGCAGGGGTGAGGAGGCCAGCCTGAGGGGCCATGGCGGAGGAGGCCGGGTCTGCCCTGTCCTTCGATTGGTGCCTATTGAGGACGGGCCTGACTCCTTGGCCACCGCGCTGAGGCGTGGGGAGCCCACTGAGGAAGGCGCTACCGCGCCTCAGCCTAAGGCCGCCCAGCCAGATGCTCGCATCGTCCGGAGGGCGGGCTCCAGCCGCCTGGGGACCCTGACAAAGCGCAGGGACTCCGCGGCCGGAAGCTTGTCGGCATCATAGTCATCTTCAAGCTTGCGGAGAAGCTCGCGTTGTGACGGCGGGGACACCTCCAGGTCGTCGTCCTCAGTCCCCTTTGAGTCCTCTTCGTCGCCGCTGTCGCCGGAGTACACCAGCACGAGGGAGTTGGGGTGGTCAAATGGCTCGAGCCCCAACTTGTTGAAGGCGGGCATGGAGGCAACCAGACCCTCCCTGTCGTCGCGGTGGTACAAGGGGGTGTAGGCCTCAGGGACATCCCCCGGATCGCCGCCAAGCAGAGCCATCACGGCCGCGTCCATCTCCTCACATGTTAGGCCGGTGGGGCGTAGCCTTATGTCGTCCCTCGCGCCCTGGTACTCCCATAGGGGCTTCGAGTGCGACTGGAGCGGCGCCAAGCGCTGCGTCAGGTACTCCTTCACAATCATCGCCCCCGTTAGCAACTTAACCTCCATGTCTGCGGGTATCCTCTCCAGGACGGGCTGTGCCCACAGGTCGATGAGCTTCACGGAACCCCACTCCGGGGTCTGCTCCGGCAGCTCCGTCGGGGGCTCGAGGAGCGGATTGGAGCCCTGGACATCCACGAACACCCAGCGGTGCCGGAAACCTTCCACCTTCTTCTCGGCCTTCGAGAGTAGATTCCCCTTCTAGACCGCGACGAAGGAGACGCACGCAGACCGCTGCTCCCGGTCGTGGAATCGCAAGCTAAAATGGTGGCGGAAGAGGGCCACGGAAGGCCTCGCACCCACGAAGGCCTCGCAGTAGAAGGCGAAAGTGGACAGGAGAAGAATGGAGTTAGGCTGGAGATGGAGGGCATGGATCTTGTAGTGCCTGAGGTTGGCGCAGAAGAACTCCAAGAAGGGCGGGACAAGCCCTGAGAAGATGCTATGAAGGAAGAAGGGGAAGACTGTCTTCGCCAAGGTGCTCCGCTCTGCAAAGCCGGCCCAGACCAGGGTTTCGCCCCAGTTCGTCTCCCCGCCGTCAGCGGGAGCACGGGGCCGAGATCCTCCTCCTTGGCAATGATGGAAACCACAAGCGCCGGCGGGAGAGACGAGGAGGTTGTGGCCTGAGCCGTGGGCTTCGATTTCTCAGCAGGCGCCATCCGAGAAATCTTGGTGGCGGGGGAACGAAGAGAAGGATGGTGATGTGATTGGATCTCGAGGGGCCTCTGGCTGAGAAGGGGGATCAGGAGCAAGGCGAAGGAGGGCAATGATGGCTCCGTGGTGCATGCCAGGCTTTTCTTAGTCTGGGCAGTTGCCGAGGCGACATGTGGAAGTGGAGGCGTACGTGTCCCGTCGCACGCCACGCGTCAAGCTTAGCCCATAGGCGATTGGGGCCCGTGTCGCTTCGCCCTTCGCCTCTTGCCTTCGATTTGAAGCCAGGACGAGCGCGCCTTGGGCCCGGGGGCTACTGTCGGCGTTCTGGGATCGGGGGTACCCAGACTTGCCTGCCTGCGGCCCAGCGCATGGCCCCGTCGACGGCCCGGTGCAGCCTAGCTACAAGACTCTGTGAGCAAGACCCTCGCGAGGACCCCCCGGCCTCACGAGGCGAACGACACCAAGACCTCCTGAGGGGTAGCTCCCCGAGCCTACCTCCTGAGGAGCGGAGATTTCTATGCAGGTACCCTGCCTCGTGAGGCTCGGAGTGACATGAGCCGTGACAACCAAGGCCAGGCAAGCCTGAGCGGGCACAGAGGAGGACAGTTTCCTCTTTAGTGCTAAGCAGGCAAGGACCAGCGCGGGTTCCCGAGGGATCCCCCAAAGGTTTCCATTCTGGTGCAACAAGACCAAGACCACGAGCTCGGTAGGACGGATGTCATCACCGAGCCCACCACCGCATCATGGCTATAAGCTTTGCAGGCGAAGACCACCTTTCGTCAGGATAAGATGTACCTCTTGTCCTCTTTCAAATTGGCTGTTGTGGAATCCCTTCCTGCCTAAGCTATGAGGGAAGAGGACCAAGGCCACTATATATATAGACTAGCCTCCACCGTAGAGAGGGAGCGACTCATTCTCATCCCCTGAGCCCTCGCGAGGCAGCTCACCCACTGTACTAGTTCATCCTCAACCTCCTCGTCAAGCCAATCCACCACAAAGCAGGAGTAGGGTTTTACATCGCAAGGTGGCCCGAACCTGGGTAAACTGCCGTGTTCTTCCTTTCCCCGCTCGCACAAACTCGACGAGGCCAAGCCATGGAGTGATGAGCTTGAGGCTGCGGTTAGGCTAGATCTTCGTACACGCCCTAGAGTTCGAACCTTGCTGGGTCCGCGGAGCCCCGATTCCGACAACTGTCTTGGAAGTGGTATTGGTTCAGGAATATTTTGTTACGCTGTAATGGTAGGACCTTTGATGCCCAGTTTTTGTAATCAGTTTCTTCGTTGCGTTTTATGATCATTGGTGGCAAACTTTCATGCCCAGTGGAGGTAATATACCCTAAATCCTTTATTGTATAGTGTAGGTTTATTCTAAGTTACTCTGTCGCAATTTCTTTATTGTATAGGGTAGGTTTGTTCTAATTCCTAGGTATTGTATTTGCCATCATTCGCTCTTTGAAAAAAACGGCAAAAATCTGATGGAGGCGATCGAGCCAAAACATTCGCCTCTAACGGGCCTACATTTTAGCGGGCCATAATTGGGCCGGCCAGCAACTTACTTGGGTTGGCCCACAACTTACTTGGGCCTGCGCTAACCGGCCATTTGGGCCCTTCATGGACACGGTGCGCCAGGCCCATAACTCACATGAGCCTTCATTGGGCCTTTAGTGGACCCAACATTTAGTTGGGCCCATGTAGCTTCGGGCAATTAACAGGCTGAATATTATGCTGACCTTTTACGGCCCAGAAGACAACATGGGCCTTTAGCAGGCCAAAATGCATGTTGGCCTCATTTTTCAATAGTCGTCCGTGGGCCTTTAGCAGGCTGAAATATACACAGGGCCATTATTGGCCCAGTTATATGACGGCCTGGTACCATGTCGAAACATATCTCGAGCCTTGGTTGGCCCACTAATATCATGGCCTTTAAGAGGCCAAAAGTGTCGGGATCGGGGCTCCGCGGACACAAATAAGGTTCGAACTCTGGGGCGTGTGTGAAGGATCTTGCCTAGCCGCGGCTCACTACTCACCGCCCCACGCCTTGACTCTGGTGAGTTCGTTCGAGCGAGAAGAAGAAGTGGACACGGTGGTTTACCCAGGTTCAGGCCACCTTGCGGTGTAAAACCCTACTCCTGCTTTGTGGTGGATTGCCTCACGAGGAGGATGAGGATGAACAAGTACAAGTGTGAGCTGCCTCGGGCGAGCTCGATGGCCGAAGGATTGGATCCTTCTCTATGGTCGAGACTAGTCTATATTTATAGTGGCCTTGGTCCTCTTCCCTCATAGCTTACGTGGGAAGGAATACCACAACGGCCAATTTTAAGGGGGACAGAAGTACACCCTATCCTGACTAAAAGTGGTATTTGTTTGCAAAGCTTCTGGTCGTGACGCCGTGGTGGGCTCGGCGATGACCTCCGTCCTGCCGAGCCAGCGGCATTGGTCTTGTTGCACCAGAATGGAAACCTTTGGGGGATTCCTTGGGAACCCGCGTACGTCCTTTCCTCCTTAGCACCAAAGAGGAAACCGTCCTCTCTTGCGTCCGCGGGTGCCCTCCTGGCCTTGGTCGTCATGGCTCACGTCATCGCGCGCCTCGTGAGGTGGGACACTTTCCTAGAGATATCCACTCCTCGGGAGGTAGCCTCGGGAGACCGCCCTTTGGGAGGACTTGAGGTCGTTCCCGTCGCGAGGTGGGGGCTCTCACAAGGGTCTTGTCCATGAAGGCTCGTAGCTAGGCCATACTCGGTCGTTGACTGAGAATTGCGCTGGACCGCAGGCAGACGGGTCTGGGTACCCCCGGTCCCAGAACGCCGACAGTAGCCCCCGGGCCCATGGTGCGCCCGGCTTGGCTTCGAGGTGAAGGCAACGAAGGGAGGGCGAAGCGATGCAGGCCCTAAACATCTGCGGGCCAGGCTTAACGCGTGGTGCACGACGGGACGAGAATGCCCCCACTTCCCCACATCGCCTCGGCAACCGCCCAGATTGACAAAAGCCTGGCGCATGCCACGGGGCCATCATTGCTTCCCCTCATCGTGCTCCTGATCCCCTTCTCCAGCAAGGATCTCCCCAAATCCAGTCACAGCACCATCTCTCCCCTTTTTCCTCGCCGGCGTCGATGACTCCCCGAATGGCGCCCGCCCGGAAATCGAAGCCCCCGGCCTCAGCCGCGAGCTCCCCATCCCCCGCAGCGGCGCTCCTGGCCTCCTCCATCGTTAAGAAAGAGGACCTCAACCCGGTGCTCCCGTTGAGGGCCGACGACAGCAATGAGTGGGGCAGGACCCGGATCCGGCCTGGCTCCACCGCGCCTAGCGATCGGCCGAAGACGTCCTACCCCTTCTTCCTCCACGGCGTCTTCGCCGGGTTGGTTCCGCCATTCTCTGATTTCTTCTTTGCTATCCTCAGGCACTACAAAATTCATGCTCTCCACCTTCAGCCCAACTCCATCCTCCTCCTATCCATCTTGGCTTTCTACTGTGAAGCTTTCGTGGGGGTGAGGCCTTCAGTGGCGCTCTTCTGCCACTTCTTCAGCCTGCGGTTCTCCACCGCGGCTCAACTGTCTGGGTGCGTCTCCTTCATTGATGTGCTCAGTGGGAACAAGCTCCTGAAGGCCGGGAAGAAGGTGGAGGGCTTCCGGCGCCGCTGGGTCTACCTGGACACCCGTGGCATCGACCCGCTCTTGGAGCTTCTGACGAAGCTGCCCGAGCGGATCCCAGAGTGGGGTTCCGCGAAGCTCAGTGACCCGCGGGCGAAGCCCGTCCTGGAGAAGATAGCCTCAGACATGGAGGCCAAGCTGCTGATGGGGGCGATGATCGTGAAGGAGTTCTTGGTGCAGCGCCTCGCGCAGCTCCAATCGCGTTTGAAGCCTTTGTGGGTGTACGAGGGCGTGGGAGACACGCTGAGGCTGCGCGTTGCTGGCTTGACGGGCGGAGAGACGGACGTGGCCTGGAACACCTTGCTCGGATGTATTCCGGGGGACATCCCCTAAGCCTACGCCCCGTTGTACAGCCATGATGCTATGGAGGCCCTGGTCGCCTCCATGCCCGCTTTCAACGAGTCGGGGCTCATGCCGTTCGACAACCCTGGTTCATCGGTGGAGCTATCCTCCGGCAGCAGTGGAGACGATGAGGACTCGGAGGAGACGGTGGAGGGCGACCTCGAGGAGGCGTCCCCAATGTCATGACGGGAGCTCCTCCTCGGCCTCGAAGATGATGATGCCGACGCGGGCAATCCCTCGGCCGCAGGTCCCCCGCGCCTCACCAAAACGCCTAGGAAGGCCGAGTCCACGCCTCCGACCGCGCGGATGTCCGGCCAAGCGGCCCCAGGCGAGGGGGTGCCAGTGCCTCTTCCGGAATGTCCTTCTCACCCTACCGGGACGACCGAGGGGAAGGGCCCGTCCCCGAAAGGCACGCCATCGATGGTTGCAGCGGCCCCCACTGACACGGCCCGGGTTTCACCGGCCAAGACCCCCCAGGGGATCCCTCATGTCCTCCGGCCGGCAACACCACAATGGGACCCGTCGGGGGCCACTCCGCCAGTCCCCGGGTCGAGACCGAGGCCGCGATGAAGAAGGAAGCGGCCGCGTCGGCCTCCGAAGAGGAGAAGAAGAGGAAGTGGGCTGCACCAGACGAGTGAGTATTTTTTGCCTTACCTTTCGATCGCGTATTTGTAATCCACGCGCTCATGATGCCCCTCGTCGCACCAAACAGGAGCGATGGCGTGGAGAAGAAGAAGAAGAAGCTGGCCGTCGACGTGAAGGTACCCATCATCCCGAGGGCGGCCTTGGTGCTTGGCTGCGGCCTCGGCGGACGCGGGAGCGCACCACGGCAGCCTGGCGTAATCCCCGGACGCGCGGGTAACAATGTGCCAGGGCGCATGAGAATGCCGCTTCCACTTGGTGCTTCACCGTCGCCACCCGGAGGGCCGACCATCAAGGACACGGGAGCTCATCCAGTAGTGCCCCTTGCCGCGGCCGCAGCAGCTCCAGCCCTGGGGGATGGGGCAATGCCCCATCCTTCCCCAGCCGAACCTGACTCAGGGAGCGTGGCGGCACAGCCTTAGGTGGAGCCGGCCCCCATAGTTCAGCAGGCCGTGGTGTCGGTTGCTCTTGTTGTGTCGCCGGGGCCGAGCGATGCCGAGAATAACCCGAAGACCATGGCGCCCGGAGTTGCTCAGGCTACGGCCTCATTGGCCACGACGCCTACTATCGTGCCAGCGCCGCTTCCTCGCCGGGCCCTCGTGCTCGCGAGCTGCAGTGCCCTGACCAAGGACGGAGCCCTGGCCGATGCTTACGCCGCGCTTGGCCGGTTCGAGGCGAACCTCCGAGATGCTGACCGACGCCTTGCCACGGAACACCTGGGGATTGCCTCGGCGTGGCTCCAGGTCGATACGGCGACCAAGGAGGCCTGGAGCCAGGCTGCGGCCTCCACTGCGGAGAGCAAGAAGGAAGCCGTCGAGGCTAAGGTGACCCGCGATGACACACTGGCAAAGGCGACAGTAGCCATGAAGCGTTGCGGTGAAGCGGAGGCTAATCTGAAGGCGCTAGGAACTGGCCACGCGCACCCAACAGCTTCAGCAGTGGGAGAACAACCTCAAGGCTCGTGAGGCGAAGCTCGAGGTCCGCAACACTGCGCTGGCGAAGGTGGTCGTGGAGCAGGCCAAGGAATGCGAGCGCTTGACTAGGCTGCAGGAGGGGCTGACCGGAGCCCAAGCGGCCCGGCTGGACGCCAGGGAGAAGGCCCTTGCCGACGCAGATGGGAAAGCGGTGGCGGACCACGACACCTTCTCCTCCCTCGAGCTCAAGGCCTTCCATGCGCTAAAGTCTATCTGCAGGGGAGACTTCGAGGGTCCGCTCATGGCTCCTGACGATGGTTATGTAGAATTTTCCTACAGTCAACCAGCATACCGTTCAACTAGCGCGTCGAGGGTCTAGCGTGTCCTACAGTCAACGCGGCTCCGATAGCAAGCGTTGTGACACCCCGGCTCAGAGCAACCAGTTTACCTTGCATTGCCAGCCCAGAGATCAAGTCTTCTGGCAACACACAACAACTTGGTACAGAAAACAACCACTTTATTGATGCTAGCGGAAACATAGGTTCAATATTACATCAAGTAGCAAGGCCAAGCGGCACACACGGTGCGGCTGAACAATATGTACATTATTTAATGAACATGAAGGGGCCTCGATCATGATAACTACGCGGCAGCGGAACGACGATGAAGCGGAACTCCATAGCACAGGGACACCGATGTGGACACGATCTAGACATGGGAAGCACTCCGATCCGGTAAGACTTTCCTGAAAGCCGGCATGACACGGCAGGTCAGTACATTGAATGTACTTGCAAGCTCACAACAAGCATAAGCATAATGGCAAACAATATCATGACAATTAAGCAAGTTAAATCCAATGTAAAAACATACTACTTATGAAGTGAATCAAACATGTGCACTGAGTCCCGCGGACTCTCTTACCAGACGGGTTACCTCGTAACCAAAACGGTGATCATACCCGGATCACAAACGAAACCAACACTTTGGTTCCCACAAAGATCATCTCATGATCTCACAAATCTCATCACTTACCCCGTGCCAAGCATATAAATTTAATGTGCAAGATTACTTAATCATGTTGATCCATGGTGTGACTTACTTACGAGCTATGTCCGTAACCGAGGACGCGGCTATCGATAGATTTAATAAACACTCTGCAGAGGTTAGCACACTGTACCCACACCACGGAATCCATGGCCTCGCACTCCCATTCGGGTGGACCAACGGCATTCCGATAGAACCCTCCCATTGCCATGACACTCTCCCGGCCACTCCGACCAACTCCCCTCTGAGATAAGTCATGGGTGGCCCCGTGTCTACCAAAGACATCAACGGCCACCATCGTGGCAAAACTTAAACGGCCCCAAACGGGGACAAGGTACCATAACAACAATTGGGCACACAAGGTTATGTCTGCTTACCAGGCTAGGGTACCGCATGCCCATAACCTTCCCTCGTTGGAGGTACTGACCAGAGGCATGACAACGGGCTGAATAACGGCCTTCCCATAAAGGCAAATGTGGTTGCAATAGGAAAACTCGATTCAGTGGCACCATGATTCGATCAACATTCTGTTCAAGTTGAATTAACATCAGGTTTAACTTGAAATAAAAATAACTCGAGTCACATTAAGCCATGAACATGCAACTATCCGACAAGCATCACATAACACTTAAAGTAAACAGGTCAACATCATCAAAGTTTCTACTTGCACTAGTCATCATTAAGCTTCACTGGTTTTAACACTCATCACTTTAGTTATGCCATAATATATGAAAATCAATAACTCACATAAAGAAAATACTACCGATCATATCCAAAAGCATAACCACTCAATCAAAACTACTTCTACTGCCTCATACTAGTCCATGCATTCAAATACTACTGTAACCTAAGCATTTCAACTAGGACAAAGTAACTAGCATATGCAATATTCATTTAATTAATTAAATGCCTGAAATGACTCATATTCAAGTTGGAAAAATCATAAATATTGAAATAACAACCATGCAGATGTTGGTGTGGTTGCCTTAGTGCAGAGGAGGTTCACACTCCTCCTGGTTTTCTTCAAGACAAGCTTCCCCCTCTGAAACTAATTAAAAACAGCAAAAGAAAATATCAAGAATCATTCTGAAAATCACCAGAAATTCTAGGCAGCAGAGAAAAATCTCAAAATTTGTGTGCTGCTAGAATATTTCAATACAAACACAATGCAAAAAGAATCAATTCATTTGGACTTATGGTTTAAAAGTTATGGCTGGTCGAAGTTGCTGGTCAAAATTTTGAATTAAATTTGAAATAAAAGAAACCCGAGGGGGTGACATCGAAGACGTATTCTTACAATACGCCTCCACTCGTACCGCTTCGGGCACGAGTGGAGAGGCTGACAGTGGGCCCCGCCTGTCGGGCTTGGGGAGAGGGAGAGAGAAACAGAGGGGTGGCGGTGCTCTGCCGGAGCTCACGCCGGCGAGGAGGGCTCGTCGGCCGATCTGAGAGGGAGGGATGGATAGAGGAGGCCACGACGCACCCGCCTGTACCCGTGGCTTGGCGAGAGGTGACCGGAGCAGCTCGGAACCAACGTCTCAAAAGGCGGCTGTGGTCGGATCTCGCCGGAGATGAAGAAGACGGCGGGCGGAGGCGATTCTAGGGGCTCCAACAGGGTCAGCTGGCACCAACGGACCACCAGGGGGTCGCTGGGGAAGAAGCTGGAGCTCGAGGAGTAGTGGAGAGGTGGGAGGCAAGCAGAGGGGATCGCCAGCAAGTTCGAGCTAAGGACGGCGGCCAGAGGCCTGCCCGGCCGGGCTGCGGCTTCTCTACTGCTTGTGGTGGATGGCGGAGTGGATGGATGAGCTCGGAGATGCCAGGGGGCTCGGTATTTATAGACGGAGGGGGTGGGGGTTCTTGGCTCCGCCGGAGGGCTCTGGAAGGCGGCGCACGGCGATGAGAAGTGCCAGGGAGGGGTGGAGAGGGCTCAGCGATCACGCGGCGACTGTGGAGCTTGCGGACGAGCACAGGAACTTGGGCGCGGACGAAGACAGTGGCACGGGGCGCACTGTGGCTTTGGCCGCGTCGTGCTCATGCTCGCTACGGCGGCTCCGGCGTCGGCGAGCGCCAGGGAGAGGTCAAGGGTGATGAGTCGAAGCTGGTGGCGCGGTGCGGCAGTCGGCGGCGAGCGCTGAGACGAGCACGAGCTGAACAGGGGCTCGGGCGCAGCGCAGAGCGCGTCGAACGCGTGCCAGAGCCCGTGTTCACACACGGTCACCATGCTAGCTCGGTCAAAACAACGCCCAGGCGATGCCAAACCATGTCTAACGTGTTGTCCGTGCAGTGTTTAGTCTAGGGGAAGAGATGGAACACTGCCAGGCCGACCAGATTGAACGTGAGCTAACCAACAAGTTTCTGGTCAGAAACTTTGTCACTGTGTTTGGAGAGGTTCTAGAAGGATTTTAGGGCTAATCTCTTGGGGTTAGGGTTTTCTTAGGAGGGTAATGAAGCTCAAGAAAAATCAGCCTCATTGGATCAAGGAATAATATACTTCCTATAGAAACTGCATTTTGAGGTCAAAACAGAAAATATTTTCTGTAGCAAAAATATTCCAAATAACTATGAAATATTTTTGCACAGGGAGGTGTGCCAAGGTCCAAAGAATATTTGGGAATTTTCTAAGATTTTTTGGAGCAAGAAAAATGAGGGTTGCTTTGGAGCATATGTTGCTGAAATGATTTTCAGAGAGGAAAATGAATATTTTTCATTTATGAAAAATATTCCTTGGGCCATTTTGGGATATATCAGAGAGAAAATGATGATTATGAGAGGGATGGGTCACTTGGGTGAAAATCAAGGACATTCCCAAGTGTTTAAGTCCGGGGCCTCCTGAGACGCCACCGCCGAGCGTCTATCCTCTTGAGATGCTATTGCACGCTGCGCCAAGCGCTGATACGAGGCGGCAATGTTCAGCAGGCCAAACGGCATTCAGACATAGTTACAGGGGTAGCCCCCACTCTGGCCAACGCGAGATGGCCAGAAGAGGTCCTGCGAAGCGGCCCAGTTGAGGCCCGGGATGTTGACGCAGATGTGCAGCTCGCCACCTGTGTCAGTGGTAGCAGTTGCACTGGTGGGTCGTGTGGGGCGACGATCGCCGCGCATGGCTTGCGCTTCCTGAAGCTCGTCGATCGCCTTGGTGATGAACTCTCGTGATCCTGGCGCCTCGCGCCGTGCTCCTTGGCTGTGGGGGCGCGCACCAAGGCACGCCTCCAAGTGGTGCCCGAGCACCTCCCTTGTCGCATTGGTCAGATCAGAGGCCCTCCAAATGGAAGCCCTCGAGCCCGTCCTGAGGGAGGCGCCGGGTGCGCCTTCCTATATGCAAAAGGGAGGGGCGCCCCGGCGACAGGAGCGGAGCCTAAGGCGTCGCCAGTGGATTTCTTGGCCTTCGGACGGCTCTTGGGGAGGAGCTACTTCTTCTTTGACGGGGTGGCCTCGGGAGGCATGATGTCGCCCTAGTCGTCCGAGTTTTCAGCCGGTGTGGCGATGTAGGCATGCTCAAGGGAGCAGATCGCGTCCTTCTCATCACAGGCGACTGTGATGATGCCGCTGCACCCAGGCATCTTGAGGACGTTGTAGCCATGATGAGTAGCTGCCATGAACTTGGCAAGCGCCGAGTACCCCAGGATGGTGTTGTATGGGAGGCCGATGTGGGCCACGTCGAAGTCGATGAGCTCGGTGTGGTAGTTGTCGCGCTTGCCGAAGGTGACGGGAAGGCGCACCTGGCCCAAGGGAGTGGTGGAGCCATCGGTCACCCCAGAGAATGCCCTGGTGGGCATGGGTTGGTCGTAGGGCACTTGAAGTGTCTCGAAGGTCTCGATGGAGAGCATGTTGAGGCCAGCGCCACCATCGATGAGGGTCTTGGTGACTGAGACATTGCTGATGGTGGGTGTGCAGAGCATGGGGAGCACGCCAGCCATGGCCGCGCACCTGAGTTGGTCCTTGGAGTCAAAAGTGATGGCGTATTGTGACCACCTGAGGGGACGCGCATCTTCGAGCTTCGGGAGGGCCGCATTCACCTCGCGAGAGAACTGCTTGAAGATGCGGTTCGAGGCAAGTGCTTGAGCTCCGATGAGGATGCAGGCGATCGTGCGAGGCTCCTGGTAGCCCCCAGCCCCATCGTCCTGATGGTTGTCGTCATTCCTCCTTGGCGGTGGCAGCAGCGGAGGGAGACCGGCGTTGCCCTGAGGACGGGCCTCGCGAGGCTGATCACGCCAAGGGCCGTCGCAAGGCTGATCGTGCCAAGCGCCGTCACAAGGCTGGTCACGCCAGCCCTGACGGGGATTGCGATTGTCCCAGCGGCCTCCACCACGGCCTCCTCCGCAGCCGAAGTTACACTCACCATGCTCGGGGCAGCGGCCCAGGCGCTCATCCCGGAGCGCCCTGAACTCTTGGTAGTCATCGGTGTTGTGGGTGTGCACATTGTGGAAGATGCAGAATGGGCGAGCGTCCTTGGGGGGCTCGTCACAATCACGGCCACGCTTAAGCTGAGGCTCTGCTACTAGCACGGTGGGGCACTTGCGCCTTGCTTCCTTGGCTTTGGCCTTCTTGTCTTTAGGGTCGACATCTGGATGCTTGAGGAGGGAGAGGCGGCCTTCTTCCGCCCTCGCACACCTGTCCGCCAAGTTGAACATCTCCAACACCATCCACAGGTCATCGTGGATGGCGAGCTCCTCGCTCATCTTGACGTCCGTGACATCCTCGGTGAACGCCGAGATGATGGCTTCGTCTGAGGCCTTTGGGATCTTGAGGCGAACATTGGTGAAGCGCTGAATATACTTGCGGAGGGTCTCACCCGACTGCTACTTCACGCGCCGTAGGTCGTTACCGGTGAGGGCGCGGTCACGGTTTCCTTGGAATTTGGCGATGAACCGCTCGCGAAGCTCATCGCAAGAGGAGATCGACCCCTCCGGGAGGTGCATGAGCCAGGAGCGCGCGCCGTCCTTGAGAGCCATGGGGAACCAGTTCGCCATGACCTTGTCGTCGCCGTTGGCCACCTCCATGCTTAGCGAGTAGAGTTGGAGGAACTCCGCAGGGTCAGGAACGCCGTCGTAGCACGGGGACAGGCCCGGCTTGAACTTGACCGGCCAGACAACTCGGCGCACTCACGAGTGAAGGCACGACAACCCGCCATGCTCACGGGTGTGGCCCACGCGAGGGGGCACGGTCTTGATGCACACGCGCGGCAGCCTCCGGAGCGGCTCTGTCTTGGTCCTGGCATGGCGGCGTGGGAGCGCACGTGCGTTGTACTGTGGCTGCTGCATGACCTGGTAGCTGGCCTCGTCCCTGGCCGGCGCCGGTGCTCCACGCGGTGGGTCGCGCAGACACGCGTCATGCCTCGGCTCGGCGTCAGTGCTGCGTAAAGGGGGAGGCGGTGGCGCGCCCTGCACCACGTCGCTTGCACGAGACGGTAGGGGACGGAGCGAGTGGGAAGGCGTCGGGGCCTCGCCGGTGGCATTGACGAGCTTGGTGATGCGACCAAGCCAGGCATCGTAGCCCTCGTTGGCGGGACGGTAGCGCAATAGCTCACGCGCCATGAGAAGCGCAGCCTACGCGTTCGCCGGCCCGCGACAAGCATGGGAAGATGACGCCATGGCGGGATTGAGGGAAGGCGTGGCGGTGCGGACGTCACGCTGCATGGAGGGCGGCAGCAAAGAGTCCTACTGCTCATGAGTAGCAGGGTCGGTGGCACCGTTAGCTGCGGGGGCAGCGGAGCGGCGTGGGGCCCGCGACCCTCCGGCACCATCTGAGCGACACAGGCTGCCTGGCGCTCGGCGCGAACTCGGTGGGCATCGGCCATGGAAGTGACGGAGCAGGGACGAAGCGAAGCGGAAGGGAGAACTTCAACACGCCCCTACCTGGCACGCCAAATATCAAGATCGGGGCTCCGCGGACCCAAATAAGGTTCAAACTCTGGGGCGTGTGCGAAGGATCTTGCCTAGCCGCGGCTCACTGCTCACCGCCCCATGGCTTGACTCCGACGAGTTTGTGCGAGCGAGAAGAAGAAGTGGACACGGTGGTTTACCCAGGTTCGAGCCACCTTGCGGTGTAAAACCCTACTCCTGCTTTGTGGTGGATTGCCTCACGAGGTGGATGAGGATGAACTAGTACAAGTGTGAGCTGCCTCGGGCGAGCTCGATGGCCGAAGGATTGGATCCTTCTCTATGGTGGAGACTAGTCTATATTTATAGTGGCCTTGGTCCTCTTCCCTCATAGCTTAGGCGGGAAGGGATACCACAATGGCCAATTTGAAGGGGGACATAAGTACACCCTATCCTGACTAAAGGTGGTCTTTGTTTGCAAAGCTTCTGGTCGTGACACCGTGGTGGGCTCAGCGATGACCTCCGTCCTGCCGAGCCAGCGGCATTGGTCTTGTTGCACCAGAATGGAAACCTTTGGGGGATTCCTTGGGAACCCGCAATGTCCTTGCCTCCTTAGCACCAAAGAGGAAACTATCCTCTCCTATGCCCGCTGGTGCCCTCCTGGCCTTGGTCGTCATGGCTCACGTCACCACGCACCTCGCGAGGTGGGACGCTTGCCTAGAGATATCCGCTCCTTGGGAGGCAGCCTCGGGAGACCGCCCTTCAGGAGGACTTGATGTCATTCGCTGTCGGTTCCATATCCGGCATATCTCGTAGTAGGGGTCCTAAGCTAGGCGTCTTGGAGCGATGGTACCACGGACACAGGATTTTACCCAGGTTTGGGCTCTCTCAAAGAGATAATACCCTACGTCCTGCTTTTGATTGTATTCATATTGGGGACAGTACAGAGTACATGTGTCTACCACGAGATTGTTCTAATGAATATTAGATGTTCTATTGACTAGCCTAGCCTCAGTTTATATAACACACCAGAGGCCTAGGGTTTAGAGGAGTCCTGGTCATGGGCGCCAAGTCTTGTGGAATCCTCCTTGTATGCGGCATGGGCTGCCCGAAGTGGCCCATAAGTAAACCGCCATGGGGGTCCTCGCCCCGATCCAGCTGGTCGGGAGATGACGTGGTGAGTAACCCCTAGTCCGGGAGACCATCAGTAGCCCCCTGAACCGGTCTTCAAGTTAGGGATGCTCCTCGATTCTTCCGAACTATTCTTCATCTTCGGTCGCCGGTCTTGAAAACTGGTTCAATAAATCTTCCCACATTCGATCTCAAGGATTGCCGAGCTAAATCCGAAGTGTTAATACGTCGGGCATCCGAGGAGCCCTTTAAGTCTTCAGCCTTTATCAATGCCTTGTGATTTTTAAGCCACACCTCAGGTTTGAAGTGTTTTCCCGTGCGGCGGTGTCCTCTCGCGTCCGAGATCCAACGCCGGACTATATCCGAAGAGTCTTTTTACAGCTGAGCACCAACGTCGGACTGTATCCGAGCTCGAACGCCGGACTACATTCGAGGTGTCATAGATTACCTTGGTCTTGAAAAAGTTAAAGGGGTTCAACCGAGCTAAATGCCAGAAATGCCCTCTATGGAGCCAGCCACTTGCATCCGAGCTTTATGCCAGACTACTTTCGAAGTATCTTTTGCAGTCGAGCACCAACGCCGGACTATATCCAAGCTCCAACGCCGGATTGTACCTGAGCTCCAACGCCGGACTGCATCCGAGGTGGTGCACCACCTCGGCCATGGACTGATTTTTATGAATTTAATTCCGATTTGTGCAATGTATTCTCTGTAGAGATATATAGCCAGTAGCCCTCAAGGTGTGTGTCTGTTGAATGTCCGGCATGCACCTGAAGGATAGCATAAAATCGCAGATCCCAGTAGCCCTTGAGACTCAGGTCGATTCACGAAATCGGCCTGAGTATCAATTCCCAGCTCGGCAGCATACTTAGGAATAGAAACGCGGTGTAATATATTAGAGTAAATAGTGATCGACAGACGGGCCCTTGAGGGAGGGTCTTGAAAAAGTTGCCGTAATATATCAGCTTGATGCCGAATAGGTCCATGATGGTACCTATTGTTGTCTGAAGACGCGTTTGCCCATAGCTCGAACAAGCCGAACACTGAGCACTTTGAATTTTCTGCATTGAATAGGCAATGCAGTAGGCCCTGAGCCACTGGTCGGGTGGCAACACCAGATCAGGGGATCGATGTACCCCTTTAATATTTGTAAATGATAAGCCCGAAGCCCAGTAGCCCCCGAGCCTTAATTTGGGCACGGGTGGCCGAATTAAGGATCAATATCCGGAGTAAAATCACAAATTATGTGTAATGATTTTATGTATAATTAATGCTCGGATCCGTATTGTACAAAACTTTGTTGACCGACCATCAGCTTCAACCTCCTCGGCCAGTAGCCGGGGAGTGTTTGTCCTACTTTATAAAGCCTTTATAAGGGCAAAGATTTACGACAAACAAAGCAATCCGGTCATACGGTTTTATAAACAAAGGTACGCAGAGAGATAACTTATATTACTTTTTAACGTAAGAAACATCTTCCAAAGAAAATAGTCCCGCTATCGGTTCCTTTCTTTGGTTGTCATGCCGACCATGATCATGAAACCTCACCTCCGATCATTGTGGGAGAAAAATATTGAGGATTTAGTTCGGGGAAAGTTCCCGAACTCTGTGGTCGAAATTTTCACTTCCATCGTTGCCGACCAATTATATCCTTTAAGATTGCTAGCTTTCGGCTTCACCCAGTCTGAGGTACTAACCCGGATGACCCGGTAGCAACAATCATAGAAGTGCTCCCTTTACCGCCTAGCCGAACAATCGGGAACATAGGGGATAGGGGTAAGCACAGGAGCCAGGCAACCCAGCTCGGCCAAAATCTTAAGTCAAATTTGATGCATATTTATGGCTTTATAACGATAATTACGGAAGGCAGCACTTGTATACTGAATACAAACCCTGATGATATATGTTTATTTTGACTCCATTGCGACCGTTTATCAGTTGAAAGTGGCCCATCGTTGGCCTCTACCCCTTTGTAGATACTACGCAGGGTGTTTCCGCAGTAACAAGACAACCCTTAGCCGACGTCTCGGAGCCCGGAGGCGGTTGTGTTAGCGGAAACAAGGCAATCAGATATGCTGGCTTTATAACTTTCACTTAGTCATAGGAGCTTTAAACTGGGGAAGCTAGCTACGAGCCCTCGGCTTGTGTTCGGCACCGACCGAAGTCTAGCCATTAACACTTCGGCCAATGTTATGAAAGGCCCATCATTTAACACGGGGTAATCAGTATCGATCTATAGTTTGACACCATCATCGGATCACTGACCAGTTTACGCCCATTGTGACAGTCAGTTTTCGGCTTTCTCCACTGAGGTGCTTAACCATTCGAGCTGGAAGCACAATCGCAGTGGTTCTCCCTTTGCACACCTAGCCGAACAAAGCGAAACGTAGGAGGCAAGCATAGGAGCCGGGCAACCCAACTATTGACCGAAGACACAATTCGAAACTGATGCATATATAGCAATATCTGAGAATGTTTTTGCCGAATCTCTAAAGGTGTCCGGCGTTGCACTGCGAGACTTATGCTGGAAACACACAAATAGGTTAAAAGTGCCATAGGCTTGGAAAACCAAAAAACTTCAGCAAAAACTTTACGTCCGAACTAAATCAAGTTTTTGGTGCCAATTCGAACATTGGTCTTAAAATTAGTTTGTGCTTTCATCGTGTCTTAACTTGACACATCCGATCTCAAGACTTCAAGCGGGTCAGCCTTCGGCTTCAACCTCCCTATCCCGAAGGCGGAGTGTTTCTCAAAGGCCAGTTTAGCGAACTAAACTTGAGCGGCTTTAGAGAGAGACCAGGCCATCTGGCTATTGACCGTACACTTGAGTCGAAAAAGGAGTGGTAGAAAAAGACTTTGCAACGACTTCGAAGAAGAACACTTATTATAAAACATCTCATATAAATTTAAGAGCCCCCAGTTAACATGGAAAAGGAAGTGTTTTTAACAAACAACATTTGTTGACAAACTAAGTTTTTAACACAAATATAATGTTTGGTTGAACCGAACAAGAATTAAAAAAAACTGAGCATGGAAGCGACTTAGCAGGTTAACGTGCTCGGTGTCGATGCGCGGCCCGAGCTTACGGCGGGACGAGGTCCCAGCCCCCAAGCCGGTCCCGAGGTGGCGGAGCGAAGAGCTCGGCACTCCGAAGTGGCGACATAGCACGGCTAATGTGGCGAGTGGAACCCCCAGTCCGACTGAGGCGACGGAGCAGGCCGGCAGTATGACGCCGAAGTCCCCGATGTGGGTTAATGAAGTGATGACGAAGCCCCGGTCCAGCCGAGGTGACGTGGTATGTCGGTACGCTGAGGTGACAGCGCTGCCCAGTCCGGATCATTTATCTGTGCACAGAAAATAGTGCAAGCCGGAGATAATAGTAATAATAATAATTTAAAAAAAATTGTTGCATAATTAATAATTTATGCAAAGTGAGTAATAAAAGAAATATGGCATCACCCCAGTCACCCCAGTCACTTCCTATATCCATGCGTGACATCATAACGGATCTTTGGGTGGATATGTCAGGTCTTGTCAATCAGAAAATCGAGGCATATATTCAGCCTAAATTTATTGTCCCCATGGGGTTTCGCGTCTGCCGTTTTGGGTTCTATCCCCTTATAAATAGGCCGGCCGCTCCTGGGGCTCACTTTTCACCTCTTCCGATCCTTGCTCTTCTTCTTCCTTTCGCTCCTGACGCTACTGTGACCACTTGAGCTCGTCCCCCTCGAAAGCAACTGCAACAGCAACTGCTACCCTCACTGGAACTCGTCGGGAATGCCACGGCCACTCTCACAGAGCTCGAAGTCTTCAAACTCTCCTTCGAAGATCTGTGAGTGCGCTATTACACCTCTGTAATTTTCTTCATCATAGTTCTTCACTAGTTCGTCAGTGTTCATCCATAGTTCATCTAAGTAAAATGGCCATAGTTCCTTTGTAGATCCATTTAGCCTTGTATGCTGGAATCAATCTGTGACCAATTTGTATGAGATATAAATCACTTCACAATCAATATAGATTTCTTGTGTAGTCAATCCCATAGTTGTCACCTCAATTAGGTCTATTTCATTTCCCTTTCTCTGCATATTAAGATCTGTAGCCGAACTCAAATCAAAACAGTAGTTGATTATGACTGCTTTGACCCGGAATCTGCTTTGTAACACTAGCCGGGTCACAAGTTGTAGCGATATCTTTTGCCGGGTTATACTTATTCCAGCTCACAAACTCTTGGGTCATAGTAATTCATAGCTGTTTAGAAATTTATAATAATCCTGAATAACTATTGTTATGACCCAGAAAATTTCCCTTGTAATCCTTTGTCGGGTCTCAAACCTTAATGACATTTTCGCTGGCTTGTTCTTACTTTGCCGGCTCTCAAAGTACAGTAATCCATAACTGCCTCCCACTTGTAGATATCTATCTTATTTTGACCTTCATGACCCATGTGCATACGGGCGACTCATAATTTGTTCTTCTCATATTGTAGTTGAGTTTTATTGCATACCAAAATCATGGCTCCTAAGTAGCAAAAGCCGTCAATTGTACCAAGTCAAACATGTCGCAACTTCCACTTAATGGCTTGGTGAATTCTGGTCTGCTGCCGGCTCAGAATCAAATTGAATGGCGGGTTCCAGAAGAAGAGACTTGGCCTGCTCAGGGTCCAAATGAAATTATCATCTTTGCTGATCACTTGGACAGAGGCTTTCACCCTACGGGTTCGAAATTCTTCTGTGACGTTCTTCACTACTTTGGCATCAGACTACAAGACCTCGGTCCCAACTCGGTGCTTAATTTAAACAACTTCCAAGTCTTCCGTGAGGTGTATCTGCAGATTTAGCCGTCTGTCAGCTTATTTCAAGAATTCTTCTACTGCAACCGTCAAACTGAATGTAAAAAACGGGCTGAGTCTGGAATGTGGTGGAGTCACAATCCAGCGAAGGAGGAACTCGAATTTCCCTGAAATGCCTCTAGTGAGTCATCCTAAGGGATGGCATAAAACTTGGTTTTATTGCAAATATACATCACCGAATCAGCAATCTCAACTGTCGGGTTCTAGACCAGACCGGCTTGAGTCTGCAACGCAATTTGATACTTACTCTTCTGTTGAAGAGAGGGAAGCACTGAAGCTCCTTTATTCTAAGATTAATGCTTTAATAGCACATGGTCTCTATGGGATCGACTTGACATAGTGCTGGATGAGCTGGAGGATCCAGTCCCTTAGTCTCAGAAACCGGCTCATGCACCAGTACATGGGCGAGCTGAGTGATGACTTGCGCTTCAGTAAGTTTGACTTGCCTGCCAACGATTTCATGAAGGCCATCAAGAAGCTTCTTGGCAAGAACTGGGAAATAATCGTCATTGTGGGTCTCGCCCCTTTCTATGCTGGTAACCCGGCACCTGAGGTGAGTCGCCATTTAATCTTCCACTTATATTACTTATACGACTTTTCTCTTTTGCCTTACTTAATATGCCAGCTTGTCCTTTGCACAGGAAAACGCAGAATGCTGGAAAACTGAGCCTCGAATTCCCACCCCTCCTAAGGATGGGTAACATAAAAGAGGAAGAACATGAGGTAGAAGAACTTGACTCTCTTGGTTGCCTCTTTAATGAACTTGCTGACGCCGACACCTCTTAGGAACACACTGGGACTAGCCGAGCTAGCAAGGCAGAGGTAAACCCATCTTCTTCCGACTTGGAACCAATTGGTCAAAGAAGAACCAGAATACAGTCCGTAAGGTACCATTTTCACACCCAGTAGCTCACTTAGATAAAAACATATCTTTGAAGAAAATGCAGCACGAGGTCGGCTTAAAGAGGAAGACCCGGGCCAGTTCTGTCGAGTTATGAGACGACCTATCATATCAGTCTTCTATGCACCGTGCGTGAACCCATGATCCTCTTAACCCGGCGCCATCCTGCCCTACGGCGGATCAAATCAAGATTCCATTGAGTTGCTCTGACCCATATTACCAGATGACCAGTCCATCTTCTGATGAGTCCAGCGCCAGTCAAGTGTCGACTTTAAACATCAACCATGGGTAAGTGCTTCAAAAAAATTTGTTTAACTTCTCATCATATTTCTTCTTTATTGATTCTCATATTTGTGTTAATCCAAAGCCAAAGCTTTTGTGAGGAACAAAGCTGGCGGGTCTTTTGTTGCTGTGGCAGGGACTGAGGAGGCAAAGCCTTCTCATGATGTTATAATGGACAACTTGGAGGTCAGGACGACCCGGCTGGTCAACACGAGCCGGCTTATCAAGATGACTCAGAAATCCAGGACGACCCTGTTTGGCCTCCACTTCTCCTGTTGTGGAGGAAAATAAAGAAGATCCAAAGAATGACCCGGCTGCTAATGAGCCGATGAACAAGGCGCAGGATGACGTGGTTGTTACTAGTGAACACCACGACCTAGCTCTTGAAACCCCAACGACCCTGGCTAAAATCATAGCAAAAGATGAGTCGCCAGCTGAGGATAAAGGGAAAGCCGTCATTTACTTCTAGTCTTTTGAAGACTTGGACGTAAATTCTGTTCATCAGAATTTTCTGACCCGACTGTCTGAGAGCTGGCAAATTGAATCCACCATGGTGAGCACCCTCAGGAGAAAATATGAAGTATATTTATTTTCTCCCTTATTCATATATATGTAGCCTCCAAGTCTTAAGTGAAGAAAATAATGATTTACTTGAGACTTGATTAAATTAGAAACTTGAAATAAATCCAGCTTGATATAACTGACCCGCCATTGTAGTTAGCATGTAACTGTACTCAGATGTAGCCCCCAAGCGTCGGGTCACTTTGTAATAGTGAGTTGGGGCTTCGATACGTCTCCAACGTATCTATGATTTTTGATTGTTCCATGCTATTATATTATCAATCTTGGACGTTTTATATACATTTACAAGCAACTTTATGTCATTTTTTGGGACTAACCTATTAACTTAGTGCCCAGTGCCAGTTGTTTTTTGCTTGTTTTTTACTTTGTAGAATATCAGTAACAAACGAAGTCCAAATGACACGAAACTTTTTGGAGATTTTTTCTGGCGATAAGAGACCCTGGAAGCTTTGGGAGGCCACGAGAAGATGAAGGACTGGCCCACTAGGCACCAGGGCGCGCCAGGGGCCTCTGGCGTGTCCTGGTACCTAGTGGGGCCCACAAGCCTCCGTTTGACCTAACTCCGCCCCTATCTTTCCCTAATAATAAAGCAACTATTGCTTCTGCCCGCTCACCGTCATCTACTTTTTTTTTGAGGGATCCGTACGTAACTAAGCATCGTTAATCCGTAATAAGCGAAAAAAATTTGTTCGTTAAATAATTTTTACGTCCGTCCGGCACATCATTGCTTTGGGCCGGCCCACGCCGCGTTCTCCGCACGCCCACGGCACACAGGTCTTCTACAATTCGTCAACAACTAGGACACCTTGGAGCAAAGTAAAAGGGGATCGATGGAGTTTAGGTCACGTCCACCTCGCCACCACACCTTGCACCGGCCCCTTCGATCTCGGATGCGGTCGACGGGGAACACGCGCGGTCGCTGAAGGCTAGACGCGCGGCGGTGCTGTGGCTGGAGTTCCGGGCGCTCAACTGGGACCGGTAGGCGATGTGTGTGGTGGCATCAGTCAGTCGGTTGCTGCACGCCATGGCAGAGCGCGGCGAGGCCGAGCACCCGCCTTTCGTTTCGAGTTGGGGTGTTCCTTGATTTATTTTCAGCAGCAGCTTCATTACGTAATTCATTGGGTCTACAACGATTTTGGATGGGCTCCTAACGAGCTTATTTTCACTATTTTTGTTTGTAGTTTTCCAGTAATTCTAGATACATGTTTGAAATTTTGGGTCTTTTTTTGTTTAAACCGTCTATCTCCTTCGCTTGTAGTCATTTATCATTCAATTAGTGAAGCATAAATTCATTCGATCTCCCGATATTAATATTAATCAAATTAGCAAGCATCTTTTTTTTAGAAAGAAAGCCCTTTTCCATTTTAGCAAAATTCTTTCTATTTATACCTACTTTAAGGTATTCATCATTGCAGTACAACTGTTGCAGTAGAATGACAACAAATTCGTGTATAGGGAACTAGATTAGCTTAGCTACCTATCTAATTTATTGTAGAGATTCTGGGATCTGCGATTGGACATGGAAAATAGAAATACTTTTTCTTGGGTAAAGGAACAGATAACTCGATCGATTTCTGTATCGATCATGATATACGTAATAACTCGAACATCTATTTCAAATGCATATCCCATTTTTACGCAGCAGGGTTATGAAAACCCACGAGAAGCAACTGGACGAATTGTATGTGCCAATTGCCATTTAGCTAGCAAGCCCGTCGATATTGAAGTTCCCCAAGCTGTGCTTCCCAATACTGTATTTGAAGCAGTTCTTCGAATTCCTTATGATATGCAATTGAAACAAGTTCTTGCTAATGGAAAAAAGGGAGGGTTGAATGTAGGTGCTGTTCTTATTTTGCCCGAGGGATTCGAATTAGCGCCGCCCAATCGTATTTCCCCTGAGTTAAAAGAAAAGATAGGAAATCTTGCTTTTCAGAGTTATCGTCCCGATAAAAAAAAAATTCTTGTGATAGGCCCTGTTCCCGGTAAGAAATATAGTGAAATTGTCTTTCCTATTCTTTCCCCTGATCCTGCTACGAAGAAAGATGCTCATTTCTTAAAATATCCCATATATGTAGGGGGAAACTGAGGAAGAGGACAGGTCTATCATGATGGTAGCAAGAGTAACAATACAGTCTATAATGCTTGGTAAGAATATTATATCTATACTTCCATCTCAAGAAATTCTTTTTTTCCGCAGGGGGTCGTGATGTCTTTCTACGGAATCGCAGGCCTATTCATTAGCTCCTACTTGTGGTGTACTATTTTGTGGAATGTAGGTAGTGGTTATGACCGATTCGATAGAAAAGAGGGAATAGTGTGCATTTTTCGTTGGGGATTCCCTGGAATAAAACGTCGCGTCTTCCTTCGATTCCTTATGCGGGATATCCAATCAATTAGAATTCAGGTTAAAGAGGGTCTTTATCCTCGTCGTATTCTTTATATGGAAATCAGGGGCCAGGGGATCATTCCCTTGACTCGTACTGATGATAAATTTTTTACTCCATGAGAAATTGAACAAAAAGCTGCCGAATTGGCCTATTTCTTGCGCGTACCAATTGAAGTATTTTGAGGTATCTTTTTTGAACTGAGTTGAATGAAGAAAAGAAGAATTGGAAGATGAAAAGTTTTCTCAACACGGGGAGGAAGTCCCTTCTAAATTGGATTTGTTATTGTAAGGGGATTTTTAAGTATTTATCTAAAGGAAGGAACAAACGAGGATAAGAGAAATTTGCTTTTAATTTTTTTATCCAAGTGAGATATATCGCATACTATTCTTCCCTTTTCATCCGAAAGGGCTTTTTTTATTCTATTTCACTATTTCATTCCATCTAGATCTAAGAAAGAACTCAATGCACTGAAATTCCACTAATAACTAATATACAAAAAAGAAGAATAGATACAGGGTATCAAACCTATAGAGTTTTTGCTTCAAAGAAATAGAAATATCATCATATAGAGTCAGGGAATGGAATAGAGTCAGCGAATGAAGCATATTCATTAACAACTCCATTTACAGATCAAAAATGAAAAAAAAAGAGAAAGCATTGCCTTCTTTACTATATCTTGTATTTATCGTACTTTTGCCTTGGGGGGGTCTCTTCCTCATTTAACAAATGTCTGGAACTTTGGATTAAGAATTGGTGGAATACCAGGCAATCTGAAACTCTCTTAACTGATATTCAAGAGTAAAGGATTCTAGAAAGATTCATAGAATTAGAAGAACTTTCTCTCTTGGATGAGATGATAAAAGGGAAACTAAAGACACATGTACAAAAACCTCCTACAGGAATACACAAGGAAATAATACAATGGGTCAAAATAAATAATGAGGATCATCTCCATACCATTTTGCATTTCTCGACAAATATAATCTGCTTGGCTATTCTAAGTGGTTCCTTTTTTCTGGGTAAAGAGGAACTTGTCATTTTGAATTCTTGGGTTCAAGAATTCTTCTATAATTTAAATGACTCAATAAAAGCTTTTTTATTCTTTTAGTAACTGGTTTTTTGTTGGATTTCACTCCACCCGTGGTTGGGAACTAGTAATTCGTTGGGTCTACAATGATTTTGGATGGAGCCACCTCCTGTTGTTCCTCCACTATGTTCATCAATAGAATCTGAACTCGAGCTTTCAGCGGCAGCTTTTAGTATCCTAGCGCATTCATCAACTTCAGAGTTACCACTGGGGTCACTTTTCTCAAGAAATCTGGAAAGAAGCGAGGATTCTCAAGAAAGATATGTCTGCTTACAAAAAATTGCCTAATGGAAAGTAGATAAGAGGCTTATGAAGTAAGAAACACATGCCTACATAGTAGACATAGCAGGCTTCTGATTTCTCTGATTCTTCAAGACTTGAGGCTATGAAACATCTATCTAGGTCGCCACACTTTAGCTACCTTCATTTGATGAGGTACATTCAGATTCGGTCTGTTTATTACTTTATGGATTCTTAACTTCTCATTACAGTGCTGGACAATTTGATGAAAAATTATCTTCTCTTTGATGGTCAAGGTTCTAGAGTTCATTACTGTGAAAGAAGACATATATTTGCCTCATGAAATTGCCAGTAGAATGGCAGTTAAGACGAGTAAAAATCTATGACAGGCCATATATTATTTTGAAGCTACATGGAAAGCAAAGTAAGCACATGGATCCCTCCTCCTTTCATGTTCTGATTGTATGTCGCCATAAGTATGGTCCAATTTGGGAGCCACAATGTGCCAGCAGCTCAGCAAAGAACTGGTCAATGTACTGTACGAGTGCTGCTTCTATGTGGAAAATGATGTTGTGCTACCAAATGCAATCGTTCCACACCATCATTTGATTCTCCTTTGTTTTTGAAGTGTTTGCAAGTTCCAAGTGTTATGATATTAATCATGAGCGTGATTTTAAATTGCGTGCGATTTGGCCTCGATCGCCCCATAATTGCTGCAAGGAAACCGCCCCACGATTTTCATGTAGTAGAAAATCGCAGGAGATTGTGGTAGATCGCACCGACTTAGGCTACAATTTCGCTGCAAATTTGGCTGCACCTAAATCCTTTGTCCCGCTGATTTTAATCAGTGATCATGAGTAACAGTACTAAATTTTCAACTGATCTGTAGAGGTGCATGTTTCATCCTTGTTATCATTCTTGCTTATTGATTGCCTGTTCATTTGTTTTTTTTAATTATTGATGCTACTTTTCTTGTGTCAAAAGAATTACTATAATTTTTATTTTCCATATTGATAAACAGCTCCCTTAACAAACACAACTATCCATTCATAGAAGATCAATGTGTTTTGACCAGAAGAGAGGAAGAAATATATAATATGTGATAGAAAATCGTAGACGAGTAGTATGCTACCCACTGTGTTTTGCTATTCAGTACACCTGAGATTCGTTTTTGAACTTCACAACAAGAGTAACATTTATTGATTTGACTTCTGCGTAGGCAGTATCTCATTGGAGGGAAGATCGGAAAATAGATTGAGCATATAATGTGTCAACTTATTTCATTTTCCGTGTAAGCTCTGCTCTACCTAATGCTTACATGGTCTATGTGATCTCAAGAGCCCAGCCAAGATCATGCTTACATGGTCTATGTGCTTTTTCAAGTTTGGGCAGCGAACACGAGCATCCATTCATTATTTTTCAAGTTTGGGCAGAGCTTTGAGCCCTTCGCCAGAGGCCCCATCCCTAGATTGCTGGAGGATCAAGATGATGTCATTAGGGTTCCCATGACCATGATTGCCACATTTGATCTCCTCAAGCATGCCCCAAGCTCGTAAGCTTCTCATATCTTTGGTCCTTCCTTTAGTTGTTGCAAATTCGCCTTCAGTTTACAATGCCAGAAGGACACTAACCATGTCTAGCATCATTCGATAAGCTCAAGTCATTATTGTTATGGACACAAGAAAGTATATCTATATTCGTAGGTAGTATCTGAGAATTATCGTCTTGACACTGGCCAAGCATAAACTGACATAGCGACATCTTTCAGCAATTTCCCATATTAGTTCAAGTAGTGTGTTGCTGTACTTTTTAATAGGAACTGAGTCACACACAAAAGGGCCAGATTTTCAGGCACATGGTCCATGATTTGTACAAATAACCAGTTGTAAATCTTAATTTACTTGCTATTGGAAAAGACGGTTGGTTTCGAACCTTCCACGTTGAGAAACTATAAATAGTATGCATGTGCTTTTCCCTTTCCCCCACATCAGACTGTTGCTCTAATGTTTATTACAGGTTGAGAATGGCAAGAAGATGCTTATTCTCCATGGTGCAAAGACTAGCACAGTTTCTAATTCCATGCTACAAGATTTTCACCTGAAGCGTGATCATTATGTGAAGTACGCCAAGAATAACAACATGAGGCCATTTGAGAGCGGGGTTAAACTTCCCTGGGTTTCTTCTCCCTTAAATCTTACTGCAGCCTTTTATTCACATTTCATATTGTGTAGCTGGTGACGATGAGGAACTGTTATCCAGTTGAGAAAATAAAGACTAAATCGATGATGCTCTCAAATGTAAAATGACTTTTTGAGCTAGATAGCGATTTTGTGAGCACCAATATAGAACCTATAAACCTTTTCCATGTTTGCTATAATGATCTTTTCATTTACCTTTGTATATTAAACTAGAGAATATTATTCTGCATTTAGTAAACCGTTACTTTGTATGTGTATGCAGTATGATTGTATGGTTCTCACTCAAAGTAGAGGCCCAACAAACCTTTTTGGAAGGACTTATGATCATGGGATATATGATCTTGCACGACCCGTTGCAACGCACGGGCCCTTGTGCTAGTAAATACTCTAAAATCAGGAAACCTACCAGGGAGTCCACGAAATACTTTTTTGCCACTGCAAGTTCTAGAACCACGACATCCCATCTAGAGGCCTTTTTCGGCACTCTGCCGGAGGGGGATTCGATCATGAAGGGGGCTCTTCATCATCCTTGCTACCCTCCGATGATGTGTGAGTAGTTTACCACAGACCTATGGGTCCATAGTTAGTAGCTAGATGGCTTCTTCTCTATTTTTGATCTTCAATACAATGTTCTCCTTGGTGTTCTTGGAGATCTATTTGATGTAATGAATTTTTGCGGTTTGTTTGTTGGGATCCGATGAACTGTGAGTTTATGATCAGATCTATCCATGAATATTATTTGAGTTTTCTCTGAACTCTTGTATGCATGATTGTTATAGCCTCATATTTCTTCTCCGATTTATTGGTTTGGTTTGGCCAAGTAGATTGATTTATCTTGCCATGGGAAGAGGTGCTTTGTGATGGGTTCGATCTTGCGGTGCTCAATCCCAGTGACAGAAAGGGACATGACATGCATGTATCGTTGCTATTAAGGGTAACAAGATGGGATTTATTTCATATGTGAGTTTACCTTGTCTACATCATGTCATCTTGCTTAACTCCGTTTTTCCATGAACTTAATACACTAAATGCATGTTGGATAGCGGTCGATATGTGGAGTAATAGTAGCAGATGCAGAATCATTTTGGTCTACTTGTCTCGGACGTGATGCCTATATACATGATCATTGCCTTGGACATCGTCATAATTATTTGCTTTTCTGTCAATTGCCCAACAGTAATTTGTCTACCCATCGTATGCTATTTTTATGAGAGAAGCCTCTAGTAAAAACTATGGCCCCTGGGTCTATTTTCTATCATATATTAAAATCAAAAATACCTTGCTGCAATTTTATTTTATTTTGTATTTTTGTTTGATCTATCTATCAAAAACAATACCGTTTAATCTTGCTCGTAACCGTTGAGGGATTGACAACCCCTCTACGCGTTGGGTTGGAAGTATTTGTTGTTTGTGTGTAGGTGATGTTTACATAGTGTTGCTTGGTTCTCCTACTGGATTGAGAACCTTGGTTTCATAAATGAGGGAAATACTTATCTCTACTGTACTGTATTATCCTCTCCTCTTCGAGGAAATCCCAACGCAGCTCACAAGTAGTAGGAAGAATTTCTGGCGCCGTTGCCGGGGAGACATCATCAATATCTATCAAGTACTTACGCATAAACTTTCATCTCCTTGCATTTACATTATTTGCCATTTACCTCTCGTTTTCATCTCCCCCACTTCTAAAAAGTTTTTAGAAAAATACAAAAATATTTTTCATTTGCCTTTTTCTTGTTTGCTTCTTTGCCTGCTTGTTATCTTGTTTGCGTAGTCATGATGTTTCAAGAAAATTATTGTGGTATTTCCTATCCTAATATATTGGTGGAGATCGAGAAAAATACTAAGGCTTACATGACCACGCAATTTGAGCATAATATTTTTTACCGAAGAACTTAAGGAACACTATATTTTACTTGATGCCATCGCGAAACAACTTGATCATGTCAGTGAAGAGGTTGCTAATCTATAATCTCAGATCGCCAACACAGAAAATTTGCTAGGAAAAATTTCTGATGCACAAGCTACACAAGTAAATCAAATGGCAGCTAAGCCAAAATCTCTAGAAAATAGTAATGATGAAGAGATTAAAATGATTGGTGTTTCTTCTATTGATTCCTTGTTTAGTAATTTTAAACTTGATGATAGTGGACTGAAGAAGAGTCAACTTTAGTTAGAAGGCGTCCCCATAATTCAGAGGGTGAAAATCTTGATGAAAAAATTGCTAAAAGTGGGTTTGGCAATGTAAAAACTTTATCTAGTGATGTGCCCACTCTCTTAGATTACAAAGATTTTAATTATGATAGCTGCTCTTTGATTGAGCGTATTTCTTTGTTGCAATCCATGCTAAATTCACCCAATGCCTATGAACAAAATAAAGCTTTTACTAAACATATTGTAGAAGTAATGATGAAAGCCTTAGAAGAAAAGTTAGAACTAGAGATTTCAATTCCTAGAAAATTATATGATGAATGGGAACCCACCATTAAAGTCAAGATTAAAAATTATGAATGCAATGCTTTATGTGATTTGGGTGCTAGTGTTTCTACAATTCCGAAATCTCTATGTGGTGTGCTAGGTTTTACCAATATAGATGAATGTTCTCTCAATTAGCACTTGGCGGATTCTACTATTAAAAAGCCCTTGGGTAGAATTAATGATGTTCTTATTCTTGCAAATAGGAACTATGTGCCCGTTGATTTTATTGTACTTGATTTTGATTGCACTCCATCTTGTCCCATCATACTTGGTAGACCATTTTTACGAACTATATGTGTCGTTATTGACATGAAAGAAGGGAATATTAAATTTCAGTTTCCGCTAAAGAAGGGTATGGAACACTTCCCTAGAACTAGAATTAAGCCACCATATGAGTCAATCATGAGGGCCACCTATGGAACTAAAACAAAAGATGGCAACACTTGAAACTATGCATTATGCCTAGCTAGGGGCGTAAAACAATAGCGCTAGTTGGGAGGCAACCCAATAGTTATCTTTTAATTTTTTTTGTTTTCCTTTCTGTTTTTCAATAAATATACAATTATACTACTGCTATGATTGTGTTTTAGTATTTCAATTAGTGTTTGTGCCAAGCAAAGCCTTTGGGATGATTTGGGTGATTGTTGCTTCGATTCTGTGCATTAATAGAAACTTTTGCGTCCAGTAGAACAATTATTAAATTTACTGGAGCACGATAAAATTCTGAATTTTTTACACATGATTGATATACAAATTTCCCACATGTTCATAATTTTTCAGTATTTTTGGAGTTACATAAGTATGGTCAATGTTCAGAATATTATCTCGGATGTATGGCGCTATACCTGGGGCAAAACTGTTTTCAAGTCGACGGATTATTATCGTTTTTTCTTCCAGGAGGTTCAAACGCATAAAGCTTTTACATGGCTTTGGAAATCCAAATGCACCATGAAGATCAAGGTGTTTGGCTGGCTTCTCTTCAATGATAGGCTAAACACGGTAGATATGCTCAAAAGAAGACATTATAACATTGGAGATGACCATGACTGCCTCCTCTTCGGGCTTAACGTCGTGGAGATAGTAGATCATATGATTTTCACATGCTCATTCAGTCCCCAATGCTGGGCGAGGACTGGCCTAGACTGGACACCCTTCTCTGATCGTCTTCATGCCATCCAAGATAAGAAGAACAACCAAAACTCACCGATGTTATTGGAGAAATTCCTTATTGCAGCATGGAGCCTTTGGAAAGAAAGAAATAACAAACATTTCAGAGCGATTGACCCCACCTTGCAGTCTTGGATTGAGAGATTCACTAGAGATTTTGAACTCCTTCAGCACAGAATTAGAGAGGAGCATAGGCCTCTAGTGCTTGCCTTTGTAAATTCCCTCAACTAGTTTCTATCTCCTCCCTAGACCCCCCTGTCCCAAAGGGTCAGGTTCTCTCCCTCTGTTCTGCACCATGTAACTTGTAACTATACATTTCCATATATTTTTAATATATTCACACAGTAGGAGCCTTTCCTACTGTTCATGGTAAAAAAATGTTCAGATTACTACAGACTGTTCTGGTTTTGACAGATTCTGTTTTCGTTGCATTGTGTGCTTATTTTGATGAATCAATGGATTGTATCGGGGGGTATAAGCCATGGTAAAGTTAGAGTACATTAGGTATAATGCAATAACAAAATATGAATGGGTTTGAAACAGTACTTAAAGTGATGATTTGCTTTATTATACTAACGGATCTCACGAGGTTTTGTGGAGTTTTGTGTGATTAAAGTTTTCAAGTTTTGGGTGAGATCACGATGGATGAAGGAATAAGGAGTGGCAAGAGCCTAAGCTTGGGGATGCCCGAGGCACCCCAAGGTAATATTCAAGGACTCCCAAGCAACTAAGCTTGGGGATGCCCCGGAAGGCATCCCCTCTTTCTTCTAATGACTATTGGTAATTTTACTTGGAGCTATATTTTTATTCGTCACATATCATGAGTTTTGCTTGGAGCGTCTTGTAATATATGAGTCTTTGCTTGTTTTGCTTTTTAGGTTGTCACAATCAACCTTGCTGGACACACCTATTTGAGAGAGCCATATGTTATCATGATTTGTTAGAATTTCTCTATGTGCTTCACTTAAATTTTTTGAGCTATGCAATTGCTCTAGTGCTTCGATTAAATCCTTTGAGCACGGCGGTGGTTATATTTTAAAGAAATAAACTCTCTTGCTTCACTTATATTATTTTGAGAGTTGGAAAAATTAAAGATATTGTGCTCTGATGCTTCACTTATATTATTTTGAGATTCAATTTTTTTTAAAGAAATTTGCTCTCATGCTTCACCTAGATCTTTTTGAGAGTTGATAATAACAATGGTAATTTGCATAAGATATGAATTTGGTCCGAAAGTGATAGATATCCAAGGGGGGTATAATAAAAACTTTCATGAAGATCATTGGATATTATAAACTTGATTCCTTGCAATAGTTTTTTGATATGGAAATAGTGATATGTGAGTCATGTTGGTGAGTAATTATGCTTTAGTAAGAATATTGGTGTTAAGGTTTGTGATTCCCTATGCATCCACGTAAAGTCAATAGTTATGCAATGAAGTTATATCCTACTTGTGGTGCATTATTCAGTGTTAATTATGTTCAATGCGCGTTTATGACCGTTTTTGTTTTTTGGTTGGTCGCTTCTTGCTACTTCTTGAGCTTGCGTTAATTTTTCCCTTGAAGAGCAAAGGGTGATGCAGCAAAGTAGAGATAAGTATTTCCCTCAGTTAAGAACCAAGGTATCAATCCAGTAGGAGGCATAAGCAAGTCTCCAATATTTGCACCTGCACAAACTAAAAACACTTGCACACAACGCGAAAAAGGGGTTGTCAATCCCTTCACGGTCACGAACAAGAGTAAGATCTAATAGAGATAGGTATAAAAGATAAATAAAAGAGCAAAATAAAGTAAATATAAATAAAGTGCAGCAAGGTATTTTTGGGTTTTTTGCTTTAAAGATCTGAAAATATATGATGGAAAATAGATTCGGGGGCCATAGGTTTCACTAGAGGCTTCTCTCTTAAAGAAAACATACGGTGGGTAAACAAATTACTGTTAAGCAATTGATAGAAAAGTGCATAATTTTGAAGACATCTAAGGCAATGATCATGAATATAGGCATCACGTCCGTGACAAGTAGACCTAAACGATTCTACATCTACTACAATTACTCCACACATCAACCGACTCTTTCCTGCATCTAGAGTATTAACTTCATAAGAACAAAGCAACGCTTTAAGATGACATGATGTAGAGGGATAAACTCAAGCAATATGACATAAACCCCATCTTTTTACCCTTGATGGCAACAACACAATACGTGCCTCGCTACCCCTTCTGTCACTGGGTGAGGACACCGCAAGATTGCACCCAAAACTAAGCACCTCTCCCATTGCAAGAAAAACCAATCTAGTTGGCCAAACCAAACCGATAGTTCGAAGAGAAATACAAAGGTACCTTAATCATGCATAAAAGACTTCAGAGAAGACTCAAATAATATTCTTAGATAATCTGATCATAAATCCACAATATATCGGATCTCAACAAACGCACCACAAAACAAGATTACATCGAATAGATCTCCAAGAACATCGAGGAGAACATTGTATTGAAGATCAACGAGAGAGAAGAAGCCATCTAGCTACTAGCTATGGACCCGTAGGTCTGTGGTAAACTACTCACACATCATCGGAAGGGCAGAAAGGTTGGTGTAGAGGTCCTTCGTGATCGAATCCCCCTCCGGCGGAGTGCCAGAAAAGGCCCCAAGATGGGATCTCACGGGAACAGAGGCTTGCGGCGGCAGAAAAGTATTTTTTGGTGTGCCCTTTGGTGTAGGGGGAATATTTGAGAATATATAGTGGTGGAATTAGGATTGGAAGGTCTCTGAGGGGCCCACAAGCCCTGGGGCACCCCCCTAGGGTGCGCCCCTACGGCTTGTGGCATCCTCGTCGGTCTTCTGGCCTCCTCTCCAAGTCTCATGGGTTTCTTCTGGTCCAAGAAAAATCATCGTAAAATTTTATTTCATTTGGACTCCGTTTGGTATTCCTTTTCTGTAAAAGTCAAAAACAAGGAAAAATAGAAACTGGCACTGGGCTCTAGGTTAATAAGCTAGTCCCAAAAATAATATAAAATAGCATATTAATGCATATAAAACATCCAAAACAGATAATATAATAGCATGGAACAATATGTTGGAGACATATCAAGCATCCCCAAGCTTAATTCATGCTCGTCCTCGAGTAGGTAAATGATAAAAATAGAATTTTTGATGTGAAATGCTACCTAACATATTTATCAATGCAATTTTCTTTATTGTGTCAAGAATATTCAGATCCATAAGATTGAAAACAAAATTTTAATATTGACATAAAAACAATAATACTTCAAGCATACTAATAAAGCAATCATGTCTTCTCAAAATATCATGGCCAAAGAAAGTTATCCCTACAAAATCATATAGTCTGGCTATGCCCTATCTTCATCACACACAAAATTTCATCATGCACAACCCCGATGACAATCCAAGCAATTGTTTCATACTTTTAATGTTCCCAAGCTTTTTCAACTTTCACGCAATACATGAGCGTGAGCCATGGATATAGCACTATAGGGGGAATAGAATATGGTGGAGGTTGTGAGGAGAAGACAAAAAAGGAGAAGGTCTCACATCAACTAGGCAAATTAATGGGCTATGGAGATTCCCATCAATTGATATCGATGCAAGTGAGTAGGGATCGCCATGCAACGGATGCACTAGAGCTATAAGTGTATGAAAGCTAAAAAAGAAACTAAGTGGGTGTGCATCCAACTTGCTTGCTCACGAAGACCTAGGGAAATTTTGAGGAAGCCCATCACTGGAATATACAAGCCAAGTTCTATAATGAAAAATTCCCACTAGTATATGAAAGTGACAAAATAGGAGACTCTCTATCATGAAGAACATGGTGCTACTTTGAAGCACAAGTGTGGAAAAGGATCGTAACATTGTCCCTTCTCTCTTTTCTCTCATTTTTTGTTTGGGCTCTTTGGCCTCTTTTGTTTTATTTTGGGCTCTTTGGGCTCTTTTATTTTTAAGTCCAGGGTCTCATCCCAACTTGTGAGGGAATCATAGCTTCCAGCATCCTTTCCTCACATGTGACAATGCTCTAATGATGATCATCACACTTTTATTTACTTACAACTCAAGAATTACAACTCGACACTAGAACAAAATATGACTCTATGTGAATGCCTCTGGCGATGTACCGGGACGTGCAATGATCAAGAGTGACATGTATAAAAAATATGAACGGTGGCCAAGCCACAAATACTATGCCAACTACATGATCATGCAAAGCAATATGACAATGATGGTATGTGTCATAATAAATGGAACGGTGGAAGTTGCATGGCAATATATCTCAGAATGGCTATGGAAATGCCATAATAGGTAGGTATGGTGGCTGTTTTGAGGAAGGGTATATGGTGGGTTTAATGCACCGGCGAAAGTTGCGCGGTACTAGAGAGGCTAGCAATGGTGGAAGGGTGAGAGTGCGTATAATCCATGGACTCAACATTAGTCATAAAGAACTCACATACTTATTGCAAAAATTTATTAGCCATCAAATCAAAGTACTAATACGCATGCCCCTAGGGGGATAGATTGGAAGGAAAAGACCATCGCTCGTCCCCGACCGCCACTCATAAGGAAGAAAATCAAAAAATAAATCATGCTCCGGCTTCATCACATAACGGTTCACCATACGTGCATGCTTCGGGAATCACAAACTTTAACACAAGTATTTATACCAATCCACAATTACTCACTAGCATGACTCTAATATCACCATCTTTATATCTCAAAACAAATGCAAGGAATCAAACTTCTCATATTATTCAATGCTCTTATATGAAAGTTTTTATTGTATCCCTCTTGGATGCCCATCATATTAGGACTAAATTCATAACCTAAGCAAATTACCATGTTGTTTAAAGACTCTCAAAATAATATAAGTGAAGCATGAGAGTTCATCAATTTCTATAAAATAAAACCACCGCCATGCTCTAAAAAGATATAAGTGAAGTACTAGAGCAACTACCTAGCTCAAAAGATATAAGTGAAGCACATAGAGTATTGTAATAAATTCATGATTAATGTCTGTCCCTCTCAAAAGGTGTGTACAGAAAGGATGATTGTGGCAAACTAAAAAGCAAATACTCATATTATACAAGATGCTCCAAGCAAAACACATATCATGTGGTGAATAAAAATATAGCCTCAAGTAAATTTACCAATGGATTGAAGACAAAAGAGGGGATGCCATCCGGGGCATCCCCAAGCTTAGATGCTTGGTTATCCTTGAATATTACATTGGGTTTCCTTGGGAATCCCCAAGCTTAGGCTCTTGCCACTCCTTATTCCGTGGTCCATCAAAACTTTACCCAAAACTTGAAAACTTCACAACACAAAACTCAACAGAAAACTCGTCAGATCCGTTAGTATAATAAAATAAATCACAACTTTAGGTACTGTTGTGAACTCATTCTAAATTTATATTGGTGTTATATCTACTATATTCCAACTTCTCCATGGTTCATACCCCCCGATACTACCCATAGATTCATCAAAATAAGAAACAACACATAGAAAACAGAATCTGTCAAAAACACAACAGTCTGTGGTAACCAGAATATTAGTCATACTTATGTAACTCTAAAAATTACGAAAAATTAGGACAGCTGAGGAAATTCATATATCAATCTTGTGTAAAAAAATCAGAATTTTCCACGCTCCAGTGAATTTTAACAATTCTGTTACTAGACACAAAAGTTTCTGTTTTACAGCAAAACCAAATCAACGATATACCAAAGCATCCCAAAGGTCTTGCTTGGCTCAAACACTAATTAAAACACTAAAACACAATTACTACAGAGGTAATAATGTGTATTCTCATAAAAATAGAAAATAAAAATATTAGGTTGTCTCACAACAAGTGCTTTTCTTTAAAGCCTTTTAGCTAGGCATTGATAATTTTAATGATGCTCACATGAAAAATAGCAATTGAAACACGAAGAAAGCATCATGTAGCATGTGAAAAACAAGTTTAAGTCTAACATACTTCCTATGCATAGGCATTTTATAAGCAAACAAATTATCAAGACAAGCAAAAACTAGCATATGCAAGGAAGAAGAAACAAACAATAGCAATCTCAACATGACGAGAGATAATTTAGTAACATGAAAATTTCTACAACCATATTTCCCTCTCTCATAATAATTACATGTGGGATCATATTCAAATTCAACAATATAACTATCACATAAAATATTCTCTTCATGATCCACATGCATGCAAAGTTTACACTCTTCCAAAATAGTGGGATTATCATCAAATAAAGTCATTACCTCTCCAAGCCCACTTTTATCAAAAATTTCATAAGATTGATCGTACTCCAAAGTAGTGGGATCATTATTACCTAGAGTTGACACTCTTCCAAACCCACTTTCAATATTATTTCAAACATTATTATCAATATCATATTGATCATGAGGCTTAAATAAATTTTCAAGATCATAAGAAGCATTATCACCCCAATCATGATCATTGCAATAAGTAGTGGACATAGCAAAATTAGCATCCCCAAGCTTGGGGTTTTGCATATTATTAGCACAATTGACATTAATAGAATTTATAATAACATCATTGCAATCATGCTTTTCATTCAAGGAGCTATCGTGAATCACTTCATAAATTTCATCACAATTTTCAGATTCACGAATTTCAAGCAAAACTTCATAAAGATAACCTAGTGCACTCAACTCACTAGCAATTGGTTAATCATAGTTGGATATTTTAAAAAGATTAGCAAGTCGATGAGGATCCATAAGCTTTTTGTTCTTGATTTCCAATAAACACACAATTATGCCAAGCGAACAAGCAAGCAAACCAAGTAAGACATAAAGGCAAACGAAAAGAAGGCAAATATTTTTGTGTTTTTCTTAAAACATTTTAGAAGTGGGGGAAAGGAAAATGAGAGGCAAATGGCAAATAATGTAAGTGCAAGAGATGAGAGTTTATTATGGGTACTTGGTAGGCTTGATGTAGAACCTCCCCGACAACGGCGCCAGAAATTCTTCCTGCTACTTCCTGAGCTTGCATTGATTTTTCCCTTGAAGAGGAAAGGGTGATGCAGCAAAGTAGAGATAAGTATTTCATTCAGTTAAGAACCAAGGTATCAATCTAGTAGGAGGCACAAGCAAGTCTCCAATATATGCACCTGCACAAACTAACAAACACTTGCACACAACGCGAAAAAGGGGTTATCAGTCCCTTCACGGTCACGAACAAGAGTAAGATCTAATAGAGATAGGTATAAAAGATAAATAAAAGAGCAAAATAAAATAAATATAAATAAACTGCAGCAAGGTATTTTTGGGTTTTTTGTTTATAGTTCTGAAAATATATAATGGAAAATAGACCCGGGGGCCATAGGTTTCACTAGAGACTTCTCTCTTAAAGAAACATAAAGTGGGTAAACAAATTACTGTTAAGCAATTGATAGAAAAGCGCATAATTATGAAGAGATCTAAGGCAATGATCATGAATATAGGCATCACGTCCATGACAAGTAGACCGAAACGATTCTGCATCTACTACTATTACTCCACACATCGACCGACTCCTGCTTGCATCTAGAGTATTAAGTTCATAAGAACAGAGCAATGCTTTAAGATGACATGATGTAGAGGGATAAACTCAAGCAATATGACATAAACCCCATCTTTTTATCCTTGATGGCAACAATACAATACATGCCTCGCTACCCCTTCTGTCACTGGGTGAGGACACCGCAAGATTGAATCCAAAACTAAGCACCTCTCCCATTGCAAGAAAAACCAATCTAGTTGGCCAAACCAAACCGATAGTTCAAAGAGAAATACAAAGATATCTTAATCATGCATAAAAGAGTTCAGAGAAGATTCAAATAATATTCATAGATAATCTGATCATAAATCCACAATTCATCGGATCTCAACAAACGCACCGCAAAAGAAGATTACATCGAATAGATCTCCAAGAACATCGAGGAGAACATTGTATTGAAGATCAAAGAGAGAGAAGAAGCCATATAGCTACTAGCTATGGACTCGTAGGTCTGTGGTAAACTACTCACACATCATCGGAAGGGCAGCAAGGTTGGTGTAGAGGTCCTCCATGATCGAATCCCCCTCCGGCGGAGTGCCAGAAAAGGCCCCAAGATGGGATCTCACGGGAACAGAGGCTTGCGGCGGCGGAAAAGTATTTTTTGGTGTGCCCTATGGTATAGGGGGAATATTTGAGAATATATAGTGGTGGAATTAGGGTTGGAAGGTCTCCGAGGGGCCCACAAGCCCTGGGGGCGCCCCCCAGGGCGTGCCCCTGCGGCTTGTGGCCTCCTCATGGGTCTTCTGGTCTCCTCTCCAAGTCTCGTGGGTTTCTTTTGGTCCAAGAAAAATCACCATAAAGTTTTATTCTATTTGGACTCCGTTTGGTATTCCTTTTCTGTAAAAGTCAAAAACAAGGAAAAAACAGAAACTGGCACTGGGCTCTAGGTTAATAGTTAGTCCAAAAATAATATAAAATAGCATATTAATGCATATAAAACATCCAAAATAGATAATATAATAGCATGGAACAATAAAAAATTATAGATATGTTGGAGACGTATCACTTCTCAATCTATTTGCTAGCCTTCATTTGTACTAAGCGGGAATGCTGCTTGTGCATCCAACTCCTTAAACCCAAAGTTGTGCCATATGAGTCCACCATACCAACCTATATGCGCTATTTCCATGTCGTTCTAAGTAAATTTGCAGGTGCCAACTCTAATTTTTGAAATGAATTTCCGTTTTGTGTGCCCGTACTGCTCATGAAGCGGCAGGGGGTGGATAATATTTTCCTGTGCGAAGGGCCTATCTATTTACTTTTATGAAATTTTTATTTTTATTATTGAGTCTCCATCTTCTCTTATAAAGCACCAACTAGGGAACACTATTGTCATACTTGTGTATTGGATGTAGCTAATATTTGAGTGTGTTTCATGAATGGATCAGTGATTGAGCAAAATGGGCTAGGGATAACTTTCTCTAGCGTTGATATTTTGAAACACATGGTTGCTTGTTTGATATGCTTGAGTGTTGATGTTTTCATGTCAAATTATAGACTATTGCTTTGAATCATTCAAGTCCAAATATCCATGCTACAGAAGAAAATAATATATGATGAATATGTTAGGTAGCATTCCACATCAAAAATTCTGTTTTTATCATTTACCTACTCGAGGACAAGCACGAATTAAGCTTGGGGGAGCTTGATACGTCTCCAATGTATCTATAATTTTTTATTGTTCCATACTAATATATTATCAATCATGGATGTTTTATATACATTTACAAGCAACTTTATATCATTTTTTGGGACTAACCTATTAACTTAGTGCCCAATGCCAGTTGTTGTTTTTTGCTTGTTTTTTACTTTGCAGAATATGAGTACCAAATGAAGTCCAAATGCCACGAAACTTTTTGTAGATTTTTCTCTGGCGATAAGAGACCCTGGAAGCTTCAGGAGGCCACGAGAAGACGAAGGAGTGGCCCATTAGGCACCAAGGAGCACCAGGGGCCTCTGGCGTGCCCTGGTACCTAGTGTGGCCCACAAGCATCCGTTTGACCTAACTCCGCCTCTATAAATACTCTAAAATCAGGAAACCTAGCAGGGAGTCCACGAAATACTTTTTTCGCCGCCGCAAGTTCCAGAACCACGAGATCCCATCTAGAGGCCTTTTTCGGCACTCTACCGGAGGGGGATTCGATCACGGAGGGGGCTCTTCATCATCCTTGCTACCCTCCATTGATGCGTGAGTAGTTTAGCACGAACCTATGGGTCCATAGTTAGTAGCTAGATGGCTTCTTCTCTCTTTTTGATCTTCAATATAATGTTCTCCTCGGTGTTCTTAAAGATCTATTTGATGTAATGACTTTTGCAATGTGTTAGTTGGGATCTGATGAACTGTGAGTTTATGATCAGATCTATCCATGAATATTATTTGAGTTTTCTCTAAACTCTTTTATGCATGATTGTTATAGCCTCATATTTCTTCTCTGATTTATTGGTTTGGTTTGGCCAAGTAGATTGATTTATCCTGCCATGGGAAGAGGTGCTTTGTGATAGGTTCGATCTTGTGGTGCTCAATCCTAGTGACAGAAAGGGACATGACACGCATGTATTGTTGCTATTAAGGGTAACAAGATGGGATTTATTTCATACATGAGTTTATCTTGTCTACATCATGTCATCTTGCTTAATGCGTTACTCAGTGTTTCGATGAACTTAATAATACACTAGATGCATCTTGGATAGCGGTCGATGTGTGGAGTAATATTAGTAGATGCAGAATTGTTTCGGTCTACTTGTCTCAGACATGATGCCTATATACATGATCATTGCCTTGGATATCATCATAATTATTTGCTTTTCTGTCAATTGCCCAACAGTAATTTGTCTACTCACCGTATGTTATTTTTATGAGAGAAGCCTCTAGTGAAAACTATGGCCCCGGGGTCTATTTTCTATCATATATTAAAACCAAAAATACCTTCCTGCACTTTTATTTTATTTTATTTATTTTATATTTTTGTTTGATCTATCTATCAAAAACTATACATTTAATCTTGCTCGTAACCGTTGAGGGATTGACAACCCCTCTACGCTTTGGGTTGCAAGTATTTGTTGTTTGTGTGCAGGTGTTTTTACATAGTGTTGCTTGGTTCTCCTACTAGATTGATAACCTTGGTTTCATAACTGAGGGAAATAGTTATCTCTATTGTGCTGCATCATCCTCTCCTCTTCGAGGAAATCCCAACGCAGCTCACAAGTTGCAGGCTTATATTGTTTTCAAACTTGGAACTTTAACAGGAGCAAATGGTAGCCCCAAGGGCTGACTTATCATTATGTGATGGGCCGGGTCTTTAATGAATTGAGCGGAAATGATAATGCATTAGCCCCCAAGTGCCATATTGCATGCTTGTAGTGACACATGACTTCACACTTATCGTAGCATAGATTTGAACAATGTAGCCCCCAAGCGCCGGATTGCCTGCATTGGCGGCTCGGGGCTTGTAGTAGTGAGCATTATCCTTTTTAGAAGAAAAATTGAATCCGTTGTAGCCCCCAAGTGCCAGGTCGTACGCCTGCGGTGACTTGGGATTTCCAATAATGAGTGCAACTTTGTAAATTTTTATGCATGATATGCTGAATCAAGCCGAGTCTTAGATTGCCGACTTGAAGAAGGAGGTGAGCTCGGAGAAGAAACTTCGAGAGGAGGCAGAAGGCTTGTCTTCAGACTTCCAAAAATCTCTTCTGGCATGCACAGACACGTTAGAGAAAACAAAGACTGTCTTCCAAGAAGAAAAAGCCGCCTTGCTGAAGTGTGCTGAGAAGGCCGATTCAAAGCTCGAGCCGGTGGTTCAAGAGCTGAAGATTCTGAAGATCCACATAACACAGATGTGTATAGCCATCTTTGGTAAGTATACTTCTTTTTGTTATCAACTCGCCCACTAAATCTGGGTCACTGATGTATATATTGTGTCATTGACAAGCTGAAGAAACCATAATGTGATGGGGCTCCCTCTTGTGAAATTGCAAGCCGTCTCCAAGTTTCTTAAGCAACTATATGTAGGCGGTGCACATTCAATGGCAGTGAAGAATACCAGGGCCCCCCTCAATATATTATGGGTATCATTAGGGAATTTTCCACTGTCCCAGAATGGATCAAGGAGTTGAAAAGGTCAGCTTGCAAGCAAGGAGCAATGAGTGCACTCACTCTTGGTAAGGCATATCATCCTGAAATGCAGCCAGCTCTCCTTGCAGACAGGTTCCTGGAGCTAAACGCTAACAAGATAGAATTTACTGACCAAGATTATCTTTGCAGTGTATGGGAGACCTGGCCAGCACCTACCAAGATTGCAGACAACTTGGATCTGTCCAAGTTCCAAGTTGGTTATTCTAAAGCGCGGGAGCATTCCAAATCCTCAACCCGTCGAGCTCATCCCGCCACATAAGCAAGCTTTTCCCTCAGATATCAACACGTCAGATGTGATCAAGGAAGACATGATATTTGATGCTTTATCTTCAATGCAGTGGGTGGCCGAAAGCCCCTGGACCAACGAAGCTGACACGAAGAAGGCAACGGAGAAACCAGATGAGTCGACGAGTGGCAACCCGGTGTCCACTGGTGCTGAAGAAGACCAGGCAAACGTCAACCCAGAAAATACAACTGCCGGCTCTCAGCCATGAACTCTGCCGGCTTAGTTTGTTGCGATAAAAACTTGATGAAATGGCCCAGCTGTGGCTTTGTAATAGCTTTTGAAGAAAACTTCATAGTCTGTCAGTTCCATTGAGCACTTAGTAACTTGTTGTTTGAACTGATGATGTCTTTTGATCAAAGTGAAATTGCATGGTTATTATGCAACCCGGTATTTTATGCTGATAACTGAAACTCATTTGAATGAATCCTTGGTCGTGGTTGTAGTGCAACCCGGCAAAATTATCTGAATTGAATCCTTAAGTGTTGCTGTTTGATAGAGCGCACAAGTGGAAATTGCTGAGACACTTGTGAAAGGCGGTGTCTGCAAAATAATAAATAGATCTACACACCTAGAAAAAATAACAGATAATATAGAATAGAAAACAACTTAAAGTAAAAAGTCAGCTTTCGAGGCGCGACATAAAGACCGGCTTTCGAGGCTCGAGTCTGAAATTTGCTTTCCTGTGGAAGCAGGCCTTGTAGCCTCTTTTGATTTGTCCTCACTTTCTGGAAGCCGACTCTCATGTGACTTAAGCCAGTGTTTTAACTTTGATGAGTTCAGGGTCAACACAGTCCATAATAGGCATCAGTGTGATTGAGTCAGCAAGCGTATAGCCCGGTCACCTTGTTGTGAGTAGCATCAAACTAACAGGCAGGTATAACCAAGTAGATATGATGGCATATGCCGGGTTAAAAGGGATGTTAATAGCTAAACTCGATGAGTTGGAAGCCCACAAGTAACAAATGATCAAAGAATAAAGACTCAACACACAACTTTTGAGGTGAAACAACAAACTTCAGGATCCAGAGATGTCGGCTTTATTTCATTGATAATAATATGTGTATATACATGATAAAAAGGTATGCATAGACAGGAAAATACTGATAAAATGTAAGTATAATATGGCCGAAGATGTGCAATGTTCCAGGGCATGCTGCTCTCCTCTTCAGAGCTATGTGATTTATTTGCTTCACGTATATCAACGAGGTAATATGACCCGTTGTGCAGATTCTTGCTGATGATGAAGGGTCCTTCCCAAGGAGGGGAGAGATTATGCATACCTGTCTATTCTTGTATTAGACGTAGCACTAAGTCACCTGCCTGGAAGGTACAACTTCGAACTCTATGGCTATAATAGCGACGCAGGTCTTGCTGATATATCGTTGATCGTGACACTGCAGGATCGCTTCTTCCTCCAAAGCATCAAGGGAGTCTTGTCAAGCAATCTCATTATCTGATTCAACATATGTTGTTACTCTGGTAGAGTTGTGACGAATATCACTGGGAAGCACGGCTTCTGCACCATAGACCAGGAAAACCATTGTATAGCATGTTGACCTGTTGGGAGTAGTCTGTATGCTCCATAATACCGCTGGTAGCTCTTCAACCCAGTAGCCAGGAGTACGCTCAAGTGGCACCATAAGCCTTGGCTTAATCCCTCATAGCAACTCCTGATTAGCATGTTCTGCCTGTCCGTTAGACTGTGAATGTGCGACTAAAGCTAGATCAAGCCGAATATGTTCTCTCTGGCAAAATTGCTTCATAGCTCCTTTGGACAGATTTGTACCATTGTCAGTGATAATGTTGTGCGGGTACCCAAAGCAGAAAATTAGATTCTTCAAGAATTTGAATGTTGTTGCTGCATCACAATTATTGATTGGCTCTACTTCGATCCACTTGGTGAACTTGTCAACTGCAACCAAAAGGTGAGTGATACGTCCATTTTGCATCATGTTTTCCTACTGTTATTTATAATGTTTTTATGCATAATAATGCTTTTTGGAGTAATTCTAATGTCTTTTCTCTTATAATATGCAAGGTTTACACAAAGAGGGAGAATACCGGCAGCTCGAATTCTGGACCTGAAAAAGCTACATCATAGTTACCTATTTTGCACATCTCCAAATGAGCTGAAAATTTATGGAGAATTGTTTTGGAATATATAAAAAATACTGGAGCAAATAACTACAGGAGGGGCCACCCTGGTGAGCAAAAGACACCAGGGATTGTTTGGGCCCCCAGGCGCGCCCTGGTGGGTTGTGCCCTCCTCGGCCCACCTCCGGTGCCCATCTTCTGGTACATAGGTCACTTTGACCTAGAAAAAATCAGAGGGGGACTTTCAAGATGAAGCGCCACTGTCTCGAGGCAGAACTTGGGCAGGAGCACTTTTGCCCTCCAGCAGAGCGATTCTGCTGGGGGAACTTCCCTCCCGGAGGGGGAAATCATCGCCATCGTCATCACCAACAACTCTCTCATCTTTGGGAGGGCAATCTCCATCAACATCTTCAACAGCACCATCTCCTCTCAAACCCTAGTTCATCTCTTGTGTTCAATCTTTGTACCGGAACCTCAGATTTGTGCGTGTGGGTGACTAGTAGTGTTGATTACATCTTGTAGTTGATTACTATATGGTTTATTTGGTGGAAGATTATATGTTCAGATCCATTATGTTATTTAATACCCCTCTTGTCTTGAGCATGGTTATCATTTGTGAGTAGTTACTTTTGTTCTTGTGGTCACGGGAGAAGTCATGTTGCAAGTAATCATGTGAACTTGATATGTGTTCGGTATTTTGATGATATGTATGTTGTGATTCCCTTAGTGGTGTCATGTGAACGTCGACTACATGGCACTTCACCATATTTGGGCCTAAGGGAATGCATTGTGGAGTAGTTATTAGATGATGGGTTTCTAGAGTGACAGAAGCTTAAACCCTAGTTTATGCGCTACTTCGTAAGGGACCGATTTGGATCCAAAAGTTTAATGCTATGGTTAGATTTTATCTTAATACTTTTCTCGTAGTTGCGGATGCTTGCGAGGGGGTTGATCATAAGTAGGAGGATTGTTCAAGTAAGAACAACACCTAAGCACCAGTCCACCCACATATCAAATTATCAAAGTAGCAAACACGGATCAAACCAACATGATGAAAGTGATATGGTGAAATTCCCGTGTACCCTCAAGAACGCTTTGCTTATCATAAGAGACCGTTTTGGCCTGTCCTTTGACACAAAAGGATTGGAGTACCTTGCTGCACTTTATTTACCATTACCGTTACTTGCTCGTTACAAATTATCTTGCTATCAAACTGCTTGTTACCGACTATTTCAGTGCTTGTAGAAAATACCTTGCTGAAAACCACTTGTCATTTCCTTCTGCTCCTCGTTGGGTTTGACACTCTTACTTATCAAAAGGACTATGATTGATCCCCTATACTTGTGGGTCATCAAGACTCTTTTCTCGCATCGTTGCCGAGGAGTGAAGCGCTCTTGGTAAGTGGAAATTGGTAAGGAAAAATTATTACTATGTGCTGAAATTTATTGTCACTTATTACTATGGAGAACCATCCTTTGAGGGGTTTGTTCGGGGTATCTTCACCTCGACCGGAAGCACAATTAGTTGCCCCTCAACCTACTGCACCTACTAAAAATATTGGTTATGAAATTCCTTCGGGTATGATAGAACAACTGCTAGCTAATCCTTATGCTGGAGATGGAACTAAACATCCTGATATGCACTTGATATATGTGGATGAAATTTGTGGATTATTTAAGCTTGCAGGTTTATCCGAGATGAAGCTAAGAAGAAGGTTTTCCCTTTATCTTTGTGTGACGCCCCCGGCTCAATCGTGCACTAATCATAAACACAAATGCACATGATCAAGCCTAAGGACTCACGGGAAGATATCACAACACAACTCTAAAACATAAATAAAGTCATACAAGCTCTATATTACAAGCCAGGGGCCTCAAGGGCTCGAATACAAAAGCTCGCATACAAGCATCAGCGGAAGCATCAGATATCTGAGTACAGATATTAAAAGAGAAACAGAAAGGCCTTTAGAAAGGCGGGGCAAAGTAAAACACTACGATCGAAAGGCGTAGGCCTCCTGTCTGGGACCCTCCGATCCTACTCCTGGTCGACGGCAAGCTCGTAGTAGTATCCATCCTCGGGGGTAATAGTAGTAGTCGAACAACGGGGCATCTGTCTCAAGGGGCTCCATCCTCTGGTCACGACAAACTGATATGGGGAGAAAAGGAAAACAAAGCAACCGTGAGTACTCAGAAGTACTCAGCAAGCAAGGATCTACACTACATATGCAACATTTTCAAGGAGAGGCTGTATAGGTGGACTGGGCTGCAGAAATGCCAGAATAGAGAGAAGGCCTAGTCCTATCGAAGACTAGCATCTTCAGCGGTCTTGCAGCAGTAGAAGAGAGTAGAACAGTTCAATATAATGTTGCAGTATCATTAAGTCTCAACCTCACCCAGAGATCCTTTCTCGACTCCCAGCGAGAAAGCAATCCCAGAGCCATACAGTCATCAACCTCGTCCGGAGATCCCTTTTCGACTCCCTGCGAGAAGCAATCCCAGAGCCATAGTATCCAATTCTATTTGTATGAATCGGGATACAACTCCGAGTGTCCTTTACCGTAGGACCAGCTATCGATAGAAGTTTTCTTCCCTACAGGGGTGCACCAACTTACCCAACACGCTCGATTAACTACGACCGGACACACTTTCCTGGGTCATGCCCGGCCTCGGCCAAACGACACACCGCAACCCTACCTACAGCTCAGCAGAGAGGTCCCCGCCGGTCTACATCCTAAGCGCAAGGGGGTCTTGGCCATCGCCCCTCGCCCTCCGGGTCGTTGTGCACACGGTGAAGCCAGGCACCAACACTACAGGAAGGCGCCGGTCCGTCCGTGCCACCATGCTGAACTAGACGTCTGACAGAGCTTTCGGCTGATGCATACGATGCAGAACGCCCATACTATGCCCACGTGATGGTTAGTGCTATTAGGCCAGAGCCCTGCTCGTATCAAATATCCAAATCGTTAGTACCTTGGGCTTGCGGTAACGAGCAGAGACTCACGAAAGATGTGACCCCGTCGCCCCGTCTCGAGGACTTGCTGCAAGGGTTAAGAATGCCCAGTCGCGCCTCATATTCATCACTCGAGCACCATACAGGCACCCGTCTTCACAACACTCGCCTCTCAGGCGCACGCGGGTACCCCTCAGGGTCGACCCGCCTATCCAAGTAACAGTGTAAAGTCCAAGTATCCGGGTGTCCATAACATCAGGGGAATCCGAGGTATCACCCTCGATGGATTCCTACTCGATGTCTCCGTCAAGGTGAACTCGGAGGAATCACCCTCACTGGGTTCACACTTGAGGTGTTGTACGATGGCGTCGTTATCGGAAGCGGTGAAGGAGGAATCACCCTCGATGACCATGACCGAATAGCTACTCTACAGAGTTAACATCAGAAATGCTGCACGAGCTATCACCCTCAGCACTCGATATTAACGCTTCAGTGTCGTTACAACTAAGGGGGGGGGGTGATGTGCGGTGTCGGGGCCTGGTCTTCAATCCCGTTGATTGGGTCTTCGGATCATCCAGCGGGGCAGTCAGGATAAGTGGGGTCACTGATAGGTCTCTACCCAGCCTATACTAAGCAGTTTAGAATATGCAGGTAATTATCAACAGCAGGTTACAGTAAACAGGCTATGCATCAGAATAGGTAAAGCAGTAGCAGCAGCAATTCTAATGCAAGCATGAGAAAATAGAATGGGCGATATCGGGATGATCAAAGGGGGGGCTTGCCTGGTTGCTCGGCGGCAAGGGTAATGTTGTCAATGGTGTCTTCGATCTCCGGAGCTGCGTCGGTCTCGGGGACGACGTTGGGGTCTACCGAGAGAGAAGAGGGGGAAGAAATAGTATAAATACACAGCAAACAAGAGCATGACATGTCAATAAGCAGAGCTAGCGGTGTTCTATCGTAGTGCTAGGTAATCCCGGCGAAGGGGAAAAACGTCCGGGAAAGTATTCCCAGTGTCCGGCATTTTGGACAGACGAAAAGAGGGGAACGGTTGCATGTTCGGATAGTTAGGGACGTGTGACGGACAAACGGACCGCGCACTCGGATCTGTCTCGTCGTTCTGAGCAATTTTCATGTAGAAAGTATTTTCATTCGAGTTACGGATTAAAAGATATGATTTTCTAAAGTTTTATTAATTTTTGGAATTTTATTTAATCATTTTAAATCAACATTATCCAGAACAGTTCAGGGGTGACATCATCGTGATGTAATGCTGACGTCAGCAGTCAACGGTCGGCTAACCAGGGTCAAACCTGACCAGTGGGTCCCACCTGTCGGTGTCACGTTAGGCTAATTAGGGCTTAATTATACTAATTACAGATTAATTAGGTTAACTAGATAATTAGTTTAATTAAATAGAATTAATTAAATTAATTATTTATCTAATTAATTAATTAATAATTATTTATTTTTATTACATTTTTTTCTTTTTAAAACATTTTTAGGGGCTGGGCCCCGTTCGTCATAGGGCCAGAGGGGCGGGGCCCCTACGTCAGTGGCCCGGGGGGGGCAAAACGGGCACGGGCGCGCGGGCACTAGCGCCAGGCACCCGACGGGGCGACCCCGGGCGCACGGGCGACAGCTGACGGGGCGCCGGAGTTGGCCGCGGGAGGGCGGCGGTGGTCGGCGCGAGCTCGGATCAGAGTGGGTGCGTGCGCGCGCGGAGGCGGCAGCAGTGGCGGAGGCAGAACAGAGCGGGAGCGGGCGGGCGAGCGCGCGCGCGTGCGTAGGCGCGGCGCGGGGAGCGCGCGGCCGAGCGCGCGTGGGGACTAGGGAGAGGGGGGCGGTGGCTCACAGGGGGCCAGACGAGGAGGGCAACGTGCGTGGGGAGGCCGGCGTGGGAGAGGGCGAGGCGGCGTGCGTCGGGCGGCGGCCGGCTGGCGGGGTCGCGCCGGGGTGTCGTGGCGGTCGGCGACGGCGTCGGGACGCCCGGGGCGACCAAATCCAGCGCTGGGAGGAGGAGGAGCAGGGGATCGAGGGGGCTGCGGGGGGCGATCTGGCGATGACGGGGCGATGGCGGTGCTGGGGAGGGCGCCGGCGTCGGGGCGCGGGGCCCCCCGATCCCTCCTGGTCGGGGGGGGAAGTGGGGAACGGGGGTGGGAGTGGGGGTGGGCTAGGGTTCGGGGGGAATATGGGGGGAGTGGGTGTGCCGGCCTAGTGGTCCAGCTGGGCCACGGCCCAGTTGGTCCGGGGGGAGGGGGCTTTTCTTTTTATTTTGATTTCTTCTGTCTTTTTCTTTTTATTTTCTGTTTACAAAAAAGTTTAGGCCACTAAAGGTTTTTTTGCAAAATATGAGACCTAGCCCTTAAATCTCAGTGCATTGAATGCCACTGCAATAAATGGTTTGGAGTCCAAATGTTTTCTGTGGATTTTATTTAAATAAATAGGTATTAACCAACCCTGTTTTGTGGTTGTTAGAGTCCATAATTTATTAAGTATATGTTGAATATAATTTTAGAAGTGTCTCTCGATTATTTACAATAATATGAACAATTTAGTTTTCAAATTTGAACAACTTTTATTTTCACTTTAGTTTTAATTTCCATTTGCATTTGATAATGAAAAGAGATATGACACTAAGGATGATTAAGCATTGTTAATCATGGTGACTTGGCATAATCAAAATGGTGATTACTGTAGCCAAATACATGGGGTGTTACAAATCTCCTCCACTAACAAGAATTCTCGTCCCGAGAATTAAGAGGTAGAAGGAAAAAGTTCGGGGTATTCCGCACGAAGATTATCCTCGCGTTCCCAAGTGGCTTCATCTTCAGTATGATTTGACCACTGCACTTTGAGGAACTTGGTAACCTTCTGACGGGTCCGACGTCCAGCTTCATCGAGAATGCGGATCGGATGCTCCTTATAAGAAAGATCATTCTGCAATTCGAGTAATTCATGATCCACAGCTCGTGCGGAGATTCCTTGAAGCATTTACGAAGTTGCGACACATGGAATACGTCGTGGATATGAGAGAATTGCGGCGGCAATTCCAATTTATATGCCACCTGACCACGCCTTGCAACAATGCGGAAAGGACCAATATAGCGTGGAGCTAGCTTGCCCTTGATTCCGAAACGGTGAGTGCCCTTCATAGGAGTGACACGAAGATAAGCTTGATCACTAGGTTGATAAGTCAAACCCCATCGTTTGCGATCATAGTTGCTCTTCTGGCGGTCCTGAGCTGCCTTGAGGTTTTCACGAACGATACGGACTTGTTCTTCGGCGTGTTGAATAATATCCAGACCCACGAGCGGTCGTTCCCCAGTTTCTGACCAATTCAGAGGGGTTCGACACTTACGACCATATAGAACTTCGAAGGGGGCCATTTTCAAGCTGGCTTGATAGCTGTTGTTATAAGAGAACTCGGCATACGGAAGAGATTCTTCCCACTTCTTACCGAACGATATGACACAAGCTCGCAGCATATCTTCAAGAACCTGATTGACTCGCTCGACTTGGCCTTGGGATTGGGGATGATAAGCTGAACTCCAGGTAATATGAGTTCCCATAGCTGTTTGGAAACTTTCCCAAAACTTTGAAGTGAAAAGACCGCCACGGTCCGAATTGATCTTCTTCGGAATACCGTGGAGTGAAACAATTCTAGAGATATACAACTCTGCTAACTGGCTAGCAGTGATAGATTCTTTGACAGGCAGAAAGTGTGCAACTTTGGAAAGTTGATCGACGACGACAAGAATAGCATCATGACCCTTCTGTGACCTGGGAAGGCCTGTAACGAAATCCATCTGAACCTTATCCCATTTCCATAGAGGAATAGGAAGTGGTTGCAGAATTCCAGTAGGCTTCTGATGTTCTGCTTTAATGCGACGACACACATCACATTCAGCAACATATCGAGCAATGTCCTGCTTCATTTTAGACCACCAATACCTCTGACGGAGATCACGATACATCTTGGTGCTACCCAGATGAATAGACAATGGGGTATCATGTGCCTCCTTCATGACTTTGTCAGTCATAAGCTCGAAGCGAGGTACCACAATGCGGTTTCTGAAATATAAGGTTCCATCTTCAGACAGCGAGAAATCCCTGTACTTTTCAAGGTGAAGATTTTTCTTCATCAGATCAACTTCAGCATCTTTAGCTTGCGCATTCTTAACAGCTTTCTCAAGATCGGGTTGTATCACAAGGTTATTTAGAGAGCCCTGTGGAACAATACGCAGATTCAGCTTGCACAGTTCTTCAAAAAGACGAGGTTGAGCTCGCCTAACCATGAGGTTGTCGCAATAGGACTTGCGGCTTAAGGCATCAGCCATCACGTTAGCCTTGCCAGGGGTATAGGATATACCCAAATCATAGTCCGCAATGGCCTCCATCCATCTTTGCTGACGGAGGTTTAGAGATGGCTGAGTGAACAAGTACTTCAGACTTTTATGATCCGTGTAGATCTCACAACGATTACCGAGAAGGTAATGTCGCCACAACTGCAATGCATAGATCACCGCAGCTAGTTCTAGATCGTGTACCGGATAATTCTCTTCATGTGGGCACAACTGATGAGAGCCATAAGCAATCACTTTACGCTCTTGCATTAGGACACAGCCTAATCCTTCACGGGATGTGTCACAATAAATCACGAAGTCTTTGCGGGAATCTGGAGGAGATAGTACTGGGGCAGATGTCAGCTTGTCTTTGAGTGTTTGAAAACTTTCCTGACATTTGTCTGTCCATTCAAACTTAACGCATTTGTGAAGCAGATCAGTCAAAGGCTTAGCAATCTTGGAAAAGCTCTCGACAAATCGACGGTAATAGCTTGCAAGGCCGAGGAAACTTCTGACTTGCTTGACGTTCTTCGGAGGAGTCCAGTCAAGAATAGCCTGAACTCGTTCTGGGTTAACGGCAATGCCATCTTTCGAAATCACATGACCAAGGTAGGTCACTTCAGAAAGCCAGAATTCACATTTGGAGTATTTGGCATACAACTGGTGTTCTCGGAGCCTTTCCAGTACAAGACGGAGGTGTTCAGCATGTTCTTCTTTATTCTTCGAATATACCAGAATATCATCCAGATATACCACGACAAACTTGTCGAGGTAATCCATGAAGATGTAATTCATCAGACGGGAGAATGTGGCTGGAGCATTTGTTAAGCCAAATGACATGACAGTGTACTCGTAGGAGCCATAACGAGTAACAAATGCAGTCTTCGGAATATCCTCTTCGCGAACATGGATCTGATGTTATCCCAATCTCAAATCAAGCTTAGAGAATACTGAGGAACCAGCAAGTTGATCATACAGATCATTGATTCTGGGAAGCGGATACTTGTTCTGAATTGTTGCTTGGTTGATAGGTCGGTAATCCTGAACCAACTGGTTAGTTCCATCCTTCTTCTTAACGAAGAGTGAAGGTGCTCCCCAAGCAGAGGAACTGGGGCGGATGAAACCTTTCTTAAGTGACGTGTCGATTTCTTCCTTAAGTTCAAGAAGGTGGTGTGGAGGCATCTTATAAGGGCGCTTCGCAATAGGGGTAGTGCCAGGCTTCAAGTCGATGACAAACTTGACAGCTCTAGCAGGAGGTATTCCTGGAAGTTCTTCTGGAAAGACATCTTGAAATTCACGAACAACTGGAACGTTCTCGATGCCTTCAAGAGGTGAAGCGTTCAATGCATTCAGAACATATATTTGAGTCTCAGCATCCTGAGCTATTCGAGCTGAGTATTGTACTTTCTGGCCAGAAGGGTGAGTGAGCCAGACTGATTCAGTGGCACAGTCAATCAAAGCTTTATAAGGCTTCAACCAGTCCATACCCAGAATAATGTCTATGTTGGAGGTCTTAAGAGCAATGAGAGCAACGGGGAACATCAATCCTCCAATCATAATGTGGTTACCGTGGCTTACCATGGTAGTTTGCCAATTAGCCCCAGGTGACTGGATTACTAATGGGGTGGGCATCTCCTCGAAAGGTATATCATGGCTTCGCGCAAAACTTTCGGACATGAAGGAGTGCGATGCTCCAGAATCAAAGAGAACTGAAGCTGGGATTGAATTCACTAGAAGGGTGCCCATCACAATTTTGGGGTCCTGTCGAGCTTCTTCCATGTTGACCTGGTTGACATGAACAAGTTGACTAGCAGGTAGTCTAGCACTACGATTTCTGGAATGATGGGTCCGATGGCCCTTCCTACGAACAACAGGATGACGCGATGCATTCGAAGGCTGACCCTGATGACAGTTGAAAGCACGGTGCCCTGGCTGTCCACACTGGTGGCACAGACCATCATTATGGGGAGAAACACCAACATTGGGCTGTCCACTTGAAATGTTCAGTTGCCTTGGTGGTGGGGGCAGACGAGGTGCAGCATATGACGGCCTTGGTATTGGAGCAGGTCAATGATGAATATTGTGTGGGATCCAGACTTGACATTTCTGAGTAGGTCGACCGGAAGACGAGCCGACATCTCGAGTACGCTTGAGCAACTCCTGGTACTCAGTCAGAGCTGTTTCAACTTAGAAAGATTTGCTGACAAGCGTTGCGAAATCTGTGAAATCATGGACAGCAAGTGCAAGTTTTATATCAGTACGTAGTCCTTCACGGAATTTCTCCTGCTTGCGGGCGTCAGTGTCGACGTCATCTTCAGCATAGCGGGATAGTTCGAGAAATTTCCGCTGATATTCATCCACAGTCATTTTGCCCTGAGAGAGTTTGCAGAACTCCTGCTTCTTCTGGTCGATCAGACCTTGAGGAATGTACCATGCACGAAAAGCTGACTGAAATTCCTGCCATGTGGTTATTGTTTCAGCAGGCAACATACCCTTGTGGTTTTCCCACCATTGAGCAGCTGGGGCCCTCAGGTGATACGCCGCATAGGTGACATAACTGTCTGGGATAACATTGGTCGACTTCATCTGAAAGGCAATGTCACGGAGCCAATCATCAGCATCCATTGGATCAGTCGAGCTGCGAAAAACAGACGGGTTGAGGCGCACGAATTCTGCCAGAGTTATTGGAGCATTCTGTCGCTGAGCAGTCTGGTTTGGAAATTGAGCCATTAGTCCGGTGATAAACTGTTGCATCATTGCGGCAATATAGGGTGGAGGTGGAGGATCGTCAGCCATCCTGCCAAATCAACAGGGGCAGCTTAGCAAGAAAAACTGCATGATGATGTCACACGGGAAGAACAGGATAGGCATTAGATATATAATAGTAGTCGTCAAAGACATACCAATCCATGCACAGAGTTGGATTCAAACGAATAGTACGCGCATGGGAACGCTCGCAACTAGACAAACTAGGCGGCACGCAGGCACAAGGTAGGGAAGTACACAACGAGACATAGCAAAGGCTACATCAACGTCGAAGAAAACTATTGGGGCGAGGAATATGCAAGTGAAACACAGGGTGCCCTCGATAAAAGGATCCTGCAAGCAGAACCTGGCCTGCAATCTTGAAGAAAGGAGAGGTAATTCCAGAACACCGGGTGGAAGCGATCACGAGAACCTAATGTTGGAGTTAGTAAAATTTTAACCCGAATAGAAGAGAGATCAGAGTCCCAGAGTATAGACAAAGAATAAAAGATACTAATACCACCCAATTGGCGACGTGGGCCCGTAAGCCACACAGCCAAGTTAGTAAATTAGTTTTTCGGTTCACTAGACTCAACTTCGGCCAAGGAGTTGGAAAGGGGGATTCCTAGAGGCAGTCGGCTCTGATACCAACTTGTGACGCCCCCGGCTCAATCGTGCACTAATCATACACGCAAATGCACACGATCAAGCCTAAGGACTCACGGGAAGATATCACAACACAACTCTAAAACATAAATAAAGTCATACAAGCTTTATATTACAAGCCAGGGGCCTCGAGGGCTCGAGTACAAAAGCTCGCATACAAGCGTCAGCGGAAGCATCAGATATCTGAGTACAGATATTAAAAGAGAAACAGAAAGGCCTTTAGAAAGGCGGGGCAAAGTAAAACACTACGATCGAAAGGCGTAGGCCTCCTGTCTGGGACCCTCCGATCCTACTCCTGGTCGACGGCAAGCTCGTAGTAGTATCCATCCTCGGGGGTAATAGTAGTAGTCGAACGACGGGGCATCTGTCTCAAGGGGCTCCATCCTCTGGTCACGACAAATTGATATGGGGATAAAAGGAAAACAAAGCAACCGTGAGTACTCATAAGTACTCAGCAAGCAAGGATCTACACTACATATGCAACATTTTCAAGGAGAGGCTGTATAGGTGGACTAGGCTGCAGAGATGCCAGAATAGAGAGAAGGCCTAGTCCTATCGAAGACTAGCATCTTCAGCGGTCTTGCAGCAGTAGAAGAGAGTAGAACAGTTCAGTATAATGTAGCAGTATCATTAAGTCTCAACCTCACCCAGAGATCCTTTCTCGACTCCCAGCGAGAAAGCAATCCCAGAGCCATACAGTCATCAACCTCATCCGGAGATCCCTTCTCGACTCCCTGCGAGAAGCAATCCCAGAGCCATAGTATCCAATTCTATTTGTATCAATCGGGATACAACTCCGAGTGTCCTTTACCGTAGGACCGGCTATCGATAGAAGTTTTCTTCCCTGCAGGGGTGCACCAACTTACCCAACACGCTCGATTAACTCCGGCCGGACACACTTTCCTAGGTCATGCCCGGCCTCGGCCAAATGACACACCGCAACCCTACCTACAGCTTAGCAGAGAGGTCCCCGCCGGTCTACATCCTAAGCGCAAGGGGGTCTTGGCCATCGCCCCTCGCCCTCCGGGTCGTTGCGCACACGGTGAAGCCAGGCACCAACACTACAGGAAGGCGCCGGTCCGTCCGTGCCGCCATGCTGAACTAGACGTCTGACAGAGCTTTTGGCTGATGCATACGATGCAGAACGCCCATACTATGCCCACGTGATGGTTAGTGCTATTAGGCCAGAGGCCTGCTCGGATCAAATATCCAAATCGTTAGTACCTTGGGCTTGCGGTAACGAGCAGAGACTCACGAAAGATGTGACCCCGTCGCCCCGTCTCGAGGACTTGCTGCAAGGGTTAAGAATGCCCGGCCGCGCCTCATATTCATCACTCGAGCACCATACAGGCACCCGTCTTCACAACACTCGCCTCTCAGGCGCACGCGGGTACCCCTCAGGGTCGACCCCCCTATCCAAGTAACAGTGTAAAGTCCAAGTATCCGGGTGTCCATAACATCAGGGGAATCCGAGGTATCACCCTCGATGGATTCCTACTCGATGTCTCCGTCAAGGTGAACTCGGAGGAATCACCCTCACTGGGTTCACACTTCAGGTGTTGTACGACGGCGTCGTTATCGGAAGCGGTGAAGGAGGAATCACCCTCGATGACCACGACCGAATAGCTACTCTACAGAGTTAACATCAGAAGTGCTGCACGAGGTATCACCCTCGGCACTCGATATTAACGCTGCAGTGTCGTTACAACTAAGGGGGGGGTGATGTGCGGTGTCCGGGCCTGGTCTTCAATCCCGTTGATCGGGTCTTCGGATCATCCAGCGGGGCAGTCAGGATAAGTGGGGTCACTGATAGGTCTCTACCCAGCCTATACTAAGCAGTTTAGGATATGCAGGTAATTATCAACAGCAGGTTACAGTAAACAGGCTATGCATCAGAATAGGTAAAGCAGTAGCAGCAGCAATTCTAATGCAAGCATAAGAAAATAGAATGGGCGATATCGGGATGATCAAAGGGGGGGCTTGGCTGGTTGCTCTGCGGCAAGGGCAAGGTTGTCAATGGTGTCTTCGGTCTCCGGAGCTGCGTCGGTCTCGGGGACGACGTCGGGGTCTAGCGAGAGAGAAGAGGGGGAGGAAACAGTATAAATACACAGCAAACAAGAGCATGACATGTCAATAAGCAGAGCTAGCAGTGTTCTATTGTAGTGCTAGGTAATCCCGGCGAAGGGGAAAAACGTCCGGGAAAGTATTCCCAGTGTCTGGTATTTCGGACAGACGAAAAGAGGGGAACGGTTGCATGTTCGGATAGTTAGGGACGTTTGACGGACGAACGGACCGCGTACTCGGATCCGTCTCGTCGTTCTGAGCAATTTTCATGTAGAAAGTATTTTCATCTGAGTTACGGATTAAAAGATATGATTTTCTAAAATTTTATTAATTTTTGGAATTTTATTTAATCATTTTAAATCAACATTATCCAGAACAGTTCAGGGGTGACATCATCATGATGTAATGCTGACGTCAGCAGTCAACGGTCGGCTGACCAGGGTCAAACCTGACTAGTGGGTCCCACCTGTCGGTGTCACGTTAGGCTAATTAGGGCTTAATTATACTAATTACAGATTAATTAGGTTAACTAGATAATTAGTTTAATTAAACAGAATTAATTAATTAATATTTATTTATTTTTATTACATTTTTTTCTTTTTAAAACGTTTTTAGGGGCTGGGCCCCGTTCGTCATAGGGCCAGAGGGGCGGGGCCCCTACGTCAGTGGCCCGAGGGGTGCAAAACGGGCATGGGCACGCGGGCGCTGGCGCCAGGCGCCCGACAGGGCGACCCCGGGCGCACGGGCGACGGCCGACGGGGCGCCGGAGTTGGCCGCGGGGGGACGGCGGTGGTCGGCGCGAGCTCGGATCGGAGTGGGTGCGTGCACGCGTGGAGGCGGCAGCAGTGGCGGAGGCGGAACAGAGCGGGAGCGGGCGGGCGAGCGCGGCGAGGCGGCGCGGGGAGCGCGCGGCCGGGCGCGCGTGGGGACTAGGGAGAGGGGGGGGGGCGGTGGCTCACAGGGGGCCCAGACAGGATGGCAGCGTGCTGTGGGAGGCCGCGAGGGAGAGGCGAGGCGACGTGCGTCGGCAGCGCCGCCCGTCGCCTGGGGCGTCGTGGCGTCGGCGACGGCGTCGGGAACGCCCGGGGCGACTAGATCCAGCGCTGGGAGAGGAGGAGCAGGGATCGAGGGGGCTGCGGGGGCGATCCGGCGATGACGGGGCGATGCGGTGCTGGGGAGGGCCGCCGGCGTCGGGGCGCGCGGGCCCGCGCCCGATCCCTCCTGGATCGGGGGGGGGGAGTGGGGAACGAGGGGTGGGAGTGGGGGTGGACTAGGGTTCGGGGGGGAATATGGGGGGAGTGGGTGGGCCGGCCTAGTGGTCCAGCTGGGCCACGGCCCAGTTGGTCCGGGCGGAGGGGGGCTTTTCTTTTTATTTTGATTTCTTCTGTCTTTTTCTTTTTATTTTCTTTTTACAAAAATGTTTAGGCCACTAAATGGTTTTTTGCAAAATATGAGACCTGGCCCTTAAATCTGAGTGCATTGAATGCCACAACAATAAAATGGTTTTGAGTCCAAATGTTTTCTGTTGGATTTTATTTAAATAAATAGGTATTAACCAACCCTGTTTTGTGGTTGTTAGAGTCACATAATTTATTAAGTATATGTTGAATATAATTTTAGAAGTGTCTCTCGATTATTTACAATAATATGAACAATTTAGTTTTCAAATTTGAACAACTTTTATTTTCACTTTAGTTTTAATTTCCATTTGCATTTGATAATGAAAAGAGATATGACACTAAGGATGATTAAGCATTGTTAATCATGGTGACTTGGCATAATCAAAATGGTGATTACTGTAGCCAAATACATGGGGTGTTACACTTTGAAGGGAAAGGCAATGGCATGGTATAGGCTATGCGATGATATTGGATCTTGGAACTGGAATCGATTGAAATTGGAATTTCACCAAAAAAATTATTCTATGCATCTAGTTCATCGTGATCGGAATTATATATATAATTTTTGGCCTCGTGCAGGAGAAAGTATCGCTCTAACTTGGTGGAGGATTAAGTCAATGTTATATTCATGCCCCAATCATCAGCTCTCTAGAGAAATTATCATTCAGAATTTTTATGCCCGGCTTTCTCATGATGATCGATCCATGCTCGATACTTCTTGTACTGGTTCTTTTATGAAGAAGACTATCGAATTCAGGTGGGATCTTTTGGAAAGAATTAAACACAACTCTGAAGATTGGGAACTCGATGAAGGTAAAAAGTTAGGTATTAAGCTTGAATTTGATTGTGTTAAATCTTTTTTGAATACCGATGCTTTTCACAAGTTTAGCACTAAATATGGACTTGACTCTGAGATAGTAGCCTCTTTATGTGAATCTTTTGCTACTCATGTTGATCTCCCTAAGGAGAAGTGGTTTAAATATCATCCCCCTATTAAAGAATAAATTAAAGAACCGGTCATAGTTAAAGATGAAACTATTATTTACAATGTTGATCCAGTTGTGCCTACTGCTTATATTGAAAAACTACCTTTCCCTGTTAGTGTAAAGGAACATGCTAAGGTGTCAACTGTGGTTCGCAAAAGTAATATTAGAGCACCTAAACCCGCTGAACAAATTAAAGTAGAACCTAGTGTAGCTATTGTTAAAGATCTCCTGGTAGAAAATATTGATGGGCATGTTATATACTTCTGCGATGATGCTGCTAGACTTGCCAAACCCGATGAAAAAGATAAACATAGACCTGTTGTTGGCATGCCTGTTGTCTCAGTTAAAATAGGAGATCATTGTTACCATGGTTTATGTGACTTAGGTGCTAGCATGAGTGCTATCCCTTTTACCTTATACCAAGAAATTATGAATGACATAGCACCCGCTGAAATAGAAGATATAGATGTTACTATTAAACTTGCTAATAGAGACACCATTACACCACTTGGGATTGTTAGAGATGTTGAAGTCTTGTGTGGGAAAATAAAATACCATACTGATTTTCTAGTTCTTAGTTCCCCACAAGATGATTTTTGTCCCATTATTTTTGGTAGACCTTTCTTGAACACCGTAAATGCTAAAATAGATTGTGAAAAACAAAATGTCGGTGTTAGCTTTGGTAATGAGTCTCATGAGTTTAATTTCTCTAAGTTTAGTAGACAACCACATAAGAAAGAATTACCTAGTAAGGATGAAATAATTGGTCTTGCTTCTATTGCCGTGCCTCCTACTGATCCACTAGAACAATATTTGCTAGACCATGAAAATGATATGCATATGCATGAAAGAAATGAAATAGATAAAATTTTCTTTGAACAACGACCTCTGCTCAAACACAATTTGCCTATTGAAACTCTAGGAGGTCCTCCTCCACCTAAAGGTGATCATGTGTTTGAATTAAAACAATTGCCTGATACTTTGAAATAAGCTTATCTTGATGAGAAAAAGATATATCATGTTATTATTGGTGCTAACCTTTCAGAACATGAAGAAGCAAGATTATTGAAAATTCTGAAGAAGCACCGTGCTGCCATTGGATATACTCTTGATGATCTTAAGGGCATTAGTCCCACTCTCTGTCAGCACAAGTTTAATATGGAACCTGATGCTAAACCCGTTGTTGATCATCAACGACGTTTGAATCCTAAGATGAAAGAAGTGGTAAGAACTGAAATATTAAAGCTTCTGGAAGCATGTATAATCTATCCCATAGCTGATAGTAGATGGGTGAGTCCCGTTCATTGTGTCCCTAAGAAGGGAGGTATTACCTGTTGTTCCTAATGATAAAAATGAACTTATTCCACAAAGAGTTGTTACTGGCTATAGAATGGTACTTGATTTTAGAAAATTAAATAACTCAACTAGAAAAGATCATTACCCTTTGCCTTTATCGATCAAATGTTGGAAAGATTATCTAAGCACACACACTTTTGTTTTCTGGATGGATATTCTGGTTTTTCTCAAATACCTGTTTCACAACCTGATCAAGAGAAAACCACTTTTACTTCCCCTTTTGGAACTTATGCTTATAGACGTATGCCTTTTGGTTTATGCAATGCACCTGCTACCTTCCAAAGATGTATGACTGCTATATTCCTCTGATTTTGGTGAAAAGATTGTTGAGGTTTTCATGGATGATTTTTCTATTTATGGAACTTCTTTTGATGATTGCTTGAGCAACCTTGACCAAGTTTTGCAGAGATGTGAGCAAACTAATCTTGTCTTGAATTGGGAGAAGTGCCACTTTATGGTTAATGAAGGTATTGTCTTGGGGCATAAAATTTCTGAACGAGGTATTGAGGTGGATAAAGCTAAAGTTGATGCAATTGAGAAAATGCCATGTCCTAAAGATATTAAAGGTATTCGTAGTTTCCTTGGTGTCGGTGCAAAAAACTTTCATGTTTGATTGCCCGGACTTATACACAGGCGTGCTGGCATCACATTTCCTGCACCAACATGCAAAGCAAAACCAAGCCAGAGGAACCGCTCTTCATGAGATTAAGGAGCGGATCAAGAAGACCAAGTCAGACAAGATAGCAGAGCCTCACCTTGGGGAGGCCTCCCTTGCCGGGCAAGAGAGCCTGGCCGGGTTGAGGCCGCCCCAGGGACAAGTCTAAGATTTCCCCGGCAGGATTGCCGGGTCCGCCAAGAGCGAGGACTCCCGCCAACGCACCACTATTCCACCGCATCACAACGCAAATCACCTATCAATGCGGTGTCGAGCCTCCGGTGATTAAGTGGCTACCACCAAGCACGTGGCAGCCCATTAGAAGACAGATTACTCTCAAGTGACACCCGTCCAGAGACATGTCGAACAGATAAGTAGAAGATGGTTAAGCGGCACGGCAGGCTTGCCGGGCTTCACCCTCAACACGACACCTAGAAGTGCATTTAATGCACTTTGTCCTAACTGCCAGAGTTAGGTATGATAGCACTGTTAGCTATCTAATCACTAGATAAAGACTGTTTTTCCACCGTGGTCACCCCTTGGGCTATAAAAGGAGGTCCAAGGCAAACTAGCAAAGGATTCGGACCCTTGCACACTTGTATGTGCGTAGCATCTCTCCCTGAGGCCACCTTGCCGAGCTTGAGCACTGCGTATTCATCGTGTTCCTCCATATAATCCACAAAAGCAGGAGTAGGGTTTTACGCTTCCCAGTGGCCCGAACCTGGGTAAAAACCACCAGTGTCACCACCGTCGTGCTGTTTCATGGCCTCCGCTCTTTGTGCAACATGACCTTCCCCGTGTCGAACCACAAAGGGGCCGATGGCCCCATAGGTGATCGTGTCCAGTCACGACATCTTTGGCACGCCAGGTAGGGGGAATCGCTTGCACGAACCAGAAGTTGTGAGCAGCGCGTCCATCATCATCATCCTCTTCATCCATGGCGCACAAGAAGAAACCCGGCGCTACCACGCACCCTTCCACTTCGAAGGCGCCCTCACTCACGGCAACGGACGCCGTAGGTGCCACGATGGCATTGGGCGAGGCGGATACCACGGGAGACGTGACCGGCACAGGCAGCACTGTCGTTGTGTCCCCCGTGGATGGAGCAGGGGCAGGAGGTGCCGGGGGAGCGCAGCATCAACAACATCCCAACGGGCATGACCCACAAGCTGCGGGTGGAGGGAACGTTCAGTCTCCACCGCCCCACCGCACTAGCGGGCGCAGCCGCAGAAAAGATGCCCGCCCTGGTGCGAGTCGCGACCCTCTAGCTGTGCCTGCCATGGGCGCGGCTACTGAGCACGGGCCTTGCCCGGAGCAGAGTGAACAAGGCGGTGCGCCGAGCAGGGTTGCCGATCCCCGAGCACAGCCCACTCATCACCAGACTGCCTTGGCGACTAGCTCACGGCGGCATGAACGCGGCGGCGCCCCTGCTGGTACTACCAGGAGTCGAGCGACATCGCAGTCTGCCTCATTAGCTATGCCGAGCACAGCTACGGAAGCCATGGCATGGGCCCAACTCCTACTGAGATTCCCACCAGCGGCTGATCAAATTGATGAGTGGAGAGCCACCATCCAGAGTTTGATCAGCTTCTCTGAGGCTGGAAAATCGCTACAGGCAGAGCCATCGCTGCACCCGCGAACAGCAACAGCAGCCCAGGTTGATGGACGTGTCGAGGAGGCAGCACCAACGGTGCAGTCTCCTCCGTGATAGCAGACCCAGAGGTGACAGCAACAACGAACCAAGTGGTTAGTGCAGTGCTAGTGGCGCAGCGGGAAGTAGATGAGGAAGTAGCTGCCGCAACTGTCCCCTCTGGAGACGAAACTGAACTAGTCACGGTAGGGTTGGGCACAAATCAAAGGGAGGCAGAGCAAGTTAGCGAAGGCAATCCCAAGACCCCGACAAATAAGAAAGTGGTGCAATGGCCAGTGTACTTTGTCAGCTCCCTGTTACAGGGAGCTAGGTCAAGGTACTCTGGAGTGCAATAGCTAATCTTCGGCCTCATAATGGCCTCGAGGAAACTATGCCACTACTTCCAAGCCCACAAGATCACAGTTGTCACTCATTTCCCACTGCAACACATACTGAGGAACCCCGAAGCTACCGGCAGGATTGTTGAATGGGCACTAGAGCTGTCAAGCTTTGGCCTGAAGTACGAAAGGTCCTCAACCATTCAGAGCAGAGCGTTAGCGGAGTTCATTGTGGAATGGATGCCCACTCCAGATGAAGAAATACCAGAGACAGTTATCCCCGGCAAGGAGGTGCCTCAAGAGTGGACCATGTACTTTGATGGTGCTTTCTTGTTGCAGGGCGCTGAAGCTGGCATGCTTCTTGTTTCGCCCACTAGAGAGCATCTCAAGTATGTAGTCCAAATGCATTTTCCCCGGGAGAAGGCCACCAACAACACTGCTGAGTATGTGGGGCTCCTTGCCGGGCTCAGAATTGCAGTGGAGTTGGGAATAAAAACATTGATCATCCGTGGAGACTCGCAGCTTGTGGTAAGGCAAGTCAATAAGGATTACCAGAGTCCGTTGATGGAGGCACAAGTAGATAAAGTGAGAAAGTTGGAGGAGCACTTTGATGGATTACAAACAGAGCACGTGCTGCGTGCGGAGAACAGCATTGCTGATCATTTATCAAAGTGCGCTGCACAAAAGCTCCCTGTGGAACCAAGAACTTTTGTCCTCCACCTAACTCAACCATCAATGTCCCCTTCAATAATGGCCAGGAAAAGGAGGAAGTTGGACTCCGTCATGTATCTCCCGGCAGGGCTTCTCGAAGCCGCTGGTAGAGAGGCTGCTGGGAACAACTCTGCTTCGGTTGGTGAGCAACACCCTCCCGCGGAATCACAAGTTCTCGCGGTCAAGGTGAGCGCTCCCACGAATGAGGAGGTGCCGTTAGTCCTTGTTGTTGAGCCTCAGGCTCCAACTTGGGCACAACACATTGTCCATTTCCTTCAAACAGGAGAACTTCCCGAAGAGCAAGAAGAAGTTGAAAGATTAGCCCGAAGGTCAAATATGTACCAGTTTATCGATGATACACTGTACAGGAAAAGACCGAATGGTGTGAAATTGAAGTGCATTTGCCGGGAAGATGGGCAGAAGCTGCTAGCAGAGATACATGGGGGTATGTGTGGCTCACATATTGGATCAAGAGCCCTGGTCGAAAAAGCCTTCTAGCAAGGTTTCTACTGGCCCACAGCCCTTCCAGGATGCAATTGAGCTAGTCACCAAATGTGAAGCCTGCCAGTTCCACTCCAAGAACATCCATCAACCAGCTCAAGCTCTCCAGACGATCCCTTTATCCTGGCCATTTTCGGTCTAGGGGCTCGACATCCTGGGCCCCTTCCCCCATGCTACCGGGGGCTTTGAATTCTTGTACGTTGCAATCGACAAGTTTACAAGTGGCCGGAAGTGGAGCCAATGAGGAAGGTGACCGCGCAGTCAGCTATCAAGTTCTTGAAAGGATTGGTGTGCCATTTTGGAGTACCCGCCAGAGTAATCACCGATAATGGCACCCAATTCACGAGCTGCGCCTTCATGCAGTACATACAAAACCTTGGGAGCAAGGTCTCTTTTGCCTCTGTTGCTCATCCCCGGAGCAATGGGCAAGCTGAAAGGATGAACGCTGAAGTGTTGTGTGGGCTCAAGACAAGAACTTTTGACAAGTTGCAGAAGTGCAGCAGACATTGGTGAGCTGCCGGTGGTTCTTTGGTCCCTCTGTACGACACCGAATCAAGCCACCGGCCAGTCTCCCTTCTCCCTAGTCTATGGGGCAGAAGCAGTGCTCCCCACGGAACTCATATACGGGTCACCTCGAGTACTTGCCTACGATGAAGTAGAGCAAGAGCAGCTTTGGCATGACGATGCCATGCTCCTCGAGGAAGATCATCTCTGGGCCGCTGTGCGTGTTGCACGCTACCAGCAAGCCTTGCGTCGCTATCATAGCCGCAGGATTCATGCCCGGAGCCTTGAGGAAGGCGACCTTGTCCTTAGGCGTGTTCAAGCCACCAAGGGTTCCAACAAGTTGATGCGGAAGTGGGAAGTCCCTTACAGGGTAGTACGAGTCACCAGACCTGGCGCAGTCCGTCTGGAGACCGAAGATGGCATTAAGGTGCAAAACTCATGGAATATTGACCATCTTCGCAAGTTCTACCCGTAAGGTGCGGCTGCCGGGCTCAGCCTCGGCAGCCACCTTTTGTACAAGCCTTGCTGATGTTCATGTAACCCTTTGTACAAAGCCAGGCGCAGACCTTGTGCAAAGATAATAAAATGAAGCGCTGGCGCCTAAAACTTGCATGCATGTTTATTTTAGCATGATTCTGCCATGGTCATTTACAGAGGGTTATATGCTGTTGTTTTTCCCCTGCGCTAACTACAGGGCCCCTACCATGGATATAATCCCGAGGAGGAGAAGAGAGAACAAGCTTGCATATCGACCCCCGGCAACCCAAAGCAGATAAGTTCCCTTTAAGACATCCATGGTGTACCTCTGTGAGGAAAACTTGTGCGTAGAAAAACCTTGTCACCCTCAAACATTTGTGCTCCCATCTTTTGATTCGAGGATTACTTCAATCTGGCTGGTTGTAGTGGCATTTGAGAAAAAGGGTTGACAAGGGGCCAGTTCTCTTCCACGCTCCTAAACCCGCCAGGCCAAGCCTCGCGGTAGCAATGGAAGGGACCGGCAAGATGTCTTGCCAGAAAGTCTTGTTTACTTGGAAGTATGGAGGAGTCATTCCTATGCATGAGTATGATACATGCACAAGTGCCCGGCAAGCATATCTTTTTTTCATTATACGTGGATAAACAAGTACAAAACCTTACAGGATACAAATATGGATGAAAAGATTACATAATTTAAGATAAAGTTTGGCAAGTGCCTACATGTTTTAGATTGAAAAAAGATAAGTGCCCCGTAATGCCTTTCTTGTACCTCTCCTCCTAGGAACTATAGTGAGAGGTGAAGAGGGCAAAAGGAGTGCCTGGGCAGAAGCCCAGCCTAACCCCGTCAGGGCACGTGGGACGCAGTCTGACAAGATCAAGAGGGGCAAGGGCGAAGACGACGGGCAGAGAGAGCGGCTAGGCGATGCCCTGGTTACCACCGCCAGGACCAGAGGAACGCGGCAAGAGGATCACCGGCAGGGAAGATGAAGCCGGAGTCCATGGGGAAGCCTGGTGGGTTCCAGCTGGAGGAGGCGAAGACATCCACACCCAATGCCCCGGCAAATCACATTGTCGGGGAGAAGACCAGGTGCAGATGATGGTGCCGCCGGTGCCTTGCTAACGGCAACGGTGCGTCCGGTGCTCAGCTAGAGTCTGAGCCGCCGTCCTCCTGCTCAATGCCATTATCATCGCCGTCACTGTCCTCTTTGTTGTTGTCGCTCGAGGAGGAGCTTTCGTTGTCGGTCGAGCTCTCTGCGCAGCACCCTAAGCGAGCACCCGAACGCCCAAAGACCTTGATGGAGAGCAGATTGGCCTCTATTAACTTGAAATGGAGAACTTGCCCCACCGCCAAGCTATGGGCAGGAGCAAAAGTTTTCCAGCCGCGCCGGAGAAGCATGACATGAGGCACGGGGAACTCTACGTCTGCTCGCATGCTGCCATTACAGCAGCCCCTCATGTGCAGCTTCAATCCTGGCAGCTGTTCTACTTCCATCACCCTTGTGAAAGGGGTAGGAAGCTGAAGACAGCTGTGTGGGGGCCTGCGCAGCTTGACGATGAACTCCAACGGCTGGTCCCCAACATGGCCTTCCATTGGGGCCAAAGCGGCTGGGGGAGGAGCAACCAGAGCACCACCGTGTCCTCCTCGGCCCCGAGCGCCGCGACGGCCACGCCCTGCGGTACCACCTTGTGCGCTAGATTCTGCCCCTGCATCCCCAACAGGGGGAGGGAGACGCTGCCAAGAAGAGACCCTCATCGCCACCGCTGGAGGACGACCGCGTCCTCTTCCCCTCACCATAGTGGCAGAAAGCACAAGAAGAAGAAGGAGGAGATGTGCGTGGGTGAGCCCTCCGCCCGCTCCACCTTTTATAGGGAAGCATGGCCGGGGGCTGGCTCCTCACCACCCGAAAGGCAACCGCCCCACTCCACCAATCATGTCCCCCTGCGTCACTGACGATGTCCAGGATCGACGACCGCCCTCCTGCGCCTATCCACGGCGCCGAGCTTTCTGCCATGGCACTCATTCTCGTGCCCTACGTACGCGTCCGCCACCAACCCTACGCAATGCATGCAACGTACATGGTGGAAACGGCAGGCGTAGTGGGATAAGTAAAATGGCAGTTACCTCTCCATGAACGTGGGCAGCCCGCGAGCCATTACGTGGGGTTATTCTGCACGACTCGCGGGAAAACCGGAAACTGATTCAATCACAGGGTAATGAAGAAGCAAGGAAGATATCAAGGAAGGCATGAATCCCATTGCGGTTTGGCCAAAGTGTGTGCCTGTGTATTTGTTGGGACCTTCCCCAACGATGCCAGGCGGCACCTATGGGCCAGGCCCGGTGGCTCCTGCCGGTGCAACAAACTTTCATGTTTGATTGCCCGGACTTATCCACAGGCATGCTGGCATCACATTTCCTGCAACAACATGCAAAGCAAAACCAAGCAAGAGTAACTGCTCTTCGTGAGATTAAGGAGCGGATCAAGAAGACCAAGTCTGACAAGACAGCAGAGCCTCACCTTGGGGAGGCCTCCCTTGCCGGGTAGGAGAGCCTGGCCGGGTCGAGGCTGCCCCAGGGACAAGTCCAAGATTTCCTCGGCAGGCTTGCCGGGTCCGCCAAGAGCGAGGACTCCCGCCAACGCACCACTGCTCCATTGCACCACAACGCAAATCACCTATCAATGCGGTGTAGAGCCTCTAGGTGATTAAGTGGCTACCACCAAGCACGTGGCAGCCCATTAGAAGACAGATTACTCTCTAGTGACACCCGTCTAGAGGCGTGTCGAACAGATAAGTAGAAGATGGTTAAGCGGCACGGCAGGCTTGCCGGGCTTCACCCTCAACACGACACCTAGGAGTGCATTTAATGTACTTTGTCCTAACTGCCAGAGTTAGGTATGATGGCACTGTTAGCTATCTAATCACTAGATAAAGACTATTTTGCCACTGTGGTCACCCCTTGGGCTATAAAAGGAGGTCCAAGGCAAAGTAGCAAAGGATTTGGACCCTTGCACACTTGTATGCGCGTAGCACCTCTCCCCGAGGCCACCTTGCCAGGCTTGAGCGTTGCATGTTCATCGTGTTCCTCCATCCAATCCACCAAAGCAGGAGTAGGGTTTTACGCTTCCCAGTAGCCCGAACCTGGGTAAAAACCACCAGTGTCACCACCGTCATGCTGTTTCATGGCCTCCGCTCTTTGTGCAACGTGACCTTCCCCCTTGCCGAACCACGAAGGGGCCGATGGCCCCATAGGTGATCATGTCCACTCACGACACTTGGTCATGTTGGTTTCTATAGGAGGTTTATTAAAGACTTCTCTAAAATTTCTAGGCCTCTTACAAATCTTTTACAAAAGGATGTTCCATTTGTTTTTTATGATGATTGTGTAGAAGCCTTTGAAACACTTAAGAAAGCCTTAACTTCTGCACCTATTGTTCAACCACCTGATTGGAACTTGTCTATTGAAATTATGTGTGATGCTAGTGATTATGTTGTTGGTGCTGTTCTAGGACAAAGAGTTGATAAGAAATTAAATGTTATCCATTATGCTAGCAAAACTCTAGACAGTGCCCAAAGAAATTATGCTACTACTGAAAGAGAATTACTAGCAAAACTCTGGAGCCATCAAAATAAATTATGTCGAAGGTACTAACCCGAAGGTGGTCAATGGGCAAAGAATCAAACACTATATCTTAGGTCCGCCTATTAATGTTGAAAGCAATATTATTCAAACCATGACACCGGAGGAACACATAAAACAAACCTTCCGGAACACTCCAGAATACTAAAAAAGAGGAGGTACGTGATATGGTAAGTAAAGGGACTCCGAAAAATCCGCAAAAATATTTTCTGTCAGTTTTGGAATATTACAAAAATTAGGAAAATAAGAAACAACCAGGAAGGCAACCGAGGAGGGCACAAGACACCAGGGCGCGCCTGCCTTGCCTAGCGCGCCCAGGTGGGTTGTGCCCACCTCGGGAACCTTCCCGACTCCGTTTTTTCTCTCGTTTGCTTATTTCCCAAGATAAAAAAATCTTTATATACCCCCTGAATGTATTGACCACCTTATCGTGGAGAAATCTTCTGTTCTTTCTTCTTGCTGTTTTCTGTCAGATCTGTCAAGCCAGGCATCATGTCTTCTCCCTCCTCCAACAAAGTAGAAGAGGATGCTTGGTTGATTAAGATAGAATTAAAGAGAGAGGAACCACAAGAAACCATCAAGGGTGATAAGGTCAAGGAGGTCGCGGGAGATCAAGTTCCGGCAGAAGGGCAGGCTGTTCCAGCAGCAGAAGAAGAAGACATCCTTCAATCTTACTATGATCATCTTACCCCTACTGAAATTGAAGCTTTCAGGGTCATTGAAACAGTTCGTGTGCAAAATAAATATCTCACTCATGAAAATATTCTATTGCAAGAGCATATCATCGCCCTCTGGAGCATCATTCGTAGATTGGAGTACCTCCTGAGCCTGAAGTGTGAAGCTACCTCATCACCACCACCATCATCATCTTCCCCACCAAAGGAGACTTGAGTTCATGGTATGGGCACTCCCCTTGGCTTGTGCCAAGCTTCGGGGAGGTGCCCCGGTATCGTATCACCACCACTATCTTTGCCTTTATCTATTTTAGTTCGATCTTTAGTTATCCTATGATTTAGTTGAATAAAAGTTTAGTTCAATCTTTGCTTTTCGAGTGCTTGCTTAGTGATCTATCTATCTATGTAATCGTGTGCGAGATATATAATAAAGAGTAGTTTGAATTTTGTTTCTTCACTATTTTGTTTCAATAAAAAGAAAGGAAAATAAATGAAAAAGATCATATGCGAATCTTATGATAAGTAGTGGCATCACATAAGGAAAAGAATAAGTGGTAAAATTTGTTGGAGATTGACAAACATAGCATTGGTCAATGATGCAATTCATGAAAGAATTAATATGGGAAGAGAAGATTCACATGCAAATACACTATCTTGGACATCTTTTATGATTGTGAGCCCCCATAAAATATTATGTGTCAGAATTGTTGACGTTGGACAAGGAAGACAACATAATGATTTATGTTTGTTCATATTCACATAGAAGTTATATTGTCATAGATCCTTCAACATGTGGTGCTTGCTCAATATCTTTTCTAGCCAAAAACTCCGCACTAAGTAGAGATACTACTTGTGCATCCAAAAACCCTTAAACCCAAAATCTTTTTGAGAGTCCACCATACCTACCTCTGGATTGAGTAAGATCCTTCAAGTAAGTTGTCATCGGTGCAATAAGGCAATAAAAATTGCTTCTAAATGTGTTGGATCATTTAGTGTAAGAGAAAATTGAGCATTGTACAAACCTATGATGGCAAAGTAATAAAAGCGATGGACTGCATAATAAAGGTTGCTATCATAAGGGGTAATATAACGTGACGTTCTTTTGCATTAAGGGATTTGGCATACAAACAAAAAGCGCATGGCAACCTCTGCTTCCCTCTGCGAAGGGCCTATCTTTTACTTTTATGCATTTACTTTTATGTAAGAGTCAAAGTATTCTACCCTATTCCTTTTTATTTTCTCTTTTTGCAAGCATCATGTGGTGAGGAAAGATCTAGGCGCATATATCCAGTTGGATGTGAGTGGGCATGAGTTATTATTGTTGACATCACCCTTGAGGTGAATACGTTGGGAGGCGAAACTATAAGCCCCTATCTTTCTATGTATCCGGTTGAAACTTTTTGTTCATGGGTATGATGTGAGTGTTAGCAATCATACAAGGTTAAATGATGGTTGAGTATGGCGCGCCCTGGTGGGTTGTGCCTTAATCGGCCCACCTCCGGTGCCCATCTTCTGGTACATAGGTCACTTTGACCTAGAAAAAATCAAAGGGGGACTTTCGGGACGAAGTGCCGCCATCTTGCAGGAGCACTTTTGCCCTTCGGCGGAGTGATTCCACCGGGGGAACTTCCCTCCCGGAGGGGGAAATCATCGCCATCATCATCACCAACAACTCTCTCATCTTTGGGATGGCAATCTCCATCAATATCTTCAACAGCACCATCTACTCTCAAACCCTAGTTCATGTCTTGTGTTCAATCTTTGTATCGGAACCTCAGATTGGTGCCTTTGGGTGACTAGTAGTGTTGATTACATCTTGTAGTTGATTACTATATGGTTTATTTGGTGGAAGATTATATGTTCAGATCCATTATGCTATTTAATACCCCTCTGATCTTGAGCATGATTATCATTTGTGACTAGTTACTTTTGTTCTTGAGGTCACGGGAGAAGTCATGTTGCAAGTAATCATGTGAACTTGATATGTGTTCGATATTTTGATGATATGTATGTTGTGATTCCCTTAGTGGTGTCATGTGAACGTCGACTACATGGCACTTCACCATATTTGGGCCTAAGGGAATGCATTGTGGAGTAGTTATTAGATGATGGGTTGCTAGAGTGACAGAAGCTTAAACCAGGGTTTATGCGCTACTTCGTAAGGGACCGATTTGGATCCAAAAGTTTAATGCTATGGTTAGATTTTATCTTAATACTTTTATCGTAGTTGCGGATGCTTGCGAGGGGGTTAATCATAAGTAGGACGTTTCTTCAAGTAAGAACATCACCTAAGCACCGGTCCACCCACATATCAAATTATCAAAGTAGCGAACACGAATCAAACCAACATGATGAAAGTTATATGGTGAAATTCCCGTGTACCCTCAAGAACGCTTTGCTTATCATAAGAGACCGTTTTGGCCTGTCCTTTGCCACAAAAGGATTGGGCTACCTTGCTGTACTTTATTTACCGTTACCGTTACTTGCTCATTACAAATTATCTTGCTATCAAACTACTTGTTACCGACTATTTCAGTGCTTGCAGAAAATACCTTGCTAAAAACCACTTGTCATTTCCTTCTGCTCCTCATTGGGTTCGACACTCTTACTTATCGAAAGGACTACGATTGATCCCCTATACTTGTAGGTCATTAGTGAGTATTTTTATCCTTTGATGGTATGAAAGGACCGACCATGTCAAGCCCCCAAACCACAAAAGGCCAAGTAATTGGGATCATCCGAAGTTCATGAGCTGGCAGATGAGCTTGACGCGCAAATTTCTGACAACCATCGCACCAGACAATGATATCCTCTGCATCTGCGTGAGCTGTGAGCCAGTACAAACCATATTGAAAAGCCTTTGCGACTAGAGACCTTGAGCTGGCATGATGGCCACAATCCCCAAAGTGGATTTCATTGAGAATCTCACGACCTTCTCTTAGGAGAAACACAATGTTGTAATACTCCTCCTATGTAACTCGCCATTGACGATAGTCATGGACTTATACCTCCTGATAATCTGCCAGGCGATGATTTGCTCTTTAGGGAGGTCACCGCGAGTAAGATAAGCCAGATAAGGTACTATCCAATCTAGTGTGGCACGAACAGCAACAACAAGAGATGCCTCCAGGTCAGGAATAGTGATGTTTTCCTCCGTCGGTAATTTGACTGATGGGTTATGCAAAACATCCAGGAAAACATTTGGCGAGACAGGCTTGCGCTAACATCCTAAGCAAGACAATGCATCTGCTGCCTCATTAAGCCGGCGATCAATGTGATCAACGTGATGTCCCTTGAAATGACCTACGATGACTCTAACAGCGTATTTGTAAGCCGCCATGAGGGGATCTATAGAGTCCCAAGTCCCAGAAACTTGTTTTGAGCAACCAAATCTGAGTCGCCCAAACATCTGACCCGGCTGAGATTCATCTCCTTCGCCATATGGAGCACATGAAGCAAAGCCTCATATTCAGCTACATTGTTAGTATAGGGAAACATTTCTCAAAACATAGCAAAAATTATCACCTCGCGGAGAAGTTAAGACAACTCCAGTCCTCGAGCCCTCCAATTGCATGGAGCCATCAAAGTGTATTGTCCAGTACGTATTGTCCGACCTCTCTTCGGGGACTTGAAATTCAGTCCAGTCATTGATGAAATCCACCAAAGCCTGAGATTTGATGGTTTTCCGAGGCACATACTTCAGATGATGTGAACCAAGTTCAATAGCCCACTTGGCAACCCGGCCTGTAGCCTCCCTGTTCTGGATGATATCTCCCAGAGGTGTTGAACTGACCATAGTGATAAGGTGTTCCTGAAAATAGTGCTTCAACTTGAGTCTAGCCATGAAAACGCCAAAAACCAGTTTCTGCCAATATGGATATCACTGTTTTAACTCACTCAAAACCTCACTAACATAATAAACTGTCTTATGGACTAGATATTATTTTCCCTCTTCCTTGCGTTCTACGACGACCGCCACACTTACCGCTTTATTATTAGCAGCAATGTATAAAAGCAACGACTCCTTCTCCTGAGGAGCAGCAAGGATAGGCGGCTCGGACAACTGCTTCTTGAGAGACTCAAAAGCTTTATCTGCTGAATCACCCCAGGTGAATTCATCTATCTTCTTCAAGAGCTGATACAGAGGGATGGCTTTCTTGCCAAGGCGGCTTATAAACCGGCTCAAAGCTGCCACGCGACCTGTCAACCTCTGGACGGCATTGATATTGGCCGGCTTGGCTAATGTTGCGATAGCTTTGATTTTTTCCGGTTTAGCCTCAATGCCACGCTCAGACACTAGAAAACCCAGTAGTTTACCTGCAGGAACACCAAACACGCATTTTGCCGGGTTGAGCTTCACCTGGTAAACTTGAAGGTTATCAAACACCTCCTTGAGGTCGTCGAGCAAAGTTTCCTTCCAAGATTTGACCATGATGTAATCAATGTAAGCTTGAATGTTATGACCGATCTGCTTGTGAAAACAATTCTGGACACAACGCTGGTAAGTTGCACCTGCACTTTGCAGTCCAATGGCATAGATGTATAGCAAAAAGCTCCAAAGGGTGTGATAAAGGTTGTCTTCGCCTAATTTTTTTCCACCATCTTGAGCTAATGATATCTAGAATAAGCATCCAGGAAACACAAACACTCACAGCCAGTAGTGGAGTCAACGATCTAATCAGTGCAAGGAAGAGTGAACGAATCCTTAGGGCAGGCTTTGTTCAAGTATGTGTAATCAACACACATCCGCCAAGTTCCATTCTTCTTCAAAACAAGCACTGGGTTAGCTAACCACTCAGGGTGAAAAACTTCAACAATGAACTAGCTAGGAGCCGGGCCACTTCTTCTCCAATGGCTTTTTGTCTCTCCTTGTTAAAACGACGGAGATATTCCCGGATAGGTTTCATCTTAGGATCGACATTTAGGAAGTGCTTAGCGAGTTCTCTCGGTACACCAGGCATGTGAGAAGGTTTCCATGCAAAAATGTCCCAATTCTCATGAATGAACTCGATGAGCGCGCTTTCCTATTTGGGGTCCATATTCGCCCCAATAGTGAACTGCTGAGATGAGTCATGAGGAGTGAAGTCAACCTGCTTTGCATCCTCAGCCAACTTGAACTTGAGCAGGGGATCAGACTCAGTAGTTGGATTTTTCAGAGAGGTCATATCAGCCTGGTTAACATTAGCTTTGTAGAATTTTAACTCCTCGGCCGCACGGGCCGACTCGGCATAAGCTACATCTCCCTCCTCACACTCGAGAACAATTTTCCTGTCACCATTGAGTGTGATAGTTTCCTTAGGCCCTGGCATCTTGAGCTTCAAATAAACATAGCAAGGATGTGCCATGAACCAAGCATAAGTCGGTCGTCCAAACAAGGCGTGATAAGGACTTTTGATTTTAACCACCTCAAATGTCAGAAATTCAGATCTGAAGTTGAATTCGGTGCCAAAAGCGACTTCCAAGGAGATTTTCCCTCGGGAACGATCCCGTGAAACACTGTAGATGATGGCTTGAGTTTTTTCTCTAACAAATTCATCCGCTTGAAAGTGTCATAGTAAAGGATGTTGATGCTACTCCCACCGTCCATGAGTACCTTAGTGAGTTTATAGCCACCGACTTGAGTTGGCACCACCACGGCAAGGCAACCCGGATTATCAACCCGAGGAGGGTGATCCGCCCAACTCCAAGTCACAGGTTGCTCCGACCAGTTCAATATTCCGGAACTACCGGCTCAACTAAATTGACGGCTCGCCTTTGGAGCTTTCGATCACGTTTGCAAGTACTAGTTGTGAAGACGTGATACTTCCCGCTGTTCAACTACTTTGGATTGCTCTGAAACCCGGACTGACCTCCCTGGTTCTGATTTCCCTGACCAGTCCACTGATTATTGCCTCCGCCATTGCCAGCTCCCTGGAACCCGGACCCTTGGCCACCTAATCCCTGAAACCCGAATCTGGGGTAATTACCCTGGAAGCCGGCACCTGGGAAGCCGACTCCTGATCCAGCGGCTCCAGGATTTCCTGGAGGTCCACTGCTGCCCCCACCATTGTGATGGTTCTGAAAGGCCTGATTCCTGAACTCTTGCATGATGAAGCAGTTTTCCCATGAATGACTTACCGGCTTGCCATCCACATTGTGTTTTGGGCACATGCCTTTGAGGGCTTCCTCATAATTACGAGGACGATTTCCAGAGTAGGGCCGACCAGAATTGTTGTTCCGATGCTGACTCTTGAAATTGGTGTTTGTATTGGCAATAAAATTTGAAACTCCGTCGGTATTCTTGCGTTTATTAGCGTCGTTGCTGCCATGGTTGTCGTTGTTGCCATTGTGTTGATGGCCCTTGCCACAGTTTTTCTTGCCCTTGGCAGACTTCTCATCATTGGAGGCTGGATCCTTTGTATTGTCAGACTCAGCATACCAAGTTAGAACATCCATGAGATCGCCCATATCTTTCACCTTCCGCTTCAGACGTCCAAGCTTCTGAACCAAAGGATGAAAACGACAATTTTTCTCCAGAACAAGGATGACTTGAGCAGCTGTGACACTGTCTGAAGAATTAATCCACTAAGTTGGCTCCAGATCCGCTTTATAACTAGAGACCTTGTGAGGACCCTTGAAGTCCTGAGGCATGCGCGCATCCCACAGTGCCAGCCCTAAGCAGGGAGTTCCGATAGTTCATCCAGAGGTACATATCGCCGACTGAATTGTGGCAGGTGGGGGTTGCACTATAGGTTCAGCATATGTTGTGCCTGCATTCGGTGTCCCTGCTCCTCGCATAGCACGGGTAGCATCCATGATTGCTTGTGCATCCTAGACCGCTAGATGTGGCTGATTCGGGGGCGGCTGTTGCTCCCTCCGCCGATGGGCACTGCTGGAGACTGCTGGTGTTCAGCGTGTCGGCTCCTGTAGCGGCTCTGATGAGGGGTGGAATGAAGCCGGTGCTAGCTATGAGAGTAATTTGCCTGCTGCATGACCGCAGTCTTTAACATGCCGATAGTGTTCTTGGCCTAGATTTTTATCGGGCTATTTCCGGTAATTGGAATTGCAGCGAGATTATGAGTTGAAGCCAGCACGTTATCAACCGGGTTGGAATAATGACTAGCCGATGTTTGGAAATGATGAGGCGGCTGCTGGACCGGCGACTGTTGCTGAGCTGGCTGTGGCTGGTGTTGGCGAAGCAGTAAAGGTTGCTGAGCCGGCTGGAATTGCTGAGCCGGCTGCTGCAACTGGGTTGTGTTTGGAGGTATGTTCTAAGTCAATTCGGGTATGATGGGTGTGATACGTCTCCAACGTATCTATAATTTTTGCTTGTTCCATGCTGTTATATTATCATTCTTGAATGTTTTATATTCATTTTATAGCAACTTTATATCATTTTTTCGGACTAACCTATTGACATAGTGCCCAGTGCTAGTTGCTGTTTTTTGCTTGTTTTTTACTTCACAGAATATCAGTACCAAACGGAGTCCAAATGCAGCGAAACTTTTTGGAGATTTTTTCTGGACCAGAAGACACCTAATGGGCCAAGAAAGTACTAGAGGGGAGGCCCGTGGGGAGCACAACCCACCAGGGCATGCCCAGGGGCTTGTGTCCCCCACGAAGACCTCTCGCACCGCCTCTTCGCCCTATAAATTCCCAAATATTCCAAAAACCCTAGGGGAGTCGACGAAACACAATTCCAGCCACCGCAAGTTCCAGATCCACGAGGTCCAATCTAGATGCCATCACGGAGGGGTTCATAATCCTCATTGGTGCCTCTCCGATGATGCGTGAGTAGTCCACCATAGACCTAAGGGTCCGTAGGCAGTAGCGAGATGGCTTCTTCTCTCTTTTTGATTCTCAATACAATGATCTCTTGGAGATCTATTTGATGTAACTCTTTTTGCGGTGTGTTTGTTGAGATCCGATGAACTTTGAGTTTATGATCAGATCTATATCCATGAATATTATTTGAGTTTTCATTGACCTCTTATATGCATGATTATTTATAGCCTCGTATTTCTTCTTCGAATCTTAGGTTTAGTTAGGCCAACTAGATCGATTTTTCTTGCCATGGGATGAGGTGCTTTGTGATGGGTTCGATCGTGCGTTGTTCTCTCCAAGTGACAGAAGGGGCAGCAAGACACGCATGTATTGTTGCTATTAAGGATAACAAGATGGGGGCTATTCCTACATGAATAGATCTCGTCTACATCATGTCATCGTTCTTATTGCATTATTCTGTTTCTCCATGAACTTAATACACTAGATGCATGCTGGATAGCGGTCGATGTGTGGAGTAATAGTAGTAGATGCAGGCAGGAGTCGGTCTACTAATCTTGGACGTGATGCCTATATAATGATCATTTCTTGGATATCGTCATAATTATTTGATGTTCTATCAATTGCCCAACAGTAATTTGTTTACCCACCGTATGCTATTTTCTTGAAAGAAGCCACTAGTGAAATCTACGGCCCCGGGGTCTATTCTTTGTCATATTTTCTTTAAGATCTATTTTTATTCGCTTTTATTTTCAGATCTATTATTCCAAAAACCCAAAAATACCTTGCTGCACTTTTTTATTACTTATTTTATTTTGCGTTTTATCGAGAGTTATTTATCCAATCTATCACAAATTTATCTACCTTTTTACCGTGAAGGGATTGACAATCTCTCTTACGCGTCGGGTTGCAAGTATTTGTTCTTTGTGTGCAGGTACCGTTTACATAGTGTTGCTTGGTTCTCCTACTGGATTGATACCTTGGTTGATAACTGAGGGAAATACCTACCGTAGCTGTACTGCATCATCCCTTCCTATTTGGGGAAATACCGACGCAGTTTCAAGCGAAATCAAAAGGAATTTCTGGCGCCGTTGCCGGGGAGACATCATCAACATCTATCAGGTTCCTAATCACAAATCTCATCTCCTTGCAATTTACATTATTTGCCATTTGCCTCTCGTTTTCATCTCCCCCACTTCACAAAAATTTGCCATTTTATTCGCTCTCTTTTTCGTTCGCCTCAGATCTCTTATTTACTTGAATTTGTCATCATGAGTGATTTTAGTATGGCAGAAACAGATGATGGCCTAACTCCTAAAATTGGATGATCTGGCAATCTGGATGCTAAAACTTTTGTTTTGGGGCAAGGGAATGTTATGGGAAAAGAACATATCCAAGAATTTTTTTAATTGTGTTGGAAATTTGACTCTTGATGATGCTCCTATACTTAAAAGAACTAAATCTTATGCGGAAGCTATTTCAGCACTAGTTCTGAAACTTGAAAATAGATTCATCTGTACCCACCCTACCTTGCAGAGATTGTTTTATGAACTACCCGTTATAAAGGATCCTAAAGCTAAAAAGTTAGCTACCCTTATTCTTATGAATGAATTTGACTACATAGTACGGGAAGCTAGGATTTTTTTTATTTTTATGGTATGAGCCATGAAAAACCGGTGATAAACGATATCCTTTATAATAGTGATTATATGTTGGGACATTTTCTTGGAAATAATCAATTTTTTTATGAGAACCTTAAAAAGGAAATCCCCGTTTTAGATATAATCCAACAAGTTTTCAATGATGTTAATCAACAATATTCATGGATTGTGGCCAGAAATCAAAGGGGATACGTAGATGGGCAACTTGATAATGCTAAAATTTCTATGGATAATGTGTTTCAAGTTATTTTTGCAAAACCTCCTGACAAAAACACATCTATGGAAAATAAGAAGAAAGATGATAATACTTGAATCTATGAATTATGCCTAGCTAGGGGCATAAAACGATAGCGCTTGTTGGTAGGCAACCCAATGAATAAATTTTATTTTTGCCTTTTTATTTATGTTCTTGAGTGTATACACAATTATGCCTCTGTTATGATTGTGTTTTTATGTTTTAATTAGTATTTGTGCCAAGTAAAGCCTTTGGGATAGCTTTGGTGATAGTTGATTTGATCTTGTTGGAAAACAGAAACTTTTGTGTCCAGTAACAGAATTTTTTAAATTCACAAAAGCGAGAAAAAATTCTGAATTTTTTACAGAAGATTTATATACAAATTTCCTATGTTGTCCTAGGTTTTCAGAAATTTTGAGTTAGATAAGTATGAGAACAATTCGCATATTTACAGACTGTTCTGTTTTTGACAGATTCTGTTTTCTTTGCATTGTGTGCTTATTTTGATGAATCTATGAATTGTATCGGGGGGTATAAGCCATGTAAAAGTTAGAATACAGTAGATATAATGCAATAACAAAATTTGAATGGGTTTTCAACAGTACTTAAAGTAAAGATTGGTTTTCTTATACTAACGGATCTCACGAAGGTTTTGTTAAGTTTTGTGTGATTGAAGTTTTCAAGTTTTGGGTGAGATCGCGATGGATGAAGAAATAAGGAGTGAAAAGAACCTAAGCTTGGGGATGCCACATGGCACCCCAAGTTAATATTCAAGGAGAACCAATCAACTAAGCTTGGGGATTCCCCGGAAGGCATCCCCTCTTTCTTCTAACGACCATCGGTATTTTACTTGGAGCTATATTTTTATTCGTCACATATCATGAGTTTTGCTTGGAGCGTCTTGTATTATATGAGTCTTTATTTTATTTTTTTTAGTTTGTCACAAGTATCCTTGCTGGACACACCTATTTGAGAGATCCAAAATTATGCTATGATTTGTTAGAATTGCTCTTTATGCTTCACTTAAATTTTTTGAGCTATGGAATTGCTCTAGTGCTTCACTTATATCTTTTTGAGCAATGTGTGCTTTAATATTTTTTAAGAAATGCTCTCATGCTCCACTTAGATTTATTTGAGAGTTAGTAAATTTTTGAAGAAATTCTCTCATGCTTCACTTATATTGTTTTGAGAAACGAAAAATTTTATGCTCATGTTCTTCACTTAGATTTATTTGAGCTGTTTAAAAGCAATTACAATATATGAAACTAGTCCCAAAGTGATAGATATTCAAGAGGGATATAATAAAAACTTTCATGAAGATCATTGGACAAAATAAACTTGATTCTTTGTAATAGTTTTGAGATATGATGATAGTGATATTTGAGTCATGTTCTTGAGTAATTATCCTTTAGTAAGAATGTTGGTGTTAAGGTTTGTGATTCCCTATGCAAGCACAAAAGTCAATAGTTATGCGATGAAATTACATCCTACTTATGGTGCATTATTTGGTGTTAGCTATGCTTAATGCTCGCTTATGTGAATTTTAGTTTCTTGGTTGGTTGCTTCTCAATCTTTTTGCTAGCCTCCACTTGTACTAAGTAGAAATACTACTTGTGCATCCAAAATCTTTAAACCAAGTTTTGCCATATGAGTCCACCATACCTACCAATATGCGGTATTTCCATGCCGTTCTAAGAAAATTTGTATGCGCCATCTCTAATTTTGAAAATGAATTTCCTTTTTGTGTGCTCGTACAGCTCATGAAGCGGCAGGGAGTGGCCAATATTTTCCATGCTAGATGTGTTATTCTCAAGATGAGTGTTTATTCACTTATCATTGCATGAGAGTACGGCGGTAATAGGGATGCCCAGTGCCAAAATGAAAAAGAAATTTACTTTATTTTGTCAAATAATAAATTCCTTGGAAAGTGTTGGTATGGAAGGCACCTGTGGATACGGCTAGCCATGGATTGTGAAAGAATGGTGGAAAAAGGAATAAACTTTATTTTCTGTTTGGGAACGCCTATGATATATCTAGCATGGAAAGTGTTGGGAATTACTCGGTCATTTTCGTTGACGGGAAAAGTATGCCACTCAAAAAAATTTATCTCTCAATTTAAGCTTTGAGCTCTGGCACCTCTACAAATCCCTACTTCCCTCTGCGAAGTGCCTATCTATTTACTTTATGCAATTTTTATTTTTGTTTGAGTCTCCATCTTCTCTTATAAAGCACCAACTAGGGAGCACTATGATCATACTTGAGAATTGGATGTAGCTAATATACGAGTGTGATTCATGAATGGATCAATGATTGAGCATGATGGGCTAGGGATAACTTTCTTTAGTGTTGATATTTTGAAAGACATGGTTGCTTGTTGATATGCTTGAGTATTGAAATCTTCATGTTAAAACTAGACTATTGCTTTGAACCATATAAAAGTCCAAATGTCCATGCTACAAAAGAAAAGAATATGTGATGAACATGTTAGGCAGCATTCCACATCAAAAATTCTATTTTTTTCATTTACCTACTCGAGGACGAGTAGGAATTAAGCTTGGGGATGCTGATACGTCTCCAACGTATCTATAATTTTTGCTTGTTCTATGCTGTTATATTATCATTCTTGAATGTTTTATGTTCATTTTATACCAACTTTATATCATTTTTTGGGACTAACCTATTGACATAGTGCCCACTGCGAGTTGCTGTTTTTCGCTTGTTTTTTACTTCGCAGAATATCAGTACCAAATGGAATCCAAATGCAGTGAAACTTTTTGGAGATTTTTTCTGGACCAGAAGACACCCAGTGGGCCAAGAAAGTACTAGAGGGGAGGCCCGTGGGGAGCACAACCCACCAGGGCGCGCCCAGGGGGGTTGTGCCCCCATGAAGACCTCCCGCACCGCCTCTTCGCCCTATAAATTCTCAAATATTCTAGAAACCCTAGGGGAGTCGATGAAACACAATTCCAGCCGCTGCAAGTTCCAGAACCATGAGATCCAATCTAGACACCATCACGGAGGGGTTCATCATCCTCATTGGTGCCTCTTCGATGATGCATGCGTAGTCCACCATAGACCTAAGGGTCCGTAGGCAGTAGCTAGATGGCTTCTTCTCTCTTTTTGATTCTCAATACAATGGTCTCTTGGAGATCTATTTGATGTAACTCTTTTTACGGTGTGTTTGTTGGGATCCGATGAACTTTGAGTTTATGATCAGATCTATATCCATGAATATTATGTGAGTTTTCTTTGATCTCTTATATGCATGATTATTTATATCTTTGAATCTTTGGTTTAGTTAGGCCAACTAGATCAATTTTCTTGCCATGGGAAGAGGTGCTTTGTGATGGGTTCGATCTTGCGGTGTTCTTTCCCAGTGACAAAAGGGGCAGCAAGACACGCATGTATCATTGCTATTAAGGACAACAAGATGGGGGCTATTCCTACATGAATAGATCTCGTCTACATCATGTCATCATTCTTATTGCATTACTCCGTTTCTCCATGAACTTAATACACTAGATGCATGCTGGATAGCGGTCGATGTGTGGAGTAATAGTAGTAGATGCAGGCAGGAGTCAGTCTACTAATCTTGGACGTGATGCCTATATATTGATCATTGCCTTGGATATCGTCATAATTATTCGATCTTCTGTCAATTGCCCAACTGTAATTTGTTTACCCATCATGTGCTATTTTCTCTAGAGAAGCCACTAGTGAAATCTACGGCCCCCGGGTCTATTCTTTATCATATTTGCTTTGAGATATATTTTTATTCGCTTTTATTTTCAGATCTACTATTCCAAAAACGCAAAAATACCTTGCTGCACTTTTTTATTACTTATTTTATTTCATGTTTTATTGAGAGCTATTTATCCAATCTATCACAAATTTATCTATCTTTTTACCGTAGAGGGATTGACAACCCCTCTTACGCGTCGGGTTGCAAGTATTTGTTCTTTGTGTGCAGGTACCATTTACATAGTGTTGTTTGGTTCTCCTAATGGATTGATACCTTGGTTTCATAACTGAGCGAAATACCTACCGTAGATGTACTGCATCATCCCTTCCTCTATGGGGAAATACCGATGCAGTTTCAAGCGACATTAGGGTGTTGCGTCTGGTGTGCCAGTGCCTACCCTTGGGACGGGCGCATCTCGCGGTGTATCAAAAAACCGTGTATGCTCAAAACTTGTTGGCAGCCAACTTTGATGTCTCCTCTGGTGTACCGCAGAATTCTTGTTTTGACGAAAACAGAGATGAAGCTCTTCTGCTTTCAAGCGCTCGGTTTCGCTAAGGATGTGGGCCTGTGTCTGCGCCATGCGCACATTCTCTGCATTAATATCCTCCTGGATCTTGGCCATCTGTTCGCGAAGCTTCGTAACCTCTGTGTTGCACTCGGCATGTTCTCTATGGTTACTGGATCCGTCAAGAGTGTTCCCAGAGTTGTCATCAACTCTGCCAGCGCCTGAGCCGGTGTCCTCCTTGAGCCGGTTGTAGCGGAAGCCGCCTCCGTGGCCCTAGCCATCATGGAGTTTTGACCCGGTGCAGTCTTGGTCGGGTATTGATACCCCACCATGTAGACAGCCGCATGGTGGGGCGACTCGGAAACCTCTGGATCAATCTCGTCATTAGAGTAGCCTCCCAGCCTATCATTGAAAATGGGAAGAATTGACTCGGTATCCCCAACCAAAGACTCGCCGTCCGAGTAGACCAGCGTGTCATCGCCAGACGCAGAACTTCCTCACAAGTCAACTCCATGAGTAAATCCAACGAAAGTGTGGATCAGGCCGGGTCTTGCCTGGCCGGGTCTGGTCCAGCGAGCCGACTTGATGAGGTCGGAGATGACGTCCGGCTCGGGACCAGACTCGCCGATTGCGCCGATAAAGACGTGGATCTTGCCGAAGGGGACCCCGTACCTATACTCAATTGAGTCGGCCACGGGACCCCAGCTTGAGTCATCGATGTAGAGTTTGCCACGGTGAATCCTCATCATCCGGCCGATCACGTATCCCTCGATCCCTGGGAGAGCTCCCTCTAAGAACTCAACACCACCGTGTGGTGGCCCCACGATGGGCGCCAACTATTGTAGTTTTGTCACGGCAGAAGTCCTCGTGAAAGGACTAAGTCTTGAGCCCATCGCAACTAGGTGTTTGCTTGAGCAGGGTTGATCAGGAATGAATGAGACATGTTTACCTAGGTTTGGCCCCTCACGGTGGAGGTAAAAGCCTACTCCTGCTTGATTGATATTGGCAATGATCTTGATTACAAGGATGCTCTTTCGCTAACCTAGCTTTCGAGAGATTACAACTTAGTATCTTCATCCTAGGGGCTCCCCTTTATATAACAGGCTGAGTCTCTAGGTTTAAAGAAGATTCTGGGTCGCACTGCTAACCCGTATTCTACTCTAACTCTTATTGGGCGTGTCCTCTAAGTTAAGACAAATTCCCTTCTGGGCCTTCTTCCTCAGCCGGCCTGTAGTGGTTCCTCCGTGAGCCGGCCTCCTGCCGGGTCTCATTCTGGGCCTTTGGGCCCTTCTTTTCGCCTTGCCATGACCCACAAAGTAGAGTGACCCATGGAGCCTCCATGCTCCTGGCCGGGTCATAACTTTAGCTGGGTCTCAATCATGGGGAATATCCCCAAGAAAGGGTGAACGAGATTATGCCAAAAATTTGTGTTGTATCTCTTACATGGTGCTTCAGCTTCTTGCTGGTGCCATGGCCCCGCTACCCTATGCACATGAACGTGTGTAAATGTGGCTTCGTCACCTTTATTGATGTTATGCTGAGGACTCTGCTAGCCAATGAATGATCCACCAAGAACGATATCTTGGATTTCGGCTATGAGTTTTTTACCGTACGTAGTGGCAACACTACAAACGCATATTATATATTCGGCTTTCTCTTGAATGGGTGTGTATGTGGTAAATAAAGGGGACTGATCAAAGGAGCTTGAAAGATACATATACCAAAGGTCCATAGTTCCCAAACATTAAGCCATAGCGAAACTCTATGCATGATCACCTATTTGGCATAATCCCTTCACGTGACAACCAAAGTTCCAGCAAACAATGGTTGAAATTAAGTGCTTAAGAACCTTGAGGAGGAAATAATTGTGGGTGTTCGTATGAGCACTAGAGCATCATATTTTTATACATGCTCTTCTCTCCCTAACATATGTTTTTATGGCTCTATCAAAAGAAAACTCTTCCGTGCATTCCCGACAAGCAAGTGTTGTCTAGAATAAATACAATAGAGTGTTGCAAAGTTGTTTTATCTAGTAGATCAAGAACTTTGTGTGGATTATCTTTGCTTCATTAACACTTGCACTATAACCATGCCACCGCTACAACTATGCTAAGTTTTCAGGTCAAGAAGCGGGGAGGCTATCTAGGCGTACCGATCGTAAGTGAACCAAAACCTTATCGTTATTTCAGTTTAAAAACTGATCTCCTTTTGACTCAGATTTCTCCTTATGTTGCTCGAGCATGATCAATTTTAAGCTTGGGCGAGTTGATGAGTGATATTTTTACACCCATTCACCTTTGTTTAAACTGAGATATTTCATTTAAAAAGAGATATTCGCTCTCATATTGCTACTACTGACTAATGAATGCAAAGGATTCCAAAAATCCTCTCTTTGATGTGTTTCCATAGGAAATGGGCTAAAAAGGGAAGAAATCACGTGTGGGAATGGAAAGGAAGGAGAATGGAAGAAGGACTCAATAGGAGGCGTCTCTACAGAAATAGAGCAAAATAGGGCATTCCATGCGGGCGGGTGCGCCCGTATGAGCGCCCGTATGGCATGGAAACCAAGGCAGATCGTCCACCTGTACAACTTTTATAAAGGGGACCCCAGTGAATTGTTAATAGAACAAGCACGGGGAGAGCGTCATCAGCAGACAGAACACCTTCATCATCATCTTCATCCACAAACCCTAGCCGCCGCCATTTCCATCTCCATAGCCACCATCACGACCATAGTGCTTGATACGTCTCCAACATATCTATAATTTTTTATTGTTCCATGCTATTATATTATCAATCTTGGATGTTTTATATGCATTTATATGCTATTTTATATCATTTTTGGGACTAACCTATTAACCTAGTGCCCAGTGCCAGTTGCTTTTTTTGCTTGTTTTTGGCATTTCAGAAAATCAATATCAAACGAAGTACAAACACGAAAAAAAATCTTTGTATTATTTTTTTCTGGACCAGAAGGGACCCTAGAAGCTTCGGGAGGAGACCAGAGAAAATACAAGAGAGCCACAAGCTCGAGGGGCGCGCCCCTGATCTTGTGGGCCCCACGCAGCTCCGTTTGACCTAATTCCACTTCTATAAATTCAAAAATATTCCCAAACCAACAGAGAGCCACCCAAAAAACTTTTTCTGCTACCGCGAGCTTCTGTTCTTTCGCGATCCCATCTAGAGGCCTTTTACGATACTCTGCCGGAAGGGGAATCGATCACGGAGGGTTTCTACATCATCCTTGCTGCCTTGCGATGATGTGTGAGTAGTTCACCACAGATATACGGGTCCATAGCTAGTAGCTAGATGGCTTGTTCTCTCTCTCTTTGATCTTCAATGCAATGTTCTCCTCGGTGTTCTTGGAGTTCTATCTGATGTAATCTTCTTTTGCGGTGTGTTTGTTGGGATCCGATGAATTGTGGGTTTATTCCTGAGAAGTAATTGAGTCTTTTCTGAACTTTATTATGCATGATTGTTATAGCTTTGTATTTCTCTCTGATCTATCCATTTGGTTTGGCCAACTAGATTGATTTATCTTCAGTGGTAGAGGTGCTTTGTGATGGGTTCAATCTTGCGGTGCTCTATATCCCAGTAACAGAAGGGGACAAGACATGTATTTGTATTGTTGCCATTAAGGGTAAAATGACGAGGTTTATTCATATTGATTGGGCTTACTTTGTCTACATCATGTCATCTTCCTTAAGGCGTTACTCCATTTTTCATGAACTTAACACCATAGATGCATGCTGGATAACGGTCGATTGGTGGAGTAATAGTAGTAGATGCAGGCAGGAGTCGGTCTAGTTGTCTCGTACGTGATGCCTATATACATGATCATTGCCTTGGATATCGTCATTACTATGTTCTTTTCTATCAATTGTCGAACAGTAATTTGTTCACCCACCGTATGCTATGTGTTCGAGAGAGAAGCCTCTAGTGAAAACTATGGCCCCCGGGTCTACTTTAATCAAATTACAAAAACCAAAATCCCTTTGCTACAATTTTATTTCTTTTTGGCAATTTATCCATCTACCTATACAAGATTTGATCTTTGCATGTAACGAGTTCAAGGGGATTGACAGCCCTCTTGCCAACGTTGGGTGCAAGTATTTGCTTTTGTGTGTGCAGGTGTTGTTCACGAGGCTTTGCGTGATTCTCCTATTGGTTCGATAAACCTTGGTTCTCACTGAGGGAAATACTTATCTCTACTATACAGCATCTCCCCTCCTCTTCGAGAAAATCCCAACGCAGCTCATAGGCACGTCTCCTACATTCGATGGATGACATCTGGCCCAACGCGGAGCCGGCACGTGTTTCCTTCGACCAATGAGAATTTTACATGTGGAAAATCGCCATTGGTCATGGCTGTTAATGGTTTATCGGATCCAAAACCGGACCCAATAGCTTAACGGCAACCCGTTATGGTGGATGCCACGTGTTGGTTACCCTTAACGAAAGCACTTCCATGACGCATCATTTATCGTCATGGAAGTGGACACTTCCGTGATGATAATTTGAGTATTGTCATGGAATACTTCTATGATAGCACAGGTATGACTATCTTGATTTTGTCATAAAATCGTCATGGATGTACATGCATGACAGAAAATGTGACCTACTGTGACAAACATGTATCATCACAGAAGTGTTTTTTTGTAGTGATGTCATCTTACTTAAGGCTTTACTCCATTTCTTATGAACTTAATACACTAGATGCATGCTAGATAGCGGTCGATGGGTGGAGTAATAGTAGTAGATGCAGGCAGGAGTCGGTATACTTGTCTCGGACGTGATGCCTATATACATGATCATTGCCTTGAATATCATCATAACTATGCTCTTTTCTATCAATTGCCCAACAGTAATTTGTTTACCCACCATATGATTTTTGTTTCGAGAGAGAAGCCTCTAGTGAAAACTATGGCCCCCGGGTCTATCTTTACCATATATTAAAATCCAAAAATACCTTGCTGTAATTTATTTACCATTCTTTTATTTTGTGTTTTTGTTTATCTATCTATCACTATCAGATTTGATCCTTGCAAATAACCACCAAGGGGATTGACAACCCTCTTGGTCACGTTGGGTGCAAGTATTTGCTCTTTTGTGTGTAGGTACTGTTCACGAGGTTTCGTGTGGTTCTCCTACTGGATTGATAACATTGATTCTTAACTGAGGGAAATACTTATCTCTACTGTACTGCATCTCCCATCCTCTTCGGGGAAAATCCCACCGCAGCTCACAAGTAGCAGGAAGAATATCTGGCACCGTTGCAGGGGGAGACATCATCAAAACCTATCAAGTACCTTCACACAAACTAGCATCTACTTGCTCTACCTTTTATTTGCCTTTGCCTCTTGTTTTTTCCTCCCCCACTTCTCATAGAATACAAAAACACAAAAATAATTGCTTTCTTGTTTGCTCGTTTGCTTGCTTGCTTTACCATTATGGATAGTTCTTCAGTTGTTGCTTGTACCCCTGAGAATGAAGTGCTTAATTTTAAACAAAGGTGAGGAGAAAGTTTAAAAGATTCTTGGCATAGGATTTGCGATGCCCAAAATAGATCCACTCGTAAGCAATCCACTTCGTTCTTTTTCGTAATTTTTTATGTGGGTGTTACTACTTGGTATAGATTTGTCCTCGACACTATTACCAGAGGGAATTTCTTGAGTAGTCATCCTATAGATGCTTTCAATGCTATGGGAAATTTAGTGGGATCACCACCTATTATTATTAATGAAACAACATTGACTTTGGAACATGTTATGCAAAGATTGGAATCTATTGAAAATAAAATGCATACCATAGAACATATTGAAAATCTAGATAAGAAAATTCATAATCAAGTAACTCAATTTGGCTCAAAGGTAGGAACTACATTGAAAATGTTCAAAGAGAAGGAACCGATAATTAATGAGATAATAGAACATAGTCCTTCTAGAATTGATAAGTTGGAAGAAATTATTAATAATTTGGGTTCTGCTCTTTCTTCGGTTAAAACTATTTAAAGGACTTCTCCTAATAATCCCAAGTTTATGTATGTTCCTAAGAATAGAGGTGCCACATCTAGTAAAGGGAATGAGGATCTTAAAATGATTAGTGTGCACCCGAACTTCGTTGAGTTGATAAAGGAACCCATTATCGAAAACAAATTCCTCAACTTTGTCTCTTGGAGTCGGATTATTAAAAATATGTATGCTAAACCCCCTAGAAACCATGAATGTGTAATTGAGAATTTGGAAACAAAGGATGATAATACTCGAAACAATGCCTCACGCCTAGCTAGGGGCGTAAAACAATAGCGCTTGTTGGGAGGCAACCCAATAGTTATCTTAATTTTCTGGACCCTGATAAGTGCACACGTGTGGCACGAAGCCATTCCGCCCTGACGTTTTTTGATGGAAACTGTAGTTACCCGGGGATGGCAACTTTAGTTGTGAAGCATGGCAACTTTCTGTTTGGATGGCAAGTTTCAGTTTTTTTGGGTTTCATTTTTTTAGATGGCAATTTTAGTTGTAAACACGGTAGGGCATTGTTACTTCGTGCCACACGTGTGGCACTTATCATTTGGGAATTTTCTTGTTTTTCTTTCTATTTTTGAGTGCTGACACAATTATGCTACTGTTATGATTGTGTTTTTATGTTTCAATTAGTGTTTGTGCCAAGTAAAGCCTTTGGGATGATTTGGTTGATAGTTGACTTGATTATGTGAAAAAACAGAAACTTTTGCGCCCAGTACTAGAATTTTCATATTTCACTGGAATGTGATAAAATTCTGAAGTTTTTACATATGATTTATATATAAATTTCCCACGTTTTCCTAATTATTTAGACTTTTTGGAGTTAAAAAAGTATAGTGCTTGTTTAGATCATTTCAGACTGTTCTATTTTGGACTGATTCTGTTTTCTATTGCATAGTTTACTTGTTTTAATGATGCTATGGATTATATCGGGGGGTATAAGTCATGGAGAAGTTAGAATACAGTAGGAATTATGCAAGAATAAAATATGAATGGGTTCATAACAGTACCTAATGTTTATTATTTTCTTATTATACTAAAGGATCTCACGAGGTTTCTGTTGAGTTTTGTGTGCTGAAGTTTTCAAGTTTTGGGTGAGATCTCGATGGATGAAGGAATAATGAGAGGCAAGACCCTAAGCTTGGGGATGCCCAAGGAACCCCAAGGTAATATTTAAGGAGACCCAAGCATCTAAGCTTGGGGATGCCCCAGATGGCATCCCTCTTTCATCTACAATCCACCGGTGTACTACTTGGAGCTATATTTTTATTCATCACATGATATGAGTTTTGCTTGGAGCGTCTTGTCTTATAGTAGTCTTTGCTTTCTTTGCTTTTTAGTTCACACAATCATTGTTTGCTGCACACACCTTTTGAGAGGGACACACATTTATTCACGATTTGTTAGAATACTCTATGTGCTTCACTTATATCTTTTGAGCTAGGCAGTTGCTCTAGTGCTTTGCTTATATCTTTTAGAGCACGTCGGTGGTTACATTTTAAAGAAATAGTTGCACTCTCATGCTTCACTTATATCTTTTTGAGAGTCTAATAAATAGTAATGGCAAGATGCACATGTTATGAAATTGGTCCTGGTATGATAGGTATTCAACAGGGATATAATAAAAACTTTCATGTAGATCACCGAATATGATAAGTTTGATTCCTTCCAATAGTTTTGCGATATTATGATGGTAATATGTGGGGGTACTAGTGAATGATTGTGGTTTAGTAAGAATATTGGTGTTAAGGTTTGTGATTCCCGAAGCATGCATGTATAGTCTCTAGTTATGCGATGAAGTTGGAGCATGATTTATTATTGAGTTTCTACCTTATGAGTGGAGATCGGGGACGAGCAATGGTCTTTTCCTACCAATCTATCGCCCTAGGGGCATGTGTAGTAGTACTTTCCTTCGAGGGCTAATAAACTTTTACAATAAGTATGTGAGTTGTTTATGACTAATGTGAGTCCATGGATTATACGCACTCTTACCTTTCCACCATTTGCTAGCCTCTTCGGTACCGTGCATTGCCCTTTCTCACCTCGAGAGTCAGTGCAAACTTCGCCTGTGCATCGAAACCCTGTGATATGATATGCTCTATCACACATAAGCCTCCTTATATCTTCCTCAAAACAGCCACCATATCTACCTATCATGTCATTTCCATAGCCATTCCGAGATATATTGCCATGCAACTTCCATTGTTCCTTTTTTTATGACATACACATGATACGTCTCCATCATATCTCTTTTTCCTAATGCTTGTACTCTTGTTTTGGACTCTAATTTGCATGATTTGAATGAAACTAACCCCGCTGTTTTCAGCAGAACTACCATGGTGTTTTTTGTGTGCAGAAATAAAAGTTCTCGGAATGGAATGAAACTTTTTGGAGATTTTTTATGGAATAAAAGAAAAATACTGGAGCCAAGAACCACCGGAGGGGGGGCCCTGGGTGAGCATAACCCACCAGGGCACGCCCCCCTCCTGGCGCGCCCAGGTGGGTTGTCCCCACCTGGTGGCCCCGCAGACCCTATCTCCGACACTATAAAATCACATTTTTGGAGAAAAAAATAGGGAGAAAGAATTATCGCGTTTCACGAGACGGAGCCGCCGCCACCTCCTGTTCTTCATCGGGAGGCCAGATCTGGAGGCTGTTTGGGGCTCCAGAGAGGGGAATCTTCAATCTTTGTCATCACCAACCCTTCTCCATAGCCAATTCCATGATGCTCCCCATCGGGAGTGAGTAATTCCTTCGTAGGCTTGCTAGTCGGTGAGGGAGTTGGATGAGATTCATCATGTAATCGAGTTAGTTTTGTTAGGGCTTGATCCCTAGTATCCATTATGTTCTGAGATTGATGTTGCTATGACTTTGCCATGCTTAATGCTTGTCACTTTGGGCCCGGGTGCCATGATTTCAGATCTGAACCGTTTATGTTATCACCATTATATCTATGTTCTAGATCCAATCTTGCAAGTTATAGTCACCTATTACGTGTTATGATCCGTAAACCCCGGAGTGACAGTATTCGGGATACTTTTCGGTGATGACCGTAGTTTGAGGAGTTCATGTATTCACTATGTGCTGATGCTTTGTTCCGGTTCTCTATTAAAAGGAGGCATTAATATCCCTTAGTTTCCTTATGGACCCCGCTGCCACGGGAGGGTAGGACAAAAGATGTCATGCAAGTTCTTTCCATAAGCACGTGTGACTATTTACGAAATACATGCCTACATTATATTTATGAACTGGAGCTAGTTTGGTATCGCCCTAGGTTATGACTGTTATATGATGAATATCATCCAGCGAATTCAACGATCCAATGCCTACGAATTTTCCATATATTGTTCTTGCTAAGTTACTACTGTTGTTGTTACTGTTACACTTGCTACAAAACTATTGCTATCACTGCTACCGTTACTGCTACTATTATTGCTACTATCAAAACTATCATATTACTTTGCTACTGATCATATTGCTGCAGATAATTAATCTCAGGGTGTGGTTGAATTGACAACTCAGCTGCTAATACCTGCAAATATTCTTTGGCTCCCCTTGTGTCGAATCTATAAATTTGGGTTGAATACTCTACCCTTGAAAACTGTTGCGATCCCCTATACTTGTGGGTTACCAAGACCTTTTTCTGGCGCCGTTGCCGGGGACCATAGCTATATTTGTTGAGTCACTTGGGATTATTATCTATTTATCACTATGAAGAATCTGAAGGATACAAAAACCAAGATCGTTCCCTCTAGGACGAGGGGAGGTAAGGAACTGCCATCACACTTTGCACTTGATTCACCTTCTGTTTTGAGTAGACTTGCAACACCACCACATGCTATTAATCCTGATATGTCGCAAGTTATTGATGATGCTCCTTCTATGAATGCTACTCATGATGATGCTAGTACCTTGCTTGATGATGGTGTGCCACTAGGTGATTTTCTTGATGAACAAATTGCTAGAGCTAAAGATATTGAGAATGCTGAAACTGATGAAATTGTTGAAACTGATGAAGTACTTAAAACTAAAAATCTTGAAACACCTATTAGACCTAGATCTCCTAGATATGAATTGCCTAATATACCTAAAGGTTATGTTATGGATGAGGAGACAGCTAGAGATTTTCTTGCTTGCAATGATAGAGATGATCTTAAGAAATTATTATGCAAACTGAAAGAGAAATCTTTGAATGCTAGAATGAAATGTGATCCTAAGTTTGCTACTTCACCTATCTTTGTTGATGATAAGGATTATGAATTCTCTGTCGACCCAGAGTTAATTAGTTTGGTTGAATCTGATCCTTTCCACGGTTATGAAACTGAAACTGTTGTGGCACACCTTACTAAATTAAATGATATAGCCACCCTATTTGCTCATGATGAGAAGATTCGCTACTACTATATTCTCAAATTATTTCCATTCTCATTAAAGGATGATGCTAAGATATGGTACAATACTCTTGCTCCTGGTTGTGTGCGTAGTCCCCAGGATATGATTTATTACTTCTGTGAAAAATATTTTCCTGCTCATAAGAAACAAGCTGCCTTACAGGAAATATTTAACTTTGTGCAAATTGAAGAAGAGAGTCTCCCACAAGCTTGGCGGAGGCTTCTCCAATTGCTTAATGCTTTGCCTGATCATCCTCTTAAGAAAAATGAAATACTTGATATCTTCTATAATGGACTAACCGATGCTTCTAGGGACTTCTTAGATAGTTGTGCTGGTTGTGTTTTCAGGGAACGAACTACTGGACAAGCTGAGGAATTATTGAATAACATATTAAAAATTATGATGATTGGACTCTTCCTGAACCACCGCTTAAGCCCACTCCAAAGAAGAGGGGTATCTTATATCTCAGTCTGGAAGATATGCAAGAGGCAAAGAAATCTATGAAGGAAAAAGGTATTAAAGCAGAGGATGTTAAAAATTTACCTCCTATTGAAGAAATACATGGACTTGACACACCACCACCAAAGGTGGTAGAGGTAAATTCTTTGATGAAATTTAATGAAAGGGATAACCCTTATAATATGCATCCTAGTCAATGCCTTTATGAGTTTGATAATTATATTAGGAAACAAGATCACTTCAATGAAAATGTTATGAAACAATTGAAATATAATTCTGATATGATTGCTTGCTTAAGTGACTTGTTATTTAGAATCTCCAATGATGTCAGACGTGTAGGAAAACATGCCTCTATGGTTCAAACTCAACTAGAACAAGTTGCTAAATCTCAAAGAGAATTGCTTGATGAAATGAACAATAATATGAATTATCATGCAGTTAGAGTAATGACTAGGGGAGGTAGAATGACTCAGAACCACTTTATCCTAAGGGACACCCTAAAAGAATTGAACAAGACTCTCAAAGAATTAACACTGATGCACCTAGTCCTTCTAAAAGGAAGAAGAAAAAGAAAAATGATAGGACTTTGCATGCCTCTAGTGAACCTGAGAAAGAAAAACCTCCTGATAATGGTAATGAAGTTTCTATTTCTGATGTTGAGACTCAATCTGGTAATGAACATTCATCTAGTGATAATGAAAAGGATAATGATGATGTTCATAAAGACACTCAACCAGACAATTATAAACAACCAGATAATGATGTTGAAATAGAACCAGCTGTTGATCTTGATAATCCACAACCTAAGAATAAAAGATATGATAAAAGAGACTTTGTTGCTAAAAAACATGGAAGAGAAAGAGAACCATGGGTTCAAAAAACCATGCCCTTTCCACCTAAGTCAACTAAGAAAAAGGATGATGGAGAATTTGAACGCTTTGCTAAAATGCTTAGGCCAGTCTTTTTGCGCACTCGCTTGACTGATATATTAAAGATGGCCCCTTATGCAAAATATATGAAAGATATCATCACTAATAAGAGAACAATACTGGAAGCTGAAATCTCCACTATGCTTGCTAATTATTCTTTCAAGGATGGAGTACCTAAAAAACATGGAGATCCGGGAATACCAACTATACCTTGCTCCATCAAAAGAAATTATGTCAAAACTGCTTTGTGTGATTTAGGAGCTGGTGTTAGTGTTATGCCTTTCTCCTTATATAAAAGACTTGATTTGAATAAACTCACACCTACTGAAATATCTTTGCAAATGGCTGACAAATCAACTACCATACCTATCGGTATTTGTGAGGATGTGCCCGTTGTTGTTGCAAATGTTACTATTTTAACTGACTTTGTTATACTTGAGATGCCAGAGGATGACAACATGTCGATTATCCTCGGTAGACCCTTCTTGAATACTGCAGGAGCTATTATTGATTGCAGTAAAAGCAAGGTCACTTTTCATATCAACAGTAATAAGCATACAGTGCACTTTCCGAAGAAACAATTCCAAGTGAATGGTATTAATGTTATTGAAAAATCTCCGACACTCACTATTGGAAGTTTTCAACTACCTCTACCTACTGCAAAAAAGAAATATGAAATGCTTATTGTTGGGGACATGCATATCCCCGTTGAGGTAACTTAGTGTCTTACGAAAGTTCTTCGGTTTCATGCTAATCGAAAATGGTTGTCAATAAGACTTGATCAACCTTATTAATGGATCATTTTTTAGAGTATGAAGTTGATGAAATTAGTAAGCACAACCTTCTGCTCCCAACTTTTATTCTCCGTTTTTCTTAGTTAAATAAAATAAAATGCCATGTTTTGTCTGTTTTCTGAATTTCCCGTGCAATAAAAAAATGACCCAAAAATAAAAGTTCTCAGAATTTCCTGAAAATTTAATACGATTTTTTTTCTGGATATTTGAGAATTTTTAGTGCAAATAACATCAGAGGGGGTGCACCAGGTGGGCACAACCCACCTGGGCATGCCAGCAGCCCCAGGCGCGCCCTGCTGGGTTGTGGTCCCCACGTGGGCCCCCTCACTTATCTCTTTAGCCCATGTCATCACCTACCTCCAGAAAAAAATCACCATTGCAATCTCTTGTGTTCTTGCTCTCAAACCCGCGGATTTCGATCTCTTTGCTCGAAGCTCCGTTTTTGAAACTGTGCTTGGGGGATTGCTACTTGGTATGTGACTCCTCCATTACTCCAATTGGTTTTTGCTTTAGTGGATTATATTTTGAATAATTAGCTACTCTTGGTGCTATTGTAGATGAGCTTGCATGTTGAATTCTTAGAGTTCTAAGTAGTTTGAATGCTTAATATAGCCTCTATGCCTCCCTATGAGTAGTTGCTATCAATCTTGTGAAGTTTTGTTGACAAAAATTTTGTGTACTAAATTTTTTAGAATTTTATTCATAGGAATAAGATGAGTTTCTTTAGGAAGTTTGCTTCCAAGAAGAGCTTTAAGGGAGTCATTGGGGAGTCATCGGACAACGATCTCCACACTCGGAGAAGGGCAGAGGTGCGGCCGTGCGAATGGCCGCATAACCCCTTCATGGATTGAGCCAGAATCCGTCAAGAGTTCGCACAATTTGCTGCTAATGCTAGTCTCACTGACTTCATTGCACCTGAGTGTAAACAACACCATCTCCTTACAAATTCCTTTGTGCAAAGTTTTCATTTTCTGAGTAGGAATAACCCCCTGGAGGTTCAGTTTAATTTACATGCTAAAACCCGTCAGATACCACTCACTGATTTTTGTGATATATGCTTGATCCCTTATGACGGGGAAATAAGAGAGCCTAGGCCTGCAGAGTTCGAGGGCTTTTATCATACTTTGTCAGTGGGAGATGAAAGGGGCATGTCGAGTGTCACCACTACTAGTTTGCAGTTTCCTGTTGTGCATTATTTTGCTCTATTTATTGCCAAGTGCTTAATTGCTAGAGAGAAGGTCGGTGCACTCTGTGCTCCGGACTTCACCATGTTATGTCATGCACTTTACAGTGATAACAGCTATAGCCTTGCGGCTATTATTGCACGTCGCCTGCACCTTAACAGATCCAAGGGCAAAATTCATGGCGGTATTTATGCTACTCATTTAGCGAGTCACTTTAATGTTCAGATCCACGAACATGATTATCGTTTACCCAAGGTTTATCTAGATCACCAGCCGATGAAGGATCACCAGTTTACTGATATTGATGATTCTGTTAACCATATTCCTTACAACCTGGTTTTTAGTGAGGATACCCATGATATTATTCCATTGCCTGCACCTGCCTTGTTTGATTCTATTGCCAGGGGAGGATACAGGATCATGCCTGAGGAAATCATTGCTTACCGGAACAACGAGGCAGCGGCTGAGGAGGAACCTCAGGAGTGGGACGCTCAGGTGCCCGCTCCACAGCACTTCGAGGTTGGATGGGAGGGCTACTACGAGTGGTGATCATCAAGCTAGGCCAAAAGCCTAAGCTTGGGGGAGTACGTATTCCCATCGACATTAGATTTATGTTCACACATTTCATTCCAGTTGTCGGTGCTCACACTTTTTCATTGTATTATCCATGCTAGATTTATTTTCTCACTTTCTTCTTGTGTGTTTGAAAAACTTTGAGAAAACCCAAAAATATTTCTCACTTCTTTTCGGTTTTTCTTTCAAGTCTAATTTAGTTGTAATGTTAAAAGAAAACCCAAAAAGATTTCCTTGTTCTTCTTTTGCTTGTTGGGAGCTCTCCCGTGTAAATAGTTTTTCTCATTTTTATTTCTCTTTAATTTGCTTTCTTCAAGAAAAACTAAAAACTCCAAAAATATTTCAGTGTGTTTCTCTGAAATTCTTTTCCTTTTATTGAGTCGTACCGAGGAGAAGACCACGATGAAATTGTTGAGGGGCTCTCATATGCATTGATATTGATCTAATAAAGATCCCACATTACCTTGTCTTCTCCTCTTGAATAAAATGTTTGCAGATTCCAGCTTAGTCCATGACACTCTTGCACTATTATTATTTTCATATCATTCGGTCGTGCAAGTGAAAGGCAATAATGATGATACTTGATGAATTGGCTGTGGCAGAGGGAAATGGGTATGAACTCAACTTGTTCTATTTTTGTAAATATGTTTAACCTAGTATCCATGATTCAGCCTATTATGATCAAACATGTTTGCAATGACAATTAGAGATTATAGTTTCTCATGCCATGCTTAAGTAGCTAGGAGTGGATAATGATTTATCTTGGATGCCAACATGGATTAAAATGATTGTGATGTGGTATGATGATATGGTATCCTCCTCTGAATGTTTCAAGTGGCTTGACTTGGCACATGTTCATGCATGTAGTTGAATCAAAACCAACATAGCCTCTATGATATTTATGTTCATGGTGTTCATATCCTACTCATGCTAGTATCCAATGTTACTTATGCATAATGCATGTTCATGACCGTTTTCGCTCTCTAGCTGACCGCTTCTCAACCTATTTGCAAGCCTTCGCCTGTACTAAGCGGGAATACTGCTTGTGCATCAAAATCCTAAAACCCAAGTTGTTCCAGATGAGTCCACCATATATCTACCCATATGCAGTAGTACCCTGCCGTTCTAAGTAAATTTGCATGTGCCACCTCTAAAACTTCAAATAAACATCCATTTTTGTGTGTCTAGATTGTTCATAGAGCGACAGGAGGTAGTCGGTATCTTCCATGCTAAGCGGGTTATTCTCATGATGAGTGTTTATTCACTCGTCCTTGCACGAGAGGGGCGGTAATAGGGATTCCCAGTCCTGAAATCAAATTGCAAATAACTAAACGAAACTCCCCCAGGACTGATGTTGGTATGGAAGGTACCCGTGGATTCGGCTAGCCGTGGAGTGTGTTTGTTGGTGGAGGGGGAGTAAACCTTTACTTTTATCGCTTGGGAACCACCACTAATGTGTTTAGCATGGAAGATATCGATAACTAATGGTCGCGAAGTAAACAAGAAGGGTGCATTTCTCAAAATTTCATTTATCTCTGTTTTAAAAATCTGAGCTCTGGCACTACTGCAAATCACTGCTTCCCTCTGCGAAGGGACTATCTATTTAATTTTATGTTGCGTCATCACCTTCTCAAATAAGCGCCAGATCTGAGAGCAATTGTCATCCTCATGCATTGTGTATAGCTAATGTTGGATGCATCATGACTGGATCTTTTCTACCATGAATTACAATGTTTAGTCGCTGCTTGAACTTTGGAGGTGCTCTGCATTTATGTTTTGCGGTCTCAGAAAGGGCTAGCGAGATACCACTGTTATCATATTATATCATGGTTGTTTTGACAAAGTGTTGTCATTTGAGATATTTTATTATTGCTCGCTAGTTTATGCCATTGACATGAATTAACATAATTTTTAAGAGTTATTGTTGACATGGTTAGTTATAAGCTTTGCTGAAAACCTGGGTGCTACTTAAGCTTATTTATGTAAACAAGAGCAAAAGAGTTCGTAAAAGTTTTTCTTTTTCACTTTCAGTTTATCAACTTAATTGCTTGAGGACAAGCAAAGGTTTAAGCTTGGGGGAGTTGATACGTCTCCGTCGTATCTACTTTTCCTAACGCTTTTACTCTAGTTTTGGACTCTAATTTGCACGATTTGAATTAAACTAACCCAGACTGACGCTATTTTCAGCAGAACTACCATGGTGTTGTTTTTGTGCAGAAATAAAAGTTCTCGGAATGGAATGAAACTTTTTGGAGATTTTTTATGGAATAAAAGGAAAATACTGGAGTCAAGAACCACTGAAGGGGGGCCCCTGGGTGAGCATAACCCACCAGGGCGCCCCCCCTCCTGGTGCGCCCAGGTGGGTTGTCCCCACCTGGTAGCCCTGCAGACCCTATCTCTGATGCTATAAAATCACATTTTCGGAGAAAAAATCAGGGAGAAAGAATTATCGTGTTTCACGAGACGGATCCGCCGCCCCCTCCTGTTCTTCCTCGGGAGGCCAGATCTGGAGCCCGTTTGGGGCTCTGGAGAGGGGAATCTTCGATCTTCATCATCACCAACCCTTCTCCATCGCCAATTCCATGATGCTCCCCATCAGGAGTGAGTAATTCCTTCGTAGGCTCACTGGTCGGTGAGGGAGTTGGATGAGATTCATCATGTAATCGAGTTAGTTTTGTTAGGGCTTGATCCCTAGTATCCATTATGTTCTGAGATTGATGTTGCTATGACTTTGCCATGCTTAATGCTTGTCACTTTGGGCCTGGGTGCCACGATTTCAGATCTGAACCATTTATGTTATCACCATTATATCTATGTTCTAGATCCAATCTTGCAAGTTATAGTCACCTATTACATGTTATGATCCGTAAACCCCAGAGTGACAGTATACGGGATACTTTCCGGTGATGACCGTAGTTTGAGGAGTTCATGTATTCATTATGTGTTAATGCTTTGTTCCGGTTCTCTATTAAAAGGAGGCCTTAATATCCCTTAGTTTCCTTATGGACCCCGCTGCCACGGGAGGGTAGGACAAAAGATGTCATGCAAGTTCTTTCCATAAGCACGTATGACTATTTACGGAATACATGCCTACATTATATTTATGAACTGGAGCTAGTTTTGTATCGCCCTAGGTTATGACTGTTATATGATGAATATCATCCAACAAATTCACCGATCCAATGCCTACGAATTTTCCATATATTGTTCTTGCTAAGTTACTACTGTTGTTGTTACTGTTACACTTGCTACAAAACTATTGCTATCACTGCTACCGTTACTGTTACTATTATTGCTACTATCAAAACTATCATATTACTTTGCTACTGATCATATTGCTACAGATAATTAATCTCAAGGTGTGGTTGAATTGACAACTCAGCTGCTAATACCTGCAAATATTCTTTGGCTCCCCTTGTGTTGAATCTATAAATTGGGGTTGAATACTCTACCCTCGAAAACTGTTGCGATCCCCTATACTTGTGGGTTATCAACCCATTCATTGTCATATTCCTTTGCATGCTCATATAGCTGACATAGTATTTGTGGCTCAGACACTGTTCATCATTATCATACATGTTACGCTAGCATCATTGCACATCCTGGTACACTGCTAGAGGCATACATATAGAGTCATATTGTTCTAGTTATCGAGTTGTAATATTGGGTTGTAAGTAAATAAAAGTGTGATGATCATCATTATTAGAGCATTGTCCCAGTGAGGAAAGGATGATGGAGACTATGATTCCCCCACAAGTCAGGATGAGGAACCGGACGAAAATTTTAAAAAAATAGAGGCCAAAAGAGCCCATCAAAAAAATGAGAGAAAAAGAGAGAAGGGGAAATGTTACTATCCTTTTCCACACTTGTGCTTCAGAGTAGCGCCATGTTTTTCATATAGAGAGTCTCCTATGTTGTCACTTTCATATACTGGTGGGAATTTTTCATTATAGAACTTGGCTTGTATAGTCCATTGATGGGTTCCTCAAACGCCCGAGGTCTTCATGAGAAAGCAAGTTGGATGCACACCCACTTAGTTTTTTGTTGAGCTTTCATACACTTATAGCTCTTAGTGCATCCATTGCATGACAATCCCTACTCCTCGCATTGACATCAATTGATGGGCATCTCCATAGCCCCTTGATTAGCTGCGTCGACGTGAGACTATCTTCCTTTTTTGACTTCCCCTTATTGATATCTATTACCGCATAATTCTATTCCACCCATAGTGCTATGTCCATGGCTCACTCTCATGTATTGCATGGGTTTGAAAAAGTTGAAGTGCGTTAAAAATTATGAATCAATTGCTCGGCTTGTCATCGGGGTAGTTCATGATTAATACTTTGTGTTAGGAAGACCAAGCATGACAAGATTACATGATTTTGTAGGGATAGCGATCTTTAGCATTTTTATTTTGAAAGGCATGATTGTTTGTTGGTATGCCTAAGTATTGATGTCTTTATATCAAATTATAGACTAATGCTTTGAATCACTCGGATCTTAATATTCATACCGTAAAAAGAGATTACATGATAAACATGTTAGGTAGCATTCCACATCAAAAATTCTGTTTTTATCATTTACCTACTCGAAGACGAGTAGGAATTAAGTATGGGGATGCTGATACGTCTCCAACGTTTCTATAATTTTTTATTATTCCATGCTATTATACTATCAATCTTGGATGTTTTATATGCATTTATATGCTATTTTATATCATTTTTGGGACTAACCTATTAACCTAGTTCCCAGTGCCAGTTGCTATTTTTTTTTGCTTATTTTTGGCTTTTCAGAAAATCAATATCAAACGAAGTCCAAATGGAAAAAAAATCATTGGATTAATTTTTTCTGGACCAGAAGGGACCCTAGAAGCTTCCATAGGAGACCAGAGAAGATACAACAGAGCCAAAAGCTCAAGGGGCACGCCCCAGGGGGTAGGTGCGCCCCTGAGCTTGTGGGCTGATACGCCTCCAACGTATCTATAATTTATGAAGTATTCATGCCATGTTTACAACAATTTTATATGATTTTGGTATGATTTGATTAGAACTAACCCGGACTGAAGCTGTTTTCAGCAGAACTACCATGGTGTCATTTTTTGTGCAGAAATAAAAGTTCTCGGAATGGGCTGGAAATTTAGGGAGATTTTTTATGGACCAAAAGAGACCCCCAAAGCACCAGAGTTGGGTCACGAAATGACTGAGGAGGCCACAAGCCTAGGGTGTGCGCCCACCCCCTAGGGCGCCCCCCCCCCCTCTCGGCTTGTGGGCCCCTCAGGCACCCCCTTGACGTGAGACCGACACCAAAACTTCCTATAAATACCAAAAACCTTGAAAAGAACCGTAGATCGAAAGTTCCGTCGAAGCAAGCCTCTATAGCCACGAAAAACCAATCGGGACCCATTCCAGCACCCTGCCGGAGGGGGAAACCATCACTGGAGGCCATCTTCATCATCCCGGCGGCCACCATGACGAGGAGGGAGTAGTTCACCCTCGGGGCCGAGGGTATGTACCAGTAGCTATATGTTTGATCTCTCTCCCTCTCTCGTGTTCTTGATTTGGCACGATCTTGATGTACCGCGAGCTTTGTTAATATATTTGGATTTTATGGTGTTCTTCCCTCTCTATCTTCTTGTGATGAATTGAGTCTTGTTGTTTGAGGTTTCGTTATGTTGGATTGAGTATTAGATTTGAGAACACTTGATGTATGTCTTGCGATGGGATATCTGTGGTGACAATGGGATGTTCTATTGATTCACTTGATGTATGTTTTGGCACTCAACTCGCGGATTCTCGAGGTGGCATTGGGGTAAACTATGCATAGGGGTTGATGCACGTTTTCGTCCTACGTTCTTCGATAGAAACTTTGGAGTGATTCTTTGTTGCACGTTGAGGGATTGTTATATGATCCAATTATGTTATCATTGTTGAGAGAATTTGTACTAGTGAAAGTATGAATCCTAGGCCTTGTTTTCAAGCATTGCAATACCATTTTTGCTCACTTTTGTTACTAGTTACCTTGCTATTTTTACATTTTCACATTACAAAAACCTATATCTACTATCCATATTACACTTGTATCACCATCTCTTTGCCTAACTAGTGCACCTATACAATTTACCGTTGTATTGGGTGTGTTGGGGACACAAGAGACTCTTTGTTATTTGGTTACAGGGTTGTTTGAGAGAGACCATCTTCATTCTACGCCTCCCACAAATTGATAAACCTTAGGTCATACACTTGAGGGAAAATTGCTACTGTCCTACAAAACTCTGCGCTTGGAGGCCCAACACGAGTCCACAAGAAGAAGGTTGCATAGTAGACATCAAGCTCTTTTCTGGCGCCAATGCCGGGGAGGTGATTTCTTGAAGGTATATCTTTAGATCTTGCAATTGAATCTTTTAGTTTCTTGTTTTATCACTAGTTTCGTTTATAAAAGAAAACTACAAAAAAATTGAATAGAGGTTGCCTCATATGATTCATCTTTATAATGTCTTTCGTGAAAATGATGGAAAGGAAAATTGTGCTCAATTGATAGAATAAGAATTCAATAAAATGTTGGCATAAAATCTTTGAATGATGAGCATGATTGCAATGTTGTTAGTATGAATTCCTTGAATATCCATGATACTAATGATATGCAAAGCCATAAGCTTGGGGATGCTATATTTGATGAATATGATATTTTTAGTCCCCCAAGTTTTGATGAGAAAATTTATTATGATGAAAGCATGCCTCCTATTTATGATGATTATATTGATGAAAGTGGGTTTGGAAGAGTGTCAACTCTAGGTACTAATGATCCCATTATTTTGGAGGGTGTTGAATCTTTTCACAATATTGATAAAAGTGGACTTGGAGAGGTCATGACTTTATTTAGTGATGAATCCACTATTTTGTAAGAAGTTCCAATTGATTATGAGAACAAAGTTGCTATCTATGATGATTTTTGTGATGACATGTATGCTATAAAGAATAATGATAACCATGAAACTTGTCATCATGATTTTAATTTTCAATTGGATTATGCCTCACATGATAGTTATTTTGTTGAGTTTGCTCCCACTACTATTCATGAGCATAAATTTGCTTATGTGGAGAGTAATAAAATTTCTATGCTTGTGGATCATGAAAAGAATGCTTTTATGTGATAGCTATATTGTTGAATTCATTCATGATGCTACTGAAAATTATTATGAGAGAGGAACATATGCTTTTATATATCTCAATAATATCAAGTTTCCTCTCTATGTGTTGAAAATCTTGAAGTTTTGCTTGTTTTGCCCTCCTATGCTAATTGATTCTTGTTCCCATAAGTTGTTTTCTCACAAAATCCCTATGCATAGGAAGTGGGTTAGAACTAAATGTGCTAGTCATATGCTTCATGATGCTCCCATTATGTTTCAATTCTTATCTTCTATGTGAGCATCATTGAAACCATCATGCCTAGCTAAAAAGGCATTAAAGAAAAGCGCTTGTTGGGAGACAACCCAATATTTACCCCTACTATTTTTGTGTGTTCACATGATTAATCTACTGTAATAATCATGTTTAATAGATTTTGTTTCAATAAAGTGCCAAGTAGAGCCTTTGGGATAGTGTGGTTGATAGTTGATTTGATTCTGTGCAAAAACTGAAACTTTTGCGCCAGTAACAGAATTGTTAAAAATCACTGGACCATCTAAAAACTCTGAATTTTTACAGAGGATTGACATACAAATTGTATACGTTGTCCTAATTTTTAAGAATTTTTGGAGTAACAGAAGTACAAGCATAATTCAGATCTTTACATACTGTTCTGTTTTTGGTAGATTCTGTTTGCAATGCATAGTTTGCTTGTTCTATGGTTTCTATGGCTTATATTGCTTAATATAAATTATGGAAATTATATATTACAGTAGGTATTATGTGGAAAAAATTATGAATCCTGCCTTTGACAGTACCCAAGTGAATGATTTGTTTTACTATACTAACCCATCTCACGAAGTTCTGTTAAGTTTTGTGTGATTGAAGTTTTCAAGTTTTGGGTGAGATATCGATATGAGGAGAATAAGGAGTGACAAGACCCTAAGCTTGGGGTTGCCCAAGGCACCCCAAGATAAAATTCAAGGAAGACCCAAGCAACTAAGCTTGGGGATGCCCCGGAAGGCATCCCCTCTTTCATCTTCAACATTATCGGTAACCTTACTTGGAGCTATATTTTTATTCGTCACATGATATGAGTTTTGCTTGGAGTGCCATTTTATTTCATTAGTATTTTCTTGCTGTTATTTAGAGTAATGTTTTGCATCTTTTATTTCAATAAAAAAATGTCAAGTATAGCCTTTACCATGCTTATTTTGCAAGTCTATATGTGGCTGTTTGAAAACAGAAAGTTGCACGCTAGTGCGTGAATTCTTGAGAAAAGTCAAAATGTGATAAAATATTGAATTTTTTGGCACAATAAGATATGATAAATTTTCTACAGTGTGGTAAATTTTCAGAAGTTTTGGAGTTAGGGAAGTGTGAGTAAAATTGCACTCTTTACAGACTGTCCTGTTTAAATAGATTGATGTTATGTTTGCTTGTTTAATAATTCTATTTGAGGATAGGAGTATAAAATATGAAGAGGCATTTAGTATGCAATGTTAAATAATTTTTTTAGTGATTTTCTACAGTAGAGAATGATAAGGTGTTGCATTGATTCATACTAACTTTTCTCACGAGTTCTTGTTGAGTTTTGTGTGGATGAAGTTTTTAAGAATTAGGGAAACCGTGATATGAGAGGAATTAAGGAGACACAAGAGCTCAAGCTTGGGGATGCACAAGGCATCCCTAGTTAATATTTCAAGAAGTCTCAAGCATCTAAGCTTGGGGATGCCCCGGTTGGCATCCCACCTTTCTTCTTCAACAATGATCGGTCAGTTTTGGTTGAGCCTAAGTTTTTGCTTCTTCACATGATATGTGCTATCCTTGGAATGTCATTTTATTTTGTTTTGCTTGCTGTTTGAATAAAATACTAAAGATCTAATTTTGTTATGAGAGAGTGTCTTCAAATAGCTACTTAATTATTTGACTACTCATTGATCTTCACTTATATCTTTTTGGAGTAGTTTGTCCTTTACTCTCGTGCTTCACTTATATCCTATGAGTAAATGGTTGAATGAATTGAAGATCATAAATCTGAAATTATATATGTTTCATATGCTTATCCCATGGGGAGTAATGACTTCACATATAAGAAGTATAGGTGGTAAAATTTATTGAAAGTTAGCAAACACATCATTGGTCACTTGAACAATTCATGAAAGAATATTCAAGGAAGAGAGGTTCCGCATATAAATATACTATCTTAGACATCTTCTATGATTGTGAGCCCCATTAATTATTTTCAAACTTGAGCAAATTAGTTGAAGTTGGACAAGCAAGATAACGTAATGAGTTATGTTTGGGTATATTTGTATAGAAGTTATATTGTTATGGATCCTCCAACATGTGGTGCTTGCTTAGGATCTTTTGCTAGCCTTCACCTGTACAAAGAGGGAATACTGCTTGTGCATCCACTTCCTTAAACCCAAAGTTATTCCATATGAGTCCACCATACCTACCTATATGCGGTATTTACCTGCCGTTCCAAGTAAATTTGCATGTGCCAAACTCTAAATCTTCAAATAATAATCTGTTTTGTATGCCCAAATCGCTCATGAAGCGACAGGGGGCGGTCAGTATCTTCCATGCTAGGTGGGTTATTCTCACGATGAGTGTTTATTCGCTTGTCATTCACGAGAAAGTGGCTGGTAATTGGGATGCCCAGTCCTATGATCACAATCAAAATCAAAATATCTTTACCTAATATTAAAGTACGGAAGATTTCATAGTTCTCCATCCGTCGTTCCTTTATATTCGTTAATTTTATGTTAACTATAAAGATTGACGGTTGAGATTTAAAGTATGTCTAGAGTGGATAAAAATTACCCACCAATGCCACCCATAAGTGACAAAAAGACGATTGGTTTTTCTTCTTGCCCGTCATAGTTATCTTTTGCCCAGCCCGATTTTTTCTCTTTGAAAACAGAACAATTTGTAAAAAGAAAAGGAGAACAATTTGTCAACGTTTGGTACAATACGCTAGGGGAGTCGAACTCGCCTCTTAAGCCCAGCTCGAGCCCAACTAAAATTGTGACATTCGGCAAAGGGACGTTCGCAGCATCTCTCGCTGGCCTGGGTGGATCAGCTCGTGCATCCGACGCAGTCGATGCCACATCCGAAACACTACGGCTCATGGCGGTAGCATGTGATGCTCTTGGCCAGCCATGCCAAGGCGCGTGGGCACTCGGGCGTGCGGTTGTTAGCAGCGCATGGTGGCGACGACTAGGAGCGGTGCGGCGACTCCTGTTGGTAGGCATGAAGCTCGCGACAGTGCACACAAGATGAAGGCCAGCGGACGAGAGTGAGTGACGCGCATCTTCCGGCATAGGGGCTCAGCACACCAGCGGCAGCCGACAACATAGTGGGCGGCCAAGGCACATCTGCAACACTACAGCTCGCGGTGGCATGCTGGCATGATGGTGCAGGTCTGCGACCCAGCGATGGCCAGAGGGCGTGGCTCACGCGACGTGATGGTGGTAGTACGCTATGCTCGCAGTGTGCCAAGGCAGTAGGCCATGGTGGCAACGACTAGGAGTGGTGCGGCGACTCCTGCTGATAGGCGTGATTCGCGTGAAGCTTGCATCAACACACAAATGGAGAAGGTAAGCAGGCTTGAGTTGGTGATGTGCATTTGCCAGCAGGGGCTCGGCAAACCACCGGCAACTGGCAAAGCAGTGGGCGGCAGCATCAGACCACGAGGCTAAAACTAGTGGCGGCGCGAGCAAGCACGGCAGTATGCGGAGCCAAAGCATGGCTGTGCGCTCGACCAGCATTGGCGTGTGGCGTCCGGGACCGCTGCGTATCATACAGCCTGTTCAGTAAATGGTACTGTGCAAACGCCAAACTGAGTCCGGCTTACTTGAGGCAGCCACCAGCCAGTAAGCATATTTCTACGAATGTTGCACAGGTATTTAATTTGATTTTCTTCGTAAAATTAAATTTTGAATTTGATCAGACACATAGCAATGTTTGCACACTCCCAATGCATGTGATAATAATGCAAGTCCCATTGCTGTTGTATATATTTTTATTTGATAAACTACATTGTTTTGCAAGTGCCCATACGCCAATAGAGCTAGCTTATAATGGATTTAATTAGTTGCAGTGTAGAACTTTAGCACTTAACTACTCTTCTTGTCATGCTTGCATTGTTGGAACCCATTTTGTCTTAGCCAGAGAGCTATTTAAGAATTAGGTGCAATTTAGTCATATTTTTATTTCTTTTGTACCACTTCATCTCTAAGTAAAAATTTAATAAATGTAGAACTGTGGCATTGATGTTCCTATGTGTTATGTTCTTTTAGTATAAAAGTGGTGCAATCGTTCAAGAACATTTTTTCTCGCTTTGTCATGATCTGATGTAGGTGCCGATTATATGTATGTTGCAGCATGGCGGCGGCAGTGCATCCATCTAACGACTCTTCTAGAGTTGTTGTGCTTCAGAGTTCAGCCGGTTCGATGGCAACGGGCTCCGAGATGTCAATATAGATGAGTGGGGTGTGTGTGTTGTCCGACTCCAACGCCTTGGAATTGACCATGACTATATGTCTCGTTGCCATCATGCATTGATGAGTGTTGGAAAGGAGGACAAACGGCGATATAGGTGAAATGATGTGTTGAAACAAATGGCGTGTGCATGTGGAAGGTCTTGAGCCATGTTTATCACACGCTCAAGTGTATGCTTTTTTTTTATCTCCCGTTGCAATGCACGGGCATTTTTGCTAGTCATAATAAAAAAAACTCCCCTGGATTGTTGTTGGTATGGAGGGCACCCGAGGATTCGGCTAGCCATGGCTTGTATTTGTTGGTGGAGGGGGAGTAAAACTTTACCTTTCTGTTTGGGAACCGCCTATAATGTGTCTAGCATGGAAGTTATTGGGAACTCTCGGTCGTTACGTTGACAATGAAAGCATACCTCTCAAAATAATATTCATCTCTGTTTTAAAAGCTTCAAGCTCTGGCACCTCTGCAAATCCCTGCTTCCCTCTATGAAGGGCCTATCTTTTACTTTTATGCAAGAGTCAGTAGTATTCCTTCTCATTTCAACCTCAATTATTCTCTAGTTGGCAAGTATCATGTGGTGGGGAAAGATCCAAGCATATACGGCCATTCAAATATATTTGATCATGAATTATTATTGTTGACAATTATCTATATGAAAAATAAGTTGGGAGGCAAAACATTAAGCCCCTATCTTTCTCTGTGTTCGATGGATGCTATTTGTTCTAAAAATATGCTTTGAGTGTCAGCAATCATGGAAGACTATATGATAGTTGAGTATGTGGAATTTGCTAAATCAAAGCTCTTACATGGACCCTTCCTGAAAATAATATGAATTGCAATTGTTTGATGACTGAGAACATAGTTTGTTAGTTTTCAAGAAAGTTTATGGTCTATGCTTTAACATGTGAATAGCTTGTTACTTGATCATGAGAAGTTTTATGAGATGAGCTACTGTTTATGATATATAATGATGCTAGAAAAAGTGTTTGGAACTATCATTGATCAAACTTTTGCACTATGCTAGCATTCACACTTCATAAATTATTTCTTTTATCATTTACCTACTCGAGGACGAGCAGGAATTAAGCTTGGGGATGTTGATACGTCTCCAACATTATGAAGTATTCATGCCATGTTTGCAACAATTTTATATGATTTTGGTATGATTTGATTAGAACTAACCCGGACTAACGGTGTTTTCAACAGAACTACCGTGGTGTCGTTTTTTGTGCAGAAATAAAAGTTCTTGGAATGGGCTGAAAATTGACGGTGATTTTTTCTGGACCAAAAGAGACCCCCGAAGCACCAGAGCTGGGCCAGGAAGTGACCGAGGAGGCCACAAGCCTAGGGGGTGCGCCCACCCCCCTACGGCGCCCCCCGGCTTGTGGGCCCCTCGGGCACCCCCTTAACGTGAGACCGGCGCCAAAACTTCCTATAAATACCAAAAACCTTGAAAAGAACCCTAGATCGGAAGTTCCGGCTCCGCAAGCCTCTGTAGCCACAAAAAACCAATCGGGACCCTGTTTCGGCACCCTGCCGGAGGAGGAAACCATCACTGGAGGCCATCTTCATCATCCCGGCGGCCACCATGACGAGGAGGGAGTAGTTCACCCTCGCGGCCGAGGGTATGTACCAGTAGCTATGTGTTTGATCTCTCTCTCTCTCTCGTGTTCTTGATTTGGCACGATCTTGATGTACCACGAGCTTTGTTAATATATTTGGATCTTATGGTGTTCTTCCCTCTCTACCTTCTTGTGATGAATTGAGTCTTGCTCTTTGAGGTTTCGTTATGTTGGATTGAGTATTGGATTTGAGAACACTTGGTGTATGTCTTGCGATTGGATATCTGTGGTGACAATGGAATGTTCTATTGATTCACTTGATGTATATTTTGGCACTCAACTCACGGATTCCCGAGGTGACATTGGGGTAATCTATGCATAGGGATTGATGCACGTTTTCGTCCTACGTTCTCCGATAGAAACTTTGGAGTGATTCTTTGTTGCACGTTAAGGGATTGTTATATGATCCAATTATGTAATTATTGTTGAGAGAACTTGCACTAGTGAAAGTATGAACCCTAGGCCTTGTTTTCAAGCATTGCAATACTGTTTTTGCTCACTTTTGTGACTAGTTACCTTGCTGTTTTTTATATTTTCAGATTACAAAAACCTATATCTACTATCCGTATTACACTTGTATCACCATCTCTTTGCCGAACAAGTGCACCTATACAATTTACCATTGTATTTGCTGTGTTGGGGACACAAGAGATTCATTGTTATCTGGTTGCAGGGTTTTTAGAGAGAGACCATCTTCATCCTACGCCTCCCACGGATTGATAAACCTTAGGTCATCCACTTGAGGGAAAATTGCTACTGTCCTACAAAACTCTGCGCTTGGAGGCCCAACACGAGTCTACAAGAAGAAGGTTGCATAGTAGACATCAAGCTCTTTTCTGGCGCCGTTGCCGGGGAGGTGAGTGCTTGAAGGTATATCTTTAGATCTTGCAATTGAATCTTTTAGTTTCTTGTTTTATCACTAGTTTCGTCTATAAAAGGAAACTACAAAAAAATGGAATTGAGGTTGCCTCATATTATTCATCTTGATAATGTTTTTCATGAAAATGATGGAAAGGAAAATTATGCTCAATTGATAGAATAAGAATTCAATAAAATGTTGGCATAAAATCTTTGAATGATGAGCATGATTGCTTGTTAGTTTGAATTCCTTGAATATCCATGATGCTAATGATATGCAAAGCCATAAGCTTGTGGATGCTATATTTGATGAAGATGGTATTTTTAGTCCCCCAAGTTTTGATGAGAAAATTTATTATGATGAAAGCATGCCTCCTATTTATGATGATTATATTGATGAAAGTGGGTTTGGAAGAGTGTCAACTCTAGGTACTAATGATCCCACTATTTTGGAGGGTGTTGAATCTTTTCACAATATTGATAAAAGTGGACTTGGAGAGGTCATGACTTTATTTAGTGATGAATCCACTATTTTGGAAGAAGTTCCAATTGATTATGAGAACAAATTTGCTATCTATGATGATTATTGTGATGACAAGTATGCTATAAAGAATAATGATAACCATGAAACTTGTCATCATGGTTTTAATTTTCATTTGGATTATGCCTCACATGATAGTTATTTTGTTGAATTTGCTCTCACTACTATTCATGAGAATAAATTTGCTTATGTGGAGAGTAATAAAATTTCTATACTTTTGGATCATGAAAAGAATGCTTTTATGTGATAGCTATATTGTTGAATTCATTCATGATGCTACTGAAAATTATTATGAGAGACGAACATATGCTTTTATATATCTCAATAATATCAAGTTTCCTCTCTATGTGTTGAAAATCTTGAAGTTTTGCTTGTTATGCCTTCCTATGCTAGTTGGTTCTTGTTCCCATAAGTTGTTTGCTCAAAAAATCCCTATGCATAGGAAGTGGGTTAGAATTAAATGTGCTAGTCATATGCTTCATGATGCTCCCATTATATTTCAATTCTTATCTTCTATGTGAGCATCATTGAAACCATCATACCTAGCTAAAAAGGCATTAAAGAAAAGCGCTTATTGGGAGACAACCCAATATTTACCCCTACTATTTTTGTGTGTTCACATGATTAAGATACTGTAATAATCATGTTTTATAGCTTTTTTTTCAATAAAGTGCCAAGTAGAGCCTTTGGGATAGTGTGGTTGATAGTTGATTTGATTCTGTGCAAGAACAGAAACTTTTGCATCTAGTAATAGAATTGTTAAAAATAACTGGAGCATCGAAAAACTCTGAAGTTTTTACAGAGGATTTACATACAAACTTTCTACGTTTTCCTAATTTTTTCGAATTTTTGGAGTAACAAGTGTATGAGAATAATTAAGATCTTTACAGACTGTTCTGTTTTTGACAGATTATGTTTGCAATGCATAGTTTGCTTGTTCTATGGTTTCTATGGCTTATATTGCTTAATATAAATTATGGAAATTATATATTACAGTAGTTATTATGTGGAAACAATTATGAATCTTGTCTTTGACATTACGCAAGTGAATGATTTGTTTTACTATACTAACCCATCTCACGAAGTTTCGTTAAGTTTTGTGTGATTGAAGTTTTCAAGTTTTGGGTGAGATATCGATATGAGGAGAATAAGGAGTGACAAGACCCTAAGCTTGGGGTTTCCCAAGGCACCCCAAGATAAAATTTAAGGAATACCCAATCAACTAAGCTTGGGGATGCCCCGGAAGGCATCCCCTCTTTCGTCTTCAACATTATCGGTAACCTTATTTGGAGCTATATTTTTATTCGTCACATGATATGAGTTTTGCTTGGAGTGTCATTTTATTTCATTAGTATTTTCTTGGTGTTATTTAGATTAATTTTTTGCATCTTTTATTTCAATAAAAATGTCAAGTATAGCATTTACCATGCTTATTTTGCAAGTCTATATGTGGCTATTTGCAAACAGAAAGTTGCACGCTAGTGCGTGAATTCTCGAGAAAAGTCAAAATGTGATAAAATGTTGAATTATTTTTCCACAATAAGCTATGATAAATTTTATACAGTGTGGTAAATGTTCAGAATTTTTGGAGTTAGGCAAGTGTGAGTAACATTGCACTCTTTACAGACTGTCCTGTTTAGACAGATTGCTGTTATGTTTGCATTGTTTGCATATGTTTGCTTGTTTATTGATTATATTTGAGGATAAGAGTATTAAATATGCAGAGGAATTTAGTATGCAATGTTAAATAATTTTTTTAGTGATTTTCTATAGTAGAGAATGATAAGGTGTTGCATTGATTCATAATTACTTTTCTCACGAGTTCTTGTTGAGTTTTGTGTGGATGAAGTTTTTAAGAATTAGGGAAACCGTGATATGAGAGGAATTAAGGAGACACAAGAGCTCAAGCTTGGGGATGCCCAAGGCATCCCTAGTTAATATTTCAAGAAGTCTCAAGCATTTAAGCTTGGGGATGCCCCGATTGGCATCCCACCTTTCTTCTTCAACAATGATCGGTCAGTTTTGGTTGAGCCTAAGTTTTTGCTTCTTCACATGATATGTGCTATCCTTGGAATGTCATTTTGTTTTGTTTTGCTTGCTGTTTGAATAAAATGTTTAAGATCTAATTTTTTTATGAGATAGAGTCTTCACATAGCTACTTAATTATTTGACTACTCATTGATATTTACTTATATCTTTTTGGAGTAGTTTGTCCTTTACTCTCGTGCTTCACTTATATCCTATGAGTAAATTGTTGAATGAATTGAAGATCATAAATCTGAAATTATATATGTTTCATATGATTATCCCGTGGGGAGTAATGACTTCACATATAAGAAGTATAGGTGGTAAAATTTATTGAAAGTTAGCAAACACATCATTGGTCACATGAACAATTCATGAAAGAATATTGAAGGAAGAGAGGTTCCACATATAAATATACTATCTTGGACATGTTCTATGATTGTGAGCCCCATTAATTATTTTCAAACTTGAGCAAATTAGTTGAAGTTCGACAAGGAAGACAACGTAATGAGTTATGTTTGGGTATATTTGTATAGAAGTTATATTGTTATGGATCCTCCAACATGTGGTGCTTGCTTAGGATCTTTTGCTAGCCATCACCTATACTAAGCGGGAATACTGCTTGTGCATCCACTTCCTTAAACCCAAAGTTATTCCATATGAGTCCACCAGACCTACCTATATGCGGTATTTACCTGCCGTTCCAAGTAAATTTGCATGTGCCAAACTCTAAATCTTCAAATAATAATCTGTTTTGTATGCCCAAATCGCTCATGAAGCAAGAGGGGGCGGACAGTATCTTCCATGCTAGGTGGGTTATTCTCACGATGAGTGTTTATTCGCTTGTCATTCACGAGAAAGTGGCTGGTAATTGGGATGCCCAGTCCTATGATCACAATCAAAATCAAAATATAATAATAAAACAAAACTCCCCTAGATTGTTGTTGGTATGGAGGGCATCCGATGATTCGGCTAGCCATGGCTTGTATTTGTTGGTGGAGGGGGAGTAAAACTTTACCTTTCTGTTTGAGAACCGCATATAATGTGTCTAGCATGGAAGATATTGGGAACTCTCGGTAGTTACGTTGACAATGAAAGGATACATCTCAAAATATATTCATCTCTGTTTTAACAGCTTCGAGCTTTGGCACCTCTGCAAATCCCTGCTTCCCTCTATGAAGGGCCTATCTTTTACTTGCATGAAAGAGTCAGTAGTATTCCTTCTCATTTCAACCTCAATTATTCTCTAGTTGGCAAGTATCATGTGGTGGGGAAAGATCCAAGCATATATGGCCATTCAAATATATTTGATCATGAATTATTATTATTGACAATTATCTATATGCTAAATAAGTTGGGAGGCAAAAAATTAAGCCCCTATCTTTCTCTGTGTTCGATGGATGCTATTTGTTCTAAAAATATGCTTTGAGTGTCAGCAATCATGGAAGACTATATGATAGTTGAGTATGTGGAATTTTCTAAATCAAAGCTCTGACATAGACCCTTCTTGAAAATAAGATGAATTGCAATTTTTTGATGACAGAGAACATAGTTTGTTAGTTTTCAAGAAAGTTTATGGTCTATGCTTTAACATGTGAATAGCTTGTTACTTGATCATGAGAAGTTTTATGAGATGAGCTACTGTTTATGATATATAATGATGCTAGAAAAAGTGTTTGGAACTATCATTGATCAAACTTTTGCACTATGCTAGCATTCACACTTCATAAATTATTTCTTTTATCATTTACCTACTCATGGACGAGCAGGAATTAAGCTTGGGGATGCAGATACGTCTCCAACGTATCTATAATTTATGAAATATTCATGCCATGTTTACAACACTTTTATATGATTTTGGTATGATTTGATTAGAACTAACCCGAACTGACGCTGTTTTCAGCAGAACAACCGTGGTGTCATTTTTTGTGTAGAATAAAAGTTCTCGGAATGGGCTGAAAATTGACAGTGATTTTTTCTGTACCAAAAGAGACCCCCGAAGCGCCGGAGTTGGCCCAGGAAGTTACCGAGGAGGCCACAAGCCTAGGGGGTGCCCCCCCCTTAGGGCGCCCCCCGGCTTGTGGGCCCCTCAGGCACCCCCTTGACGTGAGACCGACGCCAAAACTTCCTATAAATACCAAAAACCTTGAAAAGAACCCTAGATCGAAAGTTCCGCCTCCGCAAGCCTCTATAGCAACGAAAAACCAATTGGGACCCCGTTCCGGCACCCTTCCGGAGGGGGAAACCACCACTGGAGGCCATCTTCATATTCCCGGCGGCCACCATGATGAGGAGGGAGTAGTTCACCCTCGGGGCTGAGGGATGTACCCGTAGCTATGTGTTTGATCTCTCTCTCTCTCGTGTTCTTGATTTGGCACGATCTTGATGTACCACGAGCTTTGTTAATATATTTGGATCTTATGGTGTTCTTCCCTCTCTACCTTCTAGTGATGAATTGAGTCTTGCTCTTTGAGCTTTCGTTATGTTGGATTGAGTATTGGATTTGAGAACACTTGGTGTATGTCTTGCGATGGGATATCTGTGGTGACAATGGAATGTTCTATTGATTCACTTGATGTATATTTTGGCACTCAAGTCACGGATTCCCGAGGTGACATTGGGGTAATCTATGCATAGGGATTGATGCATGTTTTCGTCCTACGTTCTCCGATAGAAACTTTGGAGTGATTCTTTGTTGCACGTTGAGGGATTGTTATATGATCCAATTATGTAATTATTGTTGAGAGAATTTGCACTAGTGAAAGTATGAACCCTAGGCCTTGTTTTCAAGCATTGCAATACTGTTTTTGCTCACTTTTGTGACTAGTTACCTTGCTGTTTTTTATATTTTCAGATTACAAAAACCTATATCTACTATCTGTATTACACTTGTATCACCATCTCTTTGCCGAACAAGTGCACCTATACAATTTACCATTGTATTTGCTGTGTTGGGGACACAAGAGATTCATTGTTATTTGGTTGCAGGGTTTTTAGAGAGAGACCATCTTCATCCTACGCCTCCCACGGATTGATAAACCTTAGGTCATCCACTTGAGGGAAAATTGCTACTGTCCTACAAAACTCTGCGCTTGGAGGCCCAACACGAGTCTACAAGAAGAAGGTTGCATAGTAGACATCAAGCTCTTTTCTGGCGCCGTTGCCGGGGAGGTGAGTGCTTGAAGGTATATCTTTAGATCTTGCAATTGAATCTTTTAGTTTCGTGTTTTATCACTAGTTTCGTTTATAAAAGAAAACTATAAAAAAATTGAATTGAGGTTGCCTCATATTATTCATCTTTATAATGTCTTTCGTGGAAATGATGGAAAGGAAAATTGTGCTCAATTGATAGAATAAGAATTCAATAAAATGTTGGCATAAAATCTTTGAATGATGAGCATGATTGCAATGTTGTTAGTTTGAATTCCTTGAATATCCATGATGCTAATGATATGCAAAGCCATAAGCTTGGGGATGCTATATTTGATGAAGATGATACTTTTAGTCCCCCAAATTTTGATGAGAAAATTTATTATGATGAAAGCATGCCTCCTCTTTATGATGATTATATTGATGAAAGTGGTTTTGGAAGAGTGTCAACTCTAGGTAGTAATGATCCCACTATTTTGGAGGGTGTTGAATCTTTTCACAATATTGATAAAAGTGGACTTGGAGAGGCCATGACTTTATTTAGTGATGAATCCACTATTTTGGAAGAAGTTCCAATTGATTATGAGAACAAAGTTGCTATCTATGATGATTATTGTGATGACAAGTATGCTATAAAGAATAATGATAACCATGAAACTTGTCATCATGATTTTAATTTTCATTTGGATTATGCCTCACATGATAGTTATTTTGTTGAATTTGCTCTCACTACTATTCATGAGAATAAATTTGCTTATGTGGAGAGTAATAAAATTTCTATGCTTTTGGATCATGAAAAGAATGCTTTTATGTGATAGCTATATTGTTGAATTCATTCATGATGCTACTAAAAATTATTATGAGAGACGAACATATGCTTTTATATATCTCAAGAATATCAAGTTTCCTCTCTACGTGTGGAAAATCTTGAAGTTTTGCTTGTTTTGCCTTCCTATGCTAGTTGATTATTGTTCCCTTAAGTTGTTTGCTCACATAATCCCTGTGCATAGGAAGTGGGTTAGAATTAAATGTGCTAGTCATATGCTTCATGATGCTCCCATTATGTTTCAATTCTTATCTTCTATGTGAGCATCATTGAAACCATCATGCCTAGCTAAAAAGGCATTAAAGAAAAACGCTTGTTGGGAGACAACCCAATATTTACCCCGACTGTTTTTGTGTGGTCACATGATTAAGATACTGTAATAATCATGTTTTATAGCTTTTGTTTCAATAAAGTGCCAAGTAGAGCCTTTGGGATAGTGTGGTTGATAGTTGATTTGATTCTGTGCAAAAACAGAAACTTTTGCGTCCAGTAACAGAATTGTGAAAAATCACTGGAGTGTCTAAAACTCTGAAGTTTTTACAGAGGATTGAAATACAAATTATCTATGTTTTACTAATTTTTCAGAATTTTTGGAGTAAAAAAAGTATGAGGATAATTCAGATCTTTACAGACTGTTCTGTTTTTGACAAATTCTGTTTGCAATGCATAGTTTGCTTGTTCTATGGTTTCTATGGCTTATATTGCCTAATATAAATTGTGGAAATTATATATTACAGTAGGTATTATGGGGAAACAATTATGAATCTTGTCTTTGACAGTTCCCAAGTGAATTATTTGTTTTACTATACTAACCCATCTCACGAAGTTCCGTTAAGTTTTGTGTGATTGAAGTTTTCATGTTTTGGGTGAGATATCGATATGAGGAGAATAAGGAGTGACAAGACCCTAAGCTTGGGGTTTCCCAAGGCACTCCAAGATAAAATTCAAGGAAGACCCAACCAACTAAGCTTGGGGATGCCCCGGAAGGCATCCCCTCTTTCGTCTTCAACATTATCGGTAACCTTACTTGGAGCTATATTTTTATTCGTCACATGATATGAGTTTTGCTTGGAGTGTCATTTTATTTCTTTAGTATTTTATTTCTGTTATTTAGATTAATGTATTGCATCTTTTATTTCAATAAAAATGTCAAGTATAGCCTTTACCATGCTTATTTTGCAAGTCTATATGTGGCTGTTTGAAAACAGAAAGTTGCACGCTAGTGCGTGAATTCTTGAGAAAAGTAAAAATGTGATAAAATGTTGAATTTTTTTTGCACAGTAAGATATGATAAATTTTCTATAGTGTTGTAAATTTTTAGAATTTTTGGAGTGAGGGAAGTGTGAGTAAAATTGCACTCTTTACAGACTGTCCTGTTTAGACAGATTGCTGTTATGTTTGCATATGTTTTTGCTTGTTTAATGATTCTATTTGAGGATAGGAGTATTAAATATGAAGAGGCATTTAGTATCTAATGTTAAATAAAAATTTAGTAATTTTCTACAGTAGAGAATGATAAGGTGTTGCATTGATTCATACTAACTTTTCTCACGAGTTCTTGTTGAGTTTTGTGTGGATGAAGTTTTTAAGAATTAGGGAAACCGTGTTATGAGAGGAATTAAGGAGACACAAGAGCTCAAGCTTGCGGATGACCAAGGCATCCCTAGTTAATATTTCATGAAGTCTCAAGCATCTAAGCTTGGGGGTGCCCCGGTTGGCATCCCACCTTTCTTCTTCAACAATGATCGGTCAGTTTTGGTTGAGCCAAGGTTTTGCTTCTTCACATGATATGTGCTATCCTTGGAATGTCATTTTGTTTTGTTTTGCTTGTTGTTTGAATAAAATACTTAATATATAATTTTTTTATGAGAGTGATTCTTCACATAGTTGCTTTATTATTTGACTACTCATTGATCTTCACTTATATCTTTTTGGAGTAGTTTGTCCTTTACTCTTGTGCTTCACTTATATCCTATGAGTAAATGGTTGAATGAATTGAAGATCATAAATCTGAAATTATATATGTTTCATATGCTTATCCCATGGGGAGTAATGACTTCACATATAAGAAGTATAGGTGGTAAAATTTATTGAAAGTTAGCAAACACATCATTGGTCACATGAACAATTCATGAAAGAATATTGAAGGAAGAGAGGTTCCGCATATAAATATACTATCTTGGACATCTTCTATGATTGTGAGCCCCATTAATTATTTTCAAACTTGAGCAAATTAGTTGAAGTTGGACAAGGAAGACAACATAATGAGTTATGTTTGGGTATATTTGTATAGAAGTTATATTGTTATGGATCCTCCAACATGTGGTGCTTGCTTAGGATCTTTTGCTAGCCTTCACCTGTACTAAGCGGGAATACTGCTTGTGCATCCACTTCCTTAAACCCAAAGTTATTCCATATGATTCCACCATACCTACCTATATGCGGTATTTACTTGCCATTCCAAGTAAATTTGCATGTGCCAAACTCTAAATTTTCAAATAATAATCTGATTTGTATGCCCAAATCGCTCATGAAGCGACAGGGGGCGGTCAGTATCTTCCATGCTAGGTGGGTTATTCTCACGATGAGTGTTTATTCGCTTGTCATTCACGAGAAAGTGGCTGGTAATTGGGATGCCCAGTCCTATGATCAACTTCACAATATCATTGTCCACATCTTTTTTTCTTTTGCATATCACATAATTCCATGAATGTGTTTAGATGGGACGTGACATCCTCATTAGGAGTACCGGAAAACTGATCTTTCATAACAAGATTCAACAAAGCAGCATTAATATCATAAGATTCCACACTAGTGGCGGGAGGAGCAATCATAGTGCTAATAAAATCATTGTTGTTGGTATTGGAAAAATCAGACAACTTTGTGTTTTCTTGAGTCATCATGACTAAGCAAACAAGATTGCGCACAAAAAGATAGATCTGACGAGAAAACGGCGAACAAAAAAGAGGGTGAATAAAACGGCAAATTTTTGTGAATTGGGGGAGATGAAAATGAAAGGCAAATGGCAAATAATGTAAATTGCAAGGAGATGAGATTTGTGATTAGGAACCTGATAGATGTTGATGATGTCTCCCCGGCAACGGCGCCAGAAATTGGCACGTGGCTGGGAGACTATCTTGACTTGATCCTCCCTGGCAACGGTGCCAGAAATTGGCACGTGGCCGGGAGACTATCTTGACTTGATCCTCCCCGGCAACGGCGCCAGAAATTTCTTTTGATGTCGCTTGAACTACGTCGGTATTTCCCCAAAGAGGAAGGGATGATGCAGCACAGCTACGGCAGGTATTTCCCTCAATTATGAAACCAAGGTATCAATCCAGTAGGAGAACCAAGCAACACTATGTAAACGGTACCTGCACACAAATAACAAATACTTGCAACCCGACGATCAGGAGGGGTTGTCAATCCCTCTACGGGTAATGGCGCCAGAAATTGTCAAGTTGACGGGATAAAATTTGTGTAGATTGGATAAATAGATCTCGATAAACGAGAAATAAAATAAGTAATAAAAAAATGCAGCAAGGTATTTTTGGGGTTTTGGAATAATAGATCTAAAAATAAAAGTGAATAAAAATAGATCAAAAAGCAAATATGACAAAGAATAGACCCGGGGGCCGTACATTTCACTAGTGGCTTCTCTCAAGAAAATAGCATACGGTGGGTAAACAAATTACTATTGGGAAATTATTAGAACATCAAATAATTATGATGATATCCAGGCAATGATCATTATATAGGCATCACGTCCAAGATTAGTAGACCGACTCCAGCCTGCATCTACTACTATTACTCCACACATCGACCGCAATCCAGCATGCATCTAGTGTATTAAGTTCATGGAGAAACGAAAATAATGCAATAAGAACGATGACATGATATAGACGAGATCTATTCATGTAGGAATAGCCCCCATCTTGTTATCCTTAATAGCAATGATACATGCGTGTCTTGCTGCCCCTTCTGTCACTGGGAAAGAACACCGCAGGATCGAACCCATCACAAAGCACCTCTTCCCATGGCAAGAAAAATCGATCTAGTCGGCCTAACTAAACCAAAGATTCGAAGAAGAAATACGAGGCTATAAGTAATCATGCATAAAAGAGATCAAAGAACTCAAATAACTTTCATGGATATAGATCTGATCATAAACTCAAACTTCATCGGATCCCAACAAACACACCGCAAAAAGAGTTACATCAAATAGATCTCCAAGAGACCATTGTATTGAGAATCAAAAAGAGAGAAGAATCCATCTAGCTACTTCCTACGGACCCGTAGGTCTACAATGAACTACTCACGCATCATCGGAGAGGCACCAATGAGGATGATGAACCCCTCTGTGATGGTGTCTAGATTGGATCTCGTGGTTCAGGAACTTGCGACGGCTGGAATTGTGTTTTGTCGACCCCCCCTAGGGTTTCTGGAATATTTGGGAATTTATACGGCGAAGAGGCGGTGCGGGAGGCCACCGAGGTGGGCACAACCCACCAGGGCACGCCTGGGCCCCCAGGCGCGCCCTGATGGGTTGTGCCCCCCTCGGGGCACCCCTCTGGTACTTCTTTGGCCCATCTTGTGTCTTCTGGTCCAGAAAAATTTTCCAAAAAGTTTCGCTGCGTTTGGACTCTATTTGGTATTGATTTTCTGCAAAGTAAAAAACAAGCAAAAACAGCAACTGGCACAGGGCACTATGTCAATAGGTTAGTCCCGAAAAATGATATAAATTTCCTATAAAATGATTGTAAAACATCCAAGAATAATAATATAACAGCATGGAATAAGCAAAAATTATAGATACGTTGGAGATGTATCATGAGGGCACCCGAGGATTCGGCTAGCCATGGCTTGTATTTGTTGGTGGAGGGGGAGTAAAACTTTACCTTTCTGTTTGGGAACCGCCTATAATGTGTCTAGCATGGAAGATATTGGGAACTCTCGGTCATTACGTTGACAATGAAAGCATACCTCTCAAAATTATATTCATCTCTGTTTTAAAAGCTTTGAGCTCTGGCACCTCTGCAAATCCCTGCTTCCCTCTATGAAGGGCCTATCTTTTACTTTTATGCAAGAGTCAGTAGTATTCCTTCTCATTTCAACCTCAATTATTCTCTAGTTGGCATGTATCATGTGGTGGTGAAAGATCCAAGCATATATGCCCATTCAAATATATTCGATCATGAATTATTATTGTTGACAATTATCTATATGATAAATAAGTTGGGAGGCAAAACATTAAGCCCCTATCTTCCTCTATGTTCGATGGATGCTATTTGTTCTAAAAATATGCTTTGAGTGTCAGCAATCATGGAAGACTATAGGATAGTTTAGTATGTGGAATTTGCTAAATCAAAGCTCTTACATAGACCCTTCCTGAAAATAAGATGAATTGAAATTGTTTGATGACTGAGAACATAGTTTGTTAGTCTTCAAGAAAGTTTATGTTCTATGCTTTAACATGTGAATAGTTTGTTACTTGATCATGAGAAGTTTTATGAGATGAGCTACTATTTTATGATATATAATGATGCTAGAAAAAGTGTTTGGAACTATCATTGATCAAACTTTTGCACTATGCTAGCATTCACACTTCATAAATTATTTTATCATTTACCTACTCGAGGACGAGCAGGAATTAAGCTTGGGGATGCTGATACGTCTCCAATGTATCTATAATTTATGAAGTATTCATGCCATGTTTACAACACTTTTATATGATTTTGGTATGATTTGAGTAGAACTAACCCGGACTGACGCTATTTTCAGCAGAACTACCGTGGTGTCATTTTTTGTGCAGAAATAAAAGTTCTTAGAATGGGCTGAAAATTTACGGTGATTTTTTATGGACCAAAAGAGACCCCCGAAGCACCGGAGCTAGGCCAGAAAGTGACCGAGGAGGCCACAAGCCTAGGGGTGCGCCCCCCCGGCTTGTGGGCCCCTCGGGCACCCCCTTGACATGAGACCAACGCCAAAACTTCCTATAAATACCAAAAACCTCGAAAAGAACCCTAGATCGGAAGTTCCGCCGCCGCAAGCCTCTGTAGCCATGAAAAACCAATCGGGACCCCGTTTCGGCACCCTGCCGGAGGGGAAACCATCACTGGAGGCCATCTTCATCATCCCGGCGGCAACCTTGACGAGGAGGGAGTAGTTCACCCTCAGGGCTGAGGGATGTACCAGTAGCTATGTGTTTGATCTCTCTCTCGTGTTCTTGATTTGGCATGATCTTGATGTACCGCGAGCTTTCTTAATATATTTGGATCTTATGGTGTTCTTCCCTCTCTACCTTCTTGTGATGAATTGAGTCTTGCTTTTTGAGGTTTTGTTATGTTGGATTGAGTATTGGATTTGAGAACACTTGGTGTATGTCTTGCGATGGGATATCTGTGGTGACAATGGGATGTTCTATTGATTAACTTGATGTATGTTTTGGCACTCAACTCGCGGATTCCCGAGCTGACATTGGGGTAATCTATGCATAGGGGTTGATGAATGTTCTCGTCCTACATTTTCCGATATAAACTTTGGAGTGATTCTTTGTTGCATTAAGGGATTGTTATATGATCCAATTATGTTATTATTGTTGAGAGAATTTGCACTAGTGAAAGTATGAACCCTAGGCCTTGTTTTCAAGCATTGCAATACCGTTTTTGCTCACTTTTGTTACTAGTTACCTTGCTGTTTTTATATTTTCAGATTACAAAAACCTATATCTACTATCCATATTACACTTGTATCACCATCTCTTTGCCGAACTAATACACCTATACAATTTACCATTGTATTGGGTGTGTTGGGGACACAAGAGACTCTTTGTTATTTGGTTGCAGGGCTGTTTGAGAGATACCATCTTCATCCTATGCCTCCCACGGATTGATAAACCTTAGGTCATCCACTTGAGGGAATATTGCTACCTTCCTACAAAACTCTATGCTTGGAGGCCCAACACGAGTCTACAAGAAGAAGGTTGCATAGTAGACATCAAGCTCTTTTCTGGCGCCGTTGCCGTGGAGGTGAGTGCTTGAAAGTATATCTTTAGATCTTGCAATTGAATCTTTTAGTTTCTTGTTTTATAACTAGTTTCGTTTATAAAAGAAAACTACAAAAAAAATGGAATTAAGGTTGCCTCATATTATTCATCTTTATAATGTCTTTCGTGAAAATGATGGAAAGGAAAATTGTGCTCAATTGATAGAATAAGAATTCAATAAAATGTTGGCATAAAATCTTTGAATGATGAGCATGATTGCAATGTTGTTAGTATGAATTCCTTGAATATCCATGATGCTAATGATATGCAAAGCCATAAGCTTGGGGATGCTATATTTGATGAAGATGGTATTTTTAGTCCCCCAAGTTTTGATGAGAAAATTTATTATGATGAAAGCATGCCTCCTATTTATGATGATTATATTGATGAAAGTGGGTTTGGAAGAGTGTCAACTCTAGGTACTAATGATCCCACTATTTTAGAGGGTGTTGAATCTTTTCACAATATTGATAAAAGTGGACTTGGAGAGGTCATTACTTTACTTATGTGGCACCCCGCCTGATTACCACTATAGCCAGACGGTCGCCACGCATACTGATGTCTACTACACAACTTGTTCTTGTAGACTCATGTTGGGCCTCCAAGCACAGAGTTTTGTAGGACTGTAGCAAATTTCCCTCAAGTGGATGACCTAAGGTTTATCAATCCGTGGGAGGCGTAGGGATGAACATGGTCTCTCTCAAATAACCCTGCAACCAAATAATAAAAAGTCTCTTGTGTCCCCAACACACCAAATATAATGGTAAATTGTATAGGTGCACTAGTTCGGCGAAGAGATGGTGATACAAGTGTAGTAATGATAGTAGATATTGATTTTTGTAATAGGAACAATATAAAAAACAGCAAGGTAGCAATTGATAAAATGGAGCACAAACGGTATTGAAATGCTTGAAAATGAGGCCTAGGGTCCGTACTTTCGCTAGTGCAATCTCTCAACAATGCTAATCTAATTGGATCACATAACCATCCCTCAACGTGCGATGAAGAATCACTCCAAAGTTCCTATCTAGCGGAGAACATAAGACGAAATTGTTTGTAGGGTACTGATGACCCACAAGTATAGGGGATCAATCATAGTCCTTTCGATAAGTAAGAGTGTCGAACCCAACAAGGAGCAGAAGGAAATGACAAGAGGTTTTCAGCAAGGTAATGTCTGCAAGCACTGAAATTATAAGTAGCAAGTAGTTTGATAGCAAGATACTTTGTAACGGGCAAGTGGCAATAATAGTAACAAAAGTGCAGCAAGGTAGCCTAATCCTTTTGAGGCATAGGACAGGCCAAAACGGTCTCTTATGATAAGCAAAGTGTTCTTGAGGGTACACGGGAATTTCATCTAGTCACTTTCATCATGTTGGCTTGATTTGTGTTCACTACTTTGATAATTTGATATGTGGGTGGATCGGTGCTTAGGTGTTGTTCTTACTTGAACAAACCTCCTACTTATGATTAACCCCCTCGCAAGCATCCGCAACTATGAGAAAAGTATTAAGAATAAATTCTAACCATAGCATTAAACTTTTGGATCCAATCGGTTCCTTACGGAATAGCGCATAAACTAGGGTTTAAGCTTCTGTCACTCTCGCAACCCATCATCTAATAACTACTCCACAATGCATTCCCTTAGGCCCAAATATGGTGAAGTGTCATGTAGTCGACGTTCACATGACACCACTAAGGGAATCTCAACATACATATCATTAAAATATCGAACACATATCAAGTTCACATGATTACTTGCAACATGATTTCTCCCGTGACCTCAAGAACAAAAGTAACTACTCACAAATAATAATCATGCTCAAGATCAGAGGGGTATTAAATAGCATAATGAATCTGAACATATAATCTTCCACCAAATAAACCATATAGTAATCAACTACAAGATGTAATCAACACTACTAGTCACCCACAAGTACCAATCTATAGTTCCGGTACAAAGATTGAACATGAGAGATGAACTAGGGTTTGAGAGGAGATGGTGATGTTGAAGATGTTGATGGAGATTGCTCTCCCCAAGATGGGAGAGTTGTTGGTGATGATGATGACGATGATTTCCCCCTCCGGGAGGGAAGTTCCCCCGGCGGAATCGCTCCGCCGGAGGGCAAAAGTGCTCCTGCCCAAGTTCCGCCTCGAGACGGCGGTGTTCCATCCCGAAAGTCCTCTAGGTCAAAATGACTTATATACCAGAAGATGGGCACCAGAGGTGGGCCGGGCTGAGCACAACCCACCAGGGCGCGCCTGGGGGGGCCTGGCGCGCCCTGGTGTCTTGTGCTCACCAGGTGGCCCCCCTCCGGTAGTTATTTGCTCCAGTATTTCTTATTTATTCCATAAAAATTCCTCGTGAAGTTTCAGCTCATTTGGAGTTGTGCAGAATAGGTGGCCTGACGTAGCTTTTTCAGGTCCAGATTTCCAGCTGCTGGAATTCTCCTTCTTTGTGTGAACCTTGCATATTATGAGAGAAAAGGCATTAGAATTACTCCAAAAAGCACTATTATGCATAAAAACATTATAAATAACAGTAGGAAAACATGATGCAAAATGGACGTATCAACTCCCCCAAGCTTAGAACTCGCTTGTCCTCAAGCGAAAGCCGAAATCGAAAAACATGTCCACATGCTTAGAGAGAGAGGTGTCGATAAAAACAAAATACGGACATAGAAGCATCATGTAAATTATTATAACAACAACAAACTTTAACATAAAACTCTATCATAGAACTTTTATCATAGACTTCTCATGAATAAGTAACAATTCATCACAACATCGAAGTATAAAGCATAAACTCTATTGAAAACCAACAAACTATGTTCTTAGTCAACTTTGCAACTACAATTCATCATCTTTTCAGGAAGGGTCACATATCGGAGCCTTTAGGCAAGTCCACATACTCAACCATCATATAGTCTTCTATGATTGCTAACACTCACCGCATACACATGAGCAAAACGTTTCAACCGAACACATAGAAAGATAGGGGCTTATAGTTTTGCCTCCCAACGTATTCACCTCCAGGGTGATGTCAACAATAATAACTCATGCTACCCATATTCAACTGGATATATGTGCCTAGATCTTTCCTCGCCACATGATGCTTGCCAAAAAAGAAAATAAAAAGGAATAGAGAGAAGAACTTTGACTCTTGCATAAAAAGTAAATACATAAAAGTAAAAGATAGGCCCTTCACAGAGGGAAGCAGAGGTTGCCATGCGCTTTTTTTTGTATGCTCAATCCCTTAGTGCAAAAGAACGTCACGTTATATTGCCCCTTATGATAGAAACCTTTATTATGCAGTCTGTCACTTTTATTCTTTGCCATCACAAGTTCGTACAACGCTCAATTTTCTCTTACACTAAATGATCTAACACTTTTAGAAGCAATTTTTATTGCCTTATTGCACCGATGACAACTTACTTGAAGGATCTTACTCAATCCATAGGTAGGTATGGTGGACTCTCAAAACAAGATTTTGGTTTAAGGGTTTTTGGATGCACAAGTAGTATCTCTACTTGGTGCGGAATTTTTGGCTAGCAAAGATAGGGGGTGAAAGTGCGTTATATTGACTAGAAGGGGGGTGAATAGGCGATTTTTACAAATTCATCACTGAGGAATTTCAAGGTGAGGAAATTCCTAAGCGACGAACTACTTAGCAGCGAAATAAGTACTCAGATGCAAGCATAACAGAGCAGTAGCACAGTCATCATGATGAAATGAAAACAAGCACAGAGTACGAGTAGCGTAAACACAGGATAAGCAGGCTGAAGACAAACTGACTGAAGAATTTGAACTGAGAAAATTGAGAAAGTCTTCAGACAAAGTCTTCAAACAGTAATGATCAAATACATAGCAAGTATGCTAGGAAATGAAAGGGTTGAGGAAATAGAACCAGTAGCTCGGTGAAGACACTGATTTGGTAGACCAGTTCCAACTGCTGTGACAGTTGTACGTCTGGTTGGAGCGGCTAGGTATTTAAACCTGAGGACACACAGTCCCGGACACCCAGTCCTGAACACACAGTCCAGGACACCTAGTCCTCACCGTATTCTCCTTGAGCTAAGGTCACACAGACCTCGCCCAACCACTTGTGGTAAGTCTTCAGGTGACTTCCAAACCTTCACATACTCGGTCACTCGGCAATCCACAATTTCCTCTTGGATGCTCTAGACCATGACGCCTAACCGTCTGGAGGATGCACAGTCCTCAAAGGTAACAAGCGACGGTTCCACACAGGAACAATCTCTTCAGTGATGCTCAATCACTTTGGGTTTGTAGGTGTTTGGGTTTTTCCTCACTTGATGATTTTCGCTCAAAGTCCTCGGAGGATGGGATGCTCTAAATGACAAGTGTCAATCTATCTCTCGGAGCAGCCAACCAGCTAGTGGTTGAAGGGGGCGGCTATTTATAGCCTAGGGAGTAGCCCGACATGATAAGACATAAATGCCCTTCAATGATATGACCGTTAGGTGGGTAGATATTTTGGGACAGCTGGCACGTAGCACAGCAACGGTCGGAAATTTGAGTATCAAATTCCTCAGGGCTATCATAATCCTCACTTGTAGGCAATCCGCACTGGCGAATTTCTAACTCCTCAGTCAGAACAAATTCCTCAGAGAACAGAAGAACTTCGTCTCTGTCACTGAAGAACTTGACTAAACTGTATGAGATTTCCAATGGCTTCACTCGAAAGGATTGGGTAGGTGTAGGATTTTGAGTTGAGCATCACTTGGAAATTTTTCCTTAGTTTTACCTCGACCCCCTTTAACAGTACGGTGTTTCCTATGACTCAAGAAGAAGAAAATGAAACTACGAAAACAAAAGTCTTCACGCTTCATAATCCTCACATGAATACCAAGTCTTCAGGGTCACACCAATTTCTTCACTTTCAAAGTCTTCAAGAAAACCAAAGTCTTCAGTTGAAGACATTCATTTTTAGGGGTCGACATTCATCGTAAATAACAAACTCCTCATAGACTTATAGACCTGTGTACACTCACAAACACATTAGTCCCTTAACCTATAAGTCTTCAATACACCAAAATCACTAAGGGGCACTAGATGCACTTACAATCTCCCCCTTTTTGGTGATTGATGACAATATAGGTTAAGTTTTCAATGGGGATAAACATATGAAGTGTAAATACTAATATTGAGGAATTTGATTGCAAGATATAGAGGAACTCCCCCTGAAGATGTGCATATTTGAAGAATTTGCTTTGAAATAGCAAATGCACATTGTTGAGTAATATCATGGAGATCTCCTCCTATATCTTGAAATTCATACACGCATTTGTATGATATGAAGAATTTGAAATGCATGATGAGATATGGTGTCTGACGGAATTCAGCATGCGTGCATTAAGGTACTTGAGGAAATAAGCATGCAGAAAGCAGTTCAAAAGTATCAGACCACCATAGGACTTAAGTTTACAACTCATCAGAGCAAACACCTCAGAAGAGCAAGAGTTGAAACTTAACAGAAATATAGCCCATATATAAGACCCGCTTGAAGACTAAACTCAAATTTCTCCCCCTTTGTCATCGAATGACCAAAAGGGACGAAAAATGAGGACTAACGCCCCTGAAGAATATCATCATGATGTCGATGGAGGAGCGCCAGCATTGTTGGGGTCGTCTGTTGAGGTAGGGCCTGCCGCAGTGTCGTTCAAGTCTTCAGCTTCATCCGTCTCGCGCGATGAAGAATATGAACTGGCAACAAGCTGAGGAACTTTGACTTTCTTGAATTTCTTCGAAGGTGGCTGGGACCAGTCAAAGTCCTGTTGGAAGCCCATCTCCTTGAGTTCTTCAGCACTATGAAGATTAGACAGAATCGCCCAAGTGCAGTCAAAGACTTCATGCAAGTAGTAGTGATTCTTCTTCACAGTATTTTGAGTGACTGTCATGTTCTGAAGAATTGCACCAAACTGACGCTTGACCCACTTGTGATTTCGATCAACTTTCTGATGAAGACTAAGGAGAAGTTCACGATCAGTCATCACACGCGGAGCTGTGGCTTGAGGATGATGTTCTGAAGCTTTGGCGGCAGAATCTTGAGTTGCAGAGTCATCATTGGTGGAATAGGAAGTAGCTTTGCGAAACTGTCCATCCAATGGATGAGTACCTTCATCAATAACAGCAGCCTTGCCCTTCTCGTCAGCTGAGGAAATAGTCCGTTTGAGGACTTCAATAGGGGGCAAATAGCTGAGATGATTTTGAAAGTCAGCCTTATAATGAATTGAAGACCTTGATCTGATGAATCTCATGATCCAGGGAGCATAAGGCTTCAACTCAAAAGGCGACAGAGCAGCATTGGCCAAAGTCCTCATGAAGAAATCATGGTAGTTGATAGGAATACCGTGAATGATATTGAACAGCAGATTCTTCATAATGCCAACAACTTCTTCATCATCAGAGTTGTGGCCTTTAATTGGACTGAGGGTTTTGGTCAATATGCGATAGACTGTCCTTGGCACATAGAGCAATTCCTTGACGAGGAATTTGGTCCTTGGAGCTTGGCCTGGCTTCAAAGGCTTCATCAGCACTTGCATCAGATGATCAGACAGTTCAGGTTCAACATAGAGAAGCCTAGCACCTTCAGTGGGAGGACTGACTGGGACGGCATGAAGCAATTCAGAGGCCGGTGCTTTGAAATGAGTATTATCGGTCATCCAGTCCAATACCCATGAATTGACATCATCAACATTTCCAGTAATGTGCAGCGTGGCGAAGAATTGAAGAATGAGTTCTTCATTCCAATCGCAGATGTCGGTGCAGAAATTGAGTAACCCAGCGTCATGAAGAACACTGAGGACTGGGGTGAAGCAGGGTAGCAATTCCATATCTACATGAGGAATTTGCTCATGTTCAAAGATCTTATCCTTATCAACCAACAATGAGGAGTAGAAGTTCATCTGGCTTGCAGTCCAGAAACGCTTGCGACGAAGACGAGCAGAGTCATAGGGATTGTAGTCAGTGAAGAATATGTGCTCGTTGAAGAAATCCTCAGCATTAAACTTCTGCTTCTTGGAGTGAGGGTTCTGTGGCTTGGGCTGAAGATTAATAGTTGAAGAATTTACAGCCTCTTGAGGTGTAGCCACTAGAGCCACTGGCTGAGGAATTTCAGCAGCAGCCTTGGCCTTCATTTCTTCATACATATGTACATCAGCGCTAGTGGTTGGAACTTCTTCAGGTATAGAGTGAAGTGAAGCTTGACGTTCATCAGAGCCCGTATGAATTTCTTCAGTTTGCACAGGAGACTGAGGAACATGATGTAGAGGGGTTGTCAGAGGTGAATTGGGGTGATGACTTTCCCAAAAGTCATCATTCAGAATAGGTGTTGTAGACCCAATATCCACATCCTCATCTTCTTCAGTCCCTTCGACGCCTTCCTCTTCAGCTGTGAACTGAGGCATGGGCGATGATACCAGTGGGGTTGAAGAGAAAGTATCCACTTCAATTTCTTCATCCATCTGCTCTGTCGAAGCAGCAGAAGGATCTTCTTCATCAGATTTACTTGGAATTTCATATTCCTCACCAAAGGGAATGATCTCCTTTGATGGCATGCTTGATATTGGAATAGCATCAATTGGGTTTTCAGATGAACTCGTCAAAGTCTTCAATTTCTTGGGAGCTGAAGACTCTGAAGATGCAGATGCTTTCCTTTTCTTCACAGCTGCTCGCTCCGCAGCCTTGGTTTTCTTCGCTTCTGATGCAGAAGGAAGGTTGATGCTTGTCATCGGTGCAGGAGGAGCAGAGGAAATTGGTTGAATTTCTTCAGGCACAACAGATGCAGTTGCCCTGGCTTGTTCAGATTCCTCAGGCACAGTAGCAGATGCTTCAACTGGCCTGGATTGCTCTTCAGGCGCAATATTGGAGGTTGCCCTGGCAATTTCTTCAGAGACTGGAATTTCTTCAGCAGCTCTGGCGCTTTCATTTTCTTCAGCAGACTGAACAGATGTTCCAGTCTGAGGAAATTTGGGTTGCGATGAAGCTGCAACACTTGGAGTAAATCCTTTTGCCATTCTGACGAATCTGACTTTGGCACCTAGCCAATCTGCATGGAATGCATGAAATTCATCACTGAGTGCTTTGATCTCAGCCTGCATATTCACAAGTTCTTCAGGAGACATTTTCACAACATTGTTCTTTAGAAAATGCTCCTTCTTGTACTGAGCCTTCTTCACCTGCCTGGCCTTTTCAAATTTCCATTTTTCTTCATTTATGAAGGCCGTCAACATGTGACTTTGACCAGGAGTGAGGTTTAATTCAGGCAAAGGTGTGTTAGGGTTCTTGTGCCATAGATCAATAAAATCAAGGATCTTCCTTGGATCCAGCATGAGGGGCACAGCACTGCCTTTGGCTCTAGCGGCCCTTTGTTGTCGATTTCTGATGAGCTCAGCTAATTCTTCATCATCAGCTTCGTCTTTGCTTGACGGAACCTGAAAGGCGACTTGCTTCTTGTGAGGACTTGGCCTTGTGCCTCGTCCAGCAGTGGCCTTTTTCTTCAGCAAGGTCGGAGTTGTTGAAGACTGAGGTGGAGCTGAAGAACTTGCAGAGACTCCTGAAGCAATTGAGATTCCAGTAGTCCTTTGGCATGTGGCAAGATGCATAGGTGCTGAGGACTTTGCAGGAGCAGCTGAGGATTTTGCAACTGAGGGAGTTGGAGCTGCTTTTGAGGAATTTGCTTGAGGAACAGGCCCTGAGGGCATTGCAGCTGAGGAACTTGTCTTGACAGCTGATTTCTTCATCATAGCCTTCTTAGGCTTGATAGCAGAGGCCTCAACGGCGGCAGCAACAGAATCTTCATTGAATTTCTTTACTGCCTCTTTAGCCACTTTGGCCAGCTTGGCTTGACGCTTAGCCCACTCCTGAGGAAATTACTCACCTCTTCTGATGCTAGTGGGATCAGCTTCTTGGCCAGGAGCCAATGGAGGTCTTGGACATGGAGGGTTAACAGCAAATTTCTTCATGTACTTGGGAGTGACATAGCGATATTCCCTCCATTCTCTTGCCCATCTCCTCTCAATCTTCTGAATGCGCACTTTGCGCTGATTTTTTTTTCTCCTTGCCATGAGTTGCTTCATCAGGAGTACAATATTCATCATAGATGTCATCAGGGATCTCAAAAGCAGTATTTGTTTCTGGCCTCTTTCCTCCCTTCTGAGGTCTTTTACCATCAGCCATTTTCTTCACTTGAGGGTTTTGAACAATCGAATTTTCTGATGAGGTGTGCAATTTTTCTTCAAGGAACACTGCAAATGAGTTAAGTTGATGAGAACCTAGAGATTCAGCAGTGGACATGTGTACCTGTGAACAAAATATAGGTGCGAAGAGTTTTGGAGAGGTCATATGCGTTCTCAGAAGATTTTCAAAAGTATCAAGTTTGAGGAAGATGACCAGGGGTGTCTTGAGGAATTTCACTAAGCATTTTTGACTTAGGTTCCAGAGTTGTGTAGATTGAAAATCCACACAATTGAGGAATCTTGAAGAAAAACGTTGCTTAGAGAAACTGATCAAGGACAGAAGCAAGTTGGTGTTTAAGAACATGAAAGTTGAAGAATAAACACCTTTTGAAGATTTTGTGGAAATCATCAGAATCAACAAGGGCAGTAAAAATAAATTTTATTTACCCTTGACGAAGAACACGACGAACTGAGAGTGGCAGTGGAGATGTTCGTCCGTTCAGATCCTCCACGCCCTAACTTGGCGATGGAAAACAGCTACGGCGGCGGTGGAGTGAGGATTTCCGCGGCCGGCGTGAGTACGACGGCGATGAGGTCGAGGCAGTGAAGCTCTTCCTCACCGGTGATGATGGAGTGTAGCGGCGACGCTAGGTCTGAGGGCTCGAGCGAGGGAGTAAGATCGAGCGGGGTAAATGAGCTCTGAGGAGGGTGAGGGGTATTTATAGCAGAGGTGAAAAACCGCTCGTTCGAAGAAAATGGACAAACGTGCCCCTGACCCTTCTCATCCTAGCGACATGTGTCACCCAGGAACTGTGAAGTGGAGATCGTGTTAGATCGAGGGTGAATAGATAAATCTTATCAAGGGATAAGGAACGGTTTGAACGGCAAAAGCCAAAAATTCAGATAAGAATATTTTAATGTTTCGTTCGCAAATTCTTCAGCTGTCAAGGACACAGTGAAGACTTTGAACGGGTTTCAAATAGAACGCACATGAAGAATTTGTGAACGGACTGGATTGAGTTTAGAATTGAGGGGGAACGGGTCCGATCACATTCACTTAGAAGAAACACAACTTGAAGAATTAGCAATAAGTGAATGCTGTAGAGGACAGAAAACTCAAATATATATATATAGTCAATGAAGAACATAGACGGAAAGAGTGAAGATTTTGCAAAGTTGAAGAATTTGAAAATTTGAAGAATTTGCACAATGATGAAAAACTCAAATTTTGAAGATTTTCAACTTTTTGTGGTGTCGTGACCCACCGTGTAAGAATGATGATTTCAGACACCGCGTACAATTGTCGTAGGGCTCTGAGAATCAAATTCTTCATTAATTTCTTCACACTTAGAGGGTTAGTCTTCATTGATTGAAGAAAAACGTTTCTTCATGTGTTGCACATCTAAGTCATCAATTTGCATAAGTGTTAGGATGTGTGTCCTTTTCAAAGGACATTCGAAGATTCTAAGATATTTAGCTCACACCACAACTTGCTAAATCTCTTCTCATCCAAGGGCGTTGTCAAGATATCCGCTAGTTGTTCTTCAGACTTCACGGGATCAATAGAGATGTCACCCTTCAACACATGATCTCGAAGAAAATGATGACGAATCTCGATGTGCTTTGTCTTCGAGTGCTGAACTGGGTTATGAGCAATTTTGATGGCACTCTCGTTGTCGCAGTAGAGTGGCACATTCTTCACATTGATGCCGTAGTCCTTGAGGGTTTGCTTCATCCATAGCAATTGAGCACAGCAAGAACCAGTAGCAATATACTCAGCTTCAGCAGTAGAGAGTGATACGCAGTTCTGCTTCTTCGAGGACCAACATACTAAGGATCGTCCGAGGAAATGGCATGTGCCTGATGTTGGCTTGCGATCCACACGATCACCAGCATAGTCAGAGTCAGAATATCCAATGAGATCAAAAGCCGAGCCCTTGGGATACCATAATCCAAGTGTTGGAGTGTGAGCTAGATATCGAAGAATATGTTTCACAGCCTTATAGTGTGATTCCTTCGGTGTAGCTTGAAAACGAGCACACATGCAAACACTAAGCATAATATCCGGCCTAGATGCACATAGGTACAATAAAGAACCAATCATGGAGCGGTATACCTTTTGATCGAAGTCTATTCCATTTTCATCAGTGCATAGATGGCCATTTGTGGGCATAGGGATTTTGACGCCTCTGCATTCTTGCATACCGAATTTTCTCAGAACGTCCTTGAGGTATTTCTCTTGAGAAATGAAAATGCCATTATGTTGTTAACGAATTTGAAGACCTAAGAAGAATTTCAATTCTCCCATCATGGACATTTGATATTCCTCACTCATCATGTAAGCAAATTCGTCACTGTAATGTTGGTTAGTACAGCCAAAGATAATATCATCAACATATATTTGGCACACGAATAATTCATCATCATAGGTTTTGGTGAAAAGAGTTGGGTCTAGTGAACCGGGTTTGAAGCCTTTCTTCATGAGGAATTCCTTCAGAGTATCATACCACGCCCGTGGGGCCTGCTTGAGGCCATAGAGGGCCTTATTGAGTCTGAAGACTTTGTCAGGATGTTTAGGATCTTCAAAACCTGGGGGTTGAGCAACATATACTTCTTCCTCAAGCTTACCATTGAGGAATGCACTTTTCACATCCATTTGATATAAGATGATATTATGATGGTTAGCATAAGCAAGCAATATGTGAATAGCCTCAAGTCTAGCAACAGGTGCAAAAGTCTCATCGAAATCAATTCCTTCAACCTGTGTGTAGCCTTGAGCTACAAGACGAGCCTTGTTCCTCACCACTAGGCCATTTTCATCTTGCTTGTTGCGGTAGATCCATTTGGTACCGATGATATTTTGCTTGCATGGGTCCGGTCGCTTGACAAGCTCCCACACATTGTTCAGCTTGAATTGATGTAATTCCTCTTGCATTGCTTGAATCCATTCAGGCTCCAGAAATGCCTCATCAACTTTGGTGGGCTCTGTGATAGAGACGAAAGCAAAATGCCCACAAAAGTTAGATAAATGTGAAGCTTTTGAGCGAGTCAGAGGACCTGGTGCGTTGATGTCGTTGATGATTCTCTCAATCTGTACTTCATTTGCAACGCGGTGATGAGCAGGTTGACGACTTTGATTTGGCTCAGCATTTTCTTCAGAGCCATTTTCTTCAGATGCGCCAGCATGCTGTTCTTCATGTTCTGGAATGATTTCTTCAGCAGATTCTTCGGTAGGAATGACATCCTCAGTAGCTTTGAACTTGATGGTTTCCTTAGGCGTCTTTTCATCTAGCACAGGAGGTAGGTGCTCTCTTTGCGAGCCGTTAGTTTCATCGAACCGCACATCTACAGTTTCAACAACCTTGTTGTGATAGGCATTGAAGACCCTGTAGGTGTGCGAGTCCTTTCCGTAACCAAGCATAAAACCTTCACGTGCTTTCGGTGCAAATTTAGAATTGTGATGTGGATCTCTAATCCAGCATTTAGCACCGAAGACTTTGAAATAACTCACATTGGGTTTCTTGTCAGTGAGGAGTTCATATGAGGTCTTCTTGAAGAATTTGTGAAGATATACCCTGTTGATGATGTGGCATGCAGTATCAATTGCCTCAGTCCAGAAGTGACGAGGTGTCTTGTATTCATCAAGCATGGTGCGAGCCATCTCAACAAGAGTCCTGTTCTTGCGCTCCACAACGCCATTCTGCTGAGGAGTGTATGGGGCAGATAGCTCATGAGTAATACCAAGTTCATCGAGATAGTCATCAAGACCAGTATTCTTGAACTCAGTCCCATTGTCACTACGTATATGCTTGATCTTCACGCCGAAATTCGTTGAAGCCCTTGAGGAAAATCGTCTGAAGACTTCCTGCACTTCAGTCTTGTAAGTAATGACATGCACCCATGTGTAACGAGAATAGTCATCAACAATGACAAAGCCATATAGAGATGCTGCATTTGTTAGTGTGGCATAATGAGTAGGGCCAAAGAGATCCATATGAAGCAATTCAAAAGGACGAGAAGTAGTCATGATAGTCTTCGAGGGGTGCTTGGCTCAGGTCATCTTTCCAGCCTCACAAGCCCCACAAAGATGATCTTTGAGGAATTTGACACCCTCGATGCCAATGACGTGCTTTTTCTTCACGAGCGTGTGTAAGTTCCTCTTGCCAGCATGACCCAGTCGTCGATGCCATAGCCAGCCTTCTGAAGCTTTAGCAAGTAGACAAGTGGCAGGCTGTGGTCCTGCAGAGAAATCAACAATATACAAGTCTCCTCTCCTAAAGCCTTCGAAGACTTTGGAATTGTCAGATTCCATGAGCACTAAGCAACGATATTTGCCAAAGACAACAACCATATCAAGATCACAAAGCATTGAGACAGACATGAGGTTGAATCCGAGGGACTCGACAAGCATGACTTTATCCATGTGTCGATCCTTTGAGATTGCAACCCTACCTAGACCCAATACCTTGCTTTTGCCTTTGTCAGCGTAGGTGATATGCTTCAAGTGTGATGGAGATAAAGGAGTGTTCATCAGTAAGCTCTTGCACCGGTCATGTGATTTGTACATCCACTATCGAGGACCCACTCAGTAGCTTTGGGTAAATCATCCTGCAGATGAATTAGTGCGTCTTACAAACCCATATACTTCAGAGTGAAGAATATGACATCAAATTCATCAGACATATTTCATCAATTAAAGCAACATATGTATATATAGCAATGTGAGGACGTGAGAAATGAATAAATCATTTCTTCATGATTAGCTTGCGTCCTTTCAAGCATTTCAGGTCTCCAGCAAATTCTTCAGACGATTTAGTTCGTCTGGAGACCTGACCCTGCATAAGAGATTAGTTCCTTTTCTTCACCACCCACATCTGGAGGGGTGGCAAAGAGTTCATCATTCTGCGAGCTCCATAAGAGAAAGGTGGCATAGACGCCAGACCACTTCGTTTCACATAAGAGGGGTTAGGGTAAGGATATGAATAAGCAGAGAAATTCTTCGAGGACTTATGAACATAATGATTTGAAGAATAATGCATATATTCATAGCCCTTAGGCTTTCCCTGCGAAACAGAAGTGTTAGCACGATGATGTTCATGTGAGGACTTTGATACATGTGAGTAATTTGATCCATATGAAGACTTTGGTTCATATGAAGAATTTGATCTGGGGTTCTTATTCTTCACAGGTGGTGTCATGAGGACATTCACCTGAAGACTTTCAAGGCACTTTTTGGGAACCCAGATTTTCTTCATAGGGGGACCATTCCTGCAGTTAGATCCAACATATCTAGCAAATACCTCACCATTCTGATTTTTGAACAGTTTATAGTTGGAGTCAAATGACTCATCAGATGAATATGAGGATTCACAAGTAAAGCCAGATAAAGTGGATGGATCTACGGGAGGTCCCTTCGCAGCAACCCATGAGGTTTTGGGATACTGCACCGGTTTCCAGTAGGTTCCATCAGCATTGAGTTTCCTCTCAAAGGCAATACCCTCTTTCCTAGGGTTCCTGTTCAAGATCTGCTTTTTGAGCACATCACAAAGAGTCTGATGGCCTTTGAGGCTTTTGTACATGCCTGTCACATACAATTCCTTCAACCCTGCATTTTCGTCAGTGATACTAGTGGTATCCTCAGATGAGGAATTTGTGACCACCGAGATAGTTGAAGAATTTGCAGCAATGGAAGCATTTGAACATTCAGGTGAAGAATTAGCAGTTTCACGTTCAATGCATTTCAAGCATGGTGGAATAAATTCTTCCTGAGCGGAACTGATCTGTTGAGCAAGCAAAGAATCATTTTCCTTCTGAAGATCTTCATGACTCACCCTTAGCTTCTCAAGATCTTGCTTTCTTTGAAGAAATTCATAAGAAAGATTCTCATGATCGGCTAGGAGAGTTTCATGACGACCTTGAAGGTTGTCAAACATAGACTGTAGTTGCTGAAGATTATCAGTCAGTGTTTGAGTTCGATCCATTTCCTCACCTAACAGATCATCGCTTTTGTCTAGCATATTTTGAACCTTTTCCAAAGCCTTTTGTTGTTTAACAGCAATATTAGCAAGTTTGGAATAGCTGGGTTTGAGGTTATCATCAGATTCATCCTCACTTGATTCAGAGGAGGGATATTTGAGTACCTTGGCACCTTTTGCCATGAAGCAATAGGTGGGAGCATAGTCATCATTGCCGTCATCAGCAGTGTTGGGGAAGCCATTTTCCTCAGTGTTGAAGATGGACTTGCTAACGTAAGCAGTAGCGAGGGCTAGGCTCGCCACACCAGAGTCTGACTCCTCAGATGCCTCCTCTTCCTCATGTTCCTCAGATTCAGCTTCAGAGTCCATTTCCTTGCCAATGAATGCCCGAGCTTTCTTGGAGCTGCTCTTCTTGTGAGATGAAGACTTTGAAGATCTTGATGATGAGGACTTTGAAGATTTCTTCTTCTTCGATTCCTTCTCCCACTGAGGACAATCAGTAATGTAGTGACCAGGTTTCTTGCATTTATGGCAAGTTCTCTTCTTGTAATCACGGGATGAGGAATCTGATTTCATGTCATCACCTTTTGAGGATTTTCCAAATCGGCCACGTCTAGAGAACTTCTGGAATTTCCTCACGAGCATTGCTAGCTCCTGACTCAGTTCTTCAGGATCAGCAAGGCTGCTACCAGAATCTTCATCTTCAGATTCAGAGACTGCCTTGGCTTTCAGTGCACGAGATCTACCATAGCTCGGTCCGTAGAGATCTCTCTTCTCAGCTAGTTGGAATTTATGAGTATCTAGCCTCTCGAGGATATCAGCAGGATCAAGTGACTTGTAGTCTCCACGTTCTTGAATCATCAGTGCTAGTGTATCGAATGAAGAATCAAGTGACCTCAGCAATTTCTTCACCACCTCATGGTCGGTGATGTCAGTGGCACCCAGTGCTTGAAGCTCGTTTGAAATGTCAGTGAGGCGATCAAAGGTTTGCTGAACATTTTCGTTGTCGAGTCTTTTGAAGCGGTTGAAGAGATTGCGAAGAATGTCAACTCGAGAGTCACGTTGAGTTGAGACTCCTTCGTTGACCTTGGACAGCCTATCCCAGATAAGCTTAGCTGTCTCCAAAGCACTCACTCTGCCATACTGCCCTTTGCTCAGATGGCCACATATGATATTCTTCGCTTGAGAGTCGAGTTGCTTGAATCTCTTCACATCAGCAGCGTTTACGGAAGGAGTGACAGAGGGAACACCCTTTTCCACAACATACCAGAGATCGTTGTCAATTGCCTCAAGATGCATGCGCATCTTGTTCTTCCAGTAGGGGTAGTCCGTCCCATCGAAGGTAGGACACCCAACTGAGGCCTTGATCATGCCTGCAGTCGACATAACTAAAACTCCAGGTGGTTAAACCAAAATCACACAGAACAAGGGAGTACCTTGCTCTGATACCAATTGAAAGTGCGTTATATCGACTAGAGGGGGGGTGAATAGGTGATTTTTACAAATTCGTCACTAAGGAATTTCAAGGTGAGGAAATTCCTAAGCGACGAACTACTTAGCAGCGGAATAAGTACTCAGATGTAAGCATAACAGAGCAGTAGCACAGTCATCATGATGAAATGAAAACAAGCACAGAGTACAAGAAGCATAAACACAGGATAAGCAGGCTGAAGACAAACTGACTGAAGAAATTGAACTAAGGAAATTGAGAAAGTCTTCAGTCAAAGTCTTCAAGTTAGATAAATGTGAAGCTTTTGAGCGAGTCAGAGGACCTGGTGCATTGATGTCGTTGATGATTCTCTCAATCAGTACTTCATTTGCAACGCGGGGATGAGCAGGTTGACGACTTTGACTTGGCTCAGCATTTTCTTCAGAGCCATTTTCTTCAGATGTGCCAGCATGCTGTTCTTCATGTTCTAGAATAATTTCTTCAGCAGATTCTTCAGTAGGAATGACATCCTCAGTAGCTTTGAACTTGATGGTTTCCTCAGGCGTCTTTTCATCTAGCACAGGAGGTAGGTGCTCTCTTTGCGAGCCGTTAGTTTCATCGAACCGCACATCTACAGTTTCAACAACCTTGTTGTGATAGGTATTGAAGACCCTGTAGCTGTGCGAGTCCTTTCCATAACCAAGCATAAAACCTTCATGTGCTTTCGGTGCAAGTTTAGAATTGTGATGTGGATCTCTAATCTAGCATTTAGCACCGAAGACTTTGAAATAACTCACATTGGGTTTCTTGTCAGTGAGGAGTTCATATGAGGTCTTCTTGAAGAATTTGTGAAGATATACCCTGTTGATGATGTGGCATGCAGTATCAATTGCCTCAGGCCAGAAGTGATGAGGTGTCTTGTATTCATCAAGCATGGTGCGAGCCATCTCAACAAGAGTCCTGTTCTTGCGCTCCACAACGCCATTCTGCTGAGGAGTGTATGGGGCAGATAGCTCATGAGTAATACCAAGTTCATCGAGATAGTCATCAAGACCAGTATTCTTGAACTCAGTCCCATTGTCACTACGTATATGCTTGATCTTCACGCCGAAATTCATCGAAGCCCTTGAGGAAAATCGTCTGAAGACTTCCTGCACTTCAGTTTTGTAAGTAATGACATGCACCCATGTGTAACGAGAATAGTCATCAACAATGACAAAGCCATATAGAGATGCTGCATTTGTTAGTGTGGCATAATGAGTAGGGCCAAAGAGATCCATATGAAGCAATTCAAAAGGACGAGAAGTAGTCATGATAGTCTTCGAGGGGTGCTTGGCTCTGGTCATCTTTCCAGCCTCACAAGCCCCACAAAGACGATCTTTGAGGAATTTGACACCCTCGATGCCAATGACGTGCTTTTTCTTCACGAGCGTGTGTAAGTTCCTCATGCCAGCATGACCCAGTCGTCGATGCCATAGCCAGCCTTCTGAAGCTTTAGCAAGTAGACAAGTGGCAGGCTGTGGTCCTGCAGAGAAATCAACAATATGCAAGTCTCCTCTCCTAAAGCCTTCGAAGACTTTGGAATTGTCAGATTCCATGAGCACTAAGCAACGATATTTGCCAAAGACAACAACCATATCAAGATCACAAAGCATTGAGACAGACATGAGGTTGAATCCGAGGGACTCGACAAGCATGACTTTATCCATGTGTCGATCCTTTGAGATTGCAACCCTACCTAGACCCAATACCTTGCTTTTGCCTTTGTCAGCGTAGGTGATATGCTTCAAGTGTGATGGAGATAAAGGAGTGTTCATCAGTAAGCTCTTGTCACCGGTCATGTGATTTGTACATCCACTATCGAGGACCCACTCAGTAGCTTTGGGTAAATCATCCTTGGCACCTTTTGCCATGAAGCAATAGGTGGGAGCATAGTCATCGTTGCCGTCATCAGCAGTGTTGGGGAAGCCATTTTCCTCAGTGTTGAAGATGGACTTGCTAACGTAAGCAGTAGCGAGGGCTAGGCTCGCCACACCAGAGTCTGACTCATCAGATGCCTCCTCTTCCTCATGTTCCTCAGATTCAGCTTCAGAGTCCATTTCCTTGCCAATGAATGCCCGAGCTTTCTTGGAGCTGCTCTTCTTGTGAGATGAAGACTTTGAAGATCTTGACGATGAGGACTTTGAAGATTTCTTCTTCCTCTTAGAGTCATCTGAACTATCATCCTTGTATTTCTTCTTCTTTGATTCCTTCTCCCACTGAGGACAATCAGTAATGTAGTGACCAGGTTTCTTGCATTTATGGCAAGTTCTCTTCTTGTAATCACGGGATGAGGAATCTGATTTCATGTCATCACCTCTTGAGGATTTTCCAAATCGGCCACATCTAGAGAACTTCTGGAATTTCCTCACGAGCATTGCTAGCTCCTGACTCAGTTCTTCAGGATCACCAAGGCTGCTACCAGAATCTTCATCTTCAGATTCAGAGATTGCCTTGGCTTTCAGTGCACGAGATCTACCATAGCTCTGTCCGTAGAGATCTCTCTTCTCAGCTAGTTGGAATTCATGAGTATTTAGCCTCTCGAGGATATCAGCAGGATCAAGTGACTTGTAGTCACCATGTTCTTGAATCATCAGTGCCAGTGTATCGAATGAAGAATCGAGTGACCTCAGCAATTTCTTCACCACCTCATGGTCGGTGATGTCAGTGGCACCCAGTGCTTGAAGCTCGTTTGAAATGTCAGTGAGGCGATCAAAGGTTTGCTGAACATTTTCGTTGTCGAGTCTTTTGAAGCGGTTGAAGAGATTGCGAAGAACGTCAACTCGAGAGTCACGTTGAGTTGAGACTCCTTCGTTGACCTTGGACAGCCTATCCCAGATAAGCTTAGCTGTCTCCAAAGCACTCACTCTGCCATACTGCCCTTTGCTCAGATGGCCACATATGATATTCTTCGCTTGAGAGTCGAGTTGCTTGAATCTCTTCACATCAGCAGCGTTTACGGAAGGAGTGACAGAGGGAACACCCTTTTCCACAACATACCAGAGGTCGTTGTCAATTGCCTCAAGATGCATGCGCATCTTGTTCTTCCAGTAGGGGTAGTCCGTCCCATCGAAGGTAGGACACCCAGCTGAGACCTTGATCATGCCTGCAGTCGACATAACTAAAACACCAGGTGGTTAAACCAAAATCACACAGAACAAGGGAGTACCTTGCTCTGATACCAATTGAAAGTGCGTTATATCGACTAGAGGGGGGGTGAATAGGCGATTTTTACAAATTCGTCACTGAGGAATTTCAAGGTGAGGAAATTCCTAAGCGACGAACTACTTAGCAGCGGAATAAGTACTCAGATGCAAGCATAACAGAGCAGTAGCACAGTCATCATGATGAAATGAAAACAAGCACAGAGTACGAGTAGCGTAAACACATGATAAGAAGGCTGAAGACAAACTGACTGAAGAATTTGAACTGAGGAAATTGAGAAAGTCTTCAGACAAAGTCTTCAAACAGTAATGATCAAATACATAGCAAGTATGCTAGGAAATGAAAGGGTTGAGGAAATAGAACCAGTAGCTCGGTGAAGACACTGATTTGGTAGACCAGTTCCAACTGCTGTGACAGTTGTACGTCTGGTTGGAGCGGCTAGGTATTTAAACCTGAGGACACACAGTCCCGGACACCCAGTCCTGAACACACAGTCCAGGACACCTAGTCCTCACCGTATTCTCCTTGAGCTAAGGTCACACAGACCTCGCCCAACCACTCGTGGTAAGTCTTCAGGTGACTTCCAAACCTTCACATACTCGGTCACTCGGCAATCCACAATTTCCTCTTGGATGCTCAAAGGTAACAAGCGACGGTTCCACACAGGAACAATCTCTTCAGTGATGCTCAATCACTTTGGGTTTGTAGGTGTTTGGGTTTTTTTTGGGTTTTTCCTCACTTGATGATTTTCGCTCAAAGTCCTCGGAGGATGGGATGCTCTAAATGACAAGTGTCAATCTATCTCTCGGAGCAGCCAACCAGCTAGTGGTTGAAGGGGGCGGCTATTTATAGCCTAGGGAGCAGCCCGACATGATAAGACATAAATGCCCTTCAATGATATGACCGTTAGGTGGGTAGATATTTTGGGACAGCTGGCACGTAGCACAGCAACGGTCGGAAATTTGAGTATCAAATTCCTCAGGGCTATCATAATCCTCACTTGTAGGCAATCCGCACTAGCGAATTTCTAACTCCTTAGTCAGAACAAATTCCTCAGAGAACAGAAGAACTTCGTCTCTGTCACTGAAGAACTTGACTAAACTGTATGAGATTTCCAATGGCTTCACTCGAAAGGATTGGGTAGGTGTAGGATTTTGAGTTGAGCATCACTTGGAAATTTTTCCTTAGTTTTACCTCGACCCCCTTTAACAGTACGGTGTTTCCTATGACTCAAGAAGAAGAAAATGAAACTACGAAAACAAAAGTCTTCACGCTTCATAATCCTCGCATGAATACCAAGTCTTCAGGGTCACACCAATTTCTTCACTTTCAAAGTCTTCAAGAAAACCAAAGTCTTCAGTTGAAGACATTCATTTTTAGGGGTCGACATTCATCGTAAATAACAAACTCCTCATAGACTTATAGACCTGTGTGCACTCACAAACACATTAGTCCCTTAACCTATAAGTCTTCAATACACCAAAATCACTAAGGGGCACTAGATGCACTTACAGGGGGCAAGCACCACATGTTGAAGGATCTATGACAATATAACTTCTATGTGAATTTGAACAAACATAAATCATTACGTTGTCTTCCTTGTCCAACATCAACAATTTTGGCATATAATATTTTGATGGGGGCTCACAATCACAAAAGGTTTCCAAGATAGTATATTTGCATGTGAATCTTCTCTTCCCTTATTAATTCTTTCATGAATTGCATCCTTGACCAATGCTATGTTTGTCAATCTCCAATAAAATTTTCTACTTATACTTTTCCTTATGTGGTGTCATTACTTACCATAAGATTAGCATATGATCTTTTTCATTTATTTCCTTTCTCTTGCACACGATTACAAAGATAGATCACTAAGCAAACACTCGAAAAGAAAGGATCAAACTAAACTTTTATTCATCTAAAGCAAAAGGTAACTATGGATCGAACTAAGAAAAGTAAAGGCAAAAGATAGTGGAGGTGATACGATACCGGGGCACCTCCCCCAAACTTGGCGTAAGCCAAGGGGAGTGCCCATACCCGATACTCAATTTTCTTTTGGTGATGAAGAAGGAGGTGGTGGTGATGAAGTGGTGGCCCTCTCCAACAGCTTCTCCAATGTACGGATGATGCTCCGGAGGGCAATGATGTGCTCTTGTAATAGAATATTTTCACGGGTGAGATATTTATTTTGCACACGAACCGTTTCGATGATCCGAAAGGCTTCAATCTCAGCGGGGGTAAGACGATCATAGTAAGGTTTAAGTATATCTTCTTCTTCCTCCTAGGCAGGCAAAGCTTGCTCGACCACCGGCGCTTGATCTCCGGTGGCCTCCTTGCTCTTGTCTCCTTTGATGACTTCTTCAGGATCTTCTCTCTTCAACTCCAATGTCACTGCGAGTATCCGTGAGTTGATTATACGATATGCATCAAACAATTTCAGATTCACAATACTCAATCCAACACAAAGAACTTCAAAGAGTGCCCCAAGATTTCTACCGGAGAAACAAGGACGAAAACATGCATCAACCCCTATGCATAGATTACCCCAATGTCACCTCGGGAATCCGCGAGTTGAGTGCCAAGACATAGATCAACTGCTCTCAAATCCATAAAAGTATTCAATCCGATAAAATGAAATCTCAAAGGGAAAACTCAATTCATCACAACAAGATAGAGAGGGGAAAACACCATATGATCCAACTATATTAACAAAGCCCGCGATACATCAAGATCGTTCCATCTCAAGAACACGAGAGAGAGAGATTAAACACATAGATACTGGTACAAACCCTCAGCCCCGAGGATGGACTACTCCCTCCTCATCATGGTGGCCGCCGGGATGATGAAGATGGCCACCGGTGATGATTTCCCCCTCCGGCAGGGTGTCGGAACGGGGTCTAGATTGGTTTTTCGTGGCTACAGAGGCTTGCGGCGGCGGAACTTCTGATCTAGGGTTACCCCCAGGGTTTTTGGAATATTTGGGAATTTATAGGGTGAAGAGGCAGTGCGGGAGGCCACCGAGGTGGGCACAACCCACCTGGGCGCGCCTGGGCCGCCAGGCGCGCCCTGGTGGGTTGTGCTCTCCTCGGAGCTCCCCTCTGGTACTTCTTTGGCCCACCGGGTGTCTTCTGGTCCAGAAAAAATCTCCAAAAAGTTTCGCTGTGTTTGGACTCCGTTTGGTATTGATTTTCTACGATGTAAAAAACAAGCAAAAAACAACAACTGGCACTGGGCACTATGTCAATAGGTTAGTCCCAAAAAATGATATAAAGTTGCTATAAAATGATTGTAAAACATCCAAGAATGATAATATAATGACATGAATACTTCATAAATTATAGATACGTTGGAGACGTATCAGCATCCCCAAGCTTAATTCCTACTCGTCCTCGAGATGGTAAATGATAAAAGAAATAATTTATGAAGTGTGAATGCTAGCAAAATGCATAAGTTTGATCAATGATAATTTCAATCACTTTTTCTAGCATCATAACAGCAACTCTTTCTCATAAAATTTATCATGATAAAGTAGCAATTGAAAACCGAATTTTTGTTGTGGAAAGCCACCTATCATATTCATCATATACTCTTTCTTTTGTAGCATGACATTTGGACTTGAATGATTCAAAGCAATAGTCTATAATTTGACATGAAGACATCAATACTCAATCATATCAATAAGCAACCATGTCTTTCAAAATATCAACACTAAAGAAAGTTATCCCTAGCCCATCATGCTCAATCATTGATCCATTCGCAAAACACACTCGCATATTAACTACATCCAATGCTCAAGTATGACATAGTGCCCCTTAGTTGGTGCTTTATAAGAGAAGATGGAGACTCAAATAAAAATAAAAATTGCATAAAGTAAATAGATAGGCCCTTCACAGAGGGAAATAGGGATTTGTAGAGGTGCCAGAGCTCAAAGCTTAAATTGAGAGATAAAAATTTTGAGAGGCATACTTTTCCCATCAACGAAAACGACCGAGTAATTCCCAACACTTTCCATGCTAGATATATCATAGGCGGTTCCCAAACAGAAAATAAAGTTTATTCCTTTTTTCCACCATTCTTTCACAATCCATGGCTAGCCGTATCCACGGGTGCCCTCCATACCAACACTTTCCAAGGAATTTATTATTTGACAACAAAAAGTAAATTTCTTTTTCATTTCGGGAATGGGCATCCCTAATACCTTTGCCGTACTCTCGTGCAATGACAAGTGAATAAACACTCATCTTGAGAATAACACATCTAGCATGGAAAATATTGGCCACCCTGTGATGCCCCCGGCTCAATCGTGCACTAATCATACACGCAAATGCACACGATCAAGCCTAAGGACTCATGGGAAGATATCACAACACAACTCTAAAACATAAATAAAGTCATACAAGCTTTATATTACAAGCCAGGGGCCTCGAGGGCTTGAATACATAAGCTCGCATACAAGCGTCAGCGGAAGCATCAGATATCTGAGTACATATATAAAAGAAAACACAGAAAGGCCCTTAAAAAGGCGGGGCAAAAGAAAACACTACGATCGAAAGGGGCAGGCCTCCTGCCTGGGACCCTCAGAACCTACTCCTAGTCGTCGGCCAACTTGTAGTAGTATCCACCCTCGGGGTAGTAGTATCGATCGTCGGCGGGAGCAGCTGTCTCAGGGGCTCCGTCATCTGGTTGCACCAAAAGGATATGGGGAAAAAGAAAGCAAAGCAACCATGAGTACTCATCCGAAGTACTCAGCAAGCAAGGATCTACACTACATATGCAACATTATCAAAGAGAGGTTGTATATGTGGACTGGGCTGCAGAAATGCCAGAATAGAGGGAAGGCCTAGTCCTATCGAAGACTAGCATCTTCAGAGGTCTTGCAGCATTAGAAGAGTGTAGATTAGTACAGCATAAAGTAGTAGTATCATTAAGTCTCGACCTCACCCAGAGATCCTTTCTCGACTCCCTGCAAGAAAGCAATCCCAGAGCCATACTGTCATCAACCTCGGCCAGAGATCCTTTCTCGACTCCCTGCGAGAAAGTAATCCCAGAGCCAAAATATCCATATCTCATCTCATCAATATGTTCTAGTTGTATCGATCGGGATACAACTCCGAGTGTCCGTTACCGAGGATCCGGCTATGCATAGATTAGTTCTTCCCTGCAGGGGTGCACCAACTTACCGACCACGCTCGCTTAACTCCGGCCGGACACACTTTTTGGGTCATGCCCGGCCTCGGCCAAACGACACACCGCAGCCCAATCTAGAGCTCAGCAGAGAGGTCCCCGTCGGTCTATATCCTAAGCACTCAGGGGTCTTGGGCCATCGCCGTGTGCACTCTGGGTCGTTACGCACACGGTGAAGCCAGGCACCACCACTACAGGATGGCGCCGATCCGTCCGTGCCGCCATGCTGAACTGGACGTCTGACAGAGCTTTCGGCTGATGCATACGATGCAGAGTGCCCATAACTTTTCCCGCGTGATGGTTAGTGCTATCGGGCCAAAGGCCCACTCAGATCACATATCCAAATCGTTAGTACATTGGGGGTGCGGTAACGAGCAGAGACTCACGAGCGATGTGACCCCGTCGCCCCTTCTCGAGGACTTGCGGCAAGGGCCAAGAATGCCCGGCCACGCCTCGTATTCATCACTCGGGCAACCTCCAGGTCAACCCGTCTCCACAACACTCGCCACTTAGGCTCACACGGGTACCCCTCAGGGTCGACCCGCCTTTCCAAGTAACAGTGTAAAGTCCAAGTATCCGTGTGTCCATAACATCAAGGGAATCCGAGGTATCACCCTCGTTGGATTCCTAATCGATGTATTCGTCAAGGTGAACTTGGAGGAATCACCCTCGATGGGTTCACACTTGAGGTGTTGCACGACAGCGTCGCTATCGGAAGTGGTGAAGGAGGAATCACCCTCGATGACCACGACCGAATAGCTACTCTACAGAGTTAACATCAGAAGTGCTACATGAGGTATCACCCTTGGCACTCGATAGTAACGCTGCAGTGTCGTTACAACTAAGGGGGTGATGTGCGGTGCTGGGGCCTGGTTGTCGAGTCTTCTGATAATCCAGCGGGGCAATCGGGACAAGTTGGGTCACTGATAGGTCTCTACCCAGCCTATACTAGACAGTTTAGGATAAGCAGGTAAGGTTTCAATAGCAGGTTACAATAAACAGGCTATGCATCAGAATAGGTTAAACAGTAGCAGCAGCAATTTCTAATGCAAGCATGAGAGAATAGAATGGGCGATATCGGGATGCTCAAGGGGGGGGGGGCTTGCCTGGTTGCTCGGCGGCAAGGGCAAGGTCGTCAGTGGTGTCATCGGTATTCGGAGCAGCGTCGGTGTAGGGGTCTTCCGAAATAGAAGAGGGGGAGAAACGATAAATATAATGCGAACAAATGCAGCACGATGCATGACATGATAATATACAGTGCCAGAGGTGATCTAGCGCAGTGCCGGGTGATACTAGCGAAGGGGGGATAACATCCAGGAAAGTGTTCCCGGTGTTTGGCATTTTCAGACAGAGGGAACGGAGGGGGAAGGTTGCATGTTCACTATGTTAGGGACGTGTGACGGACGAACGGACTGTGTATTCGGATTCATCTCGTCGTTCTAAGCAACTTTCATGTACAAAGTATTTTAATCCGAGTTACGATTTATCTTATATTAATTTTTTAAAGATTTAATCAATTCTGAAATTATTAGTAATCAAATTAATTCGAAAATACAATTATGACATCAGCATGACATCAGCATGACGTCAGCAGTCAACTGTACTGTTGACTCGGTCAAACTGACATGTGGGTCCCACCTGTCAGTGATTGTTTAGGTTAATTAACAGATTAAATAAGTTAATGAGTTCATTAAGTTAATTAATCTTAATTAGTTTAATTAATCAGAATTAATTAAGTTAATTAATCATTTAATTAACTATTATATTTTTAAATTCTTTTTTTAAGGGGTGTGGGGCCCGGCTATCATTGGCCTGGGGCCAACCGGGCGAGTAAATGGGCGCTGGGTGTCGGGTTAGTGGGAGCTCGACTGGGGAGAGTCCGGGCGGTGGCCAGCGAGGGGCCGCGGTGGAGGCGGCGGCCGGCGTAGGCGAGCGCGGGTCGGGCGCCGGTGCGGTCAAGGGAGCAACGGGACAGCGCGGGGCGGTGGCGGCCGCGAGCGGGCGCCGGAGCGCGTGCGGCGAGGGGCGCAGGTCGCAGCCAGGGCGCCGCGGTGCGCGAGCGCGGTTGGCGCGACGCGGGCTGCAGGCATTCGAGCCGAGGAGCAGCGCAGCAGAGCGGGGGCGTGGTGGCGCGGCCTGTCGCTGCGAGGCAAGCGGCAACGTGGTAGGGGGAAAGGCAGCGGTGCGAAGCGCGATAGTAGTGCACGGGGTTGCGGCTGCGGTGGCGATGCGAGCCGAGGGGAAGCGACGGCGCGGCCGGCGCAATTGTGGACGCGCACGGCGGTTGGTCGGAGTGGGGTTCGCGAGCGGGACAGAGGGAGCGGACAGGGAGGCCGATGCGCGGACGCGGCCGGCAGCAGCGGGATGAACGTGACGCGCGGGGAGGTGGCTGGCCGGAGCGGGGCGGGTGGACGCGACGACGGACAAGGGGAAGGGAAGGACGACCGGGGTCCTCACCGGCGTTGGTGAGCAGGGGGGCATCGAGGCTTGGGGTAGGGAGTCGAGGAGGGGACGAGGAGGCGCGGGGCTTGGCGATCCGGCGACGGGCGCGAGGAAGACGAGGTCGAGCAGCGCCGGCGGCAGGGCGCAGCAGGGAGGCGTTCGGCGAGGTTGTCCGGTGAGTCGGAGTGACGGGCACCGGCGGGGACGGGCGTCGGCGCACGGCGTCGAGGCTCGGCCCGATCCAGTTCTGGATCGGGGGGGGTGGGGATGTGTAGCGATGAGGGAGAGTGGGGGGGTTTCGGTCTAGGGTTACGGTTGGGGTGGGGGGTAAGTAGGCCACGGGGTAGACGGGCCGGCCGGCTGGGTCAAGGCCCAGTTGGGCCATGGGGTTTTCTTTTTATTTATTTTTTTGTGTAGTTTTCCTTTTATTATTTAATTTCCTTTACTGTTAGTATTTCTTTTATTTATTTGTTATAGTTTTACAAAATAAAAATAACTCCTAATTTAGTATTAGCATTTAACCTACTGCCCCAATAATTTTGGACAACTAAATAAAATAGTTTAGTATTTTACAAAATACCAAAGGCATTTAATTAATTGATTTTGCTGTTGTTTTATTTATTTTGGAGCATTTAAACCTTTTATAAAAGTGTGGTTTCTCCACCATAATTACCTATGCATTATTTGGCACAAACCGAACATTTTAGTTTTAATATTTCAAAACTTTTGTGATTTGCCTTTAACTCAAACTTTAATTTGAATCGCTTTGAACTAACGCGAGATTAACAACAGCAACCGCGGTGACGTGGCATCATTAACAGGGAATTACTGTAGCTTAAATATCCGGGAGTCACAATTCTCCTCCACTACAAGAAATCTCGTCTGGAGATTTTAAGAGGTGGAGTAAGGGGAAGAGTTCTTGTGCTTGGTTGCTCTTCTTGAAGAAGTTAATCCCTTCGTTGATATCTTCAACTCTCGTCTTCAGGTCATCATGATGAAGTTGGCATCCTTTCTTCGGGAACTCCATCGTACTTATGAAAGAATAAAAGGGGGGTATTCCGGGAGAACGGACCTCTGTAAGGTTGATTACCTGGTCGATAACATCGGGGAAGGTGGCGGAAAGTAACTCTCGAATTGAAACTTAAGAAAATGTCGAGAGCAAAGTAAGGAGGTATCAAGGGAAGTTTCGGGTGGGCAGGCAATCGTTCGATGCCTGAAACAGGGCGTGAAAGGGGTTCAAAGTAACGGGTATAAGCATTGTGTCTGATACCAGAATTGATGATCTTTCGGAAGGTGGCTCGTGAATTACGCACGAGGCCACGCGCGAGGAACAACCTTGGTATCAGGGGGTGTACAGGAGAGTCAGGTTTCGATCCTGTGGAACTATGGGTTATGGGCCCACCATGTGGGTTAAAAGTAGGAAGGACGGTGACACCATGCACAGTCAGGATAGCAAGGCCTGTCAGAGGATAGCCTGTCAGTTATGTCGCCAACAACGTCAGCACCAAGGGCGAGGGACGAAGAGAACCATTTTCCTGCTCGTTGAAACAAGGCGGACCTGTAGGCAAAGTTCTCGTCCATCGGTGGTTACCGGAATGTTATCAACAATAGTAACAGGGTCTTACTAACAGAGTTGTACACCAAGGTCTTTACATAAGCAGTGAATTATGACTGCTTAGATCATATAGATCACCAGAAAGGTTAAACAAAACAATGGAAAGGAAAATGTGATTATACACATATTTCAGGGGCATATCCTTCCCAAGGACAAATAGAGCATGATATCCGTGACAGGATATAATTTAGAAAACCCTTTAGGTAAGGGGAGAAAAATTTCATGACATTACCCATGCAACGGTGTTTGGATAATTGAGCAAGAAACATGAAAAGGGTACTACTTCACAAAAACTTCAAAAGAAGTAGGGCAATAGCCTGATATCCTCGAGATACCAGGGGGTAATACTCGAAAGTAGGACAGAATAAAGGTTGGGTAGGGGTAATGATCTATAGAATATAGTACTTTAACTTGTCCGAGAAAAGGGGTCAAAGAAGATCAATATGGTCGGAACCACAATTGCAAAAGATCAGATCCCAGATATAAGATGAACTTATACTGGGGAATAATTAATTTAAGAGAAGCTCTAATGATAAGATCTACATCGTGTCCATGGGCATGAACGCAAAGTTCAAGGTCGACTCCCACTTCTCCAATACACAACTTCTCATTCACTGCTCTTTGTTAAAATGTTTAGAGTTTGAAAGTTTAACTGGTGGAATACCAGAAGGGTAGGACCCATGAATACTTTTGGGTTCTCACAGGTTATGGAAGGCATAGGTTCAACCCATCGGGGCATCTTAGGAACACATACCACAAACTTCAGGAGTATTTAACATAAGCTCGAAGGTAGAGCATGGTTGACAAAAGCAGAGGATACAAATTGTCAAAGGCATTATGTATCATGGGAAGAACCCTCAAGAATTTTGAAGGTGAAGGATACAATCGGATAATAATCCATCAAAGGATTTAGCGGATCACAAAGGATCTGATGTGAGTATCGGTACTCAACCAGAAGAAGAAAGAATGCAAAGGCATCGGATTATAGAAACAACTGACTAATTCAAAGCTCAAATGCAAAGGAATTATGATTTCCAAATCAAGGGATCAGAAGAAAACGCTCTGATTAAGAATGGATAAGTTGAATAGACTTAGGGGTGCAATCAATGGCAATTTGATTGGTCGAGAACCAGCTCAAGTTTAAAATGACGTTTGATCCGGAAGGATGAATTCTAGAATCTGATTGAGGATTGCGAGCATCCGCAACATATTGAATCAAGGAACTCAAAATGATAGTGACAGAGGATGTAAACGGAGATTACTAGAAATATGGAATTAACCATAATGCAAGAAGGCAAGGAATTCAGGAGCAATAGGCTGCTGAGGATTTTTGGAAGATCGAATGGTATTTCGAAGACTTTTGTGAAATACATGAATCAACTGAGGATGAGCGGATACTCGATAAGTGCGAGAAATTATCCGTAGGGGTATTCAGGTGGCAAAGAACTGCAAGGCAGTAGGCACAAGTATTCTCGGAACAATAGAGAGAATTTCGGGGTATCTTGTAATAACAAGATCAATTGGGAATAAAAGTAAGAATGACAGGTGTATGTATTTATCCATAGGGATATTACGGTGGTAGGGAATTGCAAAAGCAACGGGCACAAAGTCTCAAGAGAACATCGGAGAGTATCTTCGGAATCCTTCGGTGCACCAAGCAATCATCTAGAGTGAGGGGCTCTCTGGGAGGAAGTAATTACGAGAACCTAGAGTTAGAGTTAGCAAAATCATTTAACCTGAATAGAAGAGAGATTAGAGTCCCAGAGTAAAGACGAGGAATAAAAGATCCTAATACCACCCAATTGGCGACATGGGCCCGTAAGCCACATAGCAAGTTAGTAACACAGTTTTTGAAGTCTAGACTCAACTTCGGCCAAGGAGTTGGAAAGGGGGATTCCTACAGGCAGTCGGCTCTGATACCAACTTGTGACGCCCCCAGCTTAATCATGCACTAATCATACACGCAAATGCACATGATCAAGCCTAAGGACTCACGGGAAGATATCACAACACAACTCTAAAACATAAATAAAGTCATACAAGCTTTATATTACAAGCCAGGGGCCTCGAGAGCTCGAATACATAAGCTCGCATACAAGCGTCAGCGGAAGCATCAGATATCTGAGTACAGATATAAAAGAAAACACAGAAAGGCCCTTAAAAGGAGGGGCAAAAGAAAACACTACGATCAAAAGGCGTAGGCTTCCTGCCTGGGACCCTCCGAACCTACTCCTAGTCGTCGGCCAACTCGTAGTAGTATCCACCCTCGGGGTAGTAGTATCGATCGTCGGCGGGAGCAGCTGTCTCAGGGGCTCCGTCATCTGGTTGCACCAAAAGGATATGGGGAAAAAGAAAGCAAAGCAACCGTGAGTACTCATCCGAAGTACTCAGCAAGCAAGGATCTACACTACATATGCAACATTATCAAAGAGAGGCTGTATATGTGGATTGGGCTGCAGAAATGCCAGAATAGAGGGAAGGCCTAGTCCTATCGAAGACTAGCATCTTCAGAGGTCTTGCAGCATTAGAGGAGTGTAGATTAGTACAACATAAAGTAGTAGTATCATTAAGTCTCGACCTCACCCAGAGATCCTTTCTCGACTCCCTGCGAGAAAGCAATCCCAGAGCCATACTGTCATCAAGCTCGGCCAGAGATCCTTTCTCGACTCCCTGCGAGAAAGTAATCCCAGAGCCATAATATCCATATCTCATCTCATCAATATGTTCTAGTTGTATCAATCGGGATACAACTCTGAGTGTCCGTTACCGAGGATCCGGCTATGCATAGATTAGTTCTTCCCTGAAGGGGTGCACCAACTTACCCACCACGCTCGCTTTACTCTGGCCGGACACACTTTCTGGGTCATGCCCGGCCTTGGCCAAATGACACACCGCAGCCCTACCTAGAGCTCATCAGAGAGGTCCCCGTCGGTCTATATCCTAAGCACTCAGGTGTCTTGGGCCATCGCCGTGTGCACTCCGGGTCATTACGCACACGGTGAAGCCAGGCACCACCACTACAGGATGGCACCGGTCCGTCCGTGCCGCCATGCTGAACTGGACGTCTGACAGAGCTTTCAGCTGATGCATACGATGCAGAGTGCCCATAACTTTTCCCACGTGATGGTTAGTGCTATCGGGCCAAAGGCCCACTCAGATCACATATCCAAATCGTTAGTACATTGGGGGTGCGGTAACGAGCAAAGACTCACGAGCGATGTGACCCCGTCGCCCCGTCTCGAGGACTTGCGGCAAGGGCCAAGAATGCCCGGCCACGCCTCGTATTCATCACTCGGGCAACCTCCAGGTCAACCCGTCTCCACAACACTCGCCACTTAGGCTCATGCGGGTACCCCTCAGGGTCGACCCGGCTTTCCAAGTAACATTGTAAAGTCCAAGTATCCATGTGTCCATAACATCAGGGGAATCCGAGGTGTCACCCTTGTTGGATTCCTACTCGATGTATCCATCAAGGTGAACTCAGAGGAATCACCCTCAATGGGTTCACACTTGAGGTGTTGCACGACAGCGTCGTTGTCGGAAGTGGTGAAGGAGGAATCACCCTCGATGACCACGACCGAATAGCTACTCTACAGAGTTAACATCAGAAGTGCAACACGAGGTATCACCCTCGGCACTCGATAGTAACGCTGAAGTGTCGTTACAACTAAGGGGGTGATGTGCGGTGCTGGGGCCTGGTTGTCGAGTCTTCTAATAATCCAGCGGGGCAATCGGGACAAGTGGGGTCACTGATAGGTCTCTACCCAGCCTATACTAGACAGTTTAGGATAAGCAGGTAAGTTTTCAATAGCAGGTTACAATAAACAGGCTATGCATCAGAATAGGTTAAACAGTAGCAGCAGCAATTTCTAATGCAAGCATGAGAGAATAGAATTGGCGATATCGGGATGCTCAAGGGGGGGCTTGCCTGGTTGCTCGGGGGCGAGGGCAAGGTCGTCAGTGGTGTCGTCGGTCTTTGGAGCAGCGTCGGTGTCGGGGTCTACCGAAAGAGAAGAGGGGGAGAAACGATAAATATAATGCGAACAAATGTAGCACGATGCATGACATGATAATATACAGTGCCAGAGGTGATCTAGCGCAGTGCCGGGTGATACTAGCGAAGGGGGGATAACATCCGGGAAAGTGTTCCCGGTGTTTGGCATTTTCAGACAGAGGGAACGGAGGGGGATGGTTGCATGTTCGCTATGTTAGGGACGTGTGACGGACGAACGGACTGCGTATTCGGATTCGTCTCGTCGTTCTGAGCAACTTTCATGTACAAAGTATTTTAATCCGAGTTACGATTTATCTTATATTAATTTTTTAAAGATTTAATCAATTCTGAAATTATTAGTAATCAAATTAATTCGAAAATACAATTATGACATCATCATGACATCAGCATGACATCAGCAATCAACTGTACTGTTGACTGGGTCAAACTGACATGTGGGTCCCACCTGTCAGTGACTGTTTAGGTTAATTAACAGATTAAATAAGTTAATGAGTTCATTAAGTTAATTAATCTTAATTAGTTTAATTAGTCAGAATTAATTAAGTTAATTATCATTTAATTAATTAATTAACTATTATATTTTTAAATTCTTTTTTTAAGGGGCATGGGGCCCGGCTGTCATTGGCCTGGGGCCAACCGAGCGAGTAAACGGGCGCTGGGCGCCGGGTTAGTGGGCGCCCGACTGGGGCGAGTCCGAGCGGCGGCTAGCAAGGGGCCGCGGTGGAGGCGGCGGCTGGCGTAGGCGAGCGCGGGTCGGGCGCCGATGCGCTCAAGGGAGCAACGGCACGGCGCGGGGCGGTGGCGGCCGCGAGCGGGCGCCGGAGCGCGTGCCGCGAGGGGCGCAGGTCGCAGCCAGGGCGCCGCGGTGCGCGGGCGCGGTTGGCACGGCGCGGGCTGCTGGCGTTCGTGCTGAGGAGCAGCGCAGCAGAGCGAGGGCGTGGCGGCGCGGCCTGGCACTGCGAGGCGACCGGCAACGCGGTAGGGGAAAGGCAGCGGTGGGCGGCAAAGTGCGAGAGCAGTGCGCGGGGCTGCGGCTGCGGTGGCGATGCGAGCCGAGGGGAAGCGACGGCGCGGCCGACGCAATTGTGGGCGCGCGTAGCGGTCGGTCGGAGCGGGATTCGGGAGCGGGACAGAGGGAGCGGACGGGGAGGCCGATGCATGGACGCGGCCGGTAGCAGCGGGACGAACGCGACGCGCGGGGAGGTGGCTGGCCGGAGCGGGGCGGGTGGACGCGACGATGGACAAGGGGAAGGGAAGGACGACCGGGGTCCTCACCGGCGTTGGTGAGCAGGGGGGTGTCGAGGCTTGGGGTAGCGAGTCGAGGAAGGGACGAGGAGGCGTGACGCTTGGCGATCCGGCGACGGGCGTGTGGAATACGAGGTCGAGCAGCGCCGGGCGGCGGGGCGTGGTCGTCGGGGCGCAGCAGGGAGGCGTTCGGCGAGCGGCGAGGTGGTCCGGCGAGTCGGAGCGACGGGCGCCGGCGGGGATGGACGCCGGCGTCGGCGCACGGCGTCGGGGCTCGGCCCGATCCAGTTCTGGATCGGGGGGAATGGGGAGCGAGAGGGAGAGTGGGGGGTTTCGGTCTAGGGTTACGGTTGTGGTGGGGGGGAGGGGTAAGTAGGCCACGGGGTAGACGGGCCGGCCGGCTGGGCCAAGGCCCAGTTGGGCCAGGTTTTTTTTTTAGTTTTCCTTTTATTATTTAATTTCCTTTACTGTTAGTATTTCTTTTATTTATTTGTTATAGTTTTACAAAATAAAAATAACTCCTAATTTAGTATTAGCATTTAACCTACTGCCCCAATAATTTTGGACAACTAAATAAAATAATTTAGTATTTTACAAAATACCAAAGGCATTTAATTAATTGATTTTGCTGCTGTTTTATTTATTTTGGAGCATTTAAACCTTTTATGAAAGTGTGGTTTCTCCACCATAATTACCTCTGCATTATTTGGCACAAACCGAACATTTTAGTTTTAATATTTCAAAACTTTTGTGATTTGCCTTTAGCTCAAACTTTAATTTGAATCGCTTTGAACTAACGCGAGATTAACAACAACAACCGTGGTGACATGGCATCATTAACAGGGAATTACTGTAGCTTAAATATCCGGGCGTCACACACCCCCTGCCGCTTCATGAGCGGTACGAGCACCCAAAAAGGAAATTTATTTTGAAAGTTAGAGATGGCACATAGAAATTTGCTTAGAACGGCACGGGAATACCGCATATAGGTAGGTATGGTGGACTCATGTGGCAAAACTGGGTTTAGGGATTTTGGATGCACAAGTAGTATTCCCACTTAGTACAAATGGAGGCTAGCAAAAATATTGAGAAGCAACCAACCAAGAAACGAAAATTCTCATAAACAAGCATTAAGCAAAACTAACACCGAATAATGCACCACAAGTAGGATGTAATTTCATTGCACAACTATTGACTTGTGTGCTTTCATAGGGAATCACAAACCTTAACACCAATATTCTTACGAAAGCATAATTACTCACCAACATGACTCACATATTATTATCTCCATATCGCAAAACTATTGCAAGGAATCAAACTTATCATATCCAATGATCTACATGAAAGTTTTTATTATATCCCTCTTAAATATCTATCACTTTGGGACTAAATTTATATATTACGATTGCTACTAACAAGCTCTCAAATAAATTTAAGTGAAGCACGAGAGCAAAAGACAAACTACTCCAAAAAGATATAAGTGAAGATCAAGCGAGTAGTTATGTAAATGGGTAGCTATTTGAGGACTCTCTTTTAGTTAAAACTTTCAGATCTAAGTATTTTACTAAAACAGCAAGCAAAACAAAATAAAATGACATTCTAAGAAAAGCACACATCATGTGAAGAAGCAAAAACTTAGGCTCAACCGATACTAACTGATAATTGTTGATGAAGAAACGTGGGATGCCTACCGGGGCATCCCCAAGCTTAGATGCTTGAGACTTATTGGAATATTAACTTGGGATGCCTTGGGCATCCCCAAGCTTGAGCTCTTGTGTCTTCTTCATTCCTCTCAAATCATGGTTTCCCTAATTCTTAAAAACTTCATCCACACAAAACTCAACAAGAACTCGTGAGATAAGTTAGTATAAATCAATGCAAAAACCTTATCATTCTCTACTGTAGAAAATCACTAAAATTATAATTTAACATTGCATACAAAATGCCTCTGCATATTTAATACTCCTATCCTCAAATAGAATCATTAAACAAGCAAACATATGCAAACAATGCAAACATAACAGCAATCTATCTAAACAGGACAGTCTGTAAAGAATTCAATATTCTTCATACCTACCTAATTTCAAAAATTCTGAAAAATTACCACACTGTAGAAAATTTATCATAGCTTATTTTTTAAAAAGTTTCAACAATTTATCACATTCTTACTTTTCTAGAGAATTTTTGCAACAGCGATAAACTTTCTGTTTTGAAACAGCAACTCATATACTTGCAAAATAAGCATGGAAAAGGCTATACTTGACATTTTTATTGAAGTAAAAGATGCAAAAAATTATTATAGATACCAGCAAGAAAATCCTAATAAAATAAAATGACCCTCCAAGCAAAACTCATATCATGTGACGAATAAAATTATAGCTCCAAGTGAGGTTACCGATAATGTCGGAGACGAAAGAGGGGATGCCTTCCGGGGCATCCCCAAGCTTAGTTGCTTCGATCTTCCTTGAATATTGCCTTGGGGGTTCCTTGGGCATCCCCAAGTTTAGGGTCTTGTCACTCCTTATTCTCCTCATATCGATATCTCACCCAAAACATGAAAACTTCAATCACACAAAACTTAACGGAACTTCGTGAGATGGGTTAGTATGATAAAGACAAATCATTCACTTTGGTACTGTCAAAGACAAGATTCATAATTATTATCACACAATGCCTACTGTACCTTATCATTTCTACAATTTATATTGAGCAATATAAGCCATAGAAACTAGAAAACAAGCAAACTATGCATTGAAAACAGAATCTGTCAAAAACAGAACAGTACGTAAATATCTGAATTAAGTTCATACTTATGTAACTTCATAAATTCTGAAAAATTATGAAATGTAGAAAATTTGTATACCCATGAACTGTAAAAAATTCAGAAGTTTTACACGTTCCAGTAAAAGACAGGAATTTCTGCACTGGACGCAAAAGTTTCTGTTTTCGCACAGAATCAAGTCAACTATCATCCACACTATCCCAAAGGCTTTACTTGGTACTTTATTGAGACAAAAGATATAAAACATGATTACTACAGTAGACTAACCATGTGAACACACAAAAACAGTAGGGTTAAATGTTGGGTTGTCTCCCAACAAGCGCTTTTCTTTAATGCCTTTTTAGCTAGGCATGAAGATTTCAATGATGTTCGCATAAAAGATAAGAATTGAAACATAAAGAGAGCATCATGAAACATATGACTAGCACACTTAAGTCTAACCCACTTCCTATGCATAGGGATTTTCTGAGCAAATAATTTATGAGAGCAAGAATCAACTAGCATAGGAAGGCAAAACAAGTGCAACTTCAATACTTTCAACACATAGAGAGGAAACATGATATTATTGCAATATGTAAAAGCATATGTTCCCCTCTCATAATAATTTTCAGTAGCATCATGAATGAATTCAACAATATAACTATCACATAAAGTATTATTTTCATAATCCACAAGCATAGAAATTTTATTACTCTCCACATAAGCAAATTTATTCTCATCAATAGTAGTGGGAGCAAACTCAACAAAATAACTATCATGTGATTCTTGATTGGGAAAATTGAAATCATGATGACAAGTTTCATGGATATCATTATTCTTTATAGCATACATGTCATCACCATAATCATCATAAATAGGAGGCATGCTTTCATCATAATAAATTTTCACATCAAAACTTGGGGGACCAAAAATATCATCTTCATCAAATATAGCATCCCCAAGCTTATGGCTTTGCATATCGTTAGCATCATGGATATTCAAAGAATTCATACTAGCAACATTGCAATCATGCTCATCATTCATGGATTTTTTGTCAAACATTTTATAGAATTCTTCCTCTATCAATTGAGCACAATTTTCCTTTCCATCATTTTCACGAAAGACATTATAAAGATGAATAATATGAGACCACCTCAATTCCTTTTTTTTGTAGTTTTCTTTTATAAAACCAAACTAGTGATAAAACAAGAAACTAAAAGATTCAATTGCAAGATCTAAAGATATACCTTCAAGCACTCACCTCCCCGGCAACGGCGCCAGAAAAGAGCTTGATGTCTACTACACAACTTGTTCTTGTAGACTCGTGTTGGGCCTCCAAGCGCAGAGTTTTGTAGGACAGTAGCAAATTTCCCTCAAGTGGATGACCTAAGGTTTATCAATCCGTGGGAGGCGTAGGATGAAGATGGTCTCTCTCAAACAACCCTGCAGCCAAATAATAAAAAGTCTCTTGTGTCCCCAACACACCAAATACAATGGTAAATTGTATAGGTGCACTAGTTCGGCGAAGAGATGGTGATACAAGTGTATTAATGATAGTAGATATTGATTTTTGTAATAGGAACAATATAAAAAACAGCAAGGTAGCAATTGATAAAATGGAGCACAAACGGTATTGCAATGCTTGAAAATGAGGCCTAGGGTCCGTACTTTCGCTAGTGCAATCTCTCAACAATGCTAATCTAATTGGATCACATAACCATCCCTCAACGTACGATGAAGAATCACTCCAAAGTTCCTATCTAGCGGAGAACATAAGACAAAATTGTTTGTAGGGTACGAAACCACCTCAAAGCTATTCTTTCCGATCAATCTATCCTTAGAGTTCGTACTAAAATAACACCCAGCTATTCTTTCCAATCGATCTAACCAAGAGTTCATACTAAAATAACACCATATGATACACATCAACCAACTGTAATGTCACCTAGATACTCCAATGTCACTGCGAGTATCCTTGAGTTGATTATACGATATGCATCAAACAATTTCAGATTCACAATACTCAATCCAACACAAAGAACTTCAAAGAGTGCCCCAAGATTTCTACCGGAGAAACAAGGACGAAAATGTGCATCAACCCCTATGCATAGATTACCCCAATGTCACCTCGGGAATCCACGAGTTGAGTGCCAAGACATAGATCAAGTGCTCTCAAATCCATAAAAGTATTCAATCCGATAAAATGAAATCTCAAAGGGAAAACTCAATTCATCACAACAAGATAGAGAGGGGAAAACACCATATTATCCAACTATATTAGCAAAGCCCGCGATACATCAAGATCGTCCCATCTCAAGAACACGAGAGAGAGAGAGAGAGATTAAACACATAGCTACTAGTACAAACCCTCAGCCCCGAGGGTGGACTACTCCCTCCTCATCATGGTGGCCGCCGGGATGATGAAGATGGCCACCGGTGATGATTTTCCCCTCCAGCAGGGTGCCGGAACGGGGTCTAGATTGGTTTTTCGTGGCTACAGAGGCTTGCGGCGGCGGAACTTCTGATCTAGGGTTACCCCCAGGGTTTTTGGAATATTTGGGAATTTATAGGGCGAAGAGGCGGTGCGGGAGGCCACCGAGGTGGGCACAACCCACCTGGGCGCGCCTGGGCCCCCAGGCGCGCCTTGGTGGGTTGTGCTCTTCTCAGAGCTCCCCTCTGGTACTTCTTTGGCCCACCGGGTGTCTTCTGTTCCAGAAAAAATCTCCAAAAAAGTTTCGCTGCGTTTGGACTCCGTTTGGTATTGATTTTTGTGATGTAAAAAACAAGCAAAAAACGACAACTGGCACTGGGCACTATGTTAATAGGTTAGTCCCAAAAAATGATATAAAGTTGCTATAAAATGATTGTAAAACATACAAGAATGATAATATAACGGCATGAATAGTTCATAAATTATAGATACGCTGGAGGCGTATCACATACCAGCCCAGGAAGTCACTCTGGCATGCGCGTTTACAATAAGTATCATGAACACAGGCATTTCTATTAATGGATATATAGGTCTTACATGATATCTTACAAGAGTGATGGCAGCGGAAAAGATCTATCTAAGGCAGCATGTTCTTGGTGCGGCTCCAATCCACAAGGATCTGACTGGGTTACTCTTCTAGTCCGTGAACGCTCTAGCTCCTCAACGACGAACAACGGATCCTTATGCAAACCTGGCCATATTAAAGGCCGCTGAGTACTTTTGAATGTACTCGCAAGCAAACCAAACTAACATATACACCAAGCAAAGCAATCCATGGCATTCCAGCATGCATTTGTTATTAGAGCAATATTAATTATCATGGCATAGCATACCTATCTAGCAATATTAATCATCATGTCATAGCAGGGTTATCTAGCAAGATAACTACTAAAGTAAAATACAGTAAAGTAAAGCATATCGATTAAATAATCCATATTCCGAACATTCTCATGATCCAATCTGATGTTGAACCAAATCCACTCCAAGTCTATCGGTCATCCGACCATCACTTTCATAGACATTCCATGGCTAACATATCATATTCCTGACATCGTCCGATGTCTATGCATCTCCACTGTAAGTCTGATAAACTTACTCTATTCCGGGTTGCCTTACAACCCTCAGAATATTCATGATCCACTGAGTACTTCAGGGCATAAGATGAGTTCTTCCATCATTATTATCACTACTATGGTTGACCACCTAGTGAGGCCTGGACGGACTGTCCAATACCGTGGACGCAACTATTCGAATAGATTCTTACACTCTGCAGAGGTTGCACACTTTACCCACACCATGGAGCACCTGGCCTCGTGATCCCATTCGGGTGGACCAGTGTTGCCCCAATGAAACCTGCCTAACCCGTGACTCCATCGTACCACCGACAATCATCCTCTCTCGGAGTCCTGCCTTGGGTGGCCCCTGTGTCACCTCATGACACTTGCCATCATTGTGGCCAAACAACTATCCCAAATGGGGACTCTCGGGTTAAACAATCAACTGGGCTCACAAGGTTAGCGCCGCCTACCGGGCCAGGGTAGCGCGCGCATAACCTTCCCTGCTTGGTGGTACCGATAAAAGAGCACGCGATCAGACCAAGTCAAGGCCGTCCCATACCGGCAAATGTGGCTGCACGGGTAAGTCCGGACAGGTGACTCTGGATCAATCGACTAGGTTTAGCTTTAGCAGGTACTTAGCAAGCATGGTTGTTTATCATGAATAACTTAACATGGTGGTAACTATGTATGAGGTAACAACTGTGAAAACATAACAACCTATCTCCACATAACATCACAATGAGTCATTAGTGAAACAACATTTAAATAGCAAGTTATCACTTTACAAGTTCTAGCTGTAAGTTACGACCATCGGAACCCTTGCATAAAACTGGAAAAGAAACCAGTATCCACCAGAACGGTCTTTACAACTCAGATCTGGGACATTACCGGAATAACTCAACCCCGGCTCAAGATGGCTGGCAAGCAGCTCAGATCATGAGACGGTATTGATAAAAAGAATGTAGCAGTTCCCTAATACGGCCGAAAAACAGCTCAGAGCATAGGGCCACTACTACAGAAAGAAATTCAACAACTGTCCGAAACGGCCGCAAAACAACCCAGAACACGGCCAGTTGTTGAAAAGAGAACATAAAGTCGGCATCCACCCCGGACGGCCGAAAGCAGCTCAGACACAAGCGTGGTGCCGTCATCGAAGAAAGTACAAACAAGGGTTCGTCAGAGTCACATACATCCCAATACTACGCATATAACTACAAGCATATTAATTTAAGCATGCAGGAATAACACAGAGCAATGCTTTAGGGCATATATCAGATGGTCGGCTTGCCTAGGGGTCGATGAATACTCCGGGAAGAAGTGCGGTGAAGCCGCGGAAGAATTCACCGGAAAGGATTCCCTCTCGGAGGGCTGATAGAAGGACAAGGGCAAAATGGTCATTTTCACAGTGTGGAAACAATATGAAAATGATACCATCAGAACGGGCTCGACGAACTGAAGACGTGGGCGTTGGTTTCACCTGAATCAAAGTTAGGACCAAAAAGATGTGAAGGTTTGAAGATCAGGGGCTATTCTGTAAATAATATATTCACAGACAGAACCCTGGCGGCTGAACCTAAAGCGCCTTTCTGAAAATACGCTTTCAAGAGGGGAAAACATATTCTTGCCCGAAAAGTAAGCAGGATGCGCTTTCGAGACGGGAAAACGTATTCGACAGAATACGCCTCCACTTGACACGTCAGCGGGACCAGTGTCAACGCACTGTGTGGCTGACTGGTGGGGTCCACACGCAGGTGGAGCCCGCCGGCTGGGTTGCCTCCTTCTACCTCGCGTACGCCCGTGTAAACAGAGGAGGTTGGGCAGCGCGTGGCTGGCGCCAGCCCCGGCGCCTCCGGCCATCTCCAGCCAAGGGGAAGGCACCGGCGGGACCGGGACGGAGTGCCGCGTCCATCCTGGCCTGACACGGACGGCGAGGAGGTGTGGAGCGGTGGGGTCTTGGGCTCCCGTGGCGAGGAACAGAGGCGGCGGCCGGACTTGGGGGCGCGCGGCCATGCTGGCCCAGGCGAGAAGATGAGTGGGTGGGGCGGCTCATGGGGCAGAGGGGAGTGGCATAGTGGTGGAGAAGGGGAGGGAGGTGCGCTGCCTGGCTCGAATCTGAGTGAAGCCGGATGGCGGCCATGGAGGACAGAGGCGAGGGGAGGGCTTCTCCGGCGTGGTGGAGTGGTAGAGGAGGGAGCTAGGAGGAAGAGGAGTGTGGTGGTGAGCTCGAGAGGCTCCGACCATGGCTATTTATAGCCAGGCGACAGCGAGTGGATGAGCTCGGCCGCCGTGGCATCCTCATCGGCGTACTGGTGCTCGGGGACACACGGAGGGAGGGGGCAATGTCGGCAAGGCCTCCGGGAGCGTGGAGACACAGGTAGTGGCTTCGGGAGAGCTCGGAGCGGAAGAGGACAAAGGAAGACGACGACGGCGGTCACGGGCAGAACAGTGGCGGAGCTCGTCGCGGCACAGCGAGGAAGAGACTAGAGGGGGAAGGTGCTGGAGAGTGGGCACGCGGCCTCTGCGTAGCCGTTGGACACGCCGGGACGGGCGGAGGCCGGCCGGAAGCGTCCGCACAGAGCAGGCCGAGCACAGAGCGCCCATTTGGCTCGACCACCGCATGGTCACCACGGGTGCCGGGTGTCCAGGACACCTATGAGGGGTCAAACCATGTCTGGGGTCTTCTCCTTCCGTCCTTGAGTTGACCTGAGAGGGTTTGGATGGAAGTGGTGGCAGGATATGACAGATGTGAGCTGACTTAGGTTCTGACCAGCAAGTGTTTGACATGTGGTGTGGCCACCACAGTCCTTCTCTTGGCCTGGTCTTTAGCGTAGAGCAATGATCTACTAGGGAGAAGGCCCTGGTAAAATTTGAGGCCATTTGGATAAGAATTTAGGACACTTGCTGTAGAATGGACCCCACTGGTCAGAAATGCAAACTTTGATGTGGAACTCACATACTAGCTTGCATTGAGCTGAAATTTGGAGGAGGTGAGTGATTTGAACATATGAAGCCACTGTAAAAGTTTCATACCATTTGGGTACACCAAAATGGTACTTGCTTCACAGAGGTTCCAAATGGACAGAAACTTAGGAAAATTGCTGTGGGAGAATGAATAGATGGATTGAGCTGTTTTTGGTTTCCATGAGTGATTTAGCAATGTTAATCACCATGAAAAATTTCAGCTCAAATAGATCAAGGGTTCAAGCACTTCCTTTGCAATTTGCCCAACTAGACAGAATTTGCAAATGGTTGTTGTGCTCAAAATTTGAACTATGGAACTTGGGTTCTTGATGGAAATGGTGAAGATATGGATAGTAGAAGCTTCACAATTTATTTTGGACTTTTCCTGGCTACCAAAATGGTAGTTCCTTTAGAAACTGCCCAAACTGCAATATTGGCTTTAAATAGGAAAAAAACAACTTCCCTTATTTAATTATGGCCAATATTTTTATGGGAGCTCAATATGATCACAAATAATATCTCCACAAGTTTTCATGAACTCTGGAGATGGGTAGATATTTTCCTGGATTTAATTCCTTTAACTGGCAGAAAAAGGAATTAATTATAAATGAAAAATATTGCAAATAACTTGGCAATATTTTTGCATATCCAGGGTTTATAGGTGGAGGATGATCACTGGGAAAAGTTTGGAAGGCAACAGATCAAAGGAAATCGGGGTTCCTTTGTAACGGAAGAGATCAGGGTTTCCCTTCCGGTAACTCGGAAGGTAGGGTTTCGGTGGAAAAGTCTTGAGAACATATCTTGGGTGACAAGATTGGACTGGAGAGAATCTCTGGTTGGATAGGAAAGGCAAGGCTAAATGACCATCTTCATATACCCTAGAGCTAGAGAAATCCGATAACACCGAGAAAAAAGACGGGAGTCAAATCCTGCGAAGGAAAAAAAACAGGAGCGAAAACCAGGGTGTTACAAACCTACCCCCCTTAAGAAAATCTCGTCCTCAAGATTTCCGGGCTTACCTCCCGGTGAAGGGGGACTTACCTGTGAGTGACTTGGATCCATCAGCTGTCTTGTCTTTGTTGGTTCACTAACCTTTTAACTGCCTCTTCGGATGGACCATGTGTTGTCTTTGCACACGGCTTCCTTGAATCCCTCTCTTTCCTGCCAGGTATACCTCTTGTCCTGGTAGTGGTGTTGCTGGGTGGGGTAGAGGGTAATACCAACGGACGGCTCGGTTTCCATGGCCTGGAAGTAACTGCTTCGGGTTTTGTTGTGATACTTCGTATCCTGACAGTCATGGGCAAGACATCCTTTCTGGGTACCAGGCTTACGTGCTCGTATGGCCTCGAGTGAGTGGGGGTGACTTTCTTTTTGTCGTGTCAGAATGCTCAGTCTGGCTGTGGGTTCCGTACTGACATTTCTTTTTGTCTCAGACATTCTAACTTTGTCCTTAGGTGATCCACAATCCACATGACCAAGTTATTACCGTCGTATCCCTAACTGAAATGTCGGGCATAATCACAAAGTAATCATAGACAGTAATCTCTTATTCCAATGATATCATGACGTCTATGAGCTGTCGGTGCTGACGTGCTTTAAGCTATTCTATCTGAATGTCTTGTTTCAAACTCTGTCGCCCGTGGAGAGGATTCTGTCATATATAGCTTATGTAGTCCTTGCTATGACCACTGAGCTGAACATAGTACCGCTATCGTCCGGTGTATCTTTCGGAATATAGCCTCTTGTCTTGGTTGATGGCCCACATTCATGATGAGTATGACATGTTGGCTGCATTGTTGTGGCCGTATATGCAAGAGTCTGACAAGGGTTATCAATGTCACTCTGTCCACGAAGTTGTATCTTGTTGACCGTCATGGAGGTTGTTTGTCCACAACTTCTTGGTTCCTGGGGATTCCTTTGATGGGCCTGTCATGACCTGCCAACATGGCTCCTTGATTGTTTTCCCGGCTTGTCGGGCTTGTTCTCATAACTTGCTCTTGCATATCTCGTAGGGGTTACTGTGCTCGTATTCTTGTTTTCAACATGGGGCCAATGTTTCTCTGAACACAGTCATTCCCAACGAGTGGCTTGCATGAACTGATCCACTGGACTGCATGCTCACAACATATGCAGGTGTAGGATAAATCCTTTCATATCCATTGAGTTCTGAGGCGGATGTGCGTCCAGACTGATTCGTGCTCTTGACAAGCTTGTTGTAGGCACGGGGTGTGTTGAAGAAGGCTGAATTCCTTATGCTTGAAGCTTCTGCCCGGGTAGCGTGCTGAAAAAGGCTGGGTATCGTACCTCAGAAGCTTTCCTTCATGTGGTTTACTATGGAAGGTCAGGTGCCTTATGCCGGAAGTTTTCCGTGGTAGCACGCTGTGGACGATTGGAGTGTGGAACCCCAAAAGATTTTCTTTTCACCAAGTGGCATACCGAGGAAGATTGGCAGTCTGGTAGCTTGCGAAGGAAGGCTGGTTCCTTATACCAGAAGCCTTTCACTGTGTACACAGTCGGATCTATGGCTGATACTGGCCTCCTTCCAAAGTATCCAGAATTTATCCATAGCGGAGCCAAACCCGGTATAGGCCATACCTTGACTGAAGATATTCCGTTGTCATGCACACCGCTTGTCTTTTGCTGGTCTGATCATTGCTGCTGTAAAGGCTGCACAATTGATGCAGACTTCATGTTGTTAATTAATTCGGAATACCCTTTGTATTACAACCAGGTGTTGTCGATAATAAGCAGTTGACGGATAATTCCGTTTGATTTAGCTGAGCTTTCCAGCATGTGAAGTTCTCATTGATTCTGGGCAACCACGAACTCATCCATATTCCTCGCAAACCTTGTTCACAATGCCCAGAAAATTTTGTATTTGCACCGGTGAACTTCAAGATTTGCTTTGAAATTTGTACCCACGTACCGGGGTTTTGTTGCTGCTCTTGGCACCTTCACATTCTAATATGTCCTCGGTGGGTAATCAATGATTCTTCAGTCCGTTGAGAAAAGACTTGGTTCACCTCACTGACTAAAATAATCCTTGTATCATGTGATGGTATAATTTTGTCCTTACTGGTGTTCATTCTTGGTAGCTCATCTGGCTGCTCCTCGGGTATGATATGTTCTGAGGCCAACTCTCTTAGGTATATTCTGGCCTTGTCGGTTGCACATAGCTTCTGCTTCTGATCCATTCTTCATTCTTGACAGATCCGGTGTTGCTATTCTGAATACCAGGCAGTTGGCTTGGCTTGACTCTTGCTGAATTGGGATTATTGGGTATTATCCTAGTTGTATGCTGGTCTTCTTGACGGCACTTGCGGATGGATCCAGTCGGAGCAAAGAGACGGAACTGACAACAGAAACAAAAACCACGAAAACCAAAAAGCAAATAAAGCTCAAAATTTTGCGGACCTTACACACGTGGCCGAAGATCCACTAGTATAACTAATATAGCGCACTCAATGCACCTCTAAGGATTTAGAAGCAAAACCACACAATGCTCCTGGTAGCAATGGTGTTGAGCTCCTACTACTTCCTTAGGGAACATCAACCTCTCGACGCACGACCATAGCGCAAAATGGCTTAGTCAATGATCCTAAGGTTGTCGGGGAAAAGATGGAATTTATAAGCATTTCCCAAAGGAAACTAGAGTTAAGAAGAGAAATGCCATGGCTAGCAAGCAGGGTAAGGATATCTGGTTTACCTAGGGGTTCAGGGCTCACGGGCCATTGCCTGGTGCTGACATCTCACACCGAAGGCAAGGGCCACGAGAGTTGGGGTCTAATGGAGCCAAAAACCTATGGGGTTGCCTTATGATCAATAGTAGTCGTGCCTGTTTGGCAAAGATGGCTGAAATCCATCTGGGCTTTCTACTGAGCACAAGACAATGAAGGCCAGCTAGGGTAACCTATGGTCAGCCTGGCTGCTCTGATACCATCCGCTGTGGCGCCCCGCCTGATTACCACTGTAGCCAGACGGTTGCCACGCATACCAGCCCAAGAAATCACTCTGGCATGCGCGTTTACAACAAGTATCATGAACACAGGCATTTCTATTAATGGATATATAGGTCTTACATGATATCTTACAAGAGTGATGGCAGCGGAAAAGATCTATCTAAGGCAGCATGGTCTTGGTGCGGCTCTAATCCATAGGGATCTGACTGGGTTACTCTTCTAGCCCGCGAACGCTTCGGCTCCTCGACGACGAACAACGGATCCTTATGTGAACCTGGCCATGTTAAAGGCCGCTGAGTACTTTTGAATGTACTCGCAAGTAAACCAAACTAACATATACACCAAGCAAAGCAATCCATGGCATTCAAGCATGCATTTGTTATTAGAGCAATATTAATTATCATGGCATAGCATACCTATCTAGCAATATTAATCATCATGTCATAGCAGGGTTATCTAGCAAGATAACTACTAAAGTAAAATACAGTAAAGTAAAGCATATCGATTAAATAATCATATTCCGAACATTCTCATGATCCATTCCGACGTTGAACCAAATCCACTCCAAGTCTTTCGGTCATCCGACCATCACTTTCATAGACATTCCATGGCTAACATATCATATTCCTGACATCGTCCGATGCCTATGCATCTCCACTGTAAGTCTGATAAACTTACTCTCTTCCGGGTTGCCTTACAACCCTCAGAATATTCATGATCCACTAAGTACTTCAGGGCATAAGACGAGTTCTTCCATCATTATTATCACTACTACGGTTGACCACCTAGTGAGGACTGGATGGATTGTCCAATACCGTGGACGCGGCTATTCGAATAGATTCTTACACTCTGCAGAGGTTGCGCACTTTACCCACACCATGGAGCACCTAGCCTCGTGATCCCATTCGGGTGGACCAGTGTTGCCCCAACGAAACCTGCCTAACCCGTGACTCCTCCATCGTACCACCGGCAATCATCCTCCCCTAGAGTCCTGCCCTGGGTGGCCCCTGTGTCACCTCGTGACACTTGCCACCGTCATGGCCAAACAACTGTCCCAAACGGGGACTCCCGGGTTAAACAATCAACTGGGCTCACAAGGTTATCGCCACCTACCGGGCCAGGGTAGCGCGCGTGCATAACCTTCCCTGCTTGGTGGTACCGATAAAAGAGCACGCGATCAGACCAAGTCAAGGCCGTCCCATACCGGCAAATGTGGCTGCACGGGTAAGTCCGGACAGGTGACTCTGGATCAACCGACTAGGTTTAGCTTTAGCAGGTACTTAGCAAGCATGGTTGTTTATCATGAATAACTTAACATGGTGGTAACTATGTATGAGGTAACAACTGTGGAAACATAACAACCTATCTCCACATAAAATCACAATGAGTCATTAGTGAAACAACATTTAAATGGCAAGTTATCACTTTACAAGTTCTAGCTGTAATTTACGACCATCGGAACCCTTGCATAAAACCGGCAAAGAAACCAGTAGCCACCAGAACGGTCTTTACAACTCAGATCTGGGACATTATCGGAATAACTCAACCCCGACTTAAGATGGCTGGAAAGCAGCTCAGAGCATGAGACGGTGTTGATAAAAAGAATGTAGCAGTTCCCTAAGACGGCCGAAAAACAGCTCAGAGCATAGGGTCACTACTACAGAAAGAAACTCAACAACTATCCGAGACGACCGCAAAACAGCTCAGAACACGGCCAGTTGTTGAAAAGAGAACATAAAGTCAGCATCCACCCCGTACGGCCGAAAGCAACTCAGATACAGGCGTGGTGCCGCCATCGAAGAAAGTACAAACAAGGGTTCGTCAGAGTCACATACATCCCACTACTACGCATATAACTACAAGCATATTAATTTAAGCATGCAAGAATATCACAGAGCAATGCTTTAGGGCATATATCAGATGGTCGGCTTGCCTGGGGGTCGATGAATACTCCGGGAAGAAGTGTGGTGAAGCCGCGGAAGAATTCGTCGGAAAGGATTCCCTCTCGGAGGGCTGATAGAAGGGCAAGGGCAAAATGGTCATTTTCACAGTGTGGAAACAATATGAAAATGATACCATCAGAATGGGCTCGACGAACTGAAGACATGGGCGTTGGTTTCACCTGAATCGGAGTTAGGACCAAAAAGATGTGAAGGTTTGAAGATCAGGGACTATTCTGTAAATAATAAATTCACAGACAGAACCCTGGCGGCTGAACCGAAAGCGCCTTTCTGAAAATACGCTTTCAAGAGGGGAAAACGTATTCTTGCCCGAAGAGTAAGCAGAATGCGCTTTCGAGACGGGGAAATGTATTCGATAGAATACGCCTCCACTTGACACGTCAGCGGGACCGGTGTCAACGCACTGTGTGGCTGACTGGTGGGGTTCGCCTGTAGGTGGGGCCCACCGACTGGGTTGCCTCCTTCTACCTCGCGTACGCCCGTGGAAACAAAGGAGGTCGTGTAGCGCGTGGCCGGCGCCGGCCCCGGCGGCTCCGGCCAAGGGGAAGGCACCAGCGGGACCGGGACGGAGTGCCGCGTCAATCCTGGCGTAACACGGATGGCAAGGATGAGTGGAGCGGAGGCGGCTTGGACTCCCGTGGCGAGGAACAGAGGCGGCGGCCAGACTTGGGGGCGCGCGGCCATGCTGGCTCCGGTGAGAAGATGAGGGGGTGGGGCGGCTCGTGGGGCAGAGGGGAGTCGCCTAGTGGTGGAGAAGGGGAGGGAGGTGCGCTGCCTGGTCGAATCCGAGCGAAGCCGGATGGCAGCCATGGCGGACAGAGGCGAGGGGAGGGCTTCTCCGGCGTGGTGGAGTGGTAGAGGAGGGAGCTGGGAGGAAGAGGAGTGTGGTGGTGAGCTCGAGAGGCTCCGGCCACGGCTATTTATAGCGGGGCGACGGCGAGGGGATGAGCTCGGCTGCCGTGGCGTCCTCATCGGCGTACTAGCACTCGAGGACACTCGGAGGGAGGGGGCGATGTCGGCAAGGCCTCCGGGAGCATGGAGACGCAGGTAGTGGCTTCGGGAGAGCTCAGAGCGGAAGAGGACAAAGGAAGACGACGACGGCGGTCACGGGCAGAACAGTGGCGGAGCTCGTCGCGGCGCGGCGGGGAATAGACTGGAGGGGGAAGGTGCTGGAGAGTGGGCACGCGGCCTCTGCGGAGCCGTTGGACATGCCGGGACGGGCGGAGGCCGGCCGGAAGCGACCGCACGGAGCAGGCCGAGCACAGAGCGCCCATTTGGCTTGACCACCGCGTGGTCACCACGGGTGCCGCGTGTCCAGGGGGCCTATGAGGGGTCAACCCATGTCTGGGGTCTTCTCCTTCCTTCCTTGAGTTGACCTGAGAGGGTTTGGATGGAAGTGGTAGCAGGATATGACAGATGCGAGCTGACTTAGGTTCTGACCAGAAAGTGTTTGGCATGTGGTGTGGCCACCACAGTCCTTCACTTGGCCTAATCTTTAGCATAGAGCAATGATCTACCAGGGTGAAGGCCCTGGTAAAATTTGAGGTCATTTGGACAAGAATTGAGGACACTTGCTGTAGAATGGACCCCACTAGTCAGAAATGCAAACTTTGATGTGGCACTCACATACTATCTTGCACTGATCTGAAATTTGGAGGAGGTGAGTGATTTGAACATATGAAGCCACTGTAAAAGTTTCATCCATTTGTGTACACCAAAATGGTACTTGCTTCACGGAGGTTCCAAATGGACAGAAACTTAGGAAAATTGCTGTGGCAGAATGGATAGATGGATTGAGCTGGTTTTTGGTTTCCATGAGTAATTTAGCAATGTTAATCACCATGAAAAATTTCAGCTCAAATAGATCAAGGGTTCAAGCACTTCCTTTGCAATTTGCCCAACTGGACAGAATTTGCAAATGGATGTTGTGCTCAAAATTTGAACTATGGAACTTAGGTTCTTGATGGAAATGGTGAAGATATGGATAGGAGAAGCTCCATAATTTATTTGGGACTTTTCCTGGCTACCAAAATGGTAGTTCCTTTAGAAACTGCCCAAACTGCAATATTGGCTTTAAATAGGAAAAACAACTTCCCTTATTTAATTATGGCCAATATTATTATGGGAGCTCAATATGATCACAAAAAATATCTCCACAAGTTTTCATGAACTTTGGAGATGGATAGATATTTTCCTGGATTTAATTCCTTTAACTGGCACAAAAAGGAATTAATTATAAATGAAAAATATTGTAAATAACTTGGCAATATTTTTGCATATCCAGGGTTTATAGATGGAGGATGAGCACTAGGAAAAGTTTGGAAGGCAACAGATCAAAGGAAATCGGGGTTCCATTGTAACGGAAGAGATCAGGGTTTCCCTTCCGGTAACTCAGAAGGTAGGGTTTCGGTGGAAAAGTCTTGAGGACATATCTTGGGTGACAAGATTGGACTGGAGAGAATCTCTGGTTGGATAGGAAAGGCAAGGCTAAATGACCATCTTCATATACCCAAGATCTAGAGAAATCCGATGACACCGAGAAAAAAGACGGGAGTCAAATCCCGCGAAGGAAAAAAAAACAGGAGCAAAAACCAGGGTGTTACAATTTAGTGAGGAATCCACTATTTTGGAAGAATTTTCAATTGATTATGAGAACAAAGTTGCTATCTATGATGATTATTGTGATGACATGTATGCTATAAAGAATAATGATACCCATGAAACTTGTCATCATGATTTTAATTTTCAATTGGATTATGCCTCACATGATAGTTATTTTGTTGAGTTTGCTCCCACTACTATTCATGAGAATACATTTGCTTATGTGGAGAGTAATAAAATTTCTATGCTTGTGGATCGTGAAAAGAATGCTTTATGTGATAGCTATATTTTTGAATTCATTCATGATGCTACTGAAAATTATTATGAGAGAGGAACATATGCTTTTATATATCTCAATAATATCAAGTTTCCTCTCTATGTGTTGAAAATCTTGAAGTTTTGCTTGTTTTGCCTTCCTATGCTAGTTGATTCTTGTTCCCATAAGTTGTTTGCTCACAAAATCCCTATGCATAGGAAGTGGATTAGAATTAAATGTACTAGTCATATGTTTCATGATGCTCCCATTATGTTTCAATTCTTATCTTCTATGTGAGCATCATTGAAACCATCATGCCTAGCTAAAAAGGCATTAAAGAAAAGCGCTTGTTGGGAGACAACCCAATATTTACCCCTACTATTTTTGTGTGTTCACATGATTAAGCTACTGTAATAATCATGTTTTATATCTTTTGTTTCAATAAAGTGCCAAGTAGAGCCTTTTGAGTAACATAAGTATGAGATTAATTCAGATCTTTATATACTGTTCTGTTTTTGACAGATTCTGTTTGCAATGCATAGTTTGCTTGTTCTATGGTTTCTATGGCTTATATTGCTTAATATAAATTGTCGAAAGTATAGAGTACAGTAGGTATTGTGTGGAAACAATTATGAATCTTGTCTTTTACAGTACCCAAGTGAATGATTTGTTTTACTATACTACCCCATCTCACGAAGTTCTGTTAAGTTTTGTGTGATTGAAGTTTTCAAGTTTTGGGTGAGAAATCGATATAAGGAGAATAAGGAGTAACAAGATCCTAAACTTTGGGATTCCCAAGGCACCCCAAGATAAAATTCAAGGAAGACCCAAGCAACTAAGCTTGGGGATGCCCCGGAAGGCATCCCCTCTTTCGTTTTCAACATTATCCGTAACCTTACTTGGAGCTATATTTTTATTCGTCACATGATATGAGTTTTTCTTGGAGTGTCATTTTATTTCATTAGTATTTTCTTGCTGTTATTTAGAGTAATGTTTTGCATCTTTTATTTCAATAAAAATGTCAAGTATAGCCTTTACCATGCTTATTTTGCAAGTCTATATGTGGCTGTTTGAAAACAGAAAGTTGCACGCTAGTGCGTGAATTCTTGAGAAAAGTCAAACTATGATAAAATGTTGATTTTTTTTAACAATAAACTATGATAAGTTTTCTACAGTGTGTTAAATTATCAGAATTTTTAGAGTTAGGGAAGTATGATTAAAATTGCACTCTTTACAGACTGTCCTGTTTAGACAGGTTGCTGTAATGTTTGCATATGTTTGCTTGTTTAATGATTCTATTTGAGGATAGGAGTATTAAATATGCAGAGGCATTTAGTATTCAATGTTAAATAATAATTTTAGTCATTTTCTACAGTAGAGAATGATAAGGTGTTACATTGATTCATACCAACTTTTTTCATGAGTTCTTGTTGAGTTTTGTGTGGATGAAGTTTTTAAGAATTAGGGAAACCGTGATATCAGAGGAATTAAGGAGACACAAGAGCTCAAGCTTGGGGATGCCCAAGGTATCCCTAGTTAATATTTCAAGAAGTCTCAAGCATCTAAGCTTGGGGATGCCCCGGTTGGCATCCCACCTTTCTTCTTCAAAAATGATCGGTCAGTTTTGGTTGAGCCTAAGTTTTTGCTTCTTCACATGATATGTGCTATCCTTGGAATGTCATTTTATTTTGTTTTGCTTGCTGTTTGAATAAAATACTTAAGATCTAATTTTTTTATGAGAGAGAGTCTTCACATAGCTACTTAATTATTTGACTACTCATTGATCTTCACTTATATCTTTTTGGAGTAGTTTGTCATTTACTCTCGTGCTTCACTTATATCTTATGAGTAGATGGTTGAATAAATTGAATATCGTAAATCTGAAATTATATATGTTTCATATGCTTATTCCATGGGGAGTAATGACTTCACATATAAGAATTATGGTTGTAAAATTTATTGAAAGTTAGCAAACACATCATTGGTCACTTGAACAATTCATGAAAGAATATTGAAGGAAGAGAGGTTCCACATATAGATATCTATCTTGGATATCTTCTATGATTGTGAGCCCCATTAATTATTTTCAAACTTGAGCAAATTAGTTGAAGTTGGACAAGTAAGACAACGTAATGTGTTATGTTTGGGCATATTTGTATAGAAGTTATATTGTTATGGATCCTCCAACATGTGGTGCTTGCTTAGGATCTTTTAGTAGCCTTCACCTGTACTAAGCAGGAATACTGCTTGTGCATCCACTTCCTTAAACCCAAATTTATTCCATATGAGTCCACCATACCTACCTATATGCGGTATTTACCTGCCGTTCCAAGTAAATTTGCATGTGCCAAACTTTAAATCTTCAAATAATAATCTATTTTGTATGCCCAAATCGCTCATGAAGCGACAGGGGGCGGTCAGTATCTTGCATGCTAGGCTGGTAATTGGGATGGCCAGTCCTATGATCACAATCAAAATCAAAATATAATAATAAAACAAAACTCCACTGGATTGTTGTTGGTATGGAGGGCACCCGAGGATTTGGCTAGCCATGGCTTGTATTTGTTGGAGGGGGAGTAAAACTTTACCTTTCTGTTTGGGAACCTCCTATAATGTGTCTAGCATGGAAGATATTGGGAACTCTTGGTCGTTAGGTTGACAATGAAAGAATACCTCTCAAAATTATATTCATCTCTATTTTAAAAGCTTCGAGCTCTGGCACCTTTACAAATCCCTGCTTCCCTCTATGAAGGGCATATCTTTTACTTTTATGCAAGAGTCAGTAGTATTCCTTCTCATTTCAACCTCAATTATTCTCTAGTTGGCAAGTATCATGTGGTGGGGAAAGATCCAAGCATATATGGCCACTCAAATATATTTGATCATGAATTATTATTGTTGACAATTATCTATATGATAAATAAGTTGGGAGGCAAAACATTAAGCCCCTATCTTTCTCTGTGTTCGATGCTATTTGTTCCAAAAATATGCTTTGAGTGTCAGCAATCATGGAAGACTATATGATAGTTGAGTATGTGGAATTTGCTAAATCAAAGCTCTTACATAGACCCTTCCTGAAAATAAGATGAATTGCAATTGTTTGATGACTGAGAACATAGTTTGTTAGTTTTCAAGAAAGTTTATGGTCTATGCTTTAACATGTGAATAGCTTGTTACTTGATCATGAGAAGTTTTATGAGATGAGCTACTGCTTATGATATATAATGATGCTAGAAAAAGTGTTTGGAACTATCATTGATCAAAATTTTGCACTATGCTAGCATTCACACTTCATAAATTATTTCTTTTATCATTTACCTACTCAAGGATGAGCAGGAATTAAGCTTGCGGATGCTGATACGTCTCCAACGTATCTATAATTTATGAAGTATTCATGCCATGTTTACATCAATTTTATATGATTTTGGTATGATTTGATTAGAACTAACCCGGACTGACGCAGTTTTCAGCAGAACTACCGTTGTGTCATTTTTTGTGCAGAAATAAAAGTCCTCAAAATGGACTGAGAATTTATGGTGATTTTTTATGGACCAAAAGATACCCCGGAAGCACCGGAGCTGGGCCAGGAAGTGACCGAGGAGGCCACAAGCCTAGGGGCGCGCCCACCCCCTAGGGCACCCCCCGGCTTATGGGCCCCTCGGGCACCCCCTTGATGTGAGACCGACGCCAAAAATTCCTATAAATACCAAAATCCTCGAAAAGAACCCTAGATCGGAAGTTCCGCCGTTGCAAGCCTCTGTAGCCACAAAAAACCAATCGGGACCCCGTTCCAGCACCCTGCCGGAGGGGGAAACCATCACTGGAGGCCATCTTCATCATCCCAACAGCCACCATGATGAGGAGGGAGTAGTTCACCCTCGGGGCTGAGGGTATGTACCAGTAGCTATGTGTTTGATCTCTCTCTCTAGTGTTCTTGATTTGGCACGATCTTGATGTACTGCGAGCTTTGTTAATATATTTGGATCTTATGGTGTTCTTCCCTCTCTACCTTTTTGTGATGAATTGAGTCTTGCTCTTTGAGGTTTCGTTATGTTGGATTGAGTATTGGATTTGAGAACACTTGATGTATGTCTTGCGATTGGATATCTGTGGTGACAATGGGATGTTCTATTGATTCACTTGATGTATGTTTTGGCACTCAACTCGCGGATTTCCGAGGTAACATTGGGGTAATCTATGCATAGGGGTTGATGCACATTTTCGTCCTACGTTCTCTGATAGAAACTTTGGAGTGATTCTTTGTTACACGTTGAGGGATTGTTCTATGATCCAATTATGTTATCATTGTTGAGAGAATTTGCACTAGTGAAAGTATGAACCCTAGGCCTTGTTTTCAAGCATTGCAATACGTTTTTGCTCACTTTTGTTACTAGTTACCTTGCTGTTTTTATATTTTTAGATTGCAAAAACCTATATCTACTATTCATATTACACTTGTAGCACCATCTCTTCGCCGAACTAGTGCACCTATACAATTTACCATTGTATTGGGTGTGTTGGGGACACAAGAGACTCTTTGTTATTTGGTTGCAGGGTTGTTTGAGAGAGACCATCTTCATCCTACGCCTCCCACAGATTGATAAACCTTAGGTCATCCACTTGAGGGAAAATTGCTACTGTCCTACAAAACTCTGTGCTTGGAGGCCCAACACGAGTCTACAAGAAGGTTGCATAGTAGACATAATGGGCCCCATGCAGCTCCGTTTGACCTAATTCCACTTCTATAAATTCAGAAATATTCCCAAACCAACAGAGAGCCACCCGAAACACTTTTTCCACTGCCGCAACCTTCTGTTCTTTCGTGATCCCATCTGGAGGCCTTTTCCGGTACTCCGCCGGAAGGGGAATCGATCACGGAGGGCTTCTACATCATCCTTGCTGCCTTTCGATGATGTGTGAGTAGTTCATCATAAACCTACGGGTCAATAGCTAGTAGCTAGATGGCTTGTTCTCTCTCTTTGATCTTCAATACAATGTTCTCATTGGTGTTCTTGGAGTTCTATCCGATGTGATCTTCTTTTGCGGTGTGTTTGTTGGGATCTGATGAATTGTGGTTTTATGATCCGAATATTCATGAGAATTAATTGAGTCTTTTCTAAACTTTATTATGCATGATTGTTATAGCTTTGTATTTCTCTCTGATCTATCCATTTGGTTTGGCCAACTAGATTGATTTATTTTCAGTGGGAGAGGTGCTTTGTGATGGGTTCAATCTTGCGGTGCTCTATATCCCAGTGAAAGAAGGGGACAAGACATGTATTTGTATTGTTGCCATTAAGGGTAAAACGACAGGGTTTATTCATATTGATTGGGTTTACTTTGTCTACATCATGTCATCCTGCTTAAGGCGTTACTCCGTTTTTCATGAACTTAATACCATAGATGCATGCTGGATAGCGGTCGATTGGTGGAGTAATCATAGTAGATGCAGGCAAGAGTCGGTCTACTTGTCTCGGACGTGATGCCTATATAGATGATCATTGCCTTGGATATCGTCATAACTATGTGCTTTTCTATCAATTGCCCAACAGTAGTTTGTTCACCCACCGTATGCTATGTGTTCGAGAGAGAAGGCTCTAGTGAAAACTGTCGCCCCCGGGCCTACTTTAATCATATTACAAAAACCAAAATTACTTTGCTGTAATTTTATTTCTTTTATTTTGTTTTGCAATTTATCCATCTACCTATGCAAGATTTGATCCTTGCATGTAACGAGTTTAAGGGGATTGACAACCCTCTTGCCCGCGTTGGGTGCAAGTATTTTCTTTTGTGTGTGCAGTGTTGTTCACGAGGGTTTGCATGATTCTCCTGTTGGTTCGATAAACCTTGGTTCTAACTGAGGGAAATACTTATCTCTACTGTACTGCATCTCCCCTCCTCTTCGGGAACAATCCCAACGCAGCCCACAAGTAGCAGTGCTTCCTCATCTAATGCATACGTGTAATCGTGAATAGCACAAGGCATCCATTGTAATACATATTTGCAATCAATCAATCTTCAAGATGTGTTCTTCAATGTTTTCTTCTCGCGATCTGGTCTCCATGTGTGAGTAGTTCAGTAAGGTATGGATAGAGGCATGAGACTTGCAACCCTCTGTATTTGTTGAGGGTATCAATGGAAGGGCTTTCAAATAACGTCACGTATGTGTGAAATAACATTGTTCCATAGATGTCTCTTGTCATGTCCACGATCTTCATCCCTGCAGGTACCCAGGATCATGGAGATCGTGCACCGGTGAGGCTAGGAGCAAGGAGACCGTGAAGTGTTATATCAAACACCAGTGACATTAAGGTTCAGTAGGGTAACATGGATAATATCCTTGGGGATACATAAGGTATAGTCATTAAACGCCCAAAGCTCTTGTCTGATTTTGTTATCTTAATTACCAAGGCAACCCTGCGCGACTGATAGGGCCTGCGGTAGGACCACTGATTTTTTATGCAGGACTCGTGCGGGTCAAGATGATTTGGACACATCCCCCACTTCGATCTGTAATAAGTACATCTTGGTGGGTGACTTCCAGCGCACAAATTAAGATCATATCTGGTCCCAACGCAAATACAAGGTTGTAAGCATTAAGACATCATACTCGTACCACTTTTTATTATAAGTGTTTGAATCACTCTTTGCTTGCTTAATCCGGTCAAAAGCTGGATTTGATACTTTGTCAAAAGCTTGCTAGAGACCATCGCTTCAAGCGAATCTTCCTCTCGTGGGTTCGATAACCCAGGGTCACCTCTAGGGAAATAGGTGCGGGATACACTCTTTTGTTTCACTATAGGCTCAATAAAAGGAGGTATCAATTCTTCAGAGTTTAACTCAACAGAATGACTATAAGTAGCACCAGAGAATTAACTAACAGGCATACAGAGATATGACTTTGAGAATGACCGGTTGAAATACACTAAACAACATACCAAAGGAACGAATTGTAAAAGGATATGGATAACATATCAGAGATATCTATCGGGATACAGATCACCGAATATAAACTACCGAAGAATTGCAGTAGTGTAGAGTGAACCAGTGATGCTTGATGGCAACAGATGGTTTGGTAGAGCAGTTCACTCTTGTACAAAATATCTAAGTCTGGTTGGAGGGACTTGTGACTGAACAAGGGAGAAAAGTTCTCTCCGTCCTATCCTCCTTCAACGTGAAGCTGATCATACTTCGTTTGATTTCACTCGGTGTAGATGCTTATCGGCGATCTCCAGAACTTCGATAGACTTCTTCGCGAACGATACGTCTCCACCACATCTATCATTTTTTATTGTTTCATGCTATTATATTATCACTTTTATATACTTTATATGCCATTTTATATTGTTTTTATGGACTAACCTATTAACTCAATTCCCAGTGCCAGCTCCTGTTTTCTGCATGCTTTTGGTTTTCCAGGAAATCCATACAAACAAAGTCCAAACACAACAAAAAATTTGACAATTTTTTCTATACATAAAGAGACCCTTGAAGCTTCAGGAGGAGGCCAGAAGATGCACGAGGGAGCCACAACACAGGGGGTGCACCCTGGGGGTAGGCACGCCCAGGTGCCTTGTGCACCCTCTATGGCTTATTTTGCCCTAATTTCAGTCCTATAAATTCTCTAATATCTCGAAACACCCAGAGCGAGACCCGAAATAATTATGTCGCCACTGCAAGCCTCTATTCCAAGGAAATCCCATCTGGAGTCCTCCGTCGGTACTCTACCGGAGGGGGAAACCATTGGGGAGGCAATCTTCATCAACCTTGCTACCTCCATGATGATGTGTGAGTAGTTCCCATAGGACCTACGGGTCCATAGCAGTAGCTAGATGGCTCTCTTTCTCTCTCTCTTTTGATCTTCAATACAATGATCTCATCTGAGATAAATCCAGGGTAAACTTTTGCGGTGCGTTTGTTGGGATCTGATGAATTGTGGGTTTATGATCAGATTATTCATTGAAATCATTTGAGTATTTTTTGAGATTTATTTATGTGTAATTTTGTGGCTATGTATGCTTTCCGATCTATGAGTTTTCTTTGGCCAAATTGATGGTTAGATCTTCAGAGGAAGTGGTGCATAGTGGTAGGTTCAATCTTGTGGTGTCCTTACACTGTGACAGGAGGAGTTGCAATGCATGTATTGTATTGTTGCTGCTAAGGATAAAACGGCGGGGTTTCAACATATTGCATGATCTTATTCTGTATACATTATGTCATTTTGCTTAATGTGTTACTCTGTTTGTCATGAACTTAATACTTTGAGATGCATGCTAGATAGCGGTCTTGGTGTGGAGTAATAGTAGTAGACGTCAGTAAGTTTAACGACCTACTTGTCACGGACGTAATGCCTATATATTAATTATGCCATGCATGGATGATCATCATAACCATGTGCTTTTCTATCAATTGCCCAACAATAATTTGTTTACCCACCGATGTTATTTATGAGAGAGATGCCTCTAGTGAACACTATGGCCACTGGGTCCATTCACTTACATATTAGAACAAATCTTATAATTCCTCGTTGTTCTCTTTTACTTTTTATTTTTAGTTTTATTTGTTATATCTACCACTACCAGATTTGATACTTGCAACTAGCAAGAACAAGGGGAATGACGCCCCTTGCCTTTGTTCGGTGCGAGCATTTGCTTTGTGTATGTGCAGGTATTGTCGATGTTGTTTATGTGTCGTCTCCTATTGGTTCGATAAACCTTGGTTCTTAACTGAGGGAAATACTATCTGCTACTATACTACATCACCTTTCCTCTTCAGGGAAATCCCAACACTATCACAAGTAGCAACGAACCACAATTACCCTTGGCTGCTGAAGACTTTTCTTGGTGAAGACAATTACTCTTCGACACTCAAGCCGACACCTATCTGTCTAGAGAGTGTGCATCTCTCAAGAGTAACAGGTACACGAACTCTCAACTCATATCTACTGTGATGCCCAACCACTATCTAAGTTTCGGCTCTTGATTTTCTCTTAGTGGATCTTAAACTCAAATGTCTCGAGAGGGGTGCTCAATCAATCTTCTCAGAATCTCAAGTAGAGCAGCCAACTAAAAACGTTGGGGCGGGGTGGCTATCTATAGTCGCAGCCTTTCCTGATGGGAAATGACCATTTAGGACATGCGGTCCAGCCAATAGCCAACCAACACTTTTCCAACGGTCAGATTTTGAGCACATCGAAAATTTACTTGAGGAACAAGTAAAGCCGACTTCTCTGTCCAAAAGATATCTCTCATAGCCCAGAAGAACAACATCTCGAGCTGGCAAGTAAACTTTCAGTGCATAAAGAGATTTATCTCAGTCTTTTGTAGGTTTCGGCTAAGCGTCACAACATACCTAAGCCTCGAATACCTATACACCTCTTAATAGTATGGTGGTCCTATGACTCCAATAGGAGAAAGAAGAACAATGAAACAAATGATATGTCTTCGCTTCGCCTTCAATCTTCTTGATCGCGGTCATTCTTCTTTGAACACACCGAATGGAAATTGCTTTGCGTCAGCAATATTTTAAGGGGTCAACTTCTTCACACAATCTTCTTGGTATGGTATCTTCTTGAAACATATCTCTCTCTTCTCTGCATGAAGATATTTCTTGGTGAAGTCCTTCGAACTTCATGAAAGAATATAGCGTTCTTCACGATACGACAGGGACTATTACTCTCTGTGTGCACTAGCAAACAAATCAGTCCCTTACTGTTTCTAACAACAATCTCCAAAACACAAGAGGGCAAGACATTGCACCAACTGCTGCTGTGGCAGCAATTTTGAAAATTATTGTCGTGGCAGCAGTTTTAAGAAAAACTCACTTTCTAAAAAAATGCTTATTGTGGCAACCTGAAAATGCTACAGTGACAACAATTTTGAAATCAGTGTCGTGGTAGCAGTTTTTTCAGCTTTTCTTCTTTGTCTTCATGTACAACCTCTTACGTCGGGGTCATCCTTCTCAAACTTATCTCTATCGTATGTAATCTCTATTTTATCACCGCTATCTCTATACCTACTCTACAAAATCATATTACATCAAAGTTGACACACAAGTCATTAAAGTGACAATCATATGGCTCCAACCATCATTTAATATTGTGACCCGCATGTCACTTAAAATATTACAACATATAGACATCTCATACAAAATCTCATCAATATGACAAAGGTTATACCACATCACATGCAACCAAGCTAGACGTCCTCTAATCGGTTTGTGCAAAAATTTATTTTACGTGGCTTCTAGGGTTTTGAACCAAACCGAAGCTACCTATGTTCATCATCATGTATGATTATTCAAGTTGCTAGATTAACTTTGCGAGGTTTGTGAGGGAAGAAACTTGATTAAAAAATAGTGCACAAATTTTATTAAGCAATAGAACTCATCGACTTTATATTTTTGTTGCTTCTCTTGAATTTGTGCCGCCAAGATTAGAAGACCGCAAATTCAAGAGAAGCAACAAAAATATCAAGTAGAAGGTTGCATCTACTTCCAATAGATCTTATCTTCTACCCTCGTAGATTTTATTTTAGAAATAGATCTAATCTACTATGAAAAACTTTTGTGCAATACAATCACATGTGTTCTAGATCATAACTTGCACATCTGCTCATAGATCGCTCATGATGCCACTATTAGGAAACGTAGTAGAAAAAATCAGCCAACGGATTAAGATCCTAGGATCACTATGAAGATGTGTACATACAAGGTTAGATCTGATCATTACAAACTTCGAGTTGCAGCGAAAGAAGAGTGGGTTAAGATCGTTCTTGAAGTCCCTCGAACTGTCCCACAAACAGTTCCGTAGAACAAGAATCGAACACATGATCCCTCTATGCATTGTGCGTGTATGACACCAGTGATCCGATAGCGCTTCACGGACGAGAACTCGACGATGCCAGAGTAGAAGAAGAGGGAGGAGGAGCCTTCAGGAAGAAGAACTATCGTGGATAAACTAGAGGGCGAAAGGGGGCACGTGAAATGCACAAGGAATTGTGTCTCAAAGTGGGGGCATGGGTATATATATGTAGGTAGAGGGAGGGGAGGCCAACTTGGAGGAGGGGCCTCCCTCCCTTGTGGCGGTGGACAAGGAGGTGGGCCGCTCCACAAACCCTAGTAGCACCCCCTCGCTTGGGGGGTAAGATTAAAAGGGGGTGGCACCTATATGGGCTTTAAGGCCCATGTGGCTACCCCCTAATAGGCTTTAGTCTATTTGGCCAGCCCATGGCAACTAGAATAATCCTAGGAGCTCCTGGTAAATTCCAGAGCCTCCTATATTATTATCACATCCTTCAGAACTTTTCCACCTCTGGTTTTCTCTGAAACACTTCGTGTTCTCTCTCAAAACAATTTTTGTTCACTCCAAAACATTTCCGGTTATATTCTTCTATGCTCCTAATGCATCTACTACTCAATAGACCAAAGGTTCTTAAGCGTGTAGCCCTTGAGGTTCGGTGAAATATAGACATGACCGAAAAACTGTTCGACCAACGATCAGTAGCGGAACCATGGACATCCATATTGACCCCTATACTCACACGAATGATTATTGAGTGAACCTGTAGCTACCACATGCTATTCCTTTTTATAGATATGTTTGAGACATATCATAGCATTAGAGAGACCCAGCCACCGCCACACCATCCAGAATAGAGGGAGAAGAGATCTGTAGAGGAAGAAGAACCGATGATCCTTTTATTCTAGTTTTTTTGTCTCAATTCCCATTTATCGCATCATCACCATAGGGAAAGGAATTCCAAGTTGGAAGACAAGGGTGTATAACTCTATTCATACTCATCACGAGATTGAGACTTATTTAATCGTTCATCTTATTCTGGATCTTCACGATATTATCAATATGATTTATCTTGAATTATTATCCAAGATGTTTGGTTGCTTCGCGATACTTTTCAAAACCCAAAGTGAGATATATCGATATCCCCATGAGTCAAACACATGCTCACTATACCAGTTTTGTTGTTCTCGATTTTGTTCTCTTTTCTCATTCTTGTGTTTCTTCATCCCCGTGACCAAGTCATGTTGTGTCTGGACAGAAGATGATGAATGTCATCACACTGAGAGGGCACTAATAATTTCTCTCCATCGTTAGAGGAGCAAATCCCAGTCTCGATCTATCTAGTCCCTCATCATACATTTATGATGAACGTGTAAGTTACCATTATGACCACCCAGTTACGGATGACGTTAGAACCCCAAAGTACACCATACAGTATGGATTGACTCGATACTCTCATGGTCTAAGGAATTATCCATATGTTGATGTTATTGACTATAGAGTTGTGATGAAATCATCTCTAAGTATAACATGCAACTTGGGTCAATTCAACATGAATGTTCTACTACCTTCGTGCCCTCAATGTTGTCGACATCGTCATTACAATTAACTATGCCCATGATAAAAAAACAGAACCATCATGCAACACTTGAGCTAGTCCAAGAGGCAAGACTAGGAAATCTTATTTCACCATTTAAAACTCTTCACGTGCATATGAGTTTTCCTCTGAACCTCTTGGTTTTTTCAGGTTCCAGAACCATAGTATTTAGAGCATAGAATATAAAAATTATTATAAACTTGGAATAAATAATAATACAATTATTATTGCCTCTAGGGCATATTTCCAACAAAGGAGGCCTGCATCGCAAGGATTGATGATCCCAGATATGAGCCCTCACGGTCACGAAGGACTATGGCTGCACCACCGATATTACGATCAACCGAGACCCCTACATCCACATTAATTTTAACACTGCCTTCTGGTGTAGGGATACACTTTTCTTGCAACTGAACTTGGGCGGGCGGGGGGGGGGGGGGTTGGGGGGTTGTTACCGCATGTGGATTTCTTGGCTCATTGATCTAATCTAGCTCCACAATGAATCTCATTCCAAAGTGATGCATTGACAGTGGACTTTGATTACTACCTTCATGAATGAGCTTTCGCTTGTTGTCCAAATAGCCCACAATGTCACTGTGAAGCAAGTTAATTCTTCATGAGTAAGCACCTCCATCATAGAGAAAAGGCAATTTCTCACTATCGGTTCTATGGTCCTCATCATATGCTCCATAAGTTACTGGTCACTGATGTTCATACACATCGAGCTAACGAGCATTTAATAAGCCTATGCCGTCAGGAACCTTGCATGACACAAACTAAACACCGATCAACTATCGACATATTTGTGTGCCTGCAGACATCTTCAGTGGGTAAGGTGTGAAGTGCTAAGCGCCACATAAAGACGTTCAATTTGTCTAGAACAAGTACCTTCCAAAGTTTTGAGCAAGATTTCACATAAGCCTCAATAGTATATGACCCCGGCTTTTCTTCCAACCAATCATCCATCCTCTTCTTTGTGGAAACTATCATAAGCCGACAATACATTGAAATCCCATGACTTCTTAAGTTCCATGACCAGAAATCTTCAACAAATCTAATATAGATTGGTATTTGTAAAATGGTTGTAGCATAAAAAGGTAGGAAGGTTTGCTCAATGAGCTCTCTATTCCACATTGAATTTGGAGTATCGATCAATTCCGAAAATAGCTGGGGTGGGTCAGGAGTTAAAGCAACAATTGGTCTCATTATATCATTCCTGAGAATCCAATCTCTCCAGATATTAGTTGATGCACCATTACCAATACATCGGATGAGCCCTTGCTGCAAAGTATCTCTCCCTTATACGATTGCACGCCAGATTTTTTAGGTGTGACTCCTAAGCTGAGCCTCTAGAATAGATGATGTTTGGTGATAGACTTCTTTTAATATCCATGTACGCCTTGCGGGAAGGGCTAGGTTAAAAATCTCGAAGTCTCTAAATCCCAATTCACCCATATATTTCGCCATTGTTAGCGTATCCCATGCCACCCAGCAAGGCTTTCTCTGACCTCCCATGCTTCCCCACCAAAAAGATCTAATCAATGAAGTTAAATGCTTACATAAGCCTCTTAGTAGCTTGAAACATGACATAGAGTAAATAAAAAATGCACAGGCAAGCGATTTGATTAGGACATACATTGTCGCTGCTGACATAGTTTTTTCAACCCATCCTTTGACCTTGCTCCATAGGCGGTCTTTCAAGTATTTGAACTCCCCATTCTTGGATGCCCCCACACCCAATGGCATTCCTTAATACTTCTCATTTAATTGTTCATTTGGGACATGTAGAATATTTTCACCAAAAGCATGATCTCTTCAGGGCACCCTTTGCTAAACAAATATAGATGATTTCTCCTTGTTAACTCGTTGTCCTCACGCTCTTCCATAAGCCTCTAATAGGTTCGATATTTCCTCTACCCCATATCTATTTGCTTTAAAGAATAGTAAGCTATCATATGCAAACAACAAATGGTTCACCGAGGGGGCCACTGTAGCCACTTGTATGACACCGAGACTGGATGACTGATTTCTGGATTTCAAGAGGCATGAAAGGCCCTCTACTGCCAACAAAAGGAGATAGGGTGAAATAGGATCTTCCTGCTGAATACCCCGTGAAGATTTAAATTGCTTGAGCTTATGTCCATTAAATAGCACTAAAAAGAAACAGAGCTAGCCATGAAAGTGTCCACCCACTTCTCCGAAACCACTTGTTTGAGCATCATTTCTCTCAAATAACTCCATTCAATCTGGTCATAAACCTTCATCATATCCCAAATATTCGGATGCACCTGAGCAAGTGGGTGACTTCGTGTTAGCACTCATGGAGCTACAACGCGGCCGACCTGGTCCATGGCCAGCCCAACGTTGGAGAAAAAAATTACACATAGCCCAACCCAGAACTATTGACCAGCATTGAGCAATACTGCACAAGCATCAGAACCAGAGCTATATCTCATTTATAGTGTGATGGTAGCTCCCCTCGCCTGAAGGGCCCCACGGCACCCACGCGTATGGGCAGGCCCAGTAGCGTCTTTCTCGGTCGTGCGTTTGTTCTTTCCGTGTGATCACTGGTGTGTGAGTTTTGCTTTTTTTCCTGTCTTCTTTTCTTTCTTGGTTTTCTTGTTTTATTTTGTTTATTTTTCTTTTTCCACTGGTTTTTCTTTGGTTTTCTTGTTTTCTCTTTCTCTTTGGTTTTCTTTGTTTTTCTTTTTATCCTTTTTAACACATGTCTACATTTTTATTACACACCCTACATTTTTCGTATACGTGAAGAACATTTTTAATACATGTTTAACATATTCGAAATAAATTATTAACATTTTTCATATATGTTTTGATGTCTATTGTTTTCATACACATTGTACATTTTTGTATACACTTAACACATTTTCTATATGGGTTTACATTTTCCATATACATGATTAACATTTCTTTCAAACATATGTTTTGACGTCCACTTTTTTCGTACACATCGTATATTTTTCTGATACATTCGAAACATTTTTGTATGCACGCTTAACATTTTTTAAATGCATGATTAATTTTCTTTTTCAAAAAAGTATACGAAGTGATTTTTAAAATACATATATTTAGAATATTTCGAAATATAAAAAAAGTAAAAAAAACAAAAATGTGAAAAAAAAAACGAAGAAGAAACATGTGCTAGCTCCCTAGATGTGCGCGTGTACACGCGCGCTGGGCCCGGCCCATGGTCGCGGGCGCTTGAGGAGAGAGGTCTCGCCCCAAGCATCAGCCCAGTGAAGCTCACATCACAACAGGCCGCATGCTCTTATGTAGTGCGCTATTTCAAGATGCATATGGGCTTTTTCCAATGATGATCTTGTTTCACAGATAACGGCACACAATGAACCAAGTGCAAAAAAGTGGATGTTTGAGTTGTATGATACCCTGGGTCATGACATGTTCACAAAGATGGTGGTGACACTTTGGTCAGTTTGGTATGCTCGTTGGAAAGCTATCCATGAGGCTGTGTTTCAAAGCCCTTTCCAAACTATTGCTTTTGTGAACTCCTATATCAATGAGCTCGAGCAACTACCAAAGGTTGCAGTACAACAGGCATCCACCCCAGCTCGCGCGGAAGTCGCGGAATGGTGGCTCGCTCCACCACAAAATTTGTTCAAAATAAATGCCGATGGAGTAGTTGCTCAGAATAGATAGGGGGGGTGCAGTTGCCGCAGTCTTTCGTGACCATAATGGGTAATATTTTGGGTCTTTTGCAATGGTGTTTCAAGGAGTAAATGATTCGGTGATCTTGGAAAATTTCACTTGCAGGGAGTCTCTTGCACTGGCGGAAGACCTCGACATTCAGGATTTTGTGGTGGCATCGGAATGCAAGGGTGTGGTCAATGACATCAACCAGGGGACAGGAGGTCCTCACGCTGCTATCGTACATGAAATAATGAGTAGTAAAGCTAGTTTTCAGGAGACTGGAAAAAAGGGAATTAGTGCACATTGGTGTTCTTCGCCCGCATCTCTCTCGTGAGAGACCGGGCGACCCCTAGTGTGCCGCCAGCCATGACCACCTCCCCGCATCCTCTCCCTCGCCGTCGCCGGGTGGCATCACTGGACAAAGTCTAGCGGCGGCGGGGGGCTACTCCCTCCTCCCCTTTTGGTGCCCCACAGCGCAGGACGTGGTGGATCGACGCGGGGCGCGGCACTATGATGTAGGGCGTGGCAGCAGTGACCCGTGTAGCTGCACTGGTAGAGTGCATGCGGGAGCGCAGCGGTGGCGTCTGCGTGTGGATCTGAAGCGGCGGTGTTTGCGGCCGGATCTAGTGCGGCCACGTGGCATCGCTTCTCACCGGGAGGTGCGCTCAGGGCGGCTGCGATGTGCGTCGACGTGCCGCCGTGGAGGCTCTGGGCGGTGTGGTCGATCTCCCTTATCTTCCTGGTTGCACGGGGTCCAGTTCTGATAGGATCGCGTGGGAGGGTCGGGGGAGCTTGGAGGCGTTGTTGGCTGCGGCTGCGTCCGGTGGTCGTCGGCTGTTGCGGCTCCTCGGTGGGGGCGTGTACTATCGGGGTTGCGGCGGCAGCAGATCTGGTCATGGCGCTCCTGCAGACGGTGCAAGTGGTCGTGCCGGCCTTTGATACGTCTCCGTCGTATCTATAATTTTTGATTGTTTCATGCCAATATTCTACAACTTTCATATACTTTTGGCAACTTTTTATACTATTTTTGGGACTAACATATTGATCCAGTGCCCAGTTCTTGTTTGTTGCATGTTTTTTGTTTCATTAAAATATCCATACCAAATGAAATCAAAACGCGATAAAAAACTTACAAAGATTTTTTTTGGAATATATGTGATTTTTGGGAATTGGAATCAACGCGAGACGATGCCCGAGGGGCCCACAAGCCCTGGAGGCGCGCCCCCCTCCCCAGGGCGCGGCCAGGAGGCTTGTGGCCACCCCGTAAGGCGGTTGGTGCCCTTCTTCGACCACAAGAAAGCTAATATCCGGATAAATATCGTGTTAAAATTTCAGCCATATCGGAGCTACGGATCTCCGTGAATTTAAGAAACGGTGAAAGGCCAGAATCTGGGAACGCAAAAACAGAAGGAAACAGAGAGAGAGATCCAATCTCGGAGGGGCTCCCGCCCCTCCGCCGCCATGGATGCCATGGACCAAAGGGGAAAATCTCCTTCCATCTAGGGGGAGGTCAAGGAAGAAGAATAAGGAGGGGGGCTCTCTCCCCCTCTCTCTCGGTGGCGCCGGAACGCCGCCAGGGCCATCATCGTGACGGCGATCTACACCAACAACTTCGCCGCCGTCATCACCAACTCTCTCCCCCTCTATGCAGCGGTGTAACACCTCTTCTCCCCGCTGTAATCTCTACTTAAAAATGGTGCTCAACGCTATATATTATTTCCCAATGATGTATGGCTATCCTATGATGTTTGAGTAGATCCGTTTTGTCCTATGGGTTGATTGATGATCATGATTGGTTTGAGTTGTATGTTTTATTATTGGTGCTGTCCTATGGTGCTCTCCGTGTCGCGCAAGCGTGAGGGATCCCCACTGTAGGGTTTGCAATATGTTCATAATTCGCTTATGGTGGGTGGCGTGAGTGACAGAAGCACAGACCCAAGTAAGTAGGTTGTTTGTGTATGGGAGTAAAGAGGACTTGATACTTTAATGCTATGGTTGGGTTTTACCTTAATGATCTTTAGTAGTTGCGGATGCTTGCTAGAGTTCCAATCATAAGTGCATATGATCCAAGTAGAGAAAGTATGTTAGCTTCTGCCTCTCCCTCATACAAAACTGCAATAATGATTACCGGTCTAGTTATCGATTGCCTAGGGACAAATAACTTTCTTGTGACAAAAAGCTCTCCACTAAAACTAACTTAGTTGTTTCTTTATCTAAACAGCCCCTATATTTTATTTACGTGTTCTTTATTATCTTGCAAACCTATCCCTTTACACCTACAAAGTACTTCTAGTTTCATACTTGTTCTATGTAAAGCGAACGTTAAGCATGCGTAGAGTTGTATCGGTGGTCGATAGAACTTGAAGGGAATATAAATTCTACCTTTAGCTCCTCGTTGGGTTCGACACTCTTATTTATCGAGAAAGGCTACAACTGATCCCCTATACTTGTGGGTTATCAAGACCTTTTTCTGCCGCCATTGCCGGGAGCAATAGCGTGGGGTGAATATTCTCATGTGTGATTGTTTGCTTTATCACTAAGTAGATTTTATTTGTTGTTCTAAGTTGTTCTCTATCTTTAGTTATGGATATGGAACACGAAATACCAAAAAAATTAGGTGTACTTGCTACTCATGGAGATGGGGAACCTCCTAAAACCCTCGATGCTCGTTATGTGGAAAATATTAAACACTACTTTGATAATCCTGAGAAAACCCCATTCAACTTGATAATGGGAGACATGTTGGATCAACGTGAATACTTTAGGGATTATTGCTTGACTCAAAAAGGGAAACTATTATGGGATCAAATTCATATGTTGCATTGGTATGCTTGGAATTTATGCTTGAGATATGATTATACTTGTTGCTCTACGATGAAGGCTCCACACCTTCCCTTTTCATGTAAATTTAATGATAATGAAACCTTGGCTTCTTATGCTAATAGTATATATGATTACTATGATGTGAAACAAATAGAAGAATTTGTTGCTTTTAAGGGTGCTTATGAAATTGAATCTTTGTTTGAAAAGTGTGAAAATTATGATGATGTTGTTTACAGACCTGAAAATTATGCTATACTTAAATATTGCTATGAGAGTTATGAGTATAATGCCTATATTAATGAGTTTATTGAGAAAGTCTCCGCTGTCCAAGAAGAGACTAATATTTTGCAGGAATCTATGGAAGAAGAAATTGATAACACTGTGAGCTCATTGGATGAAAAAGATGAGGAGGAGAGTGAAGAACAAAAGGAGGAAGAGCGGATTGATCACCCGTGCCCACCTTCTAATGAGAGTAACTCTTCAAATCATACATTGTTTAATTTCCCTTCATGCTTACCGAAGGATGGTTGCTATGATAATTGCTATGATCCCTTGGATTTGTTTGAAATATCCCTTTTTGATGAAATTGATGCTTGCTATGCTTGTGGCCAAGATGCCAATTTGAAATATGCTTATGGAGATGAACTTGCTATAGTTCCTTATGTTAAGAATGAAATTATTGCTATTTCACCCACACATGATAGTCCTATTATCTTTTTGAATTCTCCCAACTACACTATATCGGAGAAGTTTGCGCTTATTAAGGATTAGATTGATGGGTTGCATTTTACTACTACACATGATGATTTTCATAAATATAATATGCATGTGCTTGCTGCTCCTACTTGCAATTATTATGAGAGAGGAACTACATCTCCACCTCTCTATGTTTCCAATACGATAAAATTGCAAGAAGCTGTTTATGCTATGTATCGGCCTTTACTATGTGTGCATGAATTGTTCTTTTATGACATGCCGATGCATAGGAAGAGAGTTAGACTTTGTTGTTGCATGATATATGTTACTTTGTGCTCACTACTAAATTACAAATCATTGTTAATTAAAATTGGCTTTGCTATACCTTGGGATCCTGGTGGATCCATTACTTAAGCACTATATGCCTAGCTTAATGGCTTTAAAGAAAGCGCTGCCAGGGAGACAACCCAGAAGTTTTAGAGAGTCCTTTTATTCTGTTGAGTGCTTTTAAAAAGTTTAAAAACAAAAAAATAAAGTGGGGAACCTAAAACTTCTTCAAAAAGAAAAGTGAACGTAAGAAAGACGAGCACCGTTGAAGTGGGGGAGCTCCTTGAACTTTGTTCATGCCCATGGAAACTTTGCAAATCTTGAATTACAGAAACTTTTCAACAAAAATAATTATCCCCTTGTACAAATCCATTGTATTATAAAAATAATGTGCCAAGATTTTCCTATAGGATGATTAGATTGCTTGTTTGGTATGTGCAGTGGAAAAACAGAAACTTTGGCTGTAGCGCGTGAATTTACATTTTTTACTGGAATGTCAAAAGTTTCTGAAATTTTCACACAATACTGCTATACAAAAAAAAATGTACTAATTTTTCAGAATTTTTGGAGTTATAGAAGTATGGTGAATGTTCAGATTACTACAAACTGTCCTGTTTAAGACAGATTCTGTTTTTGATGCATTGTTTTGCTAGTTTTGATGAAACTATCGATTTTATCGGTGGTATAAGCCATGGAGAAGTTATAATAGAGTAGCTAAAATGCAAAAACAAAATATGAATGGGTTTGCAATAGTACTTAAAGTGGTGATTTGTTTTATTATACTAACGGATCTCACGAGGGTTTTGTTAAGTTTTGTGTGATTGAAGTTTTCAAGTTTTGGGTGAGATCACGATGGATGAAGGAATAAGGAGTGGCAAGAGCCCAAGCTTGGGGATGCCCGAGGAACCCCAAGGTAATATTCAAGGACTCCCAAGCAACTAATCTTGGGTATGCCCCGGAAGGCATCCCCTCTTTCTTCTAACGACCATCGGTAATTTTACTTGGAGCTATATTTTTATTCGTCACATGATATGCGCAAATTCTTGGAGCGTCTTTTGTGTTTATTTTTAATTTTTATTTTATGCACCATGTTGGTATGAGATAGTCCTTGGTCGATTTATAGAATGCTCTTTGCACTTCACTTATATCTTTTGAGTATGGCTTTATAGAATGCTTCATGTGCTTCACTTATATCATTTGAAGTTTGGATTGCCTATTTCTCTACACATAAAAAACTGCCATTTGTAGAATGCTCTTTTGCTTCACTTATATTTGTTAGAGCGTGGGCATATCTTTCGTAGAAATAATTAAACTCTCATGCTTCGCTTATATCTATTTAGAGAGTTGACAGGAATTGGTCATTCACATGGTTAGTCATAAAATCCTACATAAAACTTGTAGATCACTGAATATGATATGTTTGATTCCTTGCAATAGTTTTGTGATATAAAGATGGTGATATTAGAGTCATGCTAGTGAGTAATTGTGGATTGGTAGAAATACTTGTGTTAAGGTTTGTGATTCCCGAAGCATGCATGTATGGTGAACCGTTATGGGATGAAGTCGGAGCATGATTTATTTTTTATTGTCTTCCTTATGAGTGGCGGTCGGGGACGAGCGATGGTCTTTTCCTACCAATCTATCCCCCTAGGAGCATGCGTATTAGTACTTTGTTTCGATGGATAATAAACTTTTGCAATAAGTATATGAGTTCTTTATGACTAATGTTGAGTCCATGGATTATACGCACTCTCACCCTTCCATCATTGCTAGCCTCTTCGGTACCGTGCATTGCCCTTTCTCACCTCGAGAGTCAGTGCAAACTTCGCCGGTGCATCCAAACCTCATGATATGATACGCTCTATCACACATAAACCTCCTTATATCTTCCTCAAAACAGCCACCATACCTACCTATCATGGCATTTTCATAGCCATTCCGAGATATATTGCCAGGCAACTTCCATCATCATCATATACATGACTTGAGCGTTCATTGTCATAGTACTTTGCATGATCATAAGATAGCTAGCATGATATTTTCATGGCTTGTCCGTTTTTTGATATCTTCGCTATGCTAGATCATTGCACATCCTGGTACACTGCCAGAGGCATTCATATATAGTCATCATGTATTAGTTTTATCGAGTTGTAATATCGAGTTGTAAGTAAATAAAAGTGTGATGATCATCATTATTAGAGCATTGTCCCATGTGAGGAAAGGATGATGGAGACTATGATTCCCTCACAAGTTGGGATGAGACTCCAGACTTAAAAATAAAAAAAGGCCCAAAAAAAAGAGAGAAGCCAAAAAATGAATGAGAGAAAAAGAGAGAAGGGGCAATGCTACTATCCTTTTACCACGCTTGTGCTTAAGAGTAGCACCATGTTCTTCATATAGAGAGTCTCTTGAGTTATCACTTCCATATACTAGTGGGAATTTTCATTATAGAACTTGGCTTGTATATTCCAATGATGGGCTTCCTCAAATGCCAGAGGTCTTCATGAGCAAGCAAGTTGGATGCACACCCACTTAGTTTTCAGCTTGAGCTTTCATACACTTATAGCTCTTAGTGCATCCGTCGCATGGCAATCCCTACTCCTCGCATTGACATCAATTGATGGGCATCTCCATAACCCATTGATTAGCCACGTCGATGTGAGACTTTCTCCTTTTTTGTCTTCTCCACACAGCCTCCACCATCATATTCTATTCCACCTATAGTGCTATATCCATGGCTCACGCTCATGTATTGCGTGAGGGTTGAAAAAGGCTTGAGAACATTAAAAGTATGAAACAATTGCTTGGCTTGTCATCGGGGTTGTGCATGATGAAATACTTTGTGTGGTGGAGATGGAGCATAGCCAAAATATATTATTTTGTAGGGATAACTTTCTTTTAGCCATGATATTTTGAGAAGACATGATTGCTTTATTAGTATGCTTGAAGTATTATTGTCTTTATGTCAAATTATAGACTATTGCTTTGAATCACTCATGTCTTAATATTCATGCCATGATTAGATTATTTGATCAAGATTATGCTAGGTAGCATTCCACATCAAAAATTATCTTTTTTATCATTTACCTACTCGAGGACGAGCAGGAATTAAGCTTGGGGATGCTGATATGTCTCCATCGTATCTATAATTTTTGATTGTTTCATGCCAATATTCTACAACTTTCATATACTTTTGGCAACTTTTTATACTATTTTTGGGACTAACATATTGATCCAGTGCCCAGTGCCAGTTCCTGTTTGTTGCATGTTTTTTGTTTGGCAGAATATCCATACCAAACAAAGTCCAAACGCGATAAAAACTTACGGATTTTTTTTTTGGAATATATGTGATTTTTGGGAATTGGAATCAACGCGAGACGATGCCCGAGGGGCCCACAAGCCCTGGAGGCCCGCCCCCCTCCCCAGGGCGCGGCCAGGAGGCTTGTGGCCACCCCGTAAGGCGGTTGGTGCCCTCCTTCGGCCGCAAGAAATCTAATATCCGGATAAAAATCGTGTTAAAATTTCAGCCCAATCGGAGTTATGGATCTCCAGGAATTTAAGAAACGGTGAAAGGCCAGAATCTGGGAACGCAAAAACAGAAGGAAACAGAGAGAGAGAGATCCAATCTCGGAGGGGCTCCCGCCCCTCCGCTGCCATGTAGGCCATGGACCAGAGGCGAAACCCTCCTCCCATCTAGGGTGGAGGTCAAGGAATAAGAACAAGGAGGGGGGCCCTCTCCCCCTCTCTCCCGGTGGCGCCGAAATGTCGCCGAGGCCATCATCGTGACGGCGATCTACACCAACAACTTCGCCGCCATCATCACCAACTCTCTCCCCCTCTATGCAGCGGTGTAACACCTCTTCTCCCTGCTGTAATCTCTACTTAAACATGGTGCTCAACGCTATATATTATTTCCCAATAATGTATGGCTATCCTATGATGTTTGAGTAGATCCGTTTGTCCTATGGGTTGATTGATGATCATGATTGGTTTGAGTTGTATGTTTTATTATTGGTGCTATCCTATGGTGCTCTCCATGTCGCGCAAGTGTGAGGGATCCCCGCTGTAGGGATTGCAATATGTTCATGATTCGCTTATGGTGGGTGGCGTGAGTGACAGAATGACAAACCCGAGTAAGTAGGTTGTTTGCGTATGGGAGTAAAGAGGACTTGATACTTTAATGCTATGGTTGGGTTTTACCTTACTGATCTTTAGTAGTTGCGAATGCTTGCTAGAGTTCCAATCATAAGTGCATATGATCCAAGTAGAGAAAGTATGTTAGCTTATGCCCCTCCCTCATATAAAATTGCAATAATGATTACCGGTCTAGTTATCGATTGCCTAGGGACAAATAACTTTCTTGTGACAAAAAGCTCTCCACTAAAACTAACTTAGTTGTTTCTTTATCTAAACAGCCCCTATCTTTTATTTACGTGGTCTTTATTATCTTGCAAACCTATCCCTTTACACCTACAAAGTACTTCTAGTTTCATACTTGTTCTAGGTAAAGCGAACATTAAGCATGCGTAGAGTTGTATCGGTGGTCGATAGAACTTGAAGGGAATATAAATTCTACCTTTAGCTCCTCGTTGGGTTCGACACTCTTATTTATCGAGAAAGGCTACAACTGACCCCCTATACTTGTGGGTTATCAGCCTCCGTTCTCCTCGGGCCGGACTGGCAGCGGGCGTGGTTGCGTGCCGACTTTTCTCGATGTTCCGACCTGGGGCTCGTGCTCGGGCGGGCCAGATTTTGGCCCGGGGAGGGTTGGATCTGCGGCTCTGGTAAGATGAGGTTGGGCGTGGTCTGGGAGGTTCCTGCAGGTGGGGGGGGGGTCTTCTCGCAGGTGTGGTAGGAGTTGGTGGTGGTCGTGACATGGCAGCAATGTCGGTGTAAGTAAAACTAGGGTATTACTGAACCAGCAGAAGGAGCCTTGTTCGCGAAGGTAAAGATACTTTATCCTTTTTAAGGAATGCGCTTGGAGACCCTAGCGGACCCACTGAGCCATAGCCTGGAAGGTCAGGTGGGACAACGGGGGACATGAGCGGGTTGTCTCCGGGAGCCCCCTTTTCGGGGTCCTTCCGAGAAGGCACTAGAACGGGTCCTCTGCCCATTGAGAGGGCTGGTATGTATCCTGGTAGACCACACATGAATCTGTACCTACGAACACTATTGCTGGCATGAGGAAGGCTACCAAGGTTGAATGACTAGTCCTTGTGTGTAAGGTCTCCATAAGGATCCTTGCAGCCCAAGTCATCTACGACGGCCACAGTAAGATTCACCTACTACATACGACCACTACAGTGGTGGTACTTCGTCACCGCCCCACGAATGCCAAAGGAGGTAGGTAAGTGTCCGGGGGGTAAACTGCTGCCCCGGAAGGATGTCATCATCGCTCAGACAGACATGCTATGGGTGGCAATGCCCGACGACACAAGGTACACAATTCTACCCTAATGTTAATTCAGCCAATCGGTGCCTCCAGCAAGGTCCCCCTGGGCACTATAAATAGGGGCGGCCGAAGTTGCACAAGGGTCGATCTTTTGGGAGAGCAAGAGAAGAGTACTAGAGATCGACCAGTTCATCTTGTAAGAAACACATTGTAGCTCCATACCATTGCAATACAAAACAAATCAGGAGTAGGGTATAACACCAAGAAGGTAGCCCTAACCTGGGTAGTTCTCTGTGTTCCCGCATAGCTCATCCACCATATTCGCTCATGACTTAGGATCGCTGGACGTGTTCAGTCCCTGGGCGAACTCACAAAGAGTTGTTGTTCACAACTCATATGTAGGTTATTAGAAAACCGTCATTTGGCGCGCCAGATAGGGGACTGAGACGTTTCCAGAGATCTTAGTTTAATTTCTCGATCGTCCAAATGTCAGCTTCGACAAGTGTTCCACTGAAGATGGTCCGGGGCAGGATCCCTCGCCCTTCGGTGCGCGCCCAAGTGCCTCAGCCTAGGCAGGGCCTCTTCCCACGGTGCCGCAGCAACGTGCTACCCACCTGGCGGCGCGCGGTTGTAGGAGCACTGTGGGGGGAGTCCCGAGCCCAAGGGCCCATGGGCCTTTAAGGCCCTCGCAGACTGACCTCCTGCATCTCAAGCAGAAGTCCAGGGAACAGTTTAGGAGCTACATCGTCCGCTTCCACCATCTCCACTCGCAGACCCGAGGCGTCCCGGAGCCGGTGGTCATCGTGTCATTCTTTGAGAATGTCGGGTCCGTGGGGAGCTTGCGGCGTAGGTGGTAACGACCGTTGCGGACCTCTATCGCGTCGCACGATAGTGCATCCGTTCTCTAGAGGCTGGCTGGCTTTCGGGGTCCCACCGTTATCGTCGTGTTAGGACAGTTCTCCCGGGAGCGATCCTTCCCGCGAACAGGATTGAGCAGGCCTGTGTTGGAAATATGCCCTAGAGGCAATAATAAAATGGTTATTATTATATTTCCTTGTTCATGATAATTGTCTGTTATTCATGCTATAATTGTGTTATCCGGAAATCGTAATACATGTGTGAATACATAGACCACAACATGTCCCTAGTAAGCCTCTAGTTGACTAGCTCGTTGATCAATAGATGGTTACGGTTTCCTGACCATGGACATTGGATGTCATTGATAACGGGATCACATCATTAGGAGAATGATGTGATGGACAAGACCCAATCCTAAGCCTAGCACTAGATCGTGTAGTTCGTTTGCTAAAGCTTTTCCAATGTCAAGTAACTTTTCCTTAGACCATGAGATTGTGCAACTCCCGGATACCGTAGGAGTGCTTTGGGTGCACCAAACGTCACAACGTAACTGGGTGGCTATAAAGGTGCACTACGGGTATCTCCGAAAGTATCTGTTGGGTTGGCACGAATCGAGACTGGGATTTGTCACTCCATGTAACGGAGAGGTACCTCTGGGCCCACTCGGTAGGACATCATCATAATGAGCTCAATGTGATCAAGGAGTTGTTCACGGGATGATGTGTTACGGAAACGAGTAAAGATACTTGCCGGTAACGAGATTGAACAAGGTATCGAGATACCGACGATCGAATCTCGGGCAAGTATCGTACCGATAGACAAAGGGAATTGCGTACGGGATTGATTGAATCCTCGACATCGTGGTTCATCCGATGAGATCATCGAGGAGCATGTGGGAGCCAACATGGGTATCCAGATCCCGCTGTTGGTTATTGACCGGAGAGTCGTCTCGGTCATGTCTGCGTGTCTCCCGAACCCGTAGGGTCTACACACTTAAGGTTCGGTGACGCTAGGGTTATAGAGATATTAGTATGCGGTAACCCGAAGGTTGTTCGGAGTCTCGGATGAGATCCTGGACGTCACGAGGAGTTCCGGAATGGTCCGGAGGTAAAGATTTATATATGGGAAGTCCTATTTTGGCCACCGGAAAAGGTTCGGGATTTTTCGGTATTGTACCGAGAAGGTTCTAGAAGGTTCCGGAGTGGGGCCCACCTGCATGGGGGGACCCACATGAACGTGGGTAGTGGGGGCAAGGCCCCACACCCCTAGTCAAGGCGCACCAAGATTCCCCCTTAGAAGGAATAAGATCATATCCCGAAGGGATAAGATCAAGATCCCTAAAAAAGGGGGATAACAATCGGTGGGGAAGGGAAAGGATGGGATTTCTTTCCTTCCACCTTTGCCAACGCCCCAATGGACTTGGAGGGCAAGAAACCAGCCCCCTCCACCCCTATATATACTGGGGAGGTGCATGGGAGAAACAGCTCAGCCCCTGGCGCCTCCCTCTCCCTCCCGTGACACCTCTTCCTCCTCCAGTAGCGCTTGGCGAAGCCCTGCTGAAATCCCGCTGCTTCCACCACCACACCGTCGTGCTGCTGGATCTCCATCAACCTCTCCTCCCCCCTTGCTGGATCAAGAAGGAGGAGACGTCTCTGCTCCGTACGTGTGTTGAACGCGGAGGTGCCGTCCGTTCGGCGCTCGGTCATCGGTGATTTGGATCACGACGAGTACGACTCCATCAACCCCGTTCTCTTGAACGCTTCCGCTCGCGATCTACAAGGGTATGTAGATACACTCCCCTCTCACTCGTTGCTAGATGACTCCATAGATTGATCTTGGTGATGCGTAGAAAATTTTAAAATTCTGCTACGTTCCCCAACAGTGGTATCAACACCAGTACTCTATGGGTGTTCGATTCATCACAATGTAACTAGATTATTGACTCTAGTGCAAGTGGGAGACTGTTGGAAATATGCCCTAGAGGCAATAATAAAATGGTTATTATTATATTTCCTTGTTCATGATAATTGTCTGTTATTCATGCTATAATTGTGTTATCCGGAAATCGTAATACATGTGTGAATACATAGACCACAACATGTCCCTAGTAAGCCTCTAGTTGACTAGCTCGTTGATCAATAGATGGTTACGGTTTCCTGACCATGGACATTGGATGTCATTGATAACGGGATCACATCATTAGGAGAATGATGTGATGGACAAGACCCAATCCTAAGCCTAGCACTAGATCGTGTAGTTCGTTTGCTAAAGCTTTTCCAATGTCAAGTAACTTTTCCTTAGACCATGAGATTGTGTAACTCCCGGATACCGTAGGAGTGCTTTGGGTGCACCAAACGTCACAACGTAACTGGGTGGCTATAAAGGTGCACTACGGGTATCTCCGAAAGTATCTGTTGGGTTGGCACGAATCGAGACTGGGATTTGTCACTCCATGTAACGGAGAGGTACCTCTGGGCCCACTCGGTAGGACATCATCATAATGAGCTCAATGTGATCAAGGAGTTGTTCACGGGATGATGTGTTACGGAAACGAGTAAAGAGACTTGCCAGTAACGAGATTGAACAAGGTATCGAGATACCGACGATCGAATCTCGGGCAAGTATCGTACCGATAGACAAAGGGAATTGCGTACGGGATTGATTGAATCCTCGACATCGTGGTTCATCCGATGAGATCATCGAGGAGCATGTGGGAGCCAACATGGGTATCCAGATCCCGTTGTTGGTTATTGACCGGAGAGTCGTCTCGGTCATGTCTGCGTGTCTCCCGAACCCGTAGGGTCTACACACTTAAGGTTCGGTGACGCTAGGGTTATAGAGATATTAGTATGCGGTAACCCGAAGGTTGTTCGGAGTCTCGGATGAGATCCTGGACGTCACGAGGAGTTCCGGAATGGTCCGGAGGTAAAGATTTATATATGGGAAGTCCTATTTTGGCCACCGGAAAATGTTCGGGATTTTTCGGTATTGTACCGAGAAGGTTCTAGAAGGTTCCGGAGTGGGGCCCACCTGCATGGGGGGACCCACATGAACGTGGGTAGTGGGGGGAAGGCCCCACACCCCTAGTCAAGGCGCACCAAGATTCCCCCTTAGAAGGAATAAGATCATATCCCGAAGGGATAAGATCAAGATCCCTAAAAAAGGGGGATAACAATCGGTGGGGAAGGGAAAGGATGGGATTTCTTTCCTTCCACCTTTGCCAACGCCCCAATGGACTTGGAGGGCAAGAAACCAGCCCCCTCCACCCCTATATATAGTGGGGAGGTGCATGGGAAAAAGAGCTCAGCCCCTGGCGCCTCCCTCTCCCTCCCGTGACACCTCTTCCTCCTCCAGTAGCGCTTGGCGAAGCCCTGCTGAAATCCCGCTGCTTCCACCACCACACCGTCGTGCTGCTGGATCTCCATCAACCTCTCCTCCCCCCTTGCTGGATCAAGAAGGAGGAGACGTCTCTGCTCCGTACGTGTGTTGAACGCGGAGGTGCCGTCCGTTCGGCGCTCGGTCATCGGTGATTTGGATCACGACGAGTACGACTCCATCAACCCCGTTCTCTTGAACGCTTCTGCTCGCGATCTACAAGGGTATGTAGATACACTCCCCTCTCACTCGTTGCTAGATGACTCCATAGATTGATCTTGGTGATGCGTAGAAATTTTTAAAATTCTGCTACGTTCCCCAACAGCCTGACCGGTGTTACGGGAGGGGCCCAACGTCTCGAGTGTCCCCGCTCAGGCCGAGTCAGTTGTTGCACTAGTTTCCCTGGCAGAACCTGCCATGACACCTTCCCTCAAGGAGCCCAAGAATACTTCACTCGTTGTCGAGATCGCCCTTGGCAGAGACGCCTCCCGCGACTTCTCCATCAAGGCGGCATTCTCCTTCGCGTAGACCCGGGGGCTGCGCGTGACCTCCTGGAGCATGGCGGCTGGCTACTTCACTGGATATCGCGCCGCCAGAAGGTCTCCGGCCAAGGGGTGTAATGTTGTCCATCTCAAGACTAGATCGGAACTTGTTGTTTTGTGTCTAAAAAGCTAAGTACTCTACCAAGCCATGTGCTCGGGTTCTCCCCCGTCAAAAGGAGCGTCATGGAATACCCTAGCTATGAACTATTGTAGCATTGTTCCCTTTTCCCCGTGCTTGTTCACCCCACGTGTTATCACCGAGTCGGGAAAAAAGGGGGACAAGCACCCTAGCGCACTCGTGCTTAAGTTGTTTCCTTTCTGAATCCATTCCATCATGTAATCAGTCCTAACCGTTAAACGGGGCTTCCCGGGAAATTCACCACGTGACCCGCTCCCGGGAACGCTTTTGTCATCTTGAGAAGCAAAGCATACACGATGCGTTCCGGACCCGCTCCAACGTATCTGCGTCGCATTGTTCTTGTCATTGATGGTAGTTACTCTGGCTACGTGGGATCTCGTTGATTACACTACAGGTTTTGGAAAGAGCGATGTGCACACGCACTTAGTTAAAAAGACATTCAGGATTCTAGCAAAACATCCTTCAAATTCTTACATACTAAGACAAGCATACTTAACAAAACCTATCATACTACCATGCAGCTCTGCTACTTAACCTTCATCCAGGACAAACGGAAGCTCGGTCTGCCATGAGGACCACGCCCCAGCTGAAGATACATGGTCTGCTCCCGCCAACCTCAGTGGATGTAGTAGTCCCTTTCCTTCTCTCGCACCACTGCGGACACGTGGTCCTTCATGGCCCTCAACGACCGTGCCAGGTCCTCCATGATGGCATCTACGAGGAAGAAGGGGTCCCAGTGGTGAAGCAATGAGAGAATACGTGAGGCCACCACCAGGGCAGCCCATGCCTTCTCCTCCTCTAGGTTCTCATGCACCCGCTCATGTAGATGGCTCAACTCATCAGCCAGGTGGCTGAAGAAACCAACAAGGTCTGCTGCCTGATGCTCATGGAAACCAGCATCTTGGTAGTACGGATCGAGTCTGAGGGCAGGCATCAGCTCGCTCACGAGGCAATAGATCTCGCGCATGGCCTAGTGATGCTTGCCGATCGCCGCCAACGTGGCCGCCAAGGCGCTCCTGGATCTCTTCCTATTGGTGGTTCTCTCGTGCCACCACGCAGGCCATCTGGAGCGTCTCCTGGGAGAGTTATCCCTCACCTCCCAAAGCTCGTCTGTGGCCTTATAGAGCCACGTGCAAAGCTCCCCGTTCTCCTGCTCATGCCGTGCGAGCATATCAAGGGCACGGATGCGGACGCAGGCCAATACGGTGTCCTTCTCCGCCAGCACTGCGTCCATCGCCATTAGCTCACCTTCCTTGGCGGCTAGCTCACGGTTCAGTCTCTCCACCTCACAAGCAAGAAGGTGTGTGGACGACATGGCCTTCAAACCCTGTGCTGGTCGAATGGGCTGAGGGCGATGGGCAAGAAGCGCAGGGGAGGAAAAAGAAGAAGTGAAAGTGCTAGTTATCGACTAGAGGGGGGTGAATAGGCGATTTTTATGAAAGTCTTCAAAACACGAGGTCTTTGAAGACAGACAATCAAGTGGAACCTATATGATATGCAGCGGAAGATAAACTACACTAGACAGGCCATATTCAAGTAAGCATTGTAATGAAAGCACGAAGACTAATAGCAGCTAGGTAGTACAGATCAGAATGGAAGACAGTATGAAGCCAAACAGGTAATAGTCTTCACACAGTGAAGTCAAACAGATCAGACAAACAGGCAATGACTTCACGAAGACAAGTGAAATGTAAAGGAGGTAGAGGATAGAACCAGTAGCTTGGTGAAGACAAGAATTTGGTAGACCAGTTCCAGTTGTTGTGACAACTGTACGTCTGGTTAGGGAGGCTGAGATTGAACTCAGAAGACCACGTCTTCACCTTATTCCCCTTGAGCTAAGGACACCCAGTCCTCGCCCAATCACTCTGGTAAGTCTTCAAGGTAGACTTCCAAACCTTCACAGACTCCGTTCACCGACGATCCATAATGACTCTTGGATCTTCAGAACGTGACGCCTAACCGGCTGGAGGATACACAGTCCTCAACTATAAAAAGTCTTCAGGTCACTCGGACAGAAAGACTTCAGTGATGCCCAACACTCTTTGGCTCTGGGTGTTTTGGGATTTGTCCTCGCAAGGATCTCTCTCTCAAAGGCTTCGGAGGTGGGTTGCTCACAAACGACAAAAGTCGTGCACTATCTCTGAGCAGCCACCAACTTATGGTGTAGGGGGTGGGGTATTTATAGCTAGGAGGCAACCCGACATGATATGTCCGAAATGACCCTGGGTCACTAAGGAACCGACACGTGTCCAATGGTCGGATTTCAAACACATGCGGCAGCTTGGCTTGGGCTACAAGCAAAGCTGACTCATCCAACTCTGGATAAGATTTGCTCTCATTGTCTTCGCTCGAAGACATAGGATTTTGGTTGAGCATCACGTCAGTCTTCTGACTTTGTTCACTTGGACCCCACTTAACAGTACGGTGGTTCCTATGACTCAATAAAGAAGAAAATGAAACTATGAAAGAAACTATGTCTTCGCACTCCATAGTCTTCAAGTGAATGTCTTCACACGTCATTATCTTCGACGTGAATGTCTTCATGAACCACCATTGTCTTCAATGTCTTCATACATTTTTAGGGTCATCTCTGGTAGGAAAACCGAATCAATGAGGGACTACTACCTGTGTTATCTTGCAATTCTCACAAACACATTAGGCCGTCAACCACGTTTGTTGTCAATACTCCAAAACCAACTAGGGGTGGCACTAGATGCACTTACAATCTCCCCCTTTTTGGTGATTGATGACAAACTAGTTGAAGTTTTCAACGGGGATAAAAATATGTGTAAGTTAAAGAATGCGGTCATTGGCTTCATGAAGATGAAGGGGCTCCCCCTGAAGATGTGCATATAGGTATTTTGCTTTTGAATGCAAATGCACATGGCTGGTTCTGCTTTGTGGAGATCTCCCTTACTTCATGAAGACAATTCATCGCGCATACAAAAATGTAATGAAGATAATGACATGCACAATGAGAAATGGGCGTCTGCAGTATGCGGAATTTATCATCGCAATAAAAGATAGCATCAAAAGTGGCAGACGACCATCGAGGTTTAAGGGTTACAACTCAAAACCAACAGTTCAAGAACGAGAGTTGTAAAACTTAGCAAAAAATAAGCACCCGACCCATATAGACCCGCTTGAAGACTATCAATCATAAGCTTGTCCCCCTTTTGTCAGGAATGACCAAAAAGGAGTGAAGACATAGAGTGTCTAAGCGTTCCCAGGTGGTGTTGGTGTAGATGTTGGGGCAGCAGGGTCGATGGTGGAGTTGGGCGGTGCAGAGGGGCCTGATGCAGAATCGTGATGCAGTGAAGCCATAGCTGGTGAAGTGGCGTCGTCCTCTTCATCAATGACTCGCGCAACAATAGTTGGAGCCGAAGATGAATACTCAGAATCTTCAATGGAAGGAGTTGGACGCCAACTTGCTGATTGTGGAGGCCTGTAGTCAAAATTGAAGTGTTCAGTGAAGCCATCGGCTCGTAGATCGTCTTCAGAACAGAGCATTGTGAGGCTCGCCGACGGGCTTCATGAGCAACAAAGGAGTTCTTGGTAGCAAGGGTGCGAATGCGGTTGACATCCACTAGGACACTTTGCATCTAGCGCTTCATCCAGTCATGGTGCCTATCCTATTTTTGATGAAGTGATACAAGAAGCTCTCTGTCATTCAGAACTCGAGCACGCTTCTGAGGCCTGTGGGATACTGTGCTGGCTGTTGCATCAGTGTTTGTCGGTGCAACAAACCCCAGATGTGTTGCCCAGATTGTACACAGGCTCAAGAACAAGGTTGCAGCATCCTAGACAAGACCAAGCAGAAGAGATCAGCTCTTTGAGAAAACAAAGGGTGGATCAAGAAGACCAAGGCCAACCAAAGGAGCAAGATACCACTAAGGAAAAAACCGCACTTGTCGGGCAGGCGAGCCTGGCGGGGACGAGGTTGCCCCGAAGACAAGTCTCCAGATTGCCCCAGCAGGCTTGCCGGGGGCGCCGAGGGCGGATTACCCCGCCAAGGCTCCACCGCTCCACCTCACAGCAACGTAAGTCATCGATCGGTGCGGTGTCGAGCCCCCAAGTGGCTAAGTGGCCGCTATTTGGCACGTGGCGGCCACTTCCAGAGGAAATCGCCTCCAAATGACACCCGTCCAAGGATGTGTCACGTAGGCAGGCGAGAAGGTGGCCGAACGGCATGGCAAGGCTTGCCGGGCTACGCTATGATGTGACACTAAGCGGTGCATTTAATGTGCTCTGTCCTATCTGCAGAGTTAGGTATGATAGCACTGTTTGCTATCTAATCAGTACGCAATGACTAATTTGCCATTGTGGTGACCCCTTGATCTATAAAAGGAGGGCCATGGCAACCTTAGAAAGGATTCGGACCCTTGTACACTCATACGCGCGTAGTTGCTCTCGCCTCGAGGCGACCCTACCGGGCTAGGGCGCTGCATCTCCACCTCGGTCCTCTCATAAATCCACCAAAGCAGGAGTAGGGTTTTACGCCTCGCGGCGGCCCGAACTTGGGTAAAAACTGCCCGTGTGATCGCTGTCGTGCTGCTCCGCGCCCTCCGCTCTTTGTGCAATGCGTACTTCCCCACTGCCGAACCACAAGGAGCCAATGGCCCCAAAGGTGGCCGTGTTTTCCCACGACATCTTTGGCGCGCCATGTAGGAGGAAGCACTTGTGCGAACCCGAGAGTGTATGCAGCGCGTCATCTTCATCATCATTCACTTCATCGATGGCTTTATCATCCATGGCGCCCAAGAAGAAACCCGGTGCCGCAGCTCACCCGTCCACCTCGAAGGCCCCTTCGCACACGGCCGCCGACGCCGTGGGGGCTACGGGGGCGCACGGGGACGTGGACGCTGCGGGGGATGTGGCCGGCGCAGGCGGTGTCATCACCACCTCCCCTATGGCCGAAACGGGAGCGGGAGGCACCGGAGAAGGACAGTGCCAACAACTTCCCAGCGGCCACGCTCCACAAGGTGCGGGTGGAGAGATCATCCTGTCCGCGCCTCTCCGCCCCACCAAAGGACGCAGCCACAACGGTGGCGCTCGCCCTGGGGTGAACCGCAACCCCCCGGCCACCCCCGCTGAGGGTGCGGCCAAAGGGCACGCGCCACCCTGGCACCGGCTGGCCAAGCCGATGCGCCAAACGGAGCCGCCGATCCCCAAGCACAACCATCTCGTCACCACGCCACCCTGGCAACTGGCTCACGGCGACGAGAGCACGGCGCTGCCACTACCGGCACCATCAGAAGCCAGGTGACGTTACGGTCTACATCGTCATCCATGCCGAGCACTGCTTCGGAGGCCATGGCACGGGCCTAACTCCTATTGAGATTTCCGCCGGTGGCCGATCAGATGGATAAGTGGAGAGCCACCATTCAAAGCCTGATTGATTTCGCCGAGGCAGGAGGATCACAGTGAGCGGGCTTGTCACGGCCTCCACAGGCGGTGACAACGGCCCGAGCCGCTGGCCGTACCGAAGGGGCCACCCCCACGGTGCAATCCCCTCCGCGGCAGCAAGCGCAGGGGCCGCAGCCAGAGCCATGCGGCCAAGAACTGGACGACGTATCGATGGCTTTGTCTGATCCTCGAGCATGATGAGACCAGCGGTGAGTCCTGGAAGACAGGCGGAGGGAAGACGTGCGTGCCACCATCGAACGATGCCACGAAACCCAACACCAGTCTGATAGGCGCAATGCCCCGATGTCGATGAGCCCACGCCCGGTGAAGGTGGGTACCTACCTTTTGAGGTTGGGTGCCCTGCATTCACTCGCGAGCTGCGGCAAGTCTGTTGGCCATCTACTCGCGCATTCAAGCCAGAAATACCAGAGAAGTACGATGGAAGATTGAACCCGGCATAGTTCTTGAGCATCTACACCATCGCCGTTCAAGCTGCCGGGGGAAGAGACAAGAAGGTGTTCACCAACTACTTCCCTTTGGTTCTCAAGCCAAATGTGAGGTCTTGGCTGATGCAATTGCCAGAGAATTCCATCTCGACCGGGGCTAACCTGTGCCATGAGTTTGTTGGCGCCTTCACGGGCGGCCATCAAGAACCAGGGCGGCCCAGCGACTTGCAACTCCTTCCGCAGAAAGAAGGAGAGAGTCTGCAGAAGTACATGCAGAGGTTCAACCGGGTGCACAGGAATATTCCAGACATCCACCCAGCAGCTGTGATAGCCACGTTCCAGTCCAACGTGCGCAACCGACGGATACGTTCTAAAATGAACGTTCGGTTGCCCAAGACTATGAATGAGCTATACACTCTGGTGGATAAGTGTGCCCGAGTAGAGGAGGGGAGACGACTCCCTGGTGAAGAAGATTGCATCGACATCGACTCAGAGGACGACGACGATGCCACCAACCAAAAGAAGAAGAACAAGAAGCGCAAGGATAAAGCGGTGATGACCGTTGAAGGATCGAGTGCACCTAATACCGGCAAGAAGGCCAAGACCGAGGTTCCCGGCAAGGAAGTTGTCGCGTGCACTGATTGCCGGGAAGCCGCGGCTGCCGAGAAGGCTGGGAAGAGTGATGGGCCGTACTGCAAGATCCATCGGACCAAGGGCCACGATCTTCAGGAGTGTCATCAGGTTGAGCAAGTCGTCAAGAAGCAGAGGGTTGAGTACGAGAAGTGTGATAAGGAGAAAGACCAAGATGGCGCTGGTGGGAAGGGCCGAGGCAGCAGAACAGGTCGCCCCGGCAAGGCTCCTCAGTAGCAGGGAAACCCGCCAAAGGCCATGAGAAGAAGGATTGTGAGGACGAGAGTGCTGAAGGAGATGAAGAGGAAACCAGCGAGCAGGAGTTCCAGAAAGCCACTAACGCCCTATGCATTGACGGGGGTGCATCCTTACATTCCTCTCACCGCCAACTCAAAAGATGGGCACGTGAGGTCAATGCCGTGGAGCCAGCGGTAGATTCTCGGAAGCCGCTCAAGTGGTCCCGCACACCCATCATCTTTGACGAGGAGGATCACCCCGACCGCACTACCGCAGTAGGGTGTTTGCCGTTGTTGGTTTCACCAACGATCCGCAACCTCAAGGTCACCAAGATGTTAGTTGACGACGGGGCCGAGTTGAATCTGATTTCTCCAAAGGTCATCGGCAAACTCCAGATAGCAGATGAAGAGCTCAAGGTTACTAGTACGTTCCAAGGGATCAGCCCCGGTAGGAGTCAACCTAAGGGGAAGATCACACTGCCGGTAACATTCGGGGGGGAGTTAAACTACCGGACTAAGAAGATCATGTTTGATGTGGTTGACCTCCCCCTGCGGTACAATGGAATCCTTGGTCGCCCTGCCCTGGCCAAATTCATGGCGGCATCCCACTATGCCTACAACACTTTGAAGATACCAGGGCCAATGGGCGTCATTTCCATTCCATCAGACAACAAAGACGCAATCATATGCATGGATAAGATGTACCGGGAAGCAGTCGCTGCAGAGGCCACGGAAGCCACTGCTCCCGCCAAGGAAAGCAAGAAAAAGAAGAAAGCCAGCAAGGATGCCAGCAAGGAATTCGGGAAGCGTACCTCTTCGGAGTGGGCTGCGCCTGTTGATGACTTGCCGGAGAGTTCCAATAGCAAGAGGTCTAAGGCTGCTGCACCCAATGTGAAGAAGGTCCCGGTAGGGCTAGCTGGCGCTGACGGTACGTTTACCATCAGTGCCACCCTCGCCGACAAATAGGAAAGCGTGCTTGTTGCCTTCCTGCGGGCGAATGTTGATGTGTTTGCTTGGCAACCATCTGGCATCCCCGATGTTCCCAGGGAGGTAATTGAGCACCACCTTGCTATCTGCCCACATGCCCAACCCGTCAAGCAGAAGGTCCGGAAGCAAGCTTTGGTGCGGTAGTAGTTTATTGCTGAGGAGATCAAGAAACTTGAGGCAGCTGGTCTAGTTAGAGGATTGTTGCATCCAACATGGTTAGCAAACCCAGTGGTAGTGCACAAGGCGAATGGGAAATGGAGGCTTTGCATAGATTTCACAGATCTGAACAAAGCATGCCCGAAGGACCCGTTCCCCTTGCCGCGCATCGACCAGATTGTGGATTCCACCTCCGGGTGTGACCTGCTTCCCTTCCTGGATGCCTACTCTGGATACCACCAGATCTTCATGTGAGAAGACCGCATTCATAACCCCATGTGGCACGTACTGTTTTGTACGAATGCCCTTCGGGTTGAAGAGCGCTGGATCCTCTTTTGCAAGAGCAGTACAGATTGGCTTTGAGTCCCAGCTGCACAGAAATATTGAAGCCTACATGGATGATATAGTGGTCAAAACCAAGGACAGAGTTACTCACATTCAGGATTTGGAAGAGACCTTTGCAAATCTATGCAGAATTAACTTGAAGCTGAACCTGGAGAAGTGTGTGTTTGGCGTTCCTTCCGGCAAGCTACTTGGCTTCTTCGTGTCCCATCAGGGGATAGAGGCCAACCCCGACAAGATCAAGGCTATCGAGCAGATACAAGCACCCAAGACATTTAAAGACGTGAGGCATTTGACTGGATGTGTTGCCATGCTGAGCAGGTTCATTTCCAAGCCCACCGAATGCGCCTTGCCTTTCTTCAAAATCTTGAAGAAGGCAGGACCCGTGGAGTGGACCCCGGAGGCGGACACTGCGCTACAAGATTTGAAGACCTACCTTTCCTCTGTTCCCACCTTAGTCGCTCCTAAACCACAAGAGTCATTGCTGCTATATTTAGCAGCGACCAATCAAATGGTTAGCGCAGCGCTGGTGGCACAGCGGGAGGTAGATGACACAGCAGTCGCCACCGCCGTCCCCTCTGGAGAGGAAAGTGAACCCGTCCCGGCAAGGTCAGATGCGGTTCAAGACAAAGAAGAGCAAGGCAGCGGAGACAGTTCCAAGATCACGGCAAGGAAGAAGGTGGTGCAGCGCCCAGTGTACTTCGTCAGCTCCCTGCTGCAGGGGGCTAGGTCGAGGTACTCTAGCATGCAAAAGTTGATTTTTGTCATCATGGCCTCAAGGAAACTGCGCCACTACTTCCAAGCCCACGAGATCACGGTTGTCACCCGCTTCCCCTTGCAACGCATACTCCGAAACCCCGAGGCCACTGGCAGGATCGTGGAATGGGCTTTGGAGTTATCCATCTTTGGTTTGAAGTTTGAAAGCATGTCAACTATTCAGAGCTCACTGGCAGAGTTCATTGCGGAGTGGACGCCGACCCCTGATGAAGAAGTACTGGAGACAGTCATCCCGGCAAGGAAGCGCCCCAAGAATGGATTATGTATTTTGATGGTGCCTTCTCCCTACAAGGTGCAGGAGCTGGTGTGCTTCTCATTGCTCCCACTGGGGAGCACCTTAAGTACGTCGTTCAAATGCATTTCCCCCGGGAGAAGGCTACCAACAATATTGCAGAGTATGAAGGGCTCCTTGCCGGGCTCAGAATTACAACAGAACTGGGAATCAAGAAGCTGATTATCCGCGGAGATTCACAACTGGTGGTGAGACAAGTGAACAAGGATTATCAAAGCCCATTGATGGAGGCATGCGTCGAGGAAGTGAGAAAGTTGGAGGAGCGCTTTGATGGATTGCAAACAGAGCACATGCCGCGTGCGGAAAACAGCATTGCTGATCATCTGTCAAAGTGCGCTGTGCAAAAACTCCCTATGGAACCAGGGACTTTTGTTCTCCATCTAACTCAACCCTCCGTATCCCCAGCAACAATGGCCAGCAAGAGGAGGAAATTGAACTCCGGCAAGCCTCTCCCGGCAGAGCTTCCTGAAGCCCCCGGCAGAGAGCTTGGCGGGAACAACTCCCCTTCGATCAGTGAGCGGCACCCTCCCACCAAATTACCAGTCTTTGCGGTCAAGGCATGCGCTCCCATCGATGGGGAGGTGCCGCTAGTCCTTGTTGCTGAGCCCTAGGCTCCAACTTTGGCGCGGCACATTGTTCATTTCCTCTAAACAGGAGAACTTCCCAAAGAGCAAGAAGAAGTTGAAAGAGTAGCCGGAGGGCCAGTATGTATCAGTTCGTTGACGACATGCTATACAGAAGAAGGCCCAACAGTGTGGAATTGAAGTGCATTTGCCGGGAAGAAGGAAAGGAACTGCTGGCAGAGATACATAAGGGTATGTGTGGCTCTCACATCGGATCAAGGGCCTTGGTTGGGAAAGCTTTTCGGCAAGGCTTCTACTGGCCCACAGCCCTCCAAGATGCAATTGAGCTAGTCACCAAGTGTGAAGCCTGCCAGTTCCACTCCAAGAATATCCATCAGCCTGCTCAAGCTCTCCAAACAATCCCTTTGTCATGGCCATTTTCGGTCTGGGGGCTCAACATCTTGGGCCCCTTCCCCCGTGCTACCGGGGGCTTTGAATTCTTGTTTGTCGCAATCGACAAGTTTACAAAGTGGCCGGATGTAGAGCCCATGAGAAAGGTGACCGCGCAGTCAGCTATCAAGTTCTTGAAAGGATTGGTGTACCGCTTCGGGGTACCTGCCCGAATCATCACCGACAATGGCACCCAATTCACAAGCCACGCCTTCATGCAATACGTTCATGCCCTCTGAAGCAAGGTCTCATTTGCCTCTGTGGCCCATCCCAAAAGCGACGGGCAAGCTGAGAGGGTGAACACTGAAGTGTTGCGAGGTCTTAAGACCAGAACTTTTGATCGGCTGCAGAAGTGCGGCAGGCGATGGATCGACGAGCTGCCAGTGGTTCTTTGGTCCCTCTGTACGGCACCAAATCGAGCTACCGGGCAGACTCCCTTCTCCCTAGTCTATGGGGCAGAAGCAGTTATCCCTACAAAACTCATATTCGGGTCTCCTCGAGTGCTTGCCTACGATGAAGTAGTTCAAGAATAGCACCGGCGTGACGACGCTGTGCTACTTGAGGAGAACCGTCTCCAGGCTGCTACGCGTGCTGCACGCTACCAACAAGCTCTGCATCGCTATCACAGCCGCAGGGTTCATGCCCGGTGTTTTGAGGAAGGCGACCTTGTCCTTAGGCTTGTTCTGTCCGCCAAGGGTGCAAACAAGTTGACGTCAAAGTGGGAAGGCCCTTACCGGGTGTAGGATCGAAAGTAGGTCTAGAGGGGGGTGATTAGACTACTTGACCAAATAAAAATCTAGCCTTTTCCCAATTTTAAGTCTTGGCAGATTTTAACAACTTAGCTCAAGTCAAGCAATCAACCTACACATGCAATTCTAAGAGTATAGCAGCGGAATGTAAATCATTGCATATGAAGGTAAAGGGAGGGGTTTGGAGAGGCAAATTCAATGTAGACATGGAGATTTTTGGCATGGTTCTGATAGGTGGTGCTATCGTACATCCACGTTGATGGAGACTTCAACCCACGAAGAGTAACGGTTGCGCGAGTCCACGCAGGGCTCCACCCACGAAGGGTCCACGAAGAAGCAACCTTGTCTATCCCACCATGGCCATCGCCCACGAAGGACTTGCCTCACTCGGGTAGATCTTCATGAAGTACGCGATCTCCTTGCCCTTACAAACTCCTTGGTTCAACTCCACAATCTTGACGGAGGCTCCCAAGTGACACCTAACCAATCTAGGAGACACCACTCTCCAAAAGGTAATAGATGGTGTGTTGATGATGAACTCCTTGCTCTTGTGCTTCAAATGATAGTCTCCTCAACACTCAACTCTCTCTCACAGATTTAACTATGGTGGAAAGAAGATTTGAGTGGAAAGCAACTTGGGGAAGGCTAGAGATCAAGATTCTTGTGGTTGGATTGGAATGTCTTGGTCTCAACACATGAGTAGGTGGTTCTTTCTCAGAAAATGAGTAGTGAAAGTGTAGGCACGTTCTGATGGCTCTCTCACTGATGGAGAGGAGGGTGGAGGGGTATATATAGCCTCCACGCAGAATCTAACCGTTACACACAAATGAGCCAACTCGGTCAGACTGAATAGGTAAACTCGGTGAGACCGATCCAGTCAAAAATGTGAACGTTAGGCTTTTCGGTGGGACCGACATGATCAACTCGGTGAGACCGATGAGCTAGGGTTAGGGCAAAACTTGATCTCGGTTTGATCAATTACTTCAACTCGGTGAGACCGATTTCAGTAATAAGCAAACAGAGAGTTGGTCAGGCAAACTCGGTGGGACCGATCGCTCCTTTCGGTGAGACCGAAACGTTACGAAAGGGAAACAGAGAGTTTGCATTGCGAACTCGGTGGGACCGATCGCTCATCTCGGTGAGACCGAAACGTTACGAAGGGAAATAGAGAGTTTGCAATCCTATCCTGGTGAGACCGAGATCCCTATCGGTTAGACCAAACTGATTATGGTTTCTGGCTATGGCTATGTCAAGTGAACTCGGTGGTGCCGGATAGATCAAATCGGTGGGGCCGAGTTTGACTTTAGGTTTAGGACATATTTGGATATGAGAAGATGGTTGAGGGCTGTGGAGCATATCACTAAGCATTTTGAGCAACTAGACCATTAAGCAACACCTCATCCCCTTTTAATAGTATTGGCTTTTCCTATGGACTCAATGTGACCTTGGATCACTAAAATAGAAATGTAGAGTCTTGAGCTTTTGCCAATATTTGTCCTTAGCATTTTGAGGGGTCCACATCTCTAGTCCATGCCATGCCAATCATTGAACTATCTGAAATAATCAACTTGAAAAGTTATTAGTTCAATGAGCTATATGTTGTTATGAATTACCAAAACCACCCAGGGATTAGTTGCACTTTCACCAGGTAGTACGAGTCACCAGACCTGGCGCAGTCCGTCTGGAGACCGGAGATGGCGTTCAATTGCAAAACTCATGGAACATTGAGCATCTCCGTAAGTTCTACGCGTAAGGCGCGGCTGTCGGGCCCTGCCCGGCAGCCACCCTTTTGTACAAGCTTTGCCGAAGTTGCATGTAACCCTTTGTACAAAGCCAGGCGCAGACCCTGAGCAACAGACAAATAAACGAAGCGCTGGGGGCCCCCCGAAACTTGCATGCATGCATAAGCATATCATGAGCATAGCATGATCATGTAGATGAGGTCGCATGTGGCATTGTTTTCATCTGCACTAAGTTGCAGGGTTCTTGCCGTGGACTTGATCCAGAAGAGAAGAAATGAAGACGAGCCTACGTGACGATCCCTGGCAGACCAAACAGATAAGTTCCTTGTTATCCATACATGTTCTGTAATTTGAAAACTTGTGCATATGAAAACCCCGCCACCTTCGAAACATAGGTGCTCCTACCCTTTGACTCGAATGCTGCTTCGGTCAGGATGGTCGCAGTGGCCTTTGGCGGAAAAGGTTCGGCGGGGGGCTGGTCCCTTTTTACGGTTTTTTGCCCGGCAGGCCTAGCCCCGCGGCAACAAACTGAGGGCACCGGCAGGATAGCCTGCTGGGGAAACTTGTTTACTTAAACGTATAGAGGCATTTCACCTCTGCATGGATATGGTACATGCACAAGTGCCCGGCAAAGCTTTTCTTTTTCATTAATATGCTGATAAGCAATTACAGATCTTACAGAACATAAACACGGATAAAGAAGTTTACATTATTTAGACTAAAGTTTGGTCGTTGCCTGCACATTTTAAACTGAAAAAAGATAACTGTCCCGTAATCCCTTTCTTGTCCCTCTCCTCCTAGGCACTATGGTGGGAAGAGAAGAAGAAGGGTGCGTGGATGAGCACTTCCGCTCCCCCTCACCCCCTCTTTTATAGACGTGCTGAGGCTGGGGGCTGATCCCTCGGCGGGTAACCGCCGCCCCTCTCCACCAATCCAGGAAGACCGGGCCCCTGCCATGATGCTCTCTCCCGCACCACACGCCTCTGTTACCTACCCCACTCAATGCATGTAGCATACGTGGCAAGGGATAAGAACGTGGTGGGAAGAGTGAATTAGCAGTTACTCACCCGTGCGTTAAAGTCATTCACGGGCCATTATAGGGATGGCCCCACTACAATTGGCGTTACATGACGTGCGGGAAAAATGAAAACTAACTCAATCTCAGATTAATGAAGAAGCAAAGAAGATCTCAAAGGGTGAGCTACCGCAGCCTCCCCGCCTGTGTACTAGACAGGGCCTACCCCGACGATGCTGGGCAGCGCATTCGGGCCAGGCCCGGGGGATCCTGTCGGTACAACAAACCCCAAGTGTGTTGCCCAGACTGTACACAGGCTCGAGAACAAGGTCGCAGTGTCCTAGAAAAGACCAAGAAGAAGAGATCAGCTCTTTGAGAAATCAAAGGGCGGATCAAGAAGACCAAGGCCAACCAAAGGAGCAAGATACCACTAAGGAAAAACCTCCCTTGCCGGGCAGGCAAGGCTGGCGGGGACGAGGTTGCCCTGAAGACAAGTCTCCAAATTGCCCCGGCAGGCTTGCCGGGGGCGCCGGGGGCGGATTACCCCGCCAAGGCTCCACCGCTCCACCTCACAACAACACAAGTCATCGATCAGTGCGGTGTCAAGCCCCCAAGTGGCTAAGTGGCCGCTATTTGGCACGTGGCGGCCACTTCTAGAGGAAATCACCTCCAAATGACACCCGTCCAAGGACGTGTCACGTAGGCAGGCGAGAAGGTGGTCGAACGGCACGGCAAGGCTTGCCGGGCTATGTTACGATGTGACACTAAGCGGCTCATTTAATGCGCGCTATCCTGTCTGCAGAGTTAGGTATGGTAGCACTGTTTGCTATCTAATCAGTACGCAATGACTGATTTGCCATTGTGGTGACCCCTTGATCTATAAAAGGAGGGCCATGGCAACCTTAGAAAGGATTCGGACCCTTGTACACTCATACGCGCGTAGTTGCTCTCGCCCCGAGGCGACCCTGCCGGGCTAGAGCGCTGCGTCTCCACCTCGGTCCTCTCATCAATCCACCAAAGCAGGAGTAGGGTTTTACGCCTCGCGGCGGCCCGAACCTAGGTAAAAACTGCCCGTGCGATCGCTGTCATGCTGCTCCGCACCCTCCGCTCTTTGTGCAATGCGTCCTTCCCCACTGCCGAACCACAAGGGGCCGATGGCCCCATAGGTGGCCGTGTTTTCCCACGACAATGTTGGCACGATGCGGCAGCCTGAGCTGACCGGCAAGAGGACCAGCAACAGTAGTGGTTGGGTTTGGCACATGAATCCCTTCAAGTGGTTGAGTGAAGCTTTGGAAGGCAGCATTGTCTTCGTGAACAGGCTTCTTTGCAGGCTCAGGATATATGGCTTCATGAGACATATCCACTTCAGGTAGAAAGACAACATGGTTGCACACTGAAGCTTGATAGTTGATGGTGGAGTGAAGCTTAATCAGCCGCATGACCCATGGAGCATAGAATTTAAGGCCAAACAGATCAATGCCTGAAGCTGCCAAATGGCGGATGAAGAAGTCTTGAGTATTGAATCTGATGCCATTGATGATGTAGAAGACCAATGTCTTCATAGTGCCTTCAATCTTGGCTTGAGGAGAATGCCCCTTAATTGGCCATAGAGTATGCCTCAGTATGTGATAGATAGTGCGGGGCAGATACTCGAGGTCATTGACATAGAACTCCTTGGGGTATTCAGCATCAACTGGCAATGGCTTCATCATGCTGATGACTCATGTTGAGCTCAGGCTTCTAGAAGATGCTCTGCAATTCTTGTTCATAGTGCTGACAACCTGGTTCATACAGATCACCAGGAGTGGGCAGGGAAGTGAGATCGATGATGTCTTGAGCTTTGGCTTCGTGATGTACATCACCTGACATCCACTCAAGGACCCTTGTCTTCGGATCCCTGTTGTAGCCTGATATATGGAGAGTGGCAAAGAATTGCAGCAGTAGTTCTTCATTCCAATGCTCCTTGTCGACGACAAATGGGAGCAAGACAACTTCATGGAAGCAGTCAAGAGCTTCCTCAAGGCAGGGGAGTCCAGCAATGGCATCGCAGCACAGGCGCTTGTGGGGAAAGATCCTGTCCTGGTTGTATAAGATGCAAGAGTAATAGCTTCACTGCTGGTGGCTCCAGAACCTGTCAGAGGAGATCTTTGGCTTCTTGTATGGATTCTTGGCCTAGTCAAAGAATGTGTTGTGCTCCCTGAAGCTGAGCACACTGAAGGAGCCTTGTGTGTTAATGGCACTTGGAAGCCTTGGCAACCTGGGCTTTGGCTTCTGCGTCTGAGGCCTCTGCTCCACATGATAGTCATATTGGGGACCAGGAGCAGCTGGAGGCGTCAGGATGGGCCACTTGACAGTCACAAGCTCACCACGATTGAACGCCAGTTCCATAGTGTGAGGTACAGGAGGAGCAGCAGCCACATCCGAGGTGGATGGCTGCACATTGTATTCAGTGGCATCATTGGTTTCGGGCTGCACATTATCTTCAGCCATGACAACATCATTGGCTTCATCAGTGGTGGTATTGGCAGCCGTATTTGCCGCAACTTCAGTGGCTTCAGGAATTGGGGGGTCTGGCACAAACACATCTTCATTCACAACTGGTACAGCGGTAGGGGGAATAACTTCACGTTCTTCTTCGTTTTCATCGGCTGATGCAGCCAGAATATCTTCAGCCTCTTTGGCTTCAGACTCTTGAGTAGTGACTGAAGGGATGGCTTCAGGGAACACTTGACGTGCTACTGAGCTTGTGGCTTGCCCATCCTCTTTAGGTATACTTGAATGGAGACCGAGGGCCTAGGGCCTCTGCGAAGCCTTCGGAAAGATGGCGACGCCTTTGGTGAGGGAGTGGTCTTCTCCATGTCTTCAGGAGTGTCTTGCGGGGTCTCAATCACGGGTGTAGTGACTTGAGCTGGTGGTGTGCGAGGTATGATTTCATGCAACGGGGAGTTGGGGTGTTGCTCTTCCCAGAACTCATCATGTGCGATTGGCATCATGGGACCGCCAATGCTTATCTGTTCACTGCTTGATGGAGCAGGCGATGATACCGGCTTGGGCATAATCTGGGGAAACTGAGGAAGGACTTCATCATCATCAACATTGTCTTCATGACCAATGTCTTCAGCTGCGGTGGAGTCAGCAGCTGGAATATCTTCAGACACATGAGCCTCTGTGGTAGCAGGCTCATGAACAACTAGGCTGCGCTCACGGTTGGAGGAAGCAGGTAGGGCAACAGAAATGGGGTTCAACAAGTAGTGGCTCTGGTGGTGCGGTTTGGTCCTTTCTTGAAGACCATGAAGGCTTAGTCTTCAGCTTCTTCTTGGGGGGAGCAGCATCAAAGGCTTCATGATGCTTTCGCTTCTTGGCCTCAGCCTCAGCCTGCTTAGTCTTCTTCCTTTCAGAAGCAGCTGATGGGACCTTTGGCTTCGAGCCAATCATGCTGGCAGGGAAGACAATGCTTGGTCTTTCCTACCGTGGAGCTTCGGTTTCAGCTTCAGCGGGCTTCTTCTTCTTAGCAGCCAGCTTGGGGTCAATGCCAAGACACCCAAGTGCTTTCCTTTTCAGAGCTTCATTATGAGCCTGAACACACTTTGCAGCATAGAGCTTGAGACGCTCTCTGGAGCCTTTGGCTACATCATGACGCTTTTGAAACTCAGCCTTGAGGTCAGCCATCATTTTCTTGAAATTCTGAACATCTGTGACGCTTAGTTTGGCCATGTGCTTCTTGAAGATAGCCTTTTCATGGTCAATCTTGTTTTTCTGCTCAATGACCTTTTGAGCAATGGCCAGCTCCTTGGCAATGTAGCCCTGAAATGCCACACTGATGCCAATCGGAAGCTGCAAATCATCGATGGTAAGGGATGTATCTTCAAACCATTCATCAATGAAGTTGTTGAGAATGTCAGCGTCAAACAGTGGCAGATCATTGAAGATTTTGGCTTCCTGTTTGCTCTTGATCAGCATCTCAAGGGCATCATCATCAATATCCTCATCGCTAATAGATCGATAATATGTTCATCATTGCGAAGAATGCTTGTTGGAGTAAGAGCTTGCCCTGAAATCTTCTTGGGCTTCTTGGAGGTGCGAGACAGGTCCTGGGACTGCACACTGGATTCAGGAGGTGCAGACTTCAGTGGCTTCACTCTTGAAGCTTTTTGTGCAGCAGAAGATTTTGAAGCCTTTGCTTGCTTCACAGGCTTTGGGGGCTCTGGACTTTAGCATGTTCCTCTTCCTCAGCAGCCTCTTCAACACTGGCCCTTTGCTTAGCGATATGTGTGAGAAGCCCATCAAGGCTGTTGAAAGGACCAATGAGATTCTGTTCAGCTTCATGGCTGCCATTGGGCCTTGGTCGAGCTGGACCCGGGTTGAAGTCAATCCTGAAGTCCTTCTTGTTCTGGACAGCAGAGTTCTTGGCATACTTGTAATTTTCTTCAAAGTGATTATCTTCTCGACACCATCTAAGGCTGGATGGGTCGGCATCTTCAGGCGTAGGGCCTCTGACCATGCAAGGAAAGAAGCTTTTGGCAATGGCTTCAGCCTTGGTCTTGGGATGTAGCTTCTTGTATACAATATCGGCCCATGGAGGCCTCACTGCATTCTTTTCAGCATATTCAAAAGTCACATAATGATACAGAAACCACTGTTCAGCCCAGTACCTATGAATCAATTGAACTCTGGACTTGCGTTCTGCATAGGTTTCATCAGGATCTAACTTGTACATTTCATATAGATCAGGAGGTAGATCCAAGGCAGTATTGTCACGGCATTGTCTGCCACCCTTCTTTGCTGATTTTCCAGAAGCCATTGGATTCAAACTGAAAGGCTTCACAACAGTGTTTGGCTTCAGGCGACTGGTCAGACAAGAACTAGCTTCAGGCGATTCAATATGATGCTGTAAGAAATCTGCAAATGAATGCAGACTATGAGAACCAAGGGATTCTCCCACGGACATGTACCTGTGACAGCATTAGAGATGTGAGGGAAGGGGAAGAGGTCATATGCATTCTCAGAAGATTTTGAAGATAAATCAGTTTGAAGACATTGACCTCATAGCGTGAAGACATTCACTTATCGATGTGAGTTGGTTCCAGATTTGTACGAATCCATGAATAAGTACAAGTGAGGAATCTAACTTGCTGTGATGTATAAGTGAACGTTCTTGCAAATTATGAGATGCAGAAAAGGAAAGATCCAGATTTGGAGGTGTAAAAACAACTTTTGGAAGATGTGGATAGTTCAACGGGTCAAATAAACGGTAAAAAGTAAGTTCTTATTTACCGCATGAAGAACTGCTAGACGAGAAGTAGGGAGGCCGAGCAGTCCAATCTCCCACGCCCTAACTTGGCGACGGAAGACACCTACGGCGGCGGGGGGGAAAGATGTCCACGGCCGGCGTGAAGACGACGTCGAAGAAGTCGCGGCAGCAAAGCACTTTGTCTCAGGCGACGACTGATGCTAGCGGTGGCGCTAGGGTTTGAGCGAGACGGCGAGGGGAGAGGAAATAATGACCGCAGGGGTGGAGTATTTATATGCAAGAGGGACAGCGCAGTGTAATTACTCAGGTGCCCCTGGCGGTTCACATCTGAAGGACACGTGGCAAGCATGCAATAGATTGAAGGTTGTGCCACGACCCCACGCGCGCTTGGTTTGCCGGGAGGTCGTTCCGGCTTCTCTGTTATTCAGGCAAAAAGGATAGAGATAATAAAAGCAGTTTTAATTGTGTGTCTCTGTATCTTCAGCTGACAAGGACACAGTGAAGACAATCGACACGTGTCAATAGAATGCATATGAAGAGACAGAGAGAATTTGAGAGATAAGCACAGAAGGGGTTGGGGTCCGATCACATTCACTCAGCGCAGAAAATGGCAACTTGAAGACATAGCTATAACTGAATGCTGTAGAGGACAGAACATATATATATATATAGATATCAGTGAAGACCAAGTTAAACAATGCGAAGATAAATTACGAAGACAAGGCAATGTTGAAGACAAACCAACTTTGAAGATAATTCAACTTGACGCCAAACAAAAATCTTCAAGAAAGGTTGGTGGTGGCGTTACCCACCGTATAGGAAGTATTAGACCCAGACATGGCGCACAATTATCATGGCGCTCCGAAGTCAAATTCCACATTAATGTATTCACACTCAGAGGGTATGTCTTCAGGAATTGAAGAGATACGTTACTTTGTGTGTTGCGCACCTAAGTCATCAAAATGCATAAGAGTTAGGATGTGTGTCCATTCACAGGACATTTCAGGATTCTAAGATATTTAGCTCACACCGCAGCTTGCAAAATCTTTTCTCATCCAAGGGCTTCGTGAAGATATCTGCCAATTGCTCTTCAGTGTTGACGTGAATGATATCAATGTCTTCCTTCAACACATGATCTCTGAGAAAATGATGACAGATCTGAATGTGCTTTGTCTTCGAGTGCTGAAATGGATTGTGAGCAATCTTGATAGCGCTTTCATTGTCGCAGTAGAGGGGCACATGCTTCATGTTGATGTCATAGTCCTTGAGGGTTTGCTTCATCCAGAGAAGCTGAGCATAGCAAGATCCAGTAGCAATGTATTCAGATTCAGCAGTGGAGAGTGATACACAGTTCTGCTTCTTTGAAGGCCAACAGACAAGAGATCATCCAAGAAAGTGACATGTGCCTGATGTGGACTTGCAATCAACCTTGTCACCAGCATAATCAACATCTGAGTATCCAACTGATCAAACTCTGAGCCCTTTGGATACCATAAACCTAGTGTCGGGGTGTGAGCCAAATATCGAAGTATTCGCTTCACCGTGAGGTGATGCGATTCCTTTGGTGCCGCTTGGAATCGGGCACACATGCAAACGCTAAGCATTATATCTGGCCTAGATACACATAAGTACAATAAAGAACCAATCATGAAGCGGTATACCTTTTGATCGAACTCTTTACCATTGTCGTCGGTGCCCAGTTGACCTTTGGTTGGCATTGGCGTCATGTACCCTTTGCAATCTTGCATTCCAAACTTCTTCAGGCAATCTTTGAGGTATTTTTCTTGTGATATGAAGATGCCATTTTTCTGTTGACGGATTTGAAGACCAAGGAAGAATTTCAGCTCACCCATCATGGACATTTGATATTGCTCTTGCATCATATGCCCAAACTCATCACTGTATCTCTTATCAGAGCAGCCGAATATAATATCATCCACATAGATTTGGCATACAAACAATTCTCCATCATATGTCTTCGTGAAGAGAGTGGGATCAAGAGAACCAGGTTTGAAGCCTTTGCTCTTCAGGAAGTCTTTGAGTGTGTCATACTAAGTGCGAGGTGCTTGTTTGAGGCCATACAGTGCCTTGTTGAGTTTGTAGACCATAACAGGACGCTTTGGATCTGCAAAACTAGGTGGTTGAGCTACATATACTTCTTCTTCAATTTTTCCATTGAGGAAGGCACTCTTCACATCCATTTGATACAGAAGGATGTTGTTGTGGTTGGCATAGGCTAACAGTATTCGAATGGCTTCGAGCCTAGCCACAGGAGCAAAGGTTTCATCGAAGTTAATTCCTTCTACTTGTGTGTAGCCTTGAGCAACGAGACGAGCTTTGTTTCTGACCACTTGAACATGTTCATCTTGCTTGTTGCGGTAGATCCATTTGGTGCCTATTATATTGTGCTTGCGAGGATCAGGACGTTTGACTAGCTCCCAGACATTGTTCAGCCCAAACTGTTGAAGGTCTTCTTGCATAGCTTGAATCCATTTAGGTTCCATGAAGGCTTCATCAACTTTCTTGGGTTTAGATATAGAGACAAATGCAAAGTGTCCACAGAAATTTGCTAGTTGTGTTGCTCTTGATCGAGTGAGGGGACCAGGTGCATTGATACTATCGATGATCTTCTCAATCTGAACTTCATTAGCAACCCTAGGATGAACAGGGCGAAGACTTTGCTCTTGCTGATTGCTATCTTCTTCAGTATCATCTTCAGACTGAGCATTGTCTTCACATGTAGTAGGTGGTGGGACGACAATCTCCTCTTCTGCATGTTCCTCGGTGGGTATGATTTCTCCAGTACCCATCATCTTGATAGATTCACTAGGGGAAGCTTCATCTAGCACATTTGGCAGGTGCTCTCTTTGTGAGCCGTTAGTCTCATCGAACCGCACATCTACAGTTTCAACCACTTTATAGTAAAAGAGGTTGAAGACCTTGTAGGTGTGCGAATCCTTTCAGTAACCAAGCATAAAACCTTCATGTGCTTTCGGTGCAAATTTTGAAGTGTGATGTGGATCCTTGATCCAGCACCTAGCACCGAAGACTTTAAAATAGCTTACGTTTGGCTTCTTACCAGTGAGTAGTATGTCTTCTTAAGAAATTTGTGAAGATAAACTCTGTTGATGATATGGCATGCAGTATCAATGGCTTCAGGCCAGAATTTTCTTGGAGTCTTGTACTCATCAAGCATCGTACGAGCCATCTCAATAAGGGTCCTGTTCTTGCGCTCCACGATGCCATTCTGCTGAGGAGTGTATGGAGCAGAGAGCTCATGAGTGATGCCCAATGTATCAAGATAAGTGTCGAGGCCAGTGTTCTTGAATTCTGTGTCATTGTCACTCCTGATGTGCTTGATCTTGATGCCATAGTTTGTCATGGCACGGTTGGCGAAGCGTCTGAAGACATCCTGCACTTCAGTCTTGTAGAGAATTATGTGCACCCAGGTGTATCTTGAATAGTCATCAACAATAACGAAGCCATAAAGATGTGCTGTGGTAGTAAGAGTAGAGTAGTGAGTAGGGCCAAATAAGTCCATGTGTAGCAGCTCGAAGGGGCGTGATGTAGTCATGATTGTCTTCGAGAGATGCTTGGCCCTAGTCATCTTCCCAGCTTCACAAGCACCACATAGATGATCCTTCTTGAACTTGATGCCCTCGATGCCAATGATATGCTTCTTCTTCACAAGAGTGTGCAAGTTCCTCATGCCAGCATGTCCTAGCCTTCGATGCCAGAGCCAACACTCTGAAGCCTTTGCTAGAAGACATACGGCAAGCTGTGGTCCTTGGGAGAAATCTACCATATACAGATCACCTCTTTGATAGCCTTCGAAGACTAGAGATTTGTTAGATTCCATAAGCACAAGGCAACGATATTTTCCAAATATCACAATCATATTCAGATCACAAAGCATTGAGATAGACATTAAGTTGTATCCAAGGGATTCAACAAGCATCACTTTATTGATGTGTTGATCCTTTGAGATAGCAACTCTACCTAAGCCCAATACCTTGCTTTTACCAGTGTCAGCGAACGTGATGTGGCTTTTTGTAGATGGACGTAGGGTTGAATCCATGAGAAGACTTCGATCACTAGTCATGTGGTTAGTGCATCCACTGTCCATTATCCACTCAGTAGCTTTCGGAGTCGTACCCTACAGTGCAGTTAGCGGGATAGGCTTCACCAAGAGTATTGTGAAGCATATACATTTGACGTACAAGCATACTATCAAAGTTAAGATTCTTGGATGGTATGATGGGATGCTCGTCAAGAAACCCAGGGACGAAATAAATGGTAAGACCATTTTGGCACTTAATCTTGCGTCCCACAAGATGTTTTAGGTCCCCAACATTGTCTTCAGAAGTCAGTGATTTCTGGCTGGAGACCTTTCCCTGCAAGAGAAGTTAATTCTTCTTAACCACCCACATCTTAAGGGGTGGCTTAGAAGCAATGAGTCTAAGTGCAGCATCTGAGAACTTTGGCTTTGGAGCCCTAGCAAATAGTTTTGCAGGAGGTGAATAGTAGTCAAAAGAATATGCAGAAAAGTTCTTTGATCTATGAACATAGCGGTTAGATGAAACACGCTCATATTCATGAGTCTGATGATAATTTCCCTGCAAAACATTGGCGTTAGGGTGACCTTGTGAGGTCCTCTGTCTGTATGAAGCCTTTGGGCCATATGAAGCCTTAGGTCTGGGGTTTGTCTTCTTCCCTGGTGGTGTCATGATGACATTCACAGTAAGCTTCTCAAGACAACTTTTGGGTACCCAGATCTTCTTCAAAGGTGGCCCATTCCTGCAGTTAGTACCAATAAACCTGGCAAACACTTCACCATTCTGATTCTTAAACAGCTTATAATTGGAGTCAAAGGACTGATCAATGATAATGGGGTTAGCACAAGTGAAGCCAGATAAAGTAGATGGATCTATTGAAGGACCCTTTGCAGCAACCCATGTGGTTTTGGGGTACTGCTCAGGCTTCCAGTAAGAACCATCAGCATTCATTTTCCTCTCAAAACCAACACCCTCTATCTAGGGTTTCGGTTCAGAATCAGTTTCTTGAGGACATCACATAGTGTCTGATGCCCTTTGAGGCTTTTGTACATGCCTGTTTCAAGCAATGTCTTCAACCTGGCATTCTCATCAGCAATAGTAGTGGTATCCTCAGAAGAGGGGTTAGTTACCACATCAACAGTTGAAGATATTGCAACATCAGAGGCAGTAGAACATTCAGCAATAGAGACAGCATTGTCATGCTCAAGGCATTTTAAACATGGTGGCAAAAAATCTTCCTGAGCGGAACTAATCTGTTGAGCGAGTAGTGAATCGTTCTCCTTTTGAAGATCTTCATGAGACGCTCTCAGTTTCTCGAGATCTTGCTTCCTTTGAAGATAATCATAGGAAAGCTTCTCATGAGTGGCTGAGAGGGTTTCATGATGACTTTCAAGTTCTTCGTACTTAACGCAAAGGGTTTTTATGTCTTCGATTAAGGACTGAGTTTGATTCATTTCCTCGTCCAACAGGTCATCGCTTTTGTCTAGCAATTTTTGAATGTGTTCCACAGCAGTTTGTTGTCCAGTTGCAATTTTAGCAAGAGTCTTATAGCTTGGTTTGGATTCACATTCAGAGTCATCTTCACTGGAGGTTTGAAAGTAAGCATCGCGTGAGTTTACCTTGGCACCTCATGCCATGAAGCAGTAGGTCAGAGCAGAGTCGTCCTCATCATCGGCTTCAGAGTCGGCGGCGTGACCATTGTCTTCAGTGTCGAAGATGGACTTGGTGACGAATGCCGAAGCTAGAGCCAGGCTTGCCACGCCTGAATCAGACTCCTCCTCAGACTCCACCTCTGCCTCCTCAGAAGCAGACTCCTCCTCTGAATCCATCTCCTTGCCAATGAATGCACGAGCCTTGCCAGATGAGCTCTTCTTGTGTGAGGAAGGCTTTGATGAAGACTTCGAAGAAGACTTTGAGGATTTCTTCTTCTTCTTGTCGTCAGAGTCATATTCCTTGCTCTTCTTCTTTTTCTTGGCTTCCTTATCCCATTGAGGACATTCAGATATGTAGTGACCTGGCTTCTTGCATTTGTGGCATGTTCTCTTCTTGTAGTCACGAGAGGAAGCCTCATCATTCTTGGAACTGGATCTTGAAGATTTTCCGAAGCGATTCTTCTTGGAGAACTTTTGGAACTTTCTCATGAGCATTGCTAGCTCTTTGCCAATGTCTTCGGGATCATCACAACTGCAGTCAGATTCTTCTTCAGATGAGGAAACAGCTTTTGCCTTCAAAGCACGAGATCGGCCATAGTTGGGGCCATAGATATCTCTCTTCTCAGATAGCTGGAACTCATGTGTGTTGAGCCTCTCAAGTATGTTAGATGGATCAAGATCTTTGAAGTCAGGGCGTTCTTGAATCATCAGGGCCAAGGTGTCAAATGAGCTGTCAAGAGATCTTAGTAGCTTCTTCACAATTTCATGCTTGGTGATCTCAATGGCGCTGAGTGCATGAAGCTCACTTGTGATATCAGTGAGGTGATCGAACGTGAGCTGGACATTCTCATTGTCATTTCTCTTGAAGCGGTTGAAGAGATTGCGAAGTACATCAATCCTTGAGTCTCTCTATGTTGAGACGCCTTCGTTGACCTTGGATAGCCAGTCCCAGACTAGCTTCGCAGTTTCTAGAGCACTCACACGGCCATACTGTCCTTTGGTCAGATGACCACAGATGATGTTCTTGGCGGTTGAGTCCAGTTGCACAAACCTCTTGACATCAGCAGCGATGACACCTTCACCGACTTTGGGAACACCAGTCCTGACGACATACCAGAGGTCGATGTCAATGGCTTCAAGATGCATGCGCATCTTATTCTTCCAATAGGGGTAATCAGTGCCATCGAAGACGGGGCATGCAGCGGAGACTTTGATTATCCCTACAGTAGACATAGCTAAAACTCCATGTGGTTAAACCGAATCACACAGAACAAGGGAGCACCTCGCTCTGATACCAATTGAAAGTGCTAGTTATCGACTAGAGGGGGGTGAATAGGCGATTTTTATGAAAGTCTTCAAAACACGAGGTCTTTGAAGACAGACAATCAAGTGGAACCTATATGATATGCAGCGGAAGATAAACTACACTAGACAGGCCATAGTCAAGTAAGCATTGTAATGAAAGCACGAAGACTAATAGCAGCTAGGTAATAGTCTTCACACAGTGAAGTCAAATAGATCAGACAAACAGGCAATGACTTCACGAAGACAAGTGAAATGTAAAGGAGGTAGAGGATAGAACCAGTAGCTTGGCGAAGACAAGAATTTGGTAGACCAGTTCCAGTTGCTGTGACAACTATACGTCTGGTTAGGGAGGCTGAGACTGAACTCAGAAGACCACGTCTTCACCTTATTCCCCTTGAGCTAAGGACACCCAGTCCTCGCCCAATCACTCTGGTAAGTCTTCAAGGTAGACTTCCAAACCTTCACAGACTCCGTTCACCGGTGATCCACAATGACTCTTGGATCCTCAGAATGTGACGCCTAACCGGCTGGAGGATACATAGTCCTCAAGTGTAACAAGTCTTCAAGTCACTCGGACAGAAAGACTTCAGTGATGCCCAACACTCTTTGGCTCTGGGTGTTTTGGGATTTGTCCTCGCAAGGATCTCTCTCTCAAAGGCTTCGGAGGTGGGTTGCTCTCAAACGCAAAAGTTGTGCACTATCTCTAAGCAGCCACCAACTTATGGTGTAGGGGGTGGGCTATTTATAGCAAGGAGGCAACCCGACATGATATGTCCGAAATGACCCTGGGTCACCAAGGAACCGACATGTGTCCAACGGTCGGATTTCAAACACACGCGGCAGCTTGGCTTGGGCTACAAGCAAAGCTGACTCATCCAACTCTGGATAAGATTTGCTCTTATTGTCTTCACTTGAAGACATAGGATTTTGGTTGAGCATCACGTCAGTCTTCTGACTTTGTTCACTTGGACCCCACTTAACAGTACGGTGGTTCCTATGACTCAATAAAGAAGACAATGAAACAACGAAAGAAACTATGTCTTCGCACTCCATAGTCTTTAAGTGAATGTCTTCACATGTCATTATCTTCGACGTGAATGTCTTCATGAACCACCATTTTCTTCAGTGTCTTCATACATTTTTAGGGGTCATCTCTGGTAGGAAAACCGAATCAATGAGGGACTACTACCTGTGTTATCCTGCAATTCTCACAAACACATTAGTCTCTCAACCATGTTTGTCGTCAATACTCCAAAACCAACTAGGGGTGGCACTAGATGCACTTACAAGAAGAATGGGAGCTGCAGCATGAGAACTCCCCTCCTCTGCCTTTATAGACGGCAGGAGGTGAACGACCACGATCCAAGAGTTATGGCACGGCACCCCACCCGCCCAGCTCCCCAGACATCATGGCACGAGAACCAAGGAGCCGCCCACTTTTTACAATGTTTTTATTATGGTCATAAATTTGACGTGACCAGGCAGCAACAAGACCAGACAACATGATCATGTTTTCCCAACAAGGGGCAGAGGGCACTGCATTTCTAGCCTTTGTGGTCTTTAGGCCCCACCCCCTCTGGCGAATCTCCATTCGTCGCGCGAAGGGCCTGGGCCCGGGGGCTTCACGGGTGTTCACAGATCCTAGGGAGAAGCGGCTCGCGGTGCAAGATCAGATCATCGTGCGTCAGGCAAAACAAAAACATAAGGAAAATACTCACGGAAAGATTCAAGAAGCAGACATCACATACATGTCAAAGAACACCAAAGTGTGTATTACAGGGATAAGCCCGGGGGCTCCAAAAATGACGGCCTAAGGGCCTTCGTCCTCCTTAGAGGGACCTAGGGTGGATACAGGGTCTACCGAGGCCTCCTCCTTCTCGCCCCGCACATACAAGCCTACAAGCTCCTCCGCGAAGCCCGCCACGGCGGCCCGAGAAGCCAGCGCCCGCAAAGATTCCTCCAGCGGTTGTAGCACATCGTCAAAAGGAAAGTCGACGTCGGGAAGATGGAGATTGGCAAGGACGCGCTCGCTGATCTTCATACCCAGCTCCCGACATTCCTCTTCGATGGTCTTCTCAAAGTCCTTCGCCGCTTCAGCCAGTTTATCGGCAAACCTCTCGAAGAAAGCAGCATAGCTGCCCACATTGTCATCTTGAAAGTTGATGGGGGCCATGATGGTCATGCCCAATGACCCGGCAGCCCTGGCAATACGAGTGTAGGCTTCCTTGAAGATCCCACACTGCGCCTTCCGCTGCCCTCCGAGCCGAAGTATCTCCTCTTCACGCTGAGAGTTGGACTCCACTAGCTTAGTGTTCACCCCTTTGAGATGCTCCAACTCATCCTACAGTTTCCCGCATCTCTCCTCAGCCACAGATCGTGTCCTATCGCTCTCAGCAGCATGGGACCTGGCCTCTTCAAGGGCTCCCCTCACCGTCTTAAGCTCTTTTTCCAGCAATTCACACTTGACGGCGAGGGACTGCTTCTCTTTAGAAAGATGTGAGGTCTGAAGCTCCAGCTCTTGCTCACACTCCACGCGGGCATCATCCCTCTGTTTTCGCAAAGACTCCTCCAGGGCCTTCGCATTCTTTGCCTCCAACGCTTGGCGCTCTCGCGCCAGCTCAGTGCCCTCCTTGTCGCGGGCCTCGTCGGTGGCATGCTCCAGGACCACCTTGGCCTCCGTCAAGGCTGAAGACACTTGCTCTCGGACCTCCTCGGCTTCCCACCTGGTGCGGGCAGTTTGGACTAGGAAAACAAGCCAAGCTCGGCCAAGGGATCGCCAGCTCTGTGCCAAGGCCACCTTCTCATTTGCCAGGTCGAATTTGAGATGGTCAACCGCCCGACGCATCGAACGAAGAAACCGGGCGGTAGACACACCGGCGCTGGTAAATCCTGTCGGGCCGAGCACCAGCCCCAACGCCAGGTGGAACTCCCTCATGGGAGGGGGTCCCTATTGATCTCCTCTACCACGGAGGCGGCCACGTCCCCTCTGCCACAGGCGGCATCTCCCGATGGACCTCTGTGTTCCACCAGGTTGGGAACACTCGTCGAGAGGCTGCTTGATACGTCTCCAATGTATCTATAATTTTTGCTTGTTCCATGCTGTTATATTATAATTCTTGGATGTTTTACAATCATTTTATAGAAACTTTATATCATTTTTTGGGACTAACCTATTGACATAGTGCCTAGTGCCAGTTGCTCTTTTTTGCTTGTTTTTTACTTCGCAGAAAATCAATACCAAACGGAGTCCAAACGCAGCGAAACTTTTTGGAGATTTTTTCTGGACCAGAAGACACCTATTGGGCCAAAGAAGTACCAGAGGGGGGTTCCGAGGGAAGCATAACCCACCTGGGCGCGCCTGGGGGCCCAGGCGCGCCCTGGTGGGTTGTGCCCACCTCGGTCGCCTCCCGCACCGCCTCTTTGCTCTATAAATACCCCGAAAATCCAAAAACCCTAGGGGAGTCAACGAAACATAATTCCAGCCGCCGCAAGTTCCAGAAACTCCAGATCCAATCTAGACACCATCACGGAGGGGTTCATCATTCTCATTGGTGCCTCTCCGATGATGCATGAGTAGTTCATTGTAGACCTACGGGTCCGTAGTTAGTAGCTAGATGGCTTCCTCTCTCTTTTTTGATTCTCAATACAATGGTCTCTTGGAGATCTATTTGATGTAACCCTTTTTTGCGGTGTGTTTGTTGGGATCCGATGAACTTTCAGTTTATGATCAGATCTATTTATCCATGAAAGTTATTTGAGTTTCTTTGATCTCTTATATGCATGATTACTTATAGACTCGTATTTCTTCTTCGAATCTTTGGTTTTGTTAGGTCAACTAGATCGATTTTTCTTGCCATGGGAAGAGGTGCTTTGTGATGGGTTCGGTCGTGCGGTGTTCTTTCCTAGTGACAGAAGGGGCAGCAAGACACGTATTGGTCGTTGCTATTAAGGATAACAAGATGGGGTCTATTCCTACATGAATAGATCTTGTCTACATCATGTCATCATTCTTATTGCATTACTCCGTTTTTCCATGAAATTAATACACTAGATGCATGCTGGATAGCGGTCGATGTGTGGAGTAATAGTAGTAGATGCAAGCAAGAGTCGGTCTACTAATCTTGGACGTGATGCCTATATAATGATCATTGCCTGGATATCATCATAATTACTTGAAGTTCTATCAATTGCCCAACAGTAATTTGTTTACCCGTCGTATGCTATTTTTCTCGAGAGAAGCCACTAGTGAAATCTACGGCCCCCGGGTCTATTCTTTATCATATTTGCTTTGAGATCTATTTTTATTTGCTTTTGTTTTCAGATCTATTATCTTTAAAATCCAAAAATACCTTGCTGCACTTTTTCTATATTTATTTTATTTTGTTTTACCGAGAGATCTATTTATCCAAAATCATACAAACCAATCTATCTTTTACCCATGAAGGATTGACAACCCCTCTTACGCGTCGGGTTGCAAGTATTTGTTCTTTGTGTGCAGGTACCATTTACATAGTGTTGCTTGGTTCTCCTACTGGTTCGATAACTTTGGTTTCATAACTGAGGGAAATACCTACTGAAGTTGTACTGCATCATCCCTTCCTCTTCGGGGAAATACTGACGTGGATACGAGCCATCAAGAAAGGATTTCTGGCGCAGTTGCCGTGGAGGATCAAGTCAAGATAGTCTCCCGTCAACTCGTCGATTTCTGGCGCCGTTGCCGAGGAGACATCATCAACATCTATCAAGTTCCTAATCATAAATCTCATCTCCTTGCAATTTACATTATTTGCCATTTGCCTCTCGTTTTTATCTCCCCCACTTCACAAAAATTTGCCGTTTTATTCGCCCTCTTTTTCGTTCGCCGTTTTCTCGTCAGATCTGTTTTTGTGTGCAATCTTGTTTGCGTAGTCATGATGACTCAAGAGAACACCAAGTTGTGTGATTTTTCCAATACCAACAACAATGATTTTTTTAGCACTCCGATTGCTCCTCCCGCCACTAGTGCAAAATCTTGTGATATTAATGCCGCTTTGTTGAATCTTGTTATGAAAGATCAGTTTTCCGGTACTCCTAATGAGGATGTCACGTCCCATCTTAACACATTCGTAGAATTATGCGATATGCAAAAGAAAAAAGATGTGGACAATGATATTGTCAAGTTGAAATTATTTCCGTTTTCTTTGCGAGATCGTGCAAAAATTTGGTTTTCTTCTTTGCCTCGCAATAGTATCGATTCTTGGAATAAATGCACAGATGCTTTCATTACTAAGTATTTTCCGCCCGCGAAAATTATTTCCCTTAGAACTCAGATCATGAATTTTAAGCAACTTGAGCATGAACATGTTGCACAATCTTGGGAAAGAATGAAATTGATGCTAAGAAATTGTCCTACTCATGGTTTAAATCTTTGGATGATCATACAAAATTTTTATGCGGGATTGAATTTTGTTTCTAGAAATCTTTTAGATTCCGCCGCGGGTGGTACTTTTATGGAAATTACTTTGGGTGAAGCTACTAAATTGCTTGATAATATTATGGCAAATTATTCACAATGGCATACCGAAAGAGCACCTGCTAGTAAAAAAGTTAATTCGGTTGAACAAATTAATTCGTTGAGTGAAAAAGTTGATGCTCTTATGAAATTGGTTGCTAATAAAAATGCTCCTATTGATCTTAATGATCTGCCTTTGTCTACTTTGATTGAGCAAAATAGTGGTTCCCTAGATGTGAATTTTGCCTCGCGAAACAATTTTAATAACAATGCTTATAGAGGTAATTTAATACTATTCCTTTTCCTAGAAATTCCTCTAATAATTATGGTGGTTCCTATGGTAATCCTTCTTATAATAATAATAGGAACACCTCTGATCTTCAGAATAATATTAAAGAATTTACCAATGCTCAAAAAGTTTTCAATAATACGATAAAAGAAAAGTTGAATAAGATTGATGATATGTCTAGAAGCATTGATAGAATTTCTCATGATGTAGAAAATCTCAAGTTGAAAATTTTTGTACCCAAAGTTGAGGAATCAATTAAAGCTTTGTATGTTTCTATAGATGAAAGTAAGAAAAGAACTGTTATACTTAGAGCTAAAAGAGAATTTTTGGAAAGAGTGTTTTCTAGTGATTGCTTTCATAAAAATGATGAAGATCTTAAAGTACTTGGTGTTTCTTCTATTGATTCCTTATTTAGTAAAATTAAAATTGATGATAAAGGGACTGAAGAAGAGTCAAATTTAGTTAGAAGGCGTCCCGATAATTTGGAGGGTGAAAATCTTGATGAAAAAATTGATAAAAGTAGGATTGGAGAGGTCAAAACTTTAACTAGTGATGTGCCCACTCTTTTGGATTACAAAGAATTTAATTATGATAATTGCTCTTTGATTGATTGTATTTCTTTGTTGCAATCCATGATTAATTCACCCCATGCTTATGAACAAAATAAAGCTTTTACTAAACATATTGTTGATGCCATGATGAAAGCTTTGGAAGAAAAGTTGGAATTAGAGATCTCAATTCCAAGGAAATTACATGAAGAATGGGAACCTACCATCAAAGTTAAGATTAAAAATTATGAGTGTTTTGCTTTATGCGATTTGGGTGCTAGTGTTTCCACAATTCCGAAGTCTTTATGTGATGTGCTTGGTCTTACCAATATTGAAGAGTGTTCTATAAATTTGCACTTGGCGGATTCTACTATTAAAAAGCCTATGGGAAGAATTAATGATGTTCTTATTCTTGAAAATGGGAATTATGTGCCCATAGATTTTATTGTTCTTGATATTGATTGCAATCCGTCTTGTCCTATTATACTTGGTAGACCGTTTCTACGCACTATTGTTGCCGTGATTGATATGAAAGAAGGCATATTAAATTTCAATTTTTACTAAGAAAGGGAATGGAACACTTCCCTAGAACAAGAATTAAGCCACCATATGAATCAATCATGAGGGCATCCTATGGATCTAGAACTAAAGATGTCAATACTTAGATCTATGCTTTATGCCTAGCTAGGGGCATAAAACGATAGCGCTTGTTGGGAGGCAACCCAATGAATAAAATTTATTTTTGCCTTTTTCCTTCTGTTCTTGAGTGTTTGCACAATTATGCCTCTGTATGATTGTGTTTTTTTATGTTTTAATTAGTGTTTGTGCCAAGTAAAGCCTTTGGGATAGCTTTGGTGATAGTTGATTTGATACTGTTGAAAAACAGAAACTTTTGCGTCCAGTAAAATAGTTGTCTAGATTTACAGCAGCGACTAAAAATTCTGAATTTTTTACAAAAGATTTATATACAAATTGCCTCTGTTTTCCTAATTTTTTAGAATTTCTGGAGTTAAATAAGTAGGACTAAAATTCGTGTCTTTACAGACTATTCTGTTTTTGACAGATTCTGTTTTCTTTGCATTGTGTGCTTATTTTGATGAATCTATGGATTGTATCGGGGGGTATAAGCCATGGTAAAGTTAGAATACATTATATATAATGCAATAAAAAAATTTGAATGGGTTTTCTACAGTACTTAAAGTAAAGATTGGTTTTCTTATACTAACGGATCTCACGAAGGTTTTGTTGAGTTTTGTGTGATTGAAGTTTTCAAGTTTTGGGTGAGATCACGATGGATGAAGGAATAAGGAGTAAGAAGAGCCTAAGCTTGGGGATGACCATGGCACCCCAAGGCAATATTCAAGGAGAAACAAGCAGCTAAGCTTGGGGATGCCCCGAGTGGCATCCCCTTTTTCTTCTAACGACCATCGGTATTTTACTTGGAGCCATATTTTTATTCGTCACATACCATCAGTTTTGCTTGGAGCGTCTTGTATTATATGAGTCTTTGCTTGTTTTGCTTTTTAGTTTGTGTCAAGTATCCTTACTGAACACACCTATTTGAGAGAGCCAAAATTATGCTATGATTTGTTAGAATTGCTCTTTATGCTTCACTTAAAAAAAATCGAGCTATGGAATTGCTCAGTGCTTCACTTATATCTTTTTGAGCACGGTGTGCTTTAATATTTTTTAATAAATGCTCTCATCCTTCACTTAGATTTATTTGAGAGTTAGTAAATTCTTGGAGAAATTCTCACATGCTTCACTTATATTATTTTGAGGGATGAAAAATTTTATGCTCATGTTCTTCACTTAGATTTGTTTGAGCTATCAAAAGCAACATATGAAACTAGTTCCAAAGTGATAGATATTCAAGAGGGATATAATAAAAAAATTCATGAAGATCATTGGACAAAATAAACTTGATTCTTTGTAATAGTTTTGCGATGTGATGATAGTGATATGTGAGTCATGTTGGTGAGTAATTATGCTTTAGTAAGAATATTGGTGTTAAGGTTTGTGATTCCCTATGCAAGCACGAAAGTCAATAGTTATGCAATGAAATTACATCCTACTTGTGGTGCATTATTCGGTGTTAGTTATGCTTAATGCTCTCTTATGTGATTTTTTGTTTCTGGGTTGGATGCTTCTCAATCTTTTTGCTAGCCTTCACTTGTACTAAGTAGGAATACTACTTGTGCATCCAAAATCCTTAAACCCAGTTTTGCCACATGAGTTCACTATACCCACCTATATGCGGTATTTTCATGCCGTTCTAAGCAAATTTGTATGTGCCATCTCTAATTTTCAAAATAATTTTCCTTTTTGTGTGCTCATACCACTCATAAAACGGTAGGGGGTGGCTGATAATTTTCCATGCTAGATGTGTTATTCTCAAGATGAGTGTTTATTCACATGTCATTGCGTGAGAGTACGGCAAAGGTATTAGGGATGCCTTGTCCCAAAATGAAAAATGAATTTACTTTATGTTGTCAAATAATAAATTCCTTGGAAAGTGTTGGTATGGACGGCACCCGTGGATACGGCTAGCCGTGGAATGTGAAAGTATGGTGGAAAAAGGAATAAACTTCACTTTCTGTTTGGGAACGGCCTAAGATATATCTAGCATGGAAAGTATTGGGAACTACTCAATCATTTTCGTTGACAGGAAAAGCATGCCACCCAAAATGTTTTATCTCTATTTTTTCGCTTTGAGCTCTCGCACCTCTACAGATCCCTACTTCCCTCTGCGAAGGGCCTTTTTATTTACTTTATGCAATTTTTATTTTTATTTGAGTCTCCATCTTCACTTATAAAGCACCAACTAGGGGGCGCTATGATCGTACTTGAGCATTGGGTGTAGCTAATATGCGAGTGTGTTTCATGAATGGATCAATGATTGAGCATGATGGGCTAGGGATAACTTTCTTTAGTGTTGATATTTTGAAAGACATGGTTGCTTGTTGATATGCTTGAGTATTGAAATCTTCATGTCAAAACTAGACTATTGCTTTGAACCATATAAAAGTCCAAATGAGCATGCTATAAAAGAAAAGAATATGTGATGAACATGTTAGGCAGCATTCCACATCAAAAAATTTGTTTTTATCATTTACCTACTCGAGGACGAGTAGGAATTAAGGTTGGGGATGCTGATACGTCTCCAACGTATCTATAATTTTTGCTTTTCCATGATGTTATATTATCATTCTTGGATGTTTTACAATCATTTTATGGCAACTTTATATCATTTTTTTGGGACTAACCTATTGACATAGTGCCTAGTGCCAGTTGCTGTTTTTTGCTTGTTTTTTACTTCGTAGAAAATCAATACCAAACGGAGTCCAAACGCAGCGAAACTTTTTGGAGATTTTTTCTGGACCAGAAGACACGTGTTGGGCCAAAGAAGTACCAGAGGGGGGCTCCGAGGGGAGCACAACCCACCTGGGTGCGCCTGGGGGCCCAGGCGTGCCCTGGTGGGTTGTGCCCACCTCGGCTGCCTCCCACACTGCCTCTTTGCTCTATAAATACCCCAAAAATCCAAAAACCCTAGGGGAGTCGATGAAACACAATTCCAGCCGTCGCAAGTTCCAGAAACACCAGATCTAATCTAGACACCATCACGGAGGGGTTCATCATCCTCATTGGTGCCTCTCCGATGATGCGTGAGTAGTTCGTTGTAGACCTACGGGTCCGTAGTTAGTAGCTAGATGGCTTCCTCTCTCTCTTTTGATTCTCAATACAATGGTCTCTTGGAGATCTATTCGATGTAACTCTTTTTTGCGGTGTGTTTGTTGGGATCCGATGAACTTTAAGTTTATGATCAGATCTATTTATCCATGAAAGTTATTTGAGTTTCTTTGATCTCGTATATGCATGATTACTTATAGCCTCGTATTTCTTCTTCGAATCTTTGGTTTAGTTAGGCTAACTAGATCGATTTTTCTTGCCATGGGTGTGACGCCCCCGGCTTAATTGTGCACTAACCATACATGCAAATGCACACGATCAAGCCTAAGGACTCACTTGAAGATATCACAACACAACTCTAAAACATAAATAAAGTCATACAAGCTTTATATTACAAGCCAGGGGCCTCGAGAGCTCGAATACATAAGCTCGCCTACAAGCGTCAGTGGAAGCATCAGTTATCTGAGTACAGATATAAAAGATAAAACTGATAAGCCTTTAAGAAGGCAGGGCAAAACAAAACACTACGATCAAAAAGGCGCGTGCCTCCTGCCTGGGACCCTCCGAACCTACTCCTGGTCGTCGACCAACTCGAAGTAGTAACCACCCTCGGGGTAGTAGTAGTAGTCGTCGGCGGGGGCAGCTGTCTCAGGGGCTCCGTCATCTGGTTGCATCAAACGGATATGGGGAAAAGGAGGAAGCAAAGCAACCGTGAGTACTCATCCGAAGTACTCAGCAAGCAAGGATCTACACTACATATGCAACATTATCAAAGAAAGGTTGTATATGTGGAATGGACTGCAGAAATGCCAGAATAGAGAGAAGGCCTAGTCCTATCGAAGACTAGCATCTTCAGCGGTCTTGCAGCATTAGAAGAGTGTAGATTAGCACAGTAAAAGTAGTAGTAGCATTAGGTATCAACCTCAGCCAGAGATCCTTTCTCGACTCCCTACGAGAAAGCAATCCCAGAGCCATACTATCCATTTCTCATCACAAGTATCCAGTTCTAGTTGTATCAATCGGGATACAACTCCAAGCGTCCGTTACCGAGGATCCGGCTATTCGAATAGATTAGTTCTTCCCAGCAGGGGTGCACCAACTTACCCACCACGCTCGCTTAACTCCGGCCGGACACACTTTTCTGGGTCATGCCTGGCCTCGGCCAAACGACACACCACAACCCTACCTAGAGCTCAGCAGAGAGGTCCCCGTCGGTCTATATCCTAAGCTCTCAGGGGTCTTGGGCCATCGCCCTGTGCACTTCGGGTCGTTGCGAGCAGGGCGAATCTCGGTACCACCATTACAGGATGGCGCCAGCCCAGCCGTGCCGCGATGTTGAATTGGACGTCTGACAGAGCTTTCGGCTGATGCCATGATGCAGAGTGCCCATAACTTTTCCCGCATGATGGTTAGTGCTATCGGGCCAGAGGCCCACTCGGATCAAATATCCAAATCATTAGTGTATTGGAAGCACGGTAACGAGCAGAGACTCACGATCGATGTGACCCCGTCGCCTCGTCTCGAGGACTTGCGGCAAGGGCTAAGAATGACCAGCCACGCCCCGTAATTATCTCTCGGGTACCCTCCAGGTCAACCCGACTTCCCATCACTCGGGGGTACCCCTCAGGGCCGACCCGATGTCATCATGGTTCTGTGTTAAGTCAAAGTAACCGTGTGTCCAAACACCAGGGGAAACATGAGGAATCGCCCTCGATGGATTCCACCTAATGTAGTCGTCAAGGTGAACTTAGGAGGAATCACCCTCAAGGTTCACACTTGAAGTGCTGCCCGACAGAGTCGTATCGGGGGTGGTGAAGGAGGAATCACCCTCGATGACCACGACCAATTAACTACCCTACAAGGTTAACATCAGAAGTGCTGACGAGGTATCACCCTCGGCACTCGATAGTAACCCAGTAGTGTCGTACAACTAAGGGGGGTGATGTGCGGTGCCGGGGCCTGGTTATCGATCACGTTGATCGAGTCATCTGATACTCCAGCGGGGGCAACTGGTTCAAAGTGGGGTCTCTGGTGGTTCTCTATCCAGCCTATACTAAGCAGTTTAGGATAAACAGGTAGGTATCAACAGCAGTTACAAAAACAGGCTATGCATCAGAACTAGGATAAACAGTAGCAGCAGCAATTTCTAATGCAAGCATAAGAGAGAAAGAATAGGCGATATAGGCATGCTCAAGGGGGGTGCTTGCCTGGTTGCTTTGCAAACACCAACGGGTCTTCGACGAGGTAGACGATCATCGGGTCATCATCGGTCTCGGGGTCTATCGAGAGAGAAGAGGGGGGAAGAAACAATAAATAAAGGCAGACAAATGCAATCACAGAAGCATGGCATGGCAGCACGTTATTCGAGAGGTGCCCTAATGCAGTACTGCGCAAGTTAGTGGGAGCGGGAAATTATCCGGGAGTGTTCTCCCAGCTCCGGGTGATTATCGGACAGATGAAACGGAGGAAAAAGTTCCATGTTCATCATGCTAGAGGCATGTGACAGGTATGAGGAGGGCATATTCGGATTCGTCTCATCGTTCTGAGCAACTTTCATATATAAAGTTTTTCGATCTGAGCTACGGTTTAATTTCTATGAATTTCTAAAGATTTAAACAATTCCTAGATTTATTTTAATTAACAGAAATGCATTATTGCATCAGCATGATGTCAGCATGAGGTCAGCAGGTCAACCGCAGCTGTTCAGTTCAAACCTGACAGCAGGGTCCCACCTGTCATAGACAGAGCTATTAACAGGGGATTAAATCTAACTAATTAGGTTGATTAGAGGGTGGACCCCACACGTCAGTGACTTGTTAGATTAACTAATTAATCAACAATTTTAATTAGCAATTTTAATTATATTTAAAAATGTATTAAACTAGTGAGGCCCGCATGTCAGTGGGCCACGATGCCCAGTCAGTAGTTGACCCAGTCAACTGGGTCAACTGGGGCCCGTGGGGCCCAGCGACAGTGGCTCCAAGGTGGGGCCCGTGGCTGCCACGTCGGCCGCCGGCCGCCGGAGCTCTCCGGCGAGCCCGAGCATGGCGAGCAACTTCGGCGAGCCAGGAATTCTCCTGTGGTGCACCGTTTTGCGTGGGATTTGGCTTGTTCGATCGTGCGCTCTGAGCCGCGTCGATCTACGATGGTCTCGACGACTGGGTTTGCCGGAGCAGAGTGCTACGACGTCGCCGGCGGCGGGGTGTTTCGGGCGATCTACGGAAACGCGGCTGCGGGGTGAGTTCGAGCGCGCGATCTAGCTAGGCGGGACCTACGCGGTGCAGCGAGTCCATCTGGCACAAGCCCGTGACCATTTGGTCGTCGGAATGGTGCCGGCGACGAGCTTTACGGTGGCGAGCTCGGGCTAAATGAGGACGACGGCTAGAGACAGCAAACGGCGATGAAAGAGGGAGAGGAGGAAGCGGAGGCTCACATCGAGCCTGCAGATGTGCGAGAGCGTGCTCGAGGAGGGCTCGAGGCGGCGAATCGGCACCGGAGATGAAGACGACCGTGCGGGGAAGGCGAGCTCGGGGAGGTTGATGTAGCAGCGCCGAGCTCCAATGCGTGGCGTCAGGCGACGTAGTGGAGGATGGGGAACACGGCGGGCATGGCGGAGCGATGATCGGGGCACGGTGGCCGCGGGATCGACGACGGTGGCGGCGGCCACTTTCGGACGAGACCAAACGAGAGCGAGGGAGGGGATGAGAGGGGTATCTGGTGGGCTAGGGTTTCGAGGGAGTGTGAGAGGGGCTCGGGGAAGCACTTAACGGCGTCGGGGAGCCGCGGGATGTGCGACACGGCGACGATCCGCGCTCGGGCGCGCGCGCTAGGCGACGCGTGCGGGAGATGGGAGATGACCCGCTGGCGGGCTGGGCTGGCTGAATGGCCAGTGTAGCACTAGGCCAGTAAGTGCACAGTGTAGTTAGGTCTTTTTCTTTTTATCTAGTTTCCTTTTTTCTGTTTTCAGTTTTCTTTTCTGGTTTCTAATTCTTTTGGCTACTAAACAATTTTAGTTAAATGTGAAACCTAGTACATAAATGCAGTGCAATATTCCAGGCCTGCACAAAAAGTTTTTGGTCATTTGGAAATGTTTAAGCATTTAATTATTTTGAAAAGGCCATTTTAATTGCTGTTGGACCGTTTATTAATTTCCTAGGAATTTATTTGTGAGTAAATTGAAGTTGGTTTCAACTTGACAATTACTTGTTGAATATTTGCAAAATTATGAACACTTTAGTTTTTGCTGTTTGAAGGAATAAATATTTGACTTTATTTCAAGTATGAATTTGAAGTTGGATTTGGGACAAGTGGCATTTTGACTTAGTGAAATATGATGACATGGCACATTAATTAGCTTGATGACAGGGTTAACATTTGGGGATGTTACAAATCTCCTCCACTACAAGAAATCTCGTCCCGAGATTTAAGTGGGGAAGTAAAGGGGTATAGGGACGGAAGTCTGGAAGGTTTGGCCTCCGATACTTGCCTCAGGGAGGAAGGCTTAGCAGCATCTGGAAACACGTCAAGAATGATATAAGGAGGTCCAACAAGTTTCAATCAGGCAGGCATCCAGCTGATGCCTAAAACAGATGATAAAGGGGTTTCAGAGCAACGAGGCATAATGTTGCATCTAATACTGGAATGAAACATGGTAAGGAAACTAGCTCGTGAATTACATACGAAGCCAGGTGCAAGGAATACTTCGGAATCAAGGTTGTCCAGTGTCGGGGCACGACACCTATGGGATCCCGAGAGATCCCTTTACGATTCGGCGGGGGGGGAGGTATACGCAAAGAGCAGAACCAGTGATCGACGCGGGAAGTTTTTACCCAGGTTCGGGCCGCTGATCAGCGTAAAACCCTACTCCTGCTTTGTGTTCTTATTGATGTTCTTGAGCCCAGCCTTCAGGAGCGCTCGCAATGAACAGTGCATTCAAAGAGCAGCTACGCATGCAGAATGGGCCAGAAGTTCTCTTCCCCTGTAGCAGTTGCCTTGGGCCTCCTTTTATATGTTCAAAGGGGTCTCCACAGTGGCAAAATGTACATACATTGAGGTGTAAAGTAGCTACAGGGTATCATACCTAACCCCTGACGGATTAGGACGAGCGCATTTAATGCACCATGAGGTGTCCGTTTAGGTGTCCTCACTTTCTTGGGGATGGAAAAAGGGGCCATCCCATCAGCACCACTTAAGCTCTCCTCCACTGGCATGCCGCCACGCATCCATGGAAGGAGCCAGAATGTCAGACTCGTCACTGTGCCGAAGCGGTGGCACAGTGGCAGAATCGCGCCAGGCGCCGATCCTTGCCGGGCACCAATCCTTGCTGGGCGCCAGGGCTTGCCGGGCGCCGAGCTTTGCTGGGAACTAAGCCTTGCCGGGCGCCGAGGCTTGCCGGGTTCCACGGGCCATCCCGGCAAGGATCTTGCCGGGGAGGCTGGCCTTCGATTACCAGCTTTGCTTATTTACTGATTCTCAGATCTCTGACTTGATGATTTCCTTGATGACTTAAATCGACCTCGAGCTGATCCCGGCAAGCCTTGCCGCGAGGACGGCTACAACTGCCCGTGCACAAGTAAGGGGTACTAGTGGCCCAATACTTAGTACACCGACAGGAGCCCCCGGGCCTGGGCCATACACGAGTGCGAGGCGTTGTTGGGCTAGGCCCAAACAGTGCACGGGCACGCGTGGCAGGGAATTAACTGCTCGTAAAGATCTTGTTTTACTGTGCCCCCACTACGCGCACGAAGCGCGCGATGTGGGAAGTGTGCCAAAAAGGCTGCAAACTGTTTCGCGCCACAGAGGCGCATTCATATTGGAGGATAAACAAGGTGGCCCCGCCCCTTCCCCATAAAAAGGAGAAGTCGTGAAGGCGCAAACCCATTCACCCCCCTCTTCTTCCCAATCTGGCCATCGCCATCGCCTTCCTCTGCTCGAGCTCAGAGCGAAACCTTCCTTCCCTTCTGCTCGCCGCTCCCGCGCTCGTTCCATCCTCCGGCTTCCATCTCCACAGTCGCCATGCCGCCCAAGACCAGCAAAGGCAAGGGCACGGACAAGGAGGCGAAAGCCGAAGTTCCGGAAAGCGAGCTGGTGAAGATGCGAAAGAGGCTCGTCGTCTTCCCTCCGACGCTCGACACCGAAACCTTGAAGGGACGATGCCAATGCATGTGGGTGAAGGGAACACAAGCTCACCCCGCCACACGCGTAATCCCAGGTGCTAGTTCCAAAGGCGGATCGGACAGATACCCCTTCTTCACTGCGTACTTTTATTGCGGGCTCTGTTCACCTTTTTCCGATTTCTTCAATGACATCATGTATACATACGGCTTCCGCCTTCTTGATTTCACGCCGAATGCCGTATTTTGCATGTCGATCTTTGCCCATCTTTGTGAAAATTTTGCCGGCGTGATCCCCAATTCTGCTCTTTTCCGCCACTATTTCTATCCTCGAATCCAAAAAGGAGAGGCTCTCTCTGGATCTATTGCTTGGATTCCAAGGGCCTGGAACAAAGAGATATACCCAGATGGAGTTTACTGCGAAAAGTGGGACGAGTGGCGGGCCGAATGGTGCTGGATCCAGGAAGCAGATCCTCATCCTTTTTGCCATCCCCGGCGACAGAAGGTGGTCCGAGGCAAGGATTGGGGCGATCTCGCCGCAGAAGACGAGAAGCTCACAATCGCCACTACCAGAATCCTCCGCTTGAAGGCTGCCGGGCTGACAATGGAGATGATCGGCTTCGACTTCCTCCGCCGCCGCATCGCCCCTCTGCAGAATAGGGGGAGGCCAGCCTGGGAGTATAAGAACGCAGCGGATGTCATGAGGCTGCGCCCCAGGCTGAACAACAACTTGACTGTTATGCAACTTGGTGCTCTCCGCCAGAAGTTATTCCAGCACGAAGACAAGCACCGGCTGCCGGCAAGGATCGTCCCCTTGTGCAACAACTCTGCGCTGGGGTCGATCATTGCCTTCTTGCCGATGTTCAACGCCCACGGCCTTGACCCGACCTGGGTCGAGCCAAGCGAGGAAGAAGCGCAGAAATTCTTCGACAATCTGACGGAGAAGCCTGTCCGGCAAGAGCCAGATCTTATTTGCGCCACCACGGATCAGGAGGTAGCATACATCGCTACCAGAGTGGAGGAAGCGAATCTTGCCGCGGAGGCCGGCAGCGTTGGCTTCACAGAGTGGGAAGCCAGCGAGGCAGAGGTGGTAGTGGAGGCAAAACCTGCCGAGGAGAGCAAGGTTGCCGGGGAAGAGGGTGGCGCAGTCGCTGAAAGCTCATCCGGCGACGACACGGCCGAAGAGGAGACGCGAGAAGAGCCCTCGCCCCCGAGGAAGACAAAGCGTGTCCTTCGGAAAGCCGCATCGGGCGTCCCGGCAAGCCAGCCTACATCGAGCGCCGAATCCCCCGGCAAGAAAGTGGCCGGCAAGACCGGACCACGGCAGGGGGCCCGTCAACAGCCCGCGCGGCGCGCGAGACCCACACCAGCGGCCACCGCCGGAGCGGCAGGAGGGTCTCGTACAACCGTGCCAGAAGCTGCCCCGGCGCCTGCCACAGCCAAGCGGCCCAGGACCCCTCCTCCGCCTCCCCACTCAGACACAGCAACGGAGGTCGACTTCGACATCTCCGGCTTCAGTCCGGAGCGAGAGGAAGAAGAGTGAGTACCTGTCACAACTTCCACCTTCCAATCTGCATCAGTCTTACTGATTTACTTGTATTGTTTCTGGAGTGACACAGAAACCTTGCTGGAGAGGATGGCGAAGAGGTCAAGGACTTCTACGGGCGACGAGCCCCCGGCAGGCTCCACTAGCGTGCCAGAGACCGTCATCGTGAGCCTGGAGTCTAGTCCTCAATGCAGCCCCCAGCGCAGCCCCCAGCACAGCCCCCAGCGTAAGTTCATCGTTCTTCTTCCACTGGCGGGTGCCGAGGTTTTCATTCTTGTCGCTGATATCTTCGGGTTCGCAGGAGAAGAACGGCAACAAGGAGAAGATTACCCCATTATGCCTCCTTCATCGACCGCTCCGCCCACAAGCACATCTCCGGCAAGAGATCCTGCCGACGAGCCCGTCCGGATTGAGGAGGAGCCGACAAGCCCGGACTCCGGCAACCCACCCCCGGCAACCGGAGTTGCCGGGAGAGGCGAAGCCACCTCTCGACAGCCCGACGCAGGTACTCGATCGCCTCAGAGTGCTAGTTATTCTTTTCCCCTTACTTCTTTATCTTTGATCACTTCAAACTTCAACCTTGATCTTATTCTATTTTCCTCCTTCGTCCTTCAGAGTTCCCTGTGATGGAACACATGGACATCGACGTTGTGATCGAGGAGACCGCCAGGGATGCTACCGCCGAAGTAGACAGGATCGCTGCCAGCGAGGCCACCAAGGATGACGTTGTCGAGGCTGGTGGTGCTCTTGACGGGGAGGCCGCCAAGACAGCACAAGAGGAAACCACCGAAGAACCTGCTGAAGGGGGCGACAGGGAGGCTGAGGACCGCACTGATAGCATTCCTGCCACAGGAGCGCCAGGCGCTACACCGGCCACAGAGCCCCCTGTCACTGGTGAGGCGGCCACTGAAGACCAGCCATCAACATCTGAAGGCCCCTCATCCAGCAAGTACCTCAAGGTTGGCGAGAACCTGTTCATCAGCTTGCCGGGGACGGCAAGCGCTGGGGCACCAGCCGAAGGAGAAGTTTTCGAAGAAATCATCGCTGCTGCCGGGCTTGAAGTTGTCGACGATCCCAGCACTAGCAGCGGCAAATCTGAAGAGGATCAGCTCCTTCAGGCCATGGGCGAGAACTTCCGCAAACTCCAGGCTCTCCATCGCGCCCGGAAAGACAAGGCGGACTCCAGAATGGCAGTTGTTGAGGCGGCCGAAGCAGATTTCCAAAGACGCGTCGCACAAATGCAGACCTGGCACACCGAGGCCCTCCAAGAGTTGGTTGCCGGCCGGGAACAAGTGAGCCAGTAGTGGAATGAAATCCTCCTGAAGCAATCAGACATGGAGAAGGCGCATGATGAAGCTGTTCAAAGGATTGCTGCCAAAGATGCCCTCCTGACGGGGCGCCGCCTTGCTCTTGATGCTCACGAGGAAGATCTCACTGCTCGTGAGCAGGCGCTCGCCGCCAAGCTTCGTAGCAAGGATGAAGACATTGAAAATCTTGTCGCGCGGCGGACCCAGGAGCTGGAGCAGAAGCACAAGGAGGCGCTCGAAGCTCTAACTGCAAGTCACGCCGGCAAGCTCAAAGAGGCCGTCGATGCTGCCGAAGTTGCAGAGGCCGCCAAGAACGAGCTGAGCGACAAAGTGAAGAGGCTGGAGACAGATCTCGACGAGCATGGCAAGGAGCTCTCGACGCTCAAGGGGGACAGGGAAAAAACCCTCCACTCCTTGGCGGAGATGCAAGTCGCCCTGTCCGGCAAGACCAAGCAGCTCTCCTCTGTGGCTGATGATATTGCGGTTCTGGAGCTGAAGCTGACCACGCTGCAGAAATCCCTCGAGGCCGGCAGGGCCCGTGAGAAGGCTCTACTCAAGGATCTCCAAGGAGAGAGGAACCTGCTCAAAAGTGCCGCCGCCGCCCAGGCTGATTATGAAAAGGGAGTGGAGATCTGGACTGGCCGTCTCATCGCCACCGCGGAGAAGCTTACCGCAGAACTGTCAACCATGGGCTTGTCGAACTTCAGATATTCTTCCAAGGAAAGAATATCTCCAAGCGCCAGGTTGACGATGTTCTTTGAAAGCATCATCAACGCGTTGAGGGCGCTCCAGTCTAGCCGGGCGACCCAACTGGCGAACGAGACTCGCCGGCTTTGCCGGGCCGTCCTTCGCAAGGTGCTCCTCAAGGTGGTGCACAGCAATCCCGGCATCGACCTCTCCAGCGCGCTCGGCCACCTGCCCAAGCATGCAAATGTCGAGGCGCTTGAGAAGTGCATCGCGCCGATCCTTGAGAAGGTGGACTCCATCAAAAGGATTGAAGGCCAGCGCAGGGATTGAGTGCTTCCCTTTTATTCTTGCCACCACCATCTCATGTAAAAGACAGTTAAGTCTCGAGTTAGGACTGCGGCAACTCATGGATGTAATATAATTTAACTATATTTAGGCTCATGCTAGCTACTTTCCTTGTCTGATTCCTTTATGTATGGAGTTCATCCTACGCTTACTGAAAAACTTGCCGGCGCGCAACCTGCCAAGAGCGCTGGGTGCGGGACTTCAGCAGCCTGCTGGAGGTGCAGCGGCCGGCAAGACTCCTTGGCGTCCTCAGTGCAGCCACTTAAATCGTCGAGCGGACTCGAAACAAAATAAGGGCGTAACTGATTACGACAAGGGTTCCTTCGCGTGCAGATTTTCCATACAAGGGTCGGAATCATCCAAGGAACTAAATGGTTAATTAAAAAGAAAAACTTGCTCTGAGTTTTTAGGACTTAGCTTTCTGTCTTTGTCCTTCCTCCGGCAAGCATACGATTCCGAACGTCACCAACTGGTATTCATGTCTCCTTCCCCCCCCGGCAAATGTGCACGCGAGGAATCCTTCTGTCTTTAAGAAAAAGAAAGAAGAGAAAATAAAGAGATGAAACCTTGGCGGTTCGTTAGAACTTACCGGGATCAGGTGTTATACAACATCTTAGACAAACATGCATATATGAATGTGAACATGAGAATCAATAAGGAAATGTATAACACTTAAATTTATTCATCTGTGCTCAGGGTCTGCGCCTGGCTTTGTACAAAGGATCACATGCCTTGCCGGCAAGACTTGTACAAAAAGGTGGTTGCCGGGAGCCCCCGGCAACCGCGCCTTATGGATAGAACTTGCGAAGATGTTCGATATTCCAGGAATTACTCACTGGAACGCCATCCTTGGTCTCCAGGCGGACAGCGCCAGGCCTGGTGACTCGTACTACCCGATAAGGGCCTTCCCACTTTGGCGTCAACTTGTTTGAATTCTTGGCGGACTGAATTCGTCGAAGAACAAGGTCGCCTTCCTCAAGGCTTCGGGCATGAACTTTGCGGCTATGATAGCGGCGCAAAGCTTGCTGGTAGAGTGCAGCTCGCACAGCAGCCTGAAGAAGATTCTCCTCAAGGAGCACAGCATTATCTTGCCACAGTTGCTCTCGCTCGAGCTCATCATAAGCGAGCACTCGAGGAGATCCGTATATGAGTTCCGTGGGGAGAACTGCTTCCGCTCCATACACTAGAGCGAAGGGCGTCTGGCCGGTGGCTCGATTTGGTGTCGTTCTGATTGACCAAAGAACCGCTGGCAACTCATCAATCCAGCGTCTTCCGCACTTTTTCAGCTTGTCAAAAGTTCTGGTCCTGAGACCGCGCAGCACTTCAGCATTGGCCCTCTCCGCTTGGCCGTTGCTTCTCGGGTGAGCAACAGAGGCAAAACAAATCTTGCCGCCAAGGTCTTGGACGTACTGCATGAAGGTGCGACTTGTGAACTGCGTGCCGTTGTCGGTGATGATCCTGTTAGGGACACCGAAACGGCAAATAATTCCTTTGAAGAACTTGACAGCCGACTGCGCTGTCACCTTCCTCACTGCTTCCACCTCCGGCCACTTTGTGAACTTGTCGATAGCAACGCACAAGTACTCAAAGCCCCCGGCAGCACGGGGGAAGGGACCCAGTATGTCGAGCCCCCAGACCGAAAATGGCCAGGAGAGAGGGATTGTTTGAAGAGCTTGAGCTGGCTGATGTAATTTCTTCGAATGAAACTGGCACGCTTCACACCTGGTTACTAGTGCAGTCGCATCCTGGAGGGCGGTGGGCCAAAAGAAACCTTGCCGGAATGCTTTCCCGGCAAGCACTCTTGACCCTATGTGAGAGCCACACATGCCCCCATGTATCTCTGCCAATAGCTCTAGTCCATCCTCCCGAGGAATGCACTTCAATTTCACACCGTTTGGTCTTTTTCTGTACAGGACGTCATCGACGAACTTGTACATAACAGACCGACGGGCTACTCTCTCCGCTTCTTCTTGTTCCTCAGGGAGTTCACCCGTCTGAAGGAAATGGACAATGTGCTGTGCCCATGCTGGAGCCTGAGGCTCGACGGCTAGGACTAAAGGCATCTCCTCCGCTGGGGGAACGTTTGTCTCGACAGCAAGGGCCTGAGGCCCTGCCGGAGCCTGTTGTTCCCCGGCAGGCGTGTCGATCCCGGCAACTTCCTTGCCGGCGGCTCCGGGGAGCTCTGCCGGGAAGTACTGGCCAGAGTTCAACTTTCTTCTCTTTTCTTGTCGCATCGATGGCGCCACGGATGGTTGAGTCAATTGGAGCACAAAATTTCCTGGTTCCACAGGCAACTTGAGGGCGGCACGCTTTGACAGGTCGTCAGCAACACTGTTCTTGGCACGAGGAACGTGCTCCATCTGCAGACCGTCAAAGCGCTCTTCCAATTTCCTCACTTCATCTACGTAGGCCTTCATCAACGGACTTTGATAGTTCTTGTTGACCTGCCTGACGACAAGCTGTGAATCACCTTTGATAATGAGCTTTTTGATACCAAGGTCTGCCGCGATCCTAAGACCGGCAAGCAAACCTTCGTACTCTGCAGTGTTGTTGGTTGAACTCTCCCGGGGAAAATGCATTTGGACTACATACTTGAGGTGCAGCACACCAGCACCGGCGCCTTGCAGCGAAAAAGCCCCGTCAAAGTACATAACCCATTGCTGATCGATTTCCTTGCCGGGGAGACTTGTTTCTTGAACTTCTTCGTCTGGCGTCGGGGTCCATTCTGCAATGAACTCCGCCAAGGCCCTGCTCTGAATTGTGGAAGCACTTTCAAACTTAAGACCAAAGCTGGACAGCTCCAACGCCCACTCCACGATCCTGCCGGTTGCCTCCGGATTTTGCAAAATCCGTTGCAATGGAAAGCGAGTGACGACGGTGATCTCATGTGCTTGAAAATAATGGCGCAGCTTTCTTGAGGCCATAAGGAGGCCGAAAAGCAACTTCTGCACACCAGAATATCTTGACCTAGCCCCTTGTAAGAGGGAGCTAACAAAATAAACTGGGCGCTGCACCACCTTTTTCTTCTGCACGGGCTCTTCTGTTTGCGGAGATCCTGTCTTGCCGGGATCAACCCTCGCCGGGGAAGATCTTGCCGCGTCACTTGGCGGTCCTGCCGCTGATGTTGCCTCCTCATCAGCTTCTCTCTGCGCCACCAGCGCAGCACTAACCACTTGATTTGTTACCGCCAGATACAGCAGCAACGGCTCTTGTGGTTTAGGTGCGACTAGCGTCGGCGGAGAAGAAAGGTATTTCTTCAAATCTTGCAGCGCCGCCTCCGCTTCCGGAGTCCATTTCATTGGACCTGCCTTCTTCAAAATTTTGAAGAAGGGCAGGGCGCGCTCAGCAGATTTGGAAATAAACCTGCTTAGAGCAGCAACACAGCCGGCAAGACGACGCACATCCTTGATGTGTCTCGGCGCTTCAATTTGCTCAATGGCTTTGATCTTGTCGGGGTTCGCTTCGATTCCCCGGCAAGACACAAAGAATCCGAGGAGCTTGCCGGAAGGAACACCGAACACGCACTTCTCAGGGTTGAGCTTCAAGTTGATCTTGCGCAAGTTCGCAAATGTTTCTTCTAAGTCTTGAATGAGTGTTGCTTTATCCTTAGTTTTGACCACTATATCATCCATATACGCCTCCATATTTCTATGGAGTTGTGGCTCAAAACCAATCTAGATTGCTCTGGCAAATGTTGAACCAGCACTTTTCAACCCGAAAGGCATTCGTATAAAACAATACGTACCACATGGGGTGATAAAGGCGGTCTTCTCTTCATCTTCCTTTGCCATAAAAATCTGATGATACCCTGAATAGGCATCAAGGAAGGACAGGAGATCACAACCAGCGGTGGCATCCACAATCTGGTCGATGCGCGGCAAGGGAAAAGGATCTTTTGGACAAGCTTTATTGATATCTGTGTAATCGATACAAAGCCTCCATTTCCCGTTCGCTTTCCGCACTACAACCGGATTGGCCAGCCAGGTTGGATGAAGCACTCCTTTGACCAGCCCTGCTGCCTCCAGCTTCTTAATTTCTTCGGCAATGAATTCTTGCCGCTCCAAAGCCTGTTTCCTCACCCTTTGCTTGACGGGCCGCGCATGGGGACAGACAGCAAGGTGGTGCTCAATTACTTTCCTAGGAACGCCGGGGATGTCAGACGGTTGCCATGCAAACACGTCGACATTCGCCCGCAGGAAAGCAACGAGCGCGCTTTCCTATTTGTCATCTAGGGTGGAACTTATGGTGAAAGTTCCCCCCGTTCCGTCCTCCTGGCAGGCACCTTCTTGGTTTCCGGCGGGGCAACCTTGGACTTCTTGTTCTTGTCGGTGGAACTCTCTGGTGCGTCCTCGACGGAAGCGCAGCACTCCGAGGAGGTGCGCTTGCCGGAGTTGGCACCAAGGTTCCTGCCGGTCTTCTTCTTCCCCCCGGGAGTTCCAGCGGCAGGAGCAGATGCCTTGATGGCAGGTGCTGCAACTGCTTCCCGGTAAAGTTGGTCGGCACAGATGAGCGCATCCTTCTTATCGGAATGGATAGTGATGACGCTCAACGGCCCAGGCATCTTCAAGACATTGTATGTGTAGTGTGATGCCGCCATAAACTTAGCCAGCGCTGGCCGACCAAGGATCCCATTGTATGACATGGGGATCTTGGCGACATCAAACACCACCTTTTTGGTCCTGAAGTTAAGCTCGCTGCCAAATGTTACCGGCAGCGTGATCTTGCCCTTAGGCTGGGTTCTTCCCGGGTTGACCCCTTGAAACGTACCCGTTTCCTCGAGGTCTTCATCGGGAATCTGAAGATTTGTGAGCACGTCTGGTGAGATTAAGTTTAAGCCGGCCCCGCCGTCAACTAACATCTTCGTCACCTTGAGGTTGCGAATTGTCGGGGAAACCAACAATGGCAAACACCCGACCGCAGTTGTGCGATCAGGGTGATCCTCGGCGTCAAAGATGATAGGCGTGCTGGACCACTTCAGAGGCCTACATGCATCGGGGGATGGCTCTGCCGCATTAACTTCCCGCACCCACTGTTTAAGTTGGCGGTGGGAAGAATGCAGCGAGGCACCCCCATCAATGCACATAGCCTCCGTAGCCTTCTGGAATTCCTGCTCACTGGATTCGTCATCTTCTTCTTCATCATCTCTTTCTTTATCTCGGCCCCGAGCGGGCCGATCCTTCTGCTGTTTGGCCTTGCCGCGGCGACCCCCTCGGCCACCGCGTTTCTTGCCGGACCCCTCAGCACCATCTTGGGCCTTCTCCTTATCTCGCCTCTCGTATTCGGCCTTCTGCTTCTCGGCAAGCTGTTCAACTTGCCGGCAGTCCTGGAGATCGTGGCCCTTAGTGCGATGGATCTTGCAGTACTGTTTGCCGGAGTTCTCCGACTTGTCGGCAGCCACCAAGGCCTGACAGGAAGGGCACCCGGCAAGATCCTTGCCGGAGCCACCAACCTTGGCCTTCTTGGCGGCGCCAGGGTTGCCGGATTCCTCGACGGCAAGCACGGCCTTGCCTCCACGCTTCCTATTCCGCCGTCGGCCTTTCCTTGACGGAGCCGCGGCATCTTCTTCTTCTGAGTCGCCTGTCGCACCAACAGCTTCACCGGGGAGTTTCCTCCCCTCTTCAGCTCGAGCACACTTGTCGGCCAAAGTGTAAAGCTCGGCAATACTCCTGACTTTGTTCATTGCCAGCTCTTCCCGCATCCTGCGGTTACGCACGTTCTGATGGAACGCGCTAATGACAGCGGCAGGATGAACATTAGGAATATTGTACTGCACCCGGCTGAATCTCTGCATAAACTTGCGCAGGGACTCGCCCTCCTTCTGAGGGATGATGTGCAAATCACTTTCTTGGCCAGGAGCTTGGTGGCCTCCAACAAAGGCGCCAACAAACTGATGGCACAGATCTGACCAGCAAGAAATAGAATCCTCCGGCAGATGCATCAACCACGACCTAACGTTGGGTTTGAGCACCAACGGGAAGTAGTTGGCAAGTATCTTGTCATCTCGGCCCCCGGCAGCTTGCACCGCAATGGTGTAGATGCTCAGGAACTCCGAGGGATGGGTCTTGCCGTCATATTTCTCCGGGACCTCTGGCTTGAAGGTTCGGAGATTGGGCCACTGGACTTGCCGCAGCTCACGGGTAAACGCTGGAGGTCCTACCTCGTAAGGCAAGTCTCCTACGTTCCCTGGCGCGGGCTCGTCGACAACTGGCCCCGCGCGCTTATCGGACTGATAGCGCGCTTCCTGTCGCCGCTCGATGGTTGTTCGAGCGTCCTCCTTGCCTCGTTCCTGGAGAACCAGACGCTGATCACGGCGCATCCGTGGATCGGACGACGCCGTGGAAACTTCTTCATGGCGGTCGACTTGCTGAGTCATCGGCCGCTGCTGACGCCGCGGAGGAGAGTGCACGGTAGTTGCACCACCTTCGGTTTTCTCTCCACCGGCTCGCATCGGATCGATGGGCTTCCGCTGAGAGGGCCCTGCCTCTTGTGGTCCATCCTTATTAGCGAAGCCGATAAGGCTCTGGATAGTAGCTCGCCACTCCTCCATCTTCTCCGGGGCGGGAGGAAAATCGAGGAGCAGCTGCGCACGTGCCAAGGCTTCCGCTGGCGTAGGTGGCGGCGACAGGTGCGAGGTGCGTGAGGTGCTCTGACTCCTAACCAAGTTAGAAGGAGCACCGCCACGGTCACGCGACCGCGCGCCACCTTCGCCGGCAACTCGGTGTGCATGCTGGTCCCGCGCATCTTGGGATCTATGCGCAGAAACCTTTTCGTAGGGACGCCCCGAACCACCAGCGCCATGATGTCGCTCATCTCGCACGACCTGGGCAGGTTGCGAGGCTCGCGCCGGCGCAGGAGCTCCAGCAGGCGCTCTTCGATCCCTAGAGTTTGTTGTGCCACCCGTAGGCAACACAACACCATCTCTAGATCCAGCGGCGCGCAAGTTACCACTGCCACTGCGAACGACACCGCTCACTTGGCTTGGGTCACCAGAACGCTGCGGGGGTTCCAGTCCTCTTCCTTCTACACCCACACCATCGCCTGTCTGCGAAGGCGCGGGCAAAACGGACCCGGACGGTTGTGCTGCCACAATGTTCTTCTTCTTGGGCGGCATGATGATGAAGATGATGAAGGAACTAGGGCGTCAACCACCAGATCAGGTTCACGCAAACCTCAATTCCCCTACCTGGCGCGCCAAAGATGTCGGGGCACGACACCTATGGGATCCCGAGAGATCCCTTTATGATTCGGCGGGGGGAGAGGTATACGCGAAGAGCAGAACCAGTGATCGACGCGGGAAGTTTTTACCCAGGTTCGGGCCGCTGATCAGCGTAAAACCCTACTCCTGCTTTGTGTTCTTATTGATGTTCTTGAGCCCAGCCTTCAGGAGCGCTCGCAATGAACAGTGCGTTCAAAGAGCAGCTACACATGCAGAATGGGCCAGAAGTTCTCTTCCCCTGTAGCAGTTGCCTTGGGCCTCCTTTTATATGTTCAAAGGGGTCTCCACAGTGGCAAAATGTACATACATTGAGGTGTAAAGTAGCTACAGGGTATCATACCTAACCCCTGACGGATTAGGACGAGCGCATTTAATGCACCGTGAGGTGTCCGTTTAGGTGTCCTCACTTTCTTGGGGATGGAAAAAGGGGCCATCCCATCAGCACCACTTAAGCTCTCCTCCACTGGCATGCCACCACGCATCCATGGAAGGAGCCAGAATGTCAGACTCGTCACTGTGCCGAAGCGGTGGCACAGTGGCAGAATCTCGCCAGGCGCCGATCCTTGCCGGGCACCAATCCTTGCCGGGCGCCAGGGCTTGCCGGGCGCCGAGCTTTGCTGGGAACTAAGCCTTGCCGGGTGCCGAGGCTTGTCGGGTTCCACGGGCCATCCCGGCAAGGATCTTGCCAGGGAGGCTGGCCTTCGATTACCAGCTTTGCTTATTTACTGATTCTCAGATCTCTGACTTGATGATTTCCTTGATGACTTAAATCGACCTCGAGCTGATCCCGGCAAGCCTTGCCGCGAGGACGGCTACAACTGCCCGTGCACAAGTAAGGGGTACTAGTGGCCCAATACTTAGTACACCGACATCCAGGAGAGTCAGGTTTCGACCCTGTGGAGCTGTGATGGGGGTCGATCAAAAGTAGGGAGAATGGTGACATCTTATCGGTCATGACAACAAGGTATGTCAGAGGATAGTCCGTTAGTTATGTCGGCGACAACATCGATACCAAGGGCAAGGGACGAAGAGAACCATTTTCCTGCTCGTTAAAATGAGGCGGACCAATAGGCAAAGTTCTCGTCCATCGGTGGTTATCGGAATGTCATCAACAATAGTAACAGGGTCTTACTAACAGGGTTGTACATTGGGGTGTTTTATAAGTAGGGAATTATTTCTGCCTATAACATATAGATCACAAGAAAGGTTAAACAAACCAATGGAAAGGAAAATGAAATTATCAGATTAAACAAACCAATGAAAAGGAAAATGTGCCTATACACAGGAGTTGGAAGTATATCCTTCCCAAGGAAAAGCGGAGCATGATATACATGATAGGACAGCAAGTTCAAAAGTATTTAAACAAAGGGGCGAGGGAAGAATCATGATATTACCCACACCACGGTGTTTGGATAATAGATCAAGAAACATGTAGCATGGCACTTCCACTGTTCTCAATGATATTCGGAGTACCACAGGCATGCTTCGAGGTAGCAGTAACATGGTGTTTCAAGCAAAGATTGCATTCGAACATCACCAGAAGTGCAAAGGAACAATTTCAAGAGTAGCAGGGAAAACAAGGTGTAAGCAAAACAATATGATGAAGACAGTTTGACACAAGCTTAGCCCATTGTCGGAAGTGCACTGGGAAGGAGGACCAGGTAGCACGGATAAGATTAGCATGATAATTATATAGCCAATCAGGCTAGGAATGATGTGATGGGGTATCATTCCAATAAGAATTCACAAGAGGTAGTGCAATGACAGGATGACATGGGGCAATACTTGAAGGTAGATCGGAATAGAGGTTGGACAGGTGAAATGATCTGCAGAGGACAAGTATTTTAACTTGTCTGGGAAATGGAATCAAGAAGAAAATATGGTCGGAACCACGATTGCAAAGTATCAATTCTCAGATACAAGATGAATTTTTAACAAGGAAATAATTATTTTTTTACGAGCAGCTTCCATGATAAGTTCTACATCGGGTCCATGGGCATGAACACAAAGGTTCAAGGTCGACTCCCACTTCTTCAATGCATAACCTTTCATTCACTACTCATTTTCGAAGAAATTGTAGTGCTGAAGATTTATTTGGTGAAGCACCAGAAGAGTATGACTCGCATAACCTTTGAGTTCACACGGATTAGGGCAAGCATAGGTCCAACCCATCAGGGCATTTTTACGAACCTATACAACCATCAACCAAAGCAAGGAATACGGGTTCGTAAGCAGAGTATCAAAGTCAAAGCAGATGGTACAATTTACCAAAGGTATTATGTATCAGGGGAGAACTCACAAGATTTTGGATGTTAAGGACACTGTCGGATAACAACCCAACAATGGATCTGGCGATTCACGACGGAGTTGATGTGAGTATCGGTACTCAACCAGAAGAAGAAGAAATACAAGGGCATCGGTTTATGCAAACATCTGAATAAGTCGCAGCTTAAATACGGGGGTTTACGATTTCAAAATTCGGGGAATCAGAAGCAGATGCTGTGACCGAAAGATGAGTAAGTTGAATTGAGCTCGATGGACAATCGATTGCAACTTGATTAGTCGAGAACGAACTCATGTCCAAATTGACGTCTGAGCTAGAAGGACGAGTTCTAGGAATCGACTGATGATTGCGAACATTCGCAGCATATTGATTCCAGGGATTCAAAATTTTAATGGCAAAGGATGTTGACGGGGATTACTAGACATATGGAATTAGCCATAGTGCAGACATGCAAGAACTCCAAGAGCAATAGGCTGCAAAGGAATCTCGGAAAGTCAGATAGTATTACAAGGTATTTTGGAATCACAAGAACAACTAGGAACGAACGGACCTCGGGTCAGTATGAGGATTTATTCGTAGGTGTGTTCAGGCGGAAAGGAACTGCAAGGCAGTAGGTTCAAAGAATTCTCAAAATGTCGGATAATATTTCGATATGTCAGATAGAACCCTAGAGTAACTGGAATGAATATATGAATGACAGGTGTAAGTAGTTACACATCGGAATCTATCGGTGGTCAGGAACTGCAAAGCAGTGGGCACAGGGTCTCGGGAATCATCGAGGAGTATCTTCAGAGTCTTCTGATGAAGCAGACGATCATCTGTGGTGAAGGAGCTCTCCGAGAGGAAGCGGTTACGAGAACCTAGTGTTAGAGTTAGCAAAATTATTTAACCCGAATAAAAGAGAGATTAGAGTCCCAGAGTATAGACGAGGAATAAAAGATCCTAATACCACCCAATGGCGACGTGGGCCCGTAAGCCACACAGCCATGTTAGTAAATCAGTTTTCGAAAGACTAGACTCAACTTCGGCCAAGGAGTTGGAAAGGGGGATTCCTATAGGCAGTCGGCTCTGATACCAACCTGTGACGCCCCCGGCTTAATCGTGCACTAACCATACATGCAAATGCACACGATCAAGCCTAAGGACTCACTTGAAGATATCACAACACAACTCTAAAACATAAATAAAGTCATACAAGCTTTATATTACAAGCCAGGGGCCTCGAGGGGTTCGAATACATAAGCTCGCCTACAAGCGTCAGTGGAAGCATCAGATATCTGAGTACAGATATAAAAGATAAAATAGATAAGCCTTTAAGAAGGTGGGGCAAAACAAAACACTACGATCGAAAAGGCGCAGGCCTCCTGCCTGGGACCCTCCGAACCTACTCCTGGTCGTCGGCCAACTCGAAGTAGTAAGCACCCTCGGGGTAGTAGTAGTAGTCGTCGGCGGGGGCAGCTGTCTCAAGGGCTCCGTCATCTGGTTGCATCAAATGGATATGGGGAAAAATAGGAAGCAAAGCAACCGTGAGTACTCATCCGAAGTACTCAGCAAGCAAGGATCTACACTACATATGCAACATTATCAAAGAAAGGTTGTATATGTGGAATGGACTGCAGAAATGCCAGAATAGAGAGAAGGCCTAGTCCTATCGAAGACTAGCATCTTCAGTGGTCTTGCAGCATTAGAAGATTGTAGATTAGCATAGTAAAAGTAGTAGTAGCATTAGGGATCAACCGCAGCCAGAGATCCTTTCTCGACTCCCTGCGAGAAAGCAATCCCAGAGCCATACTATCAATTTCTCATCACAAGTATCCAGTTCTAGTTGTATCGATCGGGATACAACTCCGAGCATCCGTTACCGAGGATCCGGCTATTCGAATAGATTAGTTCTTCCCAGCAGGGGTGCACCAACTTACCCACCACGCTCGCTTAACTCTAGCCGGACACACTTTTCTGGGTCATGCCCGGCCTCGGCCAAATGACACACCGCAACCCTACCTAGAGCTCAGCAGAGAGGTCCCCGTCGGTCTATATCCTAAGCTCTCAGGGGTCTTGGGCCATCGCCCTGTGCACTCCGGGTCATTGCGAGCAAGGCGAATCTCGGTACCACCACTACAGGATGGCGCCGGCCCAGCCGGGCCGCGATGCTGAACTGGATGTCTGACAGAGCTTTCGGCTGATGCCATGATGCAGAGTGCCCATAACTTTTCCCGTGTGATGGTTAGTGCTATCGGGCCAGAGGCCCACTCGGATCAAATATCCAAATCATTAGTGTATTGGAAGCGCGGTACCGAGCAGAGACTCACGATCAATGTGACCCCATCGCCCTGTCTCGAGGACTTGCGGCAAGGGCTAAGAATGCCCGGCCACGCCTCGTAATTATCTCTCGGGTACCCTCCAGGTCAACCCGACTTCCCATCACTCACGGGTACCCCTCAGGGCCGACCCGATGTCATCATGGTTCTGTGTTAAGTCAAAGTAACCGTGTGTCCAAACACCAGGGGGAAACCTGAGGAATCACCCTCGATGGATTCCACCTAATGTAGTCGTCAAGGTGAATTTAGGAGGAATCACCCTCGAGGTTCACACTTGAAGTGCTGCACGACAGAGTCGTATCGGGGGTGGTGAAGGAGGAATCACCCTCGATGACCACGACCAATTAACTACCCTACAAGGTTAACATTAGAAGTGCTGACGAGGTATCACCCTTGGCACTCGATAGTAACCCAGTAGTGTCGTACAACTAAGGGGGGTGATGTGCGGTGCCGGGGCCTGGTTATCGATCACGTTGATCGAGTCATCTGATACTCCAGCGGGGGCAACTGGTTCAAAGTGGGGTCTCTGGTGGTTCTCTATCCAGCCTATACTAAGCAGTTTAGGATAAACAGGTAGGTATCAACAACAGTTACAAAAATAGGCTATGCATCAGAAATAGGATAAACAGTAGCAGCAGCAATTTCTAATGCAAGCATAAGAGAGAAAGAATAGGCGATATAGGCATGCTCAAGGGGGGTGCTTGCCTGGTTGCTTTGCAAACACCAACGGGTCTTCGATGAGGTAGATGATCATCGGGTCATCATCGGTCTCGGGGTCTATCGAGAGAGAAGAGGGGGAAGAAACAATAAATAAAGGCAGACAAACGCAATCACAGAAGCATGGCATGGCTGCACGTTATTCGAGAGGTGCCCTAATGCAGTACTGCGCAAGTTAGTGGGAGCGGGAAATTATCCGAGAGTATTCTCCCAGCTCCGGGTGATTATCGGACAGATGAAACGGAGGGGAAAGTTCCATGTTCATCATGCTAGAGGCATGTGATAGGTATGAGGAGGGCATATTCGGATTCGTCTCGTCGTTTTGAGCAACTTTCATATATAAAGTTTTTCGATCTGAGGTACGATTTAATTTCTATGAATTTCTAAAGATTTAAACAATTCCAGGATTTATTTTAATTAACATAAATGCATTATTGCGTCAGCATGATGTCAGCATGAGGTCAGCAGGTCAACCGCAGCTGTTCAGGTGAAACCTGACAGCAGGGTCCCACCTGTCATAGACAGAGCTATTAACAGGGGATTAAATCTAACTAATTATGTTGATTAGAGGGTGGACCCCGCACGTCAGTGACTTGTTAGATTAACTAATTAATCAATAGTTTTAATTAGCAATTTTAATTATATTTAAAAATGTATTAAACTAGTGGGGCCCGTATGTCAGTGGGCCACGGTGCCCAGTCAGCAGTTGACCCAGTCAACTGGGACCCGTGGGGCCAGCGTCAGTGGCTCCAAGGTGGGGCCCGCGGCTGCCACGTCGGACGCCGGCCGCCGGAGCACTCCGGCGAGCCCGGAATTCTCCTGTGGTGCACCGTTTTACGTGGGATTTGGCTTGTTCGATCGTGCGCTCTGAGCCGCGTCGATCTACGGTGGTCTCGACGGCTGGGTTCGCCGGACTAGAGGGCTACGATGTCGCCGGGGGCGGGGTGTTTCGGGCGATCTACGGGAACGCGGCTGCGGGGCGAGTTTGAGCGCGCGATCTAGCTAGGCGGGACCTACGCGGTGCGGCGAGTCCATCTAGCACAAGCCCGTGACCATTTGGTCACCGGAACGGCACCGGCGACGAGCTTTACGGCGGCGAGCTCGGGCTAAACAAGGACGACGGCTAGAGACAGCAAACAGCGACGAGAGAGGGAGAGGAGGAAGCGGAGGCTCACATCGAGCCTGCAGATGTGCGAGAGCGTGCTCGGGGAGGGCTCGAGGCGGCGAATCGGCGCCGGATATGAAGACGACCATGCGGGGAAGACGAGCTCGGGGAGGTCGATGTAGCGGCGCCGAGCTCCAATGCGCGGCGTCAGGCGACGTAGTCGAGGACGGGGAACACGGTGGGCATGGCGGAGCGATGATCGGGGCACGGTGGCCGCGGGATCAACGACGGTGGCGGCGGCGACTTTCGAACGAGCCCAAACGAGAGCGAGGGAGGGGACGAGAGGGGGATCTGGTGGGCTAGGGTTTCGGGGGAGGGCGAGAGGGGCTCGGGGCAGCACTTAACGGCGTCGGGGAGCCGCGGGATGCGCGACACGGCGATGATCCGCGCTCGGGCGCGCGTGCCAGGCGACGCATGCGGGAGATGGGAGATGACCCGTTGGCGGGCTGGGCTGGCTGAAAGGCCACTGTAGCACTAGGCCAGTAAGTGCAGAGTGTAGTTAGGTCTTTTTCTTTTTATCTAATTTCCTGTTTTTCTGTTTTTCTGTTTTCTTTTCTAGTTTATAATTCTTTTGGCTACTAAACAATTTTAGTTAAATGTGAAACCTAGTACATAAATGCAGTGCAATATTCCAGGCCTGCACAAAAAGTTTTTGGTCATTTGGAAATGTTTAAGCATTTAATTATATTGAAAAGGCCATTTTAATTGCTGTTAGACCGTTTATTAATTTCCTAGGAATTTATTTGTGATTAAATTGAAGTTGGTTTCAACTTGACAATTACTTGTTGAATATTTGCAAAATTATGAACACTTCAGTTCTTGCTGTTTGAAGGAATAAATATATGACTTTATTTCAAGTATGAATTTGAAGTTGGATTTGGGACAAGTGGCATTTTGACTTACTGAAATATGATGACATGGCACATTAATTAGCTTGATGATAGGGTTAACATCTGGGGATGTTACAATGGGAAGAGGTGCTTTGTGATGGGTTCGGTCGTGCGGTGTTCTTTTCGAGTGACAGAAGGGGCAGCAAGACACGTATTGATCGTTGCTATTAAGGATAACAAGATGGAGTCTATTCCTACATGAATAGATCTTGTCTACATCATGTCATCATTCTTATTGCATTACTCCATTTTTCCATGAACTTAATACACTAGATGCATGCTGGATAGCGGTCGATGTGTGGAGTAATAGTAGTAGATGCAGGCAGGAGTCGGTCTACTAATCTTGGACGTGATGCCTATATAATGATCATTGCCTGGATATCGTCATAATTATTTGAAGTTCTATCAATTGCCCAATAGTAATTTGTTTACCCGCCGTATGCTATTTTTCTCGAGGGAAGCCACTAGTGAAATCTACGGCCACCGGGTCTATTCTTTATCATATTTGCTTTGAGATCTATTTTTATTTGCTTTTGTTTTTAGATCTATTATCCTAAAAATCCAAAAATACCTTGCTGCACTTTTTCTATATTTTTTTATTTTTTTTATCAAGAGATCTATTTATCCAAAATCGTACAAACCAATCTACCTTTTACCCGTGAGGGATTGACAACCCCTCTTACGCGTCGGGTTGCAAGTATTTGTTCTTTGTGTGCAGGTACCGTTTACATAGTGTTGCTTGATTCTCCTACTGGTTCGATAACCTTGGTTTCATAACTGAGGGAAATACCTACTGAAGCTGTACTGCATCATCCCTTCCTCTTCGGGGAAATACTGACGCGGATACGAGCCATCAAGAAAGGATTTCTGGCGCCGTTGCCGGGGAGGATCAAGTCAAGATAGTCTCCCGTCAACTCGCCGATTTCTGGCGCCGTTGCCGGGGAGACATCATCAACATCTATCAGGTTCCTAATCATAAATCTCATCTCCTTGCAATTTACATTATTTGCCATTTGCCTCTTGTTTCTATCTCCCCCACTTCCCAAAAATTTGTCGTTTTATTCGCCCTCTTTTTCGTTCGCCGTTTTCTCGTCAGATCTGTTTTTGTGTGCAATCTTGTTTGCGTAGTCACGATGACTCAAGAGAACACCAAGTTGTGTGATTTTTCAACAACAATGATTTTATTAGCACTCTGATTGCTCCTCCCGCCAGTAGTGCAGAATCTTGTGATACTAATGCCGCTTTGTTGAATCTTGTTATGAAAGATCAGTTTTTCGGTACTCCTATTGAGGATGACGCGTCCCATCTTAACACATTCGTAGAATTATGCGATATACAAAATAAAAAAGATGTGGACAATGATACTGCGAAGTTAAAATTATTTCCGTTTTCTTTGCGAGATCGTGCCAAATTTTGATTTTCTTCTTTGCCTCGCAATAGTATCGATTCTTGGGATAAATGCAAAGATGCTTTCATTACTAAGTATTTACCGCTCGCGAAAATTATTTCCCTTAGAACTCAGATCATGAATTTTTACCAACTTGAGCATGAACATGTTGCACAATCTGGGGAAAGAATGAAATTAATGCTAAGAAATTGTCCTACTCATGGTTTAAATCTTTGGATGATCATACAAAAATTTTATGCGGGATCGAATTTTGTTTCTAGAAATCTTTTAGATTCCGCCATGGGTGGTACTTTTATGGAAATTACTTTGGGTGAAGCTACTAAATTGCTTGATAATATTATGGCAAATTATTCACAATGGCGTACCGAAAGAGCAACTACGAGTAAAAAAGTTAATTCGGTTGAAGAAATTAATTCGTTTAGTGAAAAAGTTGATGCTCTTATGAAATTGGTTGCCAATAAAAATGCTCGTATTGATCTTAATGATGTGCCTTTGTCTACTTTGATTGAGCAAAATAGTGATTCCGTAGATGTGAATTTTGTCGCGCGAAACAATTTTAATAACAATGCTTATAGAGGTAATTTTAATACTAGGCCTTTTCCTGAAAATTCCTCTAATAATTATGGTGGTTCCTATGGTAATCCATCTTATAATAATAATAGGAACACCTCTGATCTTGAGAATAATATTAAATAATTTATCAATGCTCAAAAAATATTCAATAATACGATATAAGAAAATTTGAATAAGATTGATGATATGTCTAGAAGCATTGATATAATTTCTCATGATGTAGAAAATCTCAAGTTGAAAACTTTTGTACCCAAAGTTGAGGAATCAATTAAAGCTTTGTATATTTCTATGAATGAAAGTAAGAAAAGAACCGCTATGCTTAGAGCTAAAAGAGAATTTTTAGAAAGAGCGTTTTCTATTGATTGCTTTCATAAAAATGATGAAGATCTTAAAGTGATTGGTGTTTCTTCTATTTATTCCTTGTTTAGTAAAATTAAAATTGATGATAAAGGGACTGAAGAAGAGTCAACTTTAGTTAGAAGGCGTCCCGATAATTTCGAGGGTGAAAATCTTGATGAAAAATTGATAAAAGTGGGTTTGGAGAGGTCAAAACTTTAACTAGTGATGTGCCCACTCTTTTGGATTACAAAGACTTTAATTATGATAATTGCTCTTTGATTGATTGTATTTCTTTGTTGCAATCCATGATTAATTCACCCCATGCTTATGAACAAAATAAAGCTTTTACTAAACATATTGTTGATGCCATGATGAAAGCTTTGGAAGAAAAGTTGGAATTAGAGATCTCAATTCCTAGGAAATTACATGATGAATGGGAACCTGCCATCAAAGTTAAGATTAAAAATTATGAGTGTTTTGCTTTATGCGATTTGGGTGCTAATGTTTCCACAATTCCGAAGGCTTTATGTGATGTGCTTGGTCTTACCAATATTGAAGAGTGTTCTTTAAATTTGCACTTGGCAGATTCTACTATTAAAAAGCCTATGGGAAGAATTAATGATGTTCTTATTCTTGCAAATAGGAATTATGTGCCCATAGATTTTATTGTTCTTGATATTGATTGCAATCCGTCTTGTCCTATTATACTTGGTAGACCGTTTCTACGCACTATTGGTGCCGTGATTGATATGAAAGAAGGCAATATTAAATTTCAATTTCCACTAAGAAAGGGAATGGAACACTTCCCTAGAACAAGAATTAAGCCACCATATGAATCAATCATGAGGGTATCCTATGGATCTAGAACTAAAGATGACAATACTTGGATCTATGATTTATGCCTAGCTAGGGGCATAAAACGATAGCGCTTGTTGGGAGGCAACCCAACGAATAAAATTTATTTTTGCCTTTTTCCTTCTATTCTTGAGTGTTTACACAATTATGCCTCTGTTATGATTGTGTTTTTATGTTTTAATTAGTGTTTGTGCCAAGTAAAGCCTTTGGGATAGCTTTGGTGATAGTTGATTTGATCCTGTTGAAAAACATAAACTTTTGTGTCCAGTAAAATAATTGTCTAGATTTACAAAAGCGACAAAAAATTCTGAATTTTTTACACAAGATTGATATACAAATTTCCTATGTGGTTCTAATATTTCAGAATTTTTGGAGTTACATAAGTATTAGTAAAATTAAAGTCTTTACAGACTATTCTGTTTTTGACAGATTCTGTTTTCTTTGCATTGTGTGCTTATTTTGGTGAATCTATGGATAGTATCAGGGGGTATAAGCCTTGGTAAAGTTAGAATTCATTAGATATAATGCAATAACAAAATTTGAATGGGTTTTCTACAGTACTTAAAGTAAAGATTGGTTTTCTTATACTAACGGATCTCACGAAGGTTTTGTTGAGTTTTGTGTGATTGAAGTTTTCAAGTTTTGGGTGAGATCACGATGGATGAAGGAATAAGGAGTAAGAAGAGCCTAAGCTTGGGGATGCCCATGGCACCCCAAGGAAATATTCCAGGAGAAACAAGCATCTAAGCTTGGGGATGCCCCGAGTGGCATCCCCTCTTTCTTCTAACGACCATCGGTATTTTACTTGGAGCTATATTTTTATTCGTCACATATCATGAGTGTTGCTTGGAGTGTCTTGTATTATATGAGTCTTTGCTTGTTTTGCTTTTTAGTTTGTGTCAAGTATCCTTGCTGAACACACCTATTTGAGAGAGCCAAATTTTGCTATGATTTGTTAGAATTGCTCTTTATGCTTCACTTCAAAAAAAATTGAGCTATGGAATTACTCTAGTGCTTCACTTATATCTTTTTGAGCACGGTGTGCTTTAATATTTTTGAAGAAATTCTCTCATGCTTCACTTAGATTTATTTGAGAGTTAGTAAATTCTTGAAGAAATTCTCTCATGATTCACTTATATTATTTTGAGAGATGAAAAATTTTATGCTCATGTTCTTCAGTTAGATTTGTTTGAGCTATCAAAAGCAACATATGAAACTAGTCCCAAAGTGATAGATATTCAAGAGGGATATAATGAAAACTTTCATGAAGATCATTGGACAAAATAAACTTGATTCTTTGTAATAGTTTTGCGATATGATGATAGTGATATGTGAGTCATGTTGGTGAGTAATTATGCTTTAGTAAGAATATTGGTGTTAAGGTTTGTGATTCCCTATGCAAGCACGAAAGTCAATAGTTATGCAATGAAATTACATCCTACTTGTGGTGCATTATTCGGTGTTAGTTATGCTATGCTCGCTTATGTGATTTTTCGTTTCTTGGTTGGATGATTCTCAATCTTTTTGCTAGCCTTCACTTGTCCTAAGTAGGAATACTACTTGTGCATCCAAAATCCTTAAACCCAGTTTTGCCACATGAGTCCACTATACCCACCTACATGCGGTATTTCCATGCCGTTCTAAGCAAATTTGTATGTGCCATCTATAATTTTCAAAATAATTTTCCCTCTTGTGTGCTCGTACCGCTCATGAAACGGTAGGGGGTGGCTGATATTTTTCCTTGCTAGATGTGTTATTCTCAAGATGAGTGTTTATTCACTTGTCATTGCATGAGAGTATGGCAAAGGTATTAGGGATGCCCAGTCCCGAAATGAAAAATGAATTTACTTTATGTTGTCAAATAATAAATTCCTTGGAAAGTGTTGGCATGGACGGCAGCCGTGGATACGGCTAGCCGTGGAATGTGAAAGTTTGGTGGAAAAAGGATAAACTTTATTTTTTGTTTGGGAACCACCTATGATATATCTAGCATGGAAAGTATTGGGAACTACTCGATCATTTTCTTTGACAGGAAAAGCATGCCACCCAAAATGTTTTATCTCTATTTTTTTCGCTTTGAGCTTTGGCACCTCTACAAATCCCTACTTTCCTCTGCGAAGGGCCTTTCTATTTACTTTATGCAATTTTTATTTCTATTTGAATCTCCATATTCTCTTATAAAGCACCAACTAGGGGGCACTATGATCATACTTGAGCATTGGGTGTAGCTAATATGCGAGTGTTTTTCATGAATGGTTCAATGATTGAGCATGATGGGCTAGGGATAACTTGCTTTCGTGTTGATATTTTGAAAGACATAGTTGCTTGTTGATATGCTTGAGTATTGAAATCTTCATGTCAAAACTAGACTATTGCTTTGAACCATATAAAAGTCCAAATGTCCATGTTACAAAAGAAAAGAATATGTGATGAACATGTTAGGCAGCATTCCACATCAAAAATTCTGTTTTTATCATTTACCTACTCGAGAATGAGTAAGAATTAACCTTGGGGATGCTTATACGTCTCCAACGTATCTATAATTTTTGCTTTTCCATGATGTTATATTATCATTCTTGGATGTTTTACAATCATTTTATAGCAACTTTATATCATTTTTTGGGACTAACCTATTGACATAGTGCCCAGTGCCAGTTGCTGTTTTTTGCTTGTTTTTTACTTCACAAAAAATCAATACCAAACGGAGTCCAAACGCAGCGAAACTTTTTGGAGATTTTTTCTGGACCAGAAGACACCTGTTGGGCCAAAGAAGTACCAGAGGGGGGCTCCGAGGGAAGCACAACCCACCTGGGCGCGCCTGGGGGCCCAGGCGCGCCCTGGTGGGTTGTGCCCACCTCGGCCGCCTCCCGCACTGACTCTTTGCTCTATAAATACCCCAAAAATCCAAAAACCCTAGGGGAGTCGATGAAACACAATTCCAGCCGCCGCAAGTTCCAGAAACACCAGATCCAATCTAGACACCATCACGGAGGGGTTCATCATCCTCATTGGTGCCTCTCCGATGATGCGTGAGTAGTTCATTGTAGACCTACGGGTCCGAGTTAATATCTAGATGGCTTCCTCTCTCTCTTTTGATTCTCAATACAATGGTCTCTTGGAGATCTATTCGATGTAACTCTTTATTGCGGTGTGTTTGTTGGGATCCGATGAACTTTGAGTTTATGATCAGATCTATTTATCCATGAAAGTTATTTGAGTTTCTTTGATCTCTTATATGCATGAGTACTTATAGCCTCGTATTTCTTCTTCAAATCTTTGGTTTAGTTAGGCCAACTAGATCGATTTTTCTTGCCATGGGAAGAGGTGCTTTGTGATGGGTTCGGTCGTGCGGTGTTCTTTCCCAGTGACAGAAGGGGCAGCAAGACACGTATTGATCGTTGCTATTAAGGATAACAAGATGGGGTCTATTCCTACATGAATAGATCTTGTCTACATCATGTCATCGCTCTTATTGCATTACTCCGTTTTTCCATGAACTTAATACACTAGATGCATGCTGGATAACGGTCGATGTGTGGAGTAATAGTAGTAGATGCAGGCAGGAGTCGGTCTACTAATCTTGGACGTGATGCCTATATAATGATCATTGCCTGGATATCGTCATAATTATTTGAAGTTCTATCAATTGCCCAACAGTAATTTGTTTACCCGTTGTATGCTATTTTTCTCGAGAGAAGCCACTAGTGAAATCTACGGCCCCGGGTCTATTCTTTATCATATTTGCTTTGAGATCTTTTTTTTTTGCTTTTGTTTTCATATCTATTATCCTAAAAATCCAAAAATACCTTGCTGCACTTTTTCTATATTTATTTTATTTTGTTTTATCGAGAGATTTTTTTATCCAAAATCATACAAACCAATCTATCTTTTACCCGTGAGGGATTGACAACCCCTCTTACGCGTCGGGTTGCAAGTATTTGTTCTTTGTGTGCAGGTACCGTTTACATAGTGTTGCTTGGTTCTCCTACTGGTTCGATAACCTTGGTTTCATAACTGAGGGAAATACCTACCGAAGTTGTACTGCATCATCCCTTCCTCTTCGAGGAAATATTGACGCGGATACGAGCCATCACTTGTCTCCAAGACCAAAAAGATATGGGCGCTGGTGCCAAAGCATCGCCAGGTGAGCCTCTAGGGGCCCCCGTAAACCCAATAATGGGGGCATCCAGTGCGTGGATCACTCATCCAGCAACATTCTCCGGGGTAGAGCCTGAGGGAGCCTCGGGACCTGGCGTAAACCCAATAACGGAGGCTTCCGAGGTCCAATTGTTCGGCCCGACAACCTCTCCCGGGGCTTCGCCTGACGGGCCCCTAGGGCTTCCCACGGACCCAATGGCGGGGACCTCCAGGGTCAGGGCTCCTCCAATGGCCTCGTTCTCCGCGGCTCCCAAGACGGCTCGAGAGGCATTCGCTCTCCCACCAATGATACCATCGGGAGTTGCGGCTTCGCAGGGGTCATCCCTTTGCGGGGGCTCATCTGCCACAAGGGGATCCGTCTCGCCCCGAGCATCATGGACGGCTTCCCGGGGCGCCTTCGTACCCTCGACGATCGCCCGCCTTGGCACCACTTGCTTCGTTTTCTTAGACGAACGACTAGAGTGGGAAGGGCTGCATACACGGCAAAAAGACTAGTTAAAAATTTCCCATAAGCTGCATGGTTTGTGTCCTTAAAAGCATGAGTCACATACTCATACTTGGTTTTCCACGACCTTTTAAGTCGGTCTGAGCAGAAAGAAAGGCTTGGGACCGGCCCTCTGACGGGTCCGCGAGTGGGCTCTCGCGAACCGTTAGCCTCCTTAGGCTTGGGGGCTGCCGGAGTTTCCGCAAGACCTCTTGTGGGCACACTGGTGGCCAAGGAAGGATTACTTCCACCACGTCGTCATCCATGATTGGCGAGCTGAAAACAACAGTGCAACAATGAGAAACACCGCGGCCATAAACAGTGGTAAAACCTGATGTTTACCTGGCGATGGGGGCACTAGACCCGGACAACAAGGATGGGGGCTGCAAGAGATAAGGCACGTTTTCGAACGGGCAGTGGAGGTGCGTCCCCCTGATTGGAGTGCTGGAGGAGCCCTCGGATTCATTTTCGTCCTCCTCCTTCTCATATGTTCCTACCTTTGCTGCTCCTTCACGTGCTGCTTGTGGCAGGAAGGGGTTCGGCCTCTCGGGATCTTCTGAACCCTTAGCAACGAGGCCCCATCTATCGCACAACGGCATCTTCTTCAGGATGGCCTTAGGGGTTGGATTATTATGAAGCATTCCAATGGAAGACGGACGGTCACACAGCCGGAGGTTTGCTCGTCCACCGAACTCAGGCGAGGGGAATAGAAATGTCAAAAAAGCTCCAGCGAAGGCCGCACTCCCACAAAGCCTTCACAGAGATGAGCAAAAATGGCCAAAGCCAACACGGCATTTGGATGAAATGCAGCATGTGGAGCCCATAGTACTCCAACACCGCCAGGAAAAACGCAGAGAAGGGGGGAACCAGACCAGTAGCGAGGAAGTTAACAAATATGGGGATCACATCCGCATCCACCTCCTGGCTGCCCGCCAGGAACAACTGCATGGGCCCCCATTCATGGCCGCTACCGCCTACCAAGAAGCGGAGCCTCTTCACGCCATCAGCATCCGGGAACGCCGACTCATGCAGGCTCGGCTCCGGCGGCTACCACGACTCCGCCTCCTTGATCTTCTTCCCCTTATCCGTGGCAGGCTTGGAGCTACAAGACACCATGGAATGGAGATCTGGGGAGACGCTTGGAGGGAGGCAGGAAGCGGCGGTGAAAGTGAGATTTGGGGGTGGGGGCAACGGAGCAAACCAACAACGACTCCTCCCCTTTTTTATAAATCAAGGGTCATGCGGAGAGGAAACCGCCCGCCCCTCAGTGATAACTGCCTAAGCTCCCCGTATCCCAAGGATACTCTGCAAGTATGGGTGGGAATCGAGGCACTCCCACGGCTTGACACCACCACTCACCGCGACTACCTTTTTTCAATACGACATGAGGCCTTCGGCGTCCGGTCCCGACATGTGCGGTCGGGCGCCACGCTTCAAGGCTCTGAGTGACTCAGGCCCCCTTTCCCGTCTCAAGCCCAAATGACCACCGCGACGGGTAAACGGGGCCGGTGGCTACTGTCGGTGTAAGTAAAACTGGGGTATTACTGAACCAGCAGAAGGAGTCTTGGCCACGAAGGTAAAGATATTTTAGCCTTTTTAAGGAATGCGGTTGGAGACCCTGGTGGACCCACTGGGCCATAGCCTGGAAGGTCAGGTGGGACAACGGGGGACATGAACGGGTCGTCTCCAGGAGCCCCCTTCCGGGAAGGAACTTGAACGGGTCCTCTGCCCGTTGAGAGGGCTGGTTCGTATCCTGGAAGACCACACATGAACATGTACCTACGAACATTGTTGCTGGCATGAGGAAGGCTACCAAGGTCGAATGACTAGTCCTTGTGTGTAAGGTCTCCGTAAGGACTCTTGCAGCACAAGTCATCTACAACGACCATAGTAAGATTCACCTACTACCTACGACCGCTACAGTGGTGGTACTTCGTCACCGCCCCATGAATGCCGAAGGAGGCAGGTAAGTGTCCGGGGAGTAAACCGTTACCCCAGAAGGACGCCATCATCGCTCACACAGGCATGCTATGGGCGGCCATGCCCGACGGTACAAGTTACACAAGTCTATCATAAATGTTTATTCAGCAAATTGGTGCCTCCGACAAGGTCCCCATGTTGGGAAACGTTGCATGGTAAACAAAAAAAATTCTATGCACATGCAAGATCTATCCATGGAGATGCATAGCAAAGAGAGGGGGAGAGCATCTACATACCCTTGTAGATTGCTAAGCGGAAGCATTTATCACGCGGTTGATGTAGTCATACTTTTCACGATCCAACCGATCTAGTGCCAAACGGACGGCACCTCCGAGTTTAGCACATGTGCGGCTCAATGACGTCTCCTCCTTCTTGATCCAGCAAGCAGGAGAGGATAAATAGATGGGATCACAACCAGCACGATGGCGTGGTGGTGATGGTGGTGGTGGAGCACCGACAGCGCTTCGCTAAGCGTCACCGGGACGAGGCGATGGAACTACGGAGTAACGGGAGAGAGAGGGGACCAAGGGCTTGGTGTCTCCTCTTGGGGCGCCCCCTCCCCTCTATATATAGGTGGAGGGCGTGGGAAACAGCCCCTCCAAGCCCTAGGGCGCAGCTAAGGGGGAGAGGACTTGGACTCCAAGTCCAATCCTATTCCTACTAGGACTCCTTCCTTTTTTGCCTTCCCTAGCCACATGGGCTTTTGAGGACTTGGTGCGCCTAGACCAATAAGGATAGGGAACCTCTCCACAGCCCATGCTAGCCCTTGGGTCGTGGTGAACCCACTTGTGGACTTCCGGACCCCTCCGGAATCCTCTGGAAGCTTCCCGGTACAATACCGAAAAAACTGCACCTTTTTCCAGAACCCAAAATATGACTTCCCATATATAAATCTTTACCTCTCGACCATTCCGAGACTCCTCGTGATGTCCGGGATCTCATCCGGGACTCCGAACAACATTTGGTTACCACTCATCAAATATCCCAATACTACTCTAGCGTCAACGAACGTTAAGCGTGCGACCCTACAGGTTCGGGAATTATGTAGTCATGACCGAGACACCTCTCCGGTCAATAACCAATAGCGGGACCTGGATGCCCATATTGATTCCTACATATTCCACGAAGATCTTTTATCGGTTGAACCTTTATGACAACATACGTAATTCCCTTTGTCTGTCGGTATGTTACTTGCCCGAGATTCGATCGTCGGTATCTCTATACCTAGTTCAATCTCATTACCGGCAAGTCTCTTTACTCGTTCCGTAATACATCATCTTGCAACTAACTCCTTAGTCACTTTGCTTGCAAGCTTCTTGTGATGTGTATTATCGAGAGGGCCCAGAGATACCTCTCCGATACACGGAGTGACAAATCCCAATCTCGATTCACACCAACTCAACAGACACCTTTGGAGATACCTGTAGAGCATATTTATGATCACCCAGTTACGTTGTGACGTTTGATAGCACACAAGGTATTCCTCCGGTATCCGGGCGTTGCATGATCTCATGGTCAAAGGAACATGTATTTGACATTAAGAAAGCAGTAGCAATAAACTGAACGATCATATGCTATGCTAACGGTTGGGTCTTGTCCATCACATCATTCTCCTAATGATGTGATCCCATTATCAAATGACAACACATGTCTATGGTTAGGAAACCTTAACCATCTTTGATCAATGAGCTAGACTAGTAGAGGCATACTAGAGACATGGTATTTGTTTATGTATTCACACATGTATTTAAGTTTCCGATCAATACAATTCTAGCATGAATAATAAACCTTTATCATGAATAAGGAAATATAAAATAACAACTTTATTATTGCCTCTAGGGCATATTTCCTTCAGTCTCCCACTTGCACTAGAGTCAATAATCTAGTTCACACCTTGCAACACAGGCAAGAACCCTTTCATTTTCTCTCTATCTTCTGCCATGGTCGGGTTTTGAGTCTTACTCAACTTCACACCTTGCAACACAGGCAAGAACCCTTTCTTTGACTGATCCATTTTGAACTTTTTCAAAATCTTGTCAAGGTATGTGCTTTGTGAAAGTCCTATTAAGCGTCTCGATCTATCCCTATAGATCTTGATGCCCAATATATAAGTAGCTTCACCGAGGTCTTTTATTGAAAACTCTTATTCAAGTATCCTTTTATGCTATCCGAAAATTCTATATCATTTCCAATCAATAATATGTCATCCACATATAATATCAGAAATGCTACAGAGCTCCCACTCACTTTCTTGTAAATACAGGCTTCACCATAAGTCTGTATAAAACCATATGCTTTGATCACCTCATCAAAGCGTGTATTCCAACTCCGAGATGCTTGCACCAGTCCATAGATGGATCGCTGGAGCTTGCACACTTTGTTAGCACCTTTAGGATCGACAAAACCTTTCCGGTTGTATCATATACAACTCTTCTTTAAGAAATCCATTAAGGAATGCAGTTTTGACGTCCATTTGCCAGATTTCATAAAATATGGCAATTGCTAACATGATTCGGACAGACTTAAGCATCGCTATAGGTGAGAAAGTCTCATCGTAGTCAACCCTTTGAACTTGTCGAAAACCTTTTGCGACAAGTCGAGCTTTGTAGATAGTAACATTACCATCAGCGTCCGTCTTCCTCTTGAAGCTCCATTTATTCTCAATGGTTTGCCGATCATCGGGCAAGTCCACCAAAGTCCACACTTTGTTCTCATACATGGATCCTATCTCAGATTTCATGGCCTCAAGCCATCTGTCGGAATCTGGGCTCATCATAGCTTCTTCATAGTTTGTAGGTTCGCCATGGTCTTATAACATGACTTCCAGGATGGGATTACTGTACCACTCCGGTGCGAAACGGGTTCTGGTCGACCTAAGAAGTTCTGTAGTAACTTGATCTGAAGTTTCATGATCATCATCATTAGCTTCCTCTCTGGTTGGTGTAGGCATCACGGGAACGGTTTTCTGTGATATGCTACTTTCCAATTCGAGAGAAGGTACAATTACCTCATCAAGTTCTACTTTCCTCCCACTCACTTCTTTCGAGAGAAATTCCGTCTCTAGAAAGGACCCAAACTTAGCAACAAAGATCTTGCCTTCGGATCTGTGGTAGAAGGTGTACCCAATAGTTTCTTTAGGGTATCCTATGAAGACGCACTTCTCCGATTTAGGTTCGAGCTTATCAGGCTGAAGCCTTTTGACATAAGCGTCGCATCCCCAAACTTTAAGAAATGACAGCTTAGGTTTCTTGCCAAACCATAGTTCATATGGTGTCGTCTCAACGGATTTAGACGGTGCCCTATTTAACGTGAATGCAGCTGTCTCTAATGCATAACCACAAAACGATAGTGGTAAAATCAGTAAGAGACATCATAGAATGCACCATATCTAATAAAGTACGGTAACGACGTTCGGACACACCATTACGCTATGGTGTTCCAGGTGGCGTGAGTTGTGAAACAATTCCACATTATTTTAAATGAAGGCCAAACTCGTAACTCAAATATTCGCCTCCGCGATCGAATCGTAGAAACTTTATTTTCTTGTTACGATGAGTCTCAACTTCACTCTGAAATTCTTTGAACTTTTCAAATGTTTCAGACTTGTGTTTCATCAAGTAGATATACCCATATCTACTCAAATCATCAGTGAAGGTGAGAAAATAACGATACCCGCCGCATGCTTCAATACTCATTGGACCGCATACATCGGTATGTATTATTTCCAATAAGTCATTAGCTCGCTCCATTGTTCCGGAGAACGGAGTTTTAGTCATCTTGCCCATGAGGCATGGTTCGCAAGTATCAAATGATTCATAATCAAGTGATTCCAAAAGTCCATCCGCATGGAGTTTCTTCATGCGCTTTACACCAATATGACCTAAATGGCAGTGCCACAAGTATGTTGCACTATCATTATCAACTTCGCATCTTTTGGCATCATTATTAGGAATATGTGTATCACTACGATCGAGATTCAATAAACCATTCACATTGGGTGTATGACCATAAAAGGTTTTATTCATGTAAACAGAACAATAATTATTCTCTGACTTAAATGAATAACCGTATTGCAATAAACATGATCCAATCATATTCATGCTCAACGCAAACACCAAATAACATTTATTTAGGTTCAACACTAATCCCGAAGGTAGAGGGAGTATGCGATGGTGATCTTATCAACCTTGGAATCACTTCCAACACACATCGTCACCTCGCCCTTAACTAGTCTCTGTTCATTTTACAACTCATGTTTCGAGTTACTAATCTTAGCAACTGAAACGGTATCAAATACCCAGGGGCTACTATGAACACTAGTAAAGTACACATCAATAACATGTATATCAAATATACCTTTGTTCACTTTGCCATCCTTCTTATCCGCCAAGTATTTGGGGCAGTTCCGCTTCCAGTGACCATTTCCTTTGCAGTAGAAGCACTCAGTTTCAGGTTTGGGTCTAGCTTTGGGCTTCTTCATGGGAGCGGCAACTTGTTTGCTGTTCTTCTTGAAGTTCCCTTTCTGTCCCTTGCCCTTTTTCTTGAAACTAGTGGTTTTGTTAACCATCAACACTTGATGCTCTTTCTTGATTTCTACCTTCATCGATTTCAGCATCGCGAAGAGCTTGGGAATCGTTTTCGTCATCCCTTGCACATTATAGTTCATCACGAAGTTCTAGTAGCTTGGTGATAGTGACTAGAGAACTCTTGTCAATCACTATCTTATCTGGAAGATTAACTCCCACTTGATTCAAGCGATTGTAGTACCCAGACATTCTGAGCACATGCTCACTGGCTGAGCTATTCTACTCCATCTTGTAGGCAAAGTACTTGTCAGAGGTCTCATACCTCTCGACATGGGCATGAGTCTGAAATACTAATTTCAGCTCTTGGAACATCTTATATGTTCCATGACATTCAAAATGTCTTTGAAGCCCCGATTCTAAGCCGTAAGGCATGGCGCACTAAACTATCAAGTAGTCATCATATTGAGCTTGTCAAACGTTCATAACGTCTGCATCAGCTCCTGCAACAGGTCTATCACCTAGCGGTGCATCAAGGACATAATTCTGTGTAGCAGTGAGGATAATCCTCAGATCACGGACCCAGTCCGCATCATTGCTACCATCATCTTTCAACTTAGTTTTCTCTAGGAACATATCGGAAATAGTGGAGCTATATCGCGAGCTATTGATCTACAACATAGATTTGCAAATACTATCAGGGCTAAGTTCATGATAAAGTAAGTTCAATTAATCAAATTACTAAAGAACTCCCACTTAAATAAACATCCCTCAAGTTATCTAAGTGATACATGATCCAAATCAACTAACCCAACTCCGATCATCACGTGAGATGGGGCAGTCATCAATGGTGAACATCTCTATGTTGATCATATCTACTATATGACTCACGTTCGACCTTTCGGTCTCCAGTGTTCTGAGACCATGTCTGTACATGCTAGGCTCATCAAGTTTAACCCAAGTATTCTGCATGTGCAAAACTGTCTTACACCCGTTGTATGTGAACGTAGAGTCTATCACACCCGATCATCACGTGGTGTCTCGAAACAATGGACTTTCGCAACGGTGCATACTCAGGGAGAACACTTATATCTTGAAATTTAGTGAAGGGATCATCTTATAATGCTACCGTCGTTCTAAGCAAAATAAGATGCATAAAAGATAAACATCACATGCAATCAAAATATGTGACATGATATGGCCATCATCATCTTGTGCTTTTGATCTCCATATCCAAAGCATCGTCATAATCTCCATCGTCACCGGCTCAACACGTTGATCTCCATCGTTGCGTCGTGGTCGTCTCGCCAACTATTGCTAACGCATAGCGATAAAGTAAAGCAATTACATGGCGCTTGCATTTCATACAATAAAGAGACAACCATAAGGCTCCTGCCGGTTGCCGATAAATTACAAAACATGATCATCTCATACAATAACGTATATCACATCATGTCTTGACCATATCACATCACAACATACGCTGCAAAAACAAGTTAGACATCCTCTACTTTGTTGTTGCAAGTTTTACGTGGCTGCTACGGGCTTCTAGCAAGAACCATTCTTACCTACGGCAAAAACCACAACGGTGATTTATCAAGTTTGCTGTTTTAACCTTCTTCAAGGACCGGCCGCAGTCAAATTTGATTCAACTAAAGTAGGAGAAACAGACACCCGCCAGCCACCTTTATGCAAAACTAGTTGCATGTCAGTCGGTGGAACTGGTCTCATGTACGTGGACATGTAAGGTTGGTCCGGGCCGCTTCATCCCACAATGCCACCGAATCAAAATAAGACGTTGGTGGTAAGCAGTATGAACATCACCGCCAACAACTTCTTTGTGTTCTACCCGTGCATATCATCTACGCATAGACCTGGCTCGGATGCCACTGTTGGGAAACGTTGCATGGTAAACAAAAAAAATTCTACGCACATGCAAGATCTATCCATGGAGATGCATAGCAACAAGAGGGGGAGAGCATCTACATACCCTTGTAAATCGCTAAGCGGAAGCGTTTATCACGCGGTTGATGTAGTCGTACTTTTCGCGATCCGATCACGATCCAACCGATCTAGTGCCGAACGGACGGCACCTCCGAGTTTAGCACACGTGCGGCTCGATGACGTCTCCTCCTTCTTGATCCAGCAAGCGGAAGAGGAGAAGTAGATGGGATCACAACCAACACGACGGCGTGGTGGTGATGGTGGTGGTGGAGCACCGACAGTGCTTCGCTAAGCGTCGCCGGGACGAGGCGGTGGAACTACGGAGTAACGGGAGAGAGAGGGGCGCCAAGGGCTTGGTGTCTCCTCTTGGGGCGCCCCCTCCCCTCTATATATAGGTGGAGGGGCGTGGGAAACAGCCCCTCCAAGCCCTAGGGCGCAGCTAAGGGGGAGAGGACTTGGACTCCAAGTCCAATCCTATTCCTAGTAGGACTCCTTCCTTTTTTGCCTTCCCTAGCCACATGGGCTTTTGAGAACTTGGTGCACCTAGACCAATAAGGCTAGGGCGCCTCTCCACAGCCCATGCTAGCCCTTGGGTCATGGTGAACCCACTTGTGGAGTTCCGGACCCCTCCGGAAAACTCCGGAACCTTCTGGAAGCTTCCCGGTACAATACCGAAAAAACTGCACCTTTTTCCGGAACCCAAAATATGACTTCCCATATATAAATCTTTACCTCTCGACCATTCCAAGACTCCTCGTGACATCCGGGATCTCATCCGGGACTACAAACAACATTTGGTTACCACTCATCAAATATCCCAATACTACTCTGGCGTCAACGAACGTTAAGCGTGCGACCCTACGGGTTCGGGAATTATGTAGTCATGACCGAGACACCTCTCTGGTCAATAACCAATAGCAGGACCTAGATGCCCATATTGGTTCCTACATATTCCACGAAGATCTTTTATCGGTTGAACCTTTATGACAACATACGTAATTCCCTTTGTCTGTCGGTATGTTACTTGCCCGAGATTCGATCGTCGGTATCTCTATACCTAGTTCAATCTCGTTACCGGCAAGTCTCTTTACTCGTTCCGTAATACATCATCTTGCAACTAACTCCTTAGTCACTTTGCTTGCAAGCTTCTTGTGATGTGTATTACCGAGAGGGCCCAGAGATACCTCTCCAATACACGGAGTGACAAATCCCAATCTCGATTCACACCAACTCAACAGACACCTTCGAAGATACCTGTAGAGCATCTTTATGATCACCCAGTTATGTTGTGATGTTTGATAGCACACAAGGTATTCCTCCGATATCCGGGAGTTGCATGATCTCATGGTCGAAGGAACATGTATTTGACATTAAGAAAGCAGTAGCAATAAACTGAACGATCATATGCTATGCTAACGGTTGGGTCTTGTCCATCACATCATTCTCCTAATGATGTGATCCTGTTATCAAATGACAACACATGTCTATGGTTAGAAAACCTTAACCATCTTTGATCAACGAGCTAGTCTAGTAGAGGCATACTAGGGACACGGTATTTGTTTATGTATTCACACATGTATTTAAGTTTCCGATCAATACAATTCTAGCATGAATAATAAACCTTTATCATGAATAAGGAATTATAAAATAACAACTTTATTATTGCCTCTAGGGCTTATTTCCTTCACCCCATGGGCACTATAAATAGGGCAGGCCGAAGCCACACAAGGGGTCGATCTTTTGGGAGAGCAAGAGAAGAGTAGTAGAGATCGACCAGTCCATCTTGTAAGAAACACATTGTAGCTCCATACCATTGCAATACAAAACAAAGCAGGAGTAGGGTATTACACCAAGAAGGTGGCCCGAACCTGGGTAGTTCTCTATGTTCCCGCATAGTTCATCCATCATATTCGCTCATGACTTAGTATCACTGGACGTGTTAAGTCCCTAGCCGAACTCTCAAAGAGTTGTTCCTCACAACTCATATGTAGGTTATTAGAAAACCGACAGGCACTAGCTATCGGAGCGGCACCATAGGCCACGACTTGGCATAGTGCGAGCTCGCCTAGACCAACACCAGAGGGCTAGGGCCGAGGCTTTCCCAGCGGCGATCGTCGGCAGTAATCAGTTCATGTCCCTTCCGGTCCACCGGGACTGGCTGGGGACGCAGGTGTTGACGCTTCCTACAGTGGAGGCGCTGACCCAAAATCGATGGCTGATGTCGGGCTAGGAGTGGATGGAGAGGCATCCACTCCTCCTACCGTGGTGGGTGTGCCATGAAGGGGGTGGTTTGTGGTGTTTCGGACCTTGGATGTCGGGGCGGCGACCTCGGATGGTGGGCCGCATGGTTGGCTCTCCGGCGGGCACTATGGCAGCAGTGGTGGCTTGCCCTCTTGGTCGTCGAGGCGGCGAGGGGGTAGCATCAGGTGGCTTAGGCTCATCGAGTGTCGGTGGCAGTGGAGATGCCTAGATCTAGAGCTGGGAGTCGGAGCGCGTCGCGGTTGTCCTAGCTACTCCATGGGGCACGGGTGAGCTACCGAGCGAAAGCTGCATGCATTGGTGCCGACGGTCACAGCGCTCATGGGCGCCACCCTCTTCTTGAAGACATCATTGTGGTTCTCCTCTTCGTGCCAGGTTTCTGATGAAAATCCATGTTTGCTTCGAACTCAACAGCAATGACACTTCTCGCCATCTTCCCTCATGAGGGCGTTACTGTGGAGCTTAGGTGTGGTAGGGCGTAGCATGGCGTTGTACTCCGTCTCTCTGTTTTCTCTTTCGATAGCGTATTTGCGTGATCCGGTTATCATGGGATCTGCTTTGTGAGATGGCTACCTCTTCACCTTGTATCGTTCGGCCATGTACTTTGACTGATGTTGTTGCTTTATATATAAAGCGGGGCAAAATCCTGTCTCGAGAAGCTAGTTTTCAGTTTGTAGTTTCATTCACGAGCGTAGAAACTTTAATTATGATGCTCATAATCTTGCCAAGTTCTCTTGTAACCTAGGAATATGTAGACATGTTTGGTTGGGCAATCCTCATGACCCAACTAGTGTACCTATAAACAATGTTTTGAATGAATAAAGCTTGGGGAGTTTCTCAAAAAAAATCACAGGCTCGCAGCACAATATCATAGAGAGGAAAACAAAGGCGCGACAGAGGCACACAGCAGCCGCCGGCCGCCACGGGGAAGGCTTCTGGCCACCGTAACACTGCACAGTCGCACACATCAGCCGCCTAGGGCTCCCACCACGGCTGACCCATGACTCCACGAGGCGACGTGGCTAGCAGCGGCGAGCCAGCCCTTCTGTGGATCAGCCTTCATCCCTGCAAGCTGCAGATATAAATTTCTTTGAATCACTCCCAATTTTCTTCCCCTAAATTTCACTTAGGTCATCAAGTAGCATAAATAAGAGAAGTGCTTCGGTACAACCCCCCCCCCCCCTAAAACGTATATTGGGTAGGATGGTCATTTCACATTTGGTATAGGAATACCCGTCCGCCGCCGTACGTCCGCCGGCGTCGTTGTACGCCCGCCCGCGTATGCCGCACCCGTCGCCATATGTCCGCCCGCGTATGCCGCACTCGTCGCCGTATGCCCGCATGTCTGCACGCTCGCGTCGATGGTTGTGGAAAAAATGTCACATGACCTGCCGACGCCCGCCGTCGTAACCCTAGCGAAGGTAGTCCTTCTCCACGTCAGTCGCCGTCGCCCTCCACGTCGCTCGGTCGCCGCCCAAACAGCCCGCCGCGCGTGCCCCGCCGCCGTTGCTGCTGCCGCCGCATTCCTTTGTCGTCGCCCGGATGGCCGCCCACCCCTGAATCTTCGTCGCCGCCTTCCTCCCCGGCCTCCGGCTGCCTCAGTCGGCCATCATCGTCATGCCGTCGATGCCTGCCTTGGTCGGCCAGCATCATCACACAGTCAGCGCGTTCGTCATCAGACAAAATGGATCCATCTGTCATCCTCGCCGCCATGCAAGAGGTCGGTTTGACTCTTACCTATGGACTTATTAAGTTGGTGCTAATTTAATGCATAAATTTGTGCGACGTAGTGTTAATCAATTTTGTTGTGCACGTAATATAATTTTGACATATTGTAATTGATGAACTAATTATTTTAGGGATGATGTTTCATGGTGTTTGATTGATCTTAGAATTTGTTTATACATGTATAGATGGAGGAGGAGACCGATTATGATGGTGATGATTACGGCGATGACAACGAATCCTCATCATTGAATATGGACGAACCTGCTGAGGAGAACTACATGAGTTTGGATGAATCTTATAGTGGCAATGTAAGTGTGATCAACGTTGATAAAAACATTAAAAATGATCAACCGCATAGACACTTACATGTATTTTTTCGCATCATGCAGCTACATGACGATAATGATGATGATAGGGATATAGATGATTCACTTGCTGAAAGTGCACTCCAGGTTTGTTTTAAAATATGTAGGACAAGAAATGACATAATAACCGCATGACCACTTACATGTATTTTTTTGAAATGTGCGCAGAAGGACGCGGACGGGGACATTGAGAGGAATATTGTGGATGATGAAAGTGACAAATAGTACGTTGATGCATCTCATGATGAGAGCTCGAGCAAAGTAAGTTTTGAAACTTACATATATTAAATATTAAAATAATAACTGACTGACATACGTGGTTATATGCCTTATTTTACAGGGAGATGTTAATGGTCCTAGCGGGATGGATGAGCATGTTGTTGATGATGAGTTTAATTTTGACATCGGATTTGATGAATATCAGCAAGATTCATTGGACAGGCATTGAAAGGTGATGACGAAGACGTTCATGTCACTAGGAGAGGCTTACACTTTCTATAACCAGTACGCTAAGGACCGTGGTTTCAGCGTTAGAAAGGACTTGCTGAAATTTTTGAAAGGTCCTGAGGGAGGTATGCGCTTGAGGAGGTATCTGTGTTCGAGAGCTAGAAAACGACAAGCAAAATTATGTACAATGGAAGGCAGGACCCGTAGGCTCATAGGGGAGAGTCGATGCTTCTACGATGCGCATATAACTTTGAATCTTGATAAAGAGCGCGACATTTGGTATGTCAGCAGTTTCAGTGATGATCACAGTCACATTCTAGCTAGACCGGATGAAGTCCCGTTTCTCCGGTCTCATAATCAGATCAAAGAATTTCAGAAAGCTGAGATCTTAACTATGGCAGGTGCTGGAATCAGGAAACATATGATTTTTTATAACTTCGTCAGCAGGTACGGGTCATATGCTAAGGCCGGTTTTGGGAGGAAGAAGCTTTATAACATGTGCTATAGAGAGAAAATGAAGTTGCTTGCACAAGGTGATGCAGACACTGCCATTGGGATCATGATGACCAGAAAGGATAGGGATCCAGATTTCTTCTTTGAGCACACCGTCGATGATGAAGGAAGGCTGAAAAACCTATTCTGGTGTGATTCTCAATCATGGCGAGACTATATTGACTTTGGTGATGTGACCGTATTCGACAGCACATACAAGATGAATAGGTATGGCATGCCATTTATACCTTTTGTCGGTCTGAACAACCACTGTTGCACCACAGTATTTGGTTGTGCTATTGTGTCTGACGAGATGGAAGATACATATGTCTGGCTGCTTCAGACGTTCTTGAGAGCTCACTGTCAGAAGAAGCCCAGGTCAGTAATTACTGATGGAGATGCAGTTATGATTAAGGCCATCAGAAAGGTACTTTTGGACGTTTGGCGTCGTCTTTGCTCGTGGCATATTGAGAAGAACATGCAGAAACACCTTCACCATAAGTCTCTAAAGGAGTTCAGGTCTCTTCTTTATTATGCCACTTCACATAAAGTCTTTGAGGAGAGATGGGCAGCGTTTACCGCCAAATGGCACTCGGAGAAAACAAAGACATGGTTACGTAGGATGTACAAGAAGAAAAGGCTTTGGGCTGCATCATATCTGTCTGGTGGGTTTTTCCTAGGTATGCGAAGTAACCAGAGAAGTGAGAGTCTGAACTCATGCCTTCACATGCATCTAGACTCCAGTATGACTATTGTTGACATGATTGTGCACTATGAGAACTGCATCGTTCGGCTTCGTGAGAATGAGGCGCATGACGATTACAAGAACACATAGACAGACCCAGTACCAGTCCTGGACGAGTGTAAAGACATTGGGAAATCAGCTGCCCATGAGTTCACTGCGGCAAACTTTTATATCTTACAGGAATATATGAAGAAGGCATGGGAGCTTGAGGTCCTTGAGAGACTGAGAGGAGAAGACACTCACAGATTCATACTGACATGGAAGGCAAATAGGGATATCAGATTCACTATGGACTACACCCCAGGTAACTCCGAACAAACCGTGAAGTGCAGTTGCAGAAGTATGGATCGCAAAGGACTTCCTTGCAAACATATTCTTCATGTTTTGATTCGGCTGCGCTTACGTGAGATACCTAAGTGTTTAGTACTGCGGAGGTTCACCAAAATTGTAAGGGGTGGACTGCCCATGAAGCGCACTAGCGATCTGTTTGCGTGGGGATGGGCAGGTACTGGGGAGAGAGCTAGGTACAGCGAGTTGACTATCTTATCAGCCGAAGCATCTCATAAAGCATGCCATAAACCATTTTTATTCGACAAGTTGAAGGTGGCTCTGAAGGACATAATAGAGAATGATTACACTGAGGAGAATGAGCATGATACAAAGCAAAAGTTTGTGAATGACGATGCATTTGAGCCTAATCGAGATCATGTTCTGGTTCGTGATCCCCCAAAATTTTCAACCAAGGGCGCACCAAAGCAGAATGTTAAAGGCCGCGGTAAGGGTGGTCCTGATGTCACTAAAAATGGGAGACCTAAAGCTTTTGATGAGAAAAGCCAACTTCTATGTGGCCAGTGCGGTCTTCCGGGTCATTATAAGTCCACATGCCCTCAAAATCCTAAGTACGATTTTCGTTTGTTCATGCCAATCATGTTGTTAAATATAGTTGTTTTTTGTGGATTATCACATATCTTAATGTTTTAGTATGCAGGAACTTTGCTTGAATTCAGAAGTATGGAGGGTTACTTAGCCCTTCGATTGAAGAAAATTTGTTGATGGACTGCTTCGCTCTACGAGGTCATTTTTAATTTCTAAATGTTAGATTATGCTATACGAGACTTATTTTACTTTGTTGATGTCAGACTATGTTCTACGATACCGCTATGACTATTGTTGATGCCAGACTATGTTATGCGAGATCAATTTTCACTCTGTTTATTTTGATATGTTGATGATGTACTGTAGATGACGTTGGCTGTCGTTGTTTACTGTTGTTGTTCACTGTTGATGCACTGTAGCCGTCGCTTATTCAGCCGTCGTTTTTTATATATTTTTCATTAAAAAAAGCCCGACCCGTGCGCCGGCCGGTCTGACAATAGACAGACCGCAACGACGGCACGGGTCCCATAGGGCAACTTCTGACGGCGGTAGCCAGCGAGTATATGAGAGGAGTATGACTACGTGTGGCGCCGGCTATTTAAGCCGGTCGTCGCGCCTTCCGTCGGGCGAGGTGGGACTAAACATAGCCACGCCGGTTCTCGTCGCCCCGCGGGTTTGTTGGGTCATCCGATGTCGTCACGCTGAAAGGGGTATTGGGTCGGCCCACGCAGTCACGCGCGTCGCTCCCGACACGGCGACCGCGATGAAATGTTTAGTCCCACCTCGCCTGCCGAACCGCGCGCCAACCGGCTTATATACGCTACGTCGCGAGTCCACTCGAGCTTCCCTACATACCCGGCCGTTACTTGGACGTCGTGGCCGCCCTGTTGGCCCGGTTGCCGCCGTGCTGTTTCCGAAACGCCGTTGGTGTCGCCTTTGGCTTGATATCGACGTGCCAAGTAAGATAAGCCGGCTCTCCGGGCGGGCATATTTTTTTAACAAAATATAACTACACAAAGCGTTGTCTGTTTTATTTTATTTTCTGACCAACAAAAAATTTAGTGCAATTATATAAACAGTCGGTCTTTTGAACAGTATAAATGCGGGTAATTCAACATTATAGACGATGGCAGAAAGACAAAATAATAATCCAAATGTCATCCTCAACTTAAATATTTCAACAAGTATTGCCTTCTCCATCAAAAAAATATCAGTCTCAAAATAAATGAAAACATCATTTCAGCCTAAAAATATTTCTGTTACATAAAATTTGCCGCATTTATTTCTTCTTTGCAAGCTGGGTAACTTTGTCTTTCACATCATTGAGCGTGTTTCTCTCTGAAAAAACAAGCTGTGCAATCATTAAGTCCCTCGATTTATCAATTGACCCCTGTTAAAAATTCATATTAGTCCAATGTGAATTGTATTATATAATTAATTAAATTAAATATGCACATTTGAAATAAAATCAGACCTGCAAAAATTGGTCTGTCCAATTTTCACCGTCCCAGTATTGAAAGCATCGAAGGACAAATATTCCACATGAGTTGCTGGTTCATACATAGTACGATTCATAAGTATGCATTTCAGGTATGGTATGAAAATAATGTGAAAGTATATACGCACCCATCTTTCTGTTGTGGCATCTTATACGGTCTAATAGGCCAGGTAGACACATCCGGATAATTCACAGCACCTGTCGCATTCGCATCACGGATATCTTGTCCAAGTTGATTTCTCTGATCATATAAATGACATCACGGAAATGATTTAAGTTAGTTTACTTAAGAAATGATAGTTTCAATAGGCCCATGTAAATGTATACCGTACCAGCTCCTCAACTTTGTCTCTAACATCACTGTCAAGTTCGCGTCCCATCAAAGAATCAAGAACCTGAAACTCTTTCTTCGGGGGATGCATGATGACCGTAACCCAGTGGGTATTTCCCTTATTAAGAGGAATGTAAGTCTGCATCAGAATGAATATACGATGCAATCAACACATATTTTATTATTTATATCCCGTATATGCATACATTTAGCCAGTCGAACTTACCTTATCTTTTTTTAAATACTCATCGGTGCATCTATTCACGGGTCCATTCTTCTTCGCCACTACTTCGTTCTCATTATTTCCGGGCTCGGTGTCTGGTCTAAATTCAAGTAACCAATTCACCAGCAAAGTCGCCATTATATGACGATCGTCACCAACTAGTTCCGACAGATACAATGAATAAGCATTGATAACCTGAATATAATGTAAAAGATGTATAACCATTCCAATTTGCAGTGAACAATAATATAAAACACAGCAGTAACTTACATCACCGGTTAGCCATTCATGGTTAAGAATCTTACAAGCCCTCTCTGCACTAAGACCTTCGCGCATGCCATCGTTGAATATTTCCTTCTTTCTATGTTTTCGTGAGTGCTCATAAGCACAGACAAACTTAACGGACGCTTTCACCACATCGTAGTCATCACTAGAATTTTGAACGCCTTCATCCTCGAATAGTTTTGCAGGACAAAACTCTAATATGTTACTAAAGCAATGATACGTACTAAGTTGTACGCGATAACAATTTCAACAAGATGAAAAATCAAAAACTCACTTGCTTTTGCAGAACGTTTTGACCGCTTGGTCGGTTTAGTAACCACAAAAGGAGACTTCATAAGGTTTGATACCTTGCGCTTCTGTTTCCCAACAACCTCCTCCATTACCTCATCTTCTCCGACAGAACCAACTGATCCACGTGATGCAATTTCATCCGTTCCTAAAGATGTAACGGACTTCTCATCTGATACCTCAGGAACTTCGATAGGATCATCTTTATCACCCTTGAAACTATCCAAATATTCAGGTGTGCAATAATAAGGTCTCTTTTCTTCAGAATCATAAACATCATCTTCATCATCCTCTTGTAGATTCTTTTTGGCTGGCATTTTCAAATCGTCCATATCAGCATGATATACCGATTCTTTAAGAGGGACTCCACCATAGTTTCTAGATTCACTATTATCACCATACTCATTCTCTTCTTCTTTTTCAATATCACCGGCTTTGTAGAAGACGCTGCTTTTGTCCAATATCTTTATCACACTCTGCGATTACAAATAATTTCTAGTTAGTTAGGTAACACATCCAAAGACAAAGTGAATGGCAATAAAACGGAACTTCTACCTGTGCGCATAACTCTGGCAAACGAAGCAGATCCTTACGAATGTTCTTTAGCTCATTCATAATCCATTAAGTAATAGGGTTCGGGCTAGCGGAAGCCTCAGATGTACTTACACCTTTTCTCCTTCCAGTAATGTTAGACTTTTCCGTACTGGCTTTCTTGTTTTTTCAGCTTGTTCAACTCTAATTTTGTTTAATCTGTAATCTTTAGTAATGGTGTCATCAATCTACAACATTAAGAATCATACATTCAAATTAAATTAACAATTAATTGCAGGAAGTAAATGCAAATAATAATACATTACACGTATTACCATCCCAACAACACGACCATAATCAAAGCCGTACTTGTCTCTCTTCTCCGCTTCATCTTCTTTCCAGTTCCTCATCAAGGGGCTCAACAGCGCTAATGGATCATATTTCGGACCGGTGCTTGGCTGCACCTTCTCCCAATATAGATACTGGAAACAAAAAAAATTACTTAGCATGTGTTAGACTAATGTTACATAATACAGATGTTTAATTTAATAAATAAATCATACCTGCAAAAGGGCTAGGTTGCCACGTGGCCACTCCCTAACACGGCCGGGCTGCAAGACCATACCAATCTCCGACAAACAAAACCACAAAGTGAACGCGTTCTAGTTGAACTTTTTTATTGACCTGACATCTTGCACTAGCGCATAATAATTCTTCGGAATGTATTCATTAGACACTGGTGCAATTATAGTCCCTAACAGAACAAGAAACGCCATCCGAACAAATTCATTTGTCCGCGTTTTTATTTCTCACAATCTTCTCAATCAGATCATCAATCATGATTTTACCATTCTTTCTGTTAACAAAACTAACTGGTTTTTTTTCATTGCTTTCTCTTGTTCCATACTCAAAAAACCAGAAACATCCACTCCTTCATTTTTCCAACCAAATATAGCAAACATATCATCAGGCCGCAGTGAAATCAACCCTTTCTTTCCAGCTGTCTCTTGGATCATGAATTTTTTACTACTTGGATTGTAACCTTGAATCATAAACTGAAGCAAAATATCACGCATCTTCACCGAAGGTATTAGTAACATGCCCTCCATCTCCGTTTCATAAAATGTAAATCGCTGACTTGGTGTTAACTTATTAACAAGACTAACCCACTTTTCTACCGAACATGCAATCGCACCATCGATGTCCATACTGCATATAATAATTTGTATGTCACGTTGCATGCAACTGAGATGTTATATTACGAGTACACACATTGAACAAAATACCTATCCGACGGCGACGCCCCACGGCGGAAGCTTTTGAAGAGAGAGTGTTGTGAACGCGGCCGGTGACGGCAGACGTGGATCGCGGGCGGCGAACGACAGCTGAACAGCACTACGGCGGAGCGGTCGGGTGTGGGCGGAGGCGGCGGCCGACACGGCTTCAGCGGTGGACGTCGGGTGTAGCGATCAGATCGGGCGCGTCATCGTCACCTGTGAAAAAATTGCATGCACGACATGAATGGGCCCCGAATTACGCGATTAACGGGAATATTCCCTCAGGTAGCGACGGCGCCTGGAGATATTACTGGCGTCAGGCCCGCGGTGGTCAGTTGGCAGTCGTGCCAAGCGGCGGGATCTGGCCGTCTGACCGACGGTTAGTTTAGTCCCCCACCGCTCGATGTCGACAGCATTGACTAGTTTATATACTTTGCTAGTTCAATTTTAATAAGCGTCTGTCTTCAATGTACTCTATTTGGAGGACAATTCAGGGTCAGTAGGAACCTTCGCCGGTTCCAAACTAGCGAAGGGTCCTACTAACAGTGCATCTTCTTCAAAAACAAAACATTGATGATAGTCATATTTTTTAATCATTTTATTAATGTTTGCACCAACATCATGTACAACCGACATTTATTCTCAGTTTTTTTCCACGTGCTACAATGAGCATGGCAAGCAATCATTTTTGGCAGCGTGCATTCCGTGAAAGCGCTCAGGTACTTCATGTCGAAGGCAGTGGTTTCGGTATGGGCGGAAGGGACCCTCCGATGCATGTCTCTTCTTTGCATTCGTCAAACGAGCTCAGTTTTTTTTCATGGGCTATAATGAGCATGGCAAGCATGCACACCAAAATTCGTCGTGTTTCGACACCGTATGCATTTTCTATGATTTTCCGGGCCGAAAACCCCTAAAATGCTGCCCGGACGTGACACAACGTGCGTTCGGTGTCCGATTTCCTTCGTTTTTGCCATGCAGTATCAGGGTGGGGTCTCACACGCGCTGGCAAAAGTTGGGTACATTCTGTGAAAGTGCTCAGGTACTTCATGTGGAAGGCAGTGGTTTCGGTATGGGCGGAAGGGACCGTCCGATGCATGTCTCTTCTCCCCATCCGTCAAATGGGCTCAGTTTTGTTTCACGGGCTACAATGAGCATGGCAAGCATGCACGCCAAAATTCGTCGCGTTTCGACACCGTATGCATTTTCTACAATTTTTCGGGCCGAAAAACCCTAAAATGCTGCCCGGACGTGACGCAACGTGCGTTCGGTGTCCGATTTCGTTCGCTTTTGGCATGCTGTATCAAGGTGGGGCCCCACACGCACTGGCAAAAGTTGGGTACATTCCGTGAAAGCGCTCAGGTACTTCATGTGGAAGGCAGTGGTTTCGGTATGGGAGGAAGGGACCCTCCGATGCATGTCTCTTCTTCGCATCCGTCAAACAGGCTCAGTTTTTTTCACAGGCTACAATGAGCATGGCAAGCATGCACGCCAAAATTTGTCGCGTTTCGACACCGTATGCATTTTCTATGATTTTTCGGGCCGAAAAACCATAAAATGCTGCCCGGACGTGACGCAACATGCGTTCGGTGTCCGATATCGTTCGTTTTTGGCGTGGTGTATCGGGGGTGGGGCCCCACATGTGCTGGCAAAAGGTGGGTACATTCCGTGAAAGCGCTCAGGTACTTCATGTGGAAGGCAGTGGTTTCGGTCTGGACGGAAGGGACCCTCCGATGCATGTCTCTTCTTCGCATCCGTCAAATGGGCTCACTTTTTTTTCATAGGCTACAATGAGCATAGCAAGCATGCACACCAAAATTTGTCGTGTTTCGACACCGTATGCATTTTCTATGATTTTTCGGGCCGAATAACCCTAAAATGCTGCCCGGACGTGACGCAACGTGCGTTCGGTGTCCGATTTCGTTCATTTTTGGCGTGGTGTATCGGGGTGGGGCCCCACACGCGCTGGCAAAAGTTTGGTATATTCCGTGAAAGCGCTCAGATACTTCATGTGGAAGGCAGTGGTTTCGGTATGGGCGGAAGGGATCCTCCGATGCATGTCTCTTCTTCGCATCCGGCAAACGGGCTTAATTTTTTTTCACCGGCTACAATGAGCATGGCAAGCATGCACGCCAAAATTTGTCGCGTTTCGACACCGTATGCATTTTCTACGATTTTCCGGACCGAAAACCCCTAAAATGCTGCCCTGACGTGACGCAACGTGCGTTCGGTGTCCGATTTCGTTTGTTTTTGGCGTGGGGTGTCGGGGTGGGGCCTGCCCACCTGCTGGCAAAATTTGGTGTTGATCTTAAGATGACAAAAATTAGACTTATTACAGTGCAGCTCGTTCGGGTAGGAGCAAAGGATCCGTCCGTAGGGACGTTTTTTCGACATCGTTCAAATGGAGCCAAATTTTTAGTATGAGCTTGTATCCATATGAGAAGCATGCATGTCAATTTTCAGTGCATTTTGGGACTGTATGCATTTTCTACGGTTTTTCCCGCCGAAAAACCTTAAAACACTGGCCGGACATGACGCAACGTGCGTTCGGTGTCCGAATGCGTTGAAAATTTGCATGGGGCACTGGGATGGGCATGCCCACTTGCTGGAAATTTTGGTGTTCATTTGAGGATGACCAAAATTTGACCTACTCTAGCGGAGGCCGTTCGGGTTAGAACCAAAGGGTCCGTCTCGAATTTCATTTTCAAAACCACGACTGTGAAGTTTTTTCAAACGATAAACTTTTATTGTTGTGTGGCATTCGCATGCTCTTCTCGTTGCTAAATATTTCTTCCTGGACCGACGACATTTTTGTCACTAATCAAACATGTTCTTCTAATATATTTTTAATATTTTTCATTCTCGATATTATCGTAATAATTAAACAATAGCTTCGACAAAACAGAAATACAAATCATTCAAACAAACTTACATATTTCTCATTCAAATTTCATTAAACATAGAGATATTTTACATAGTTCATCGAAATTTAAACGAGTTCATACATAGTTCATGTGATAACGAGTTCGTACATTCTTCATACTTAAAACGATTTTTTTAAAATAAACTACTCCTCGTCGTCGCTATTCAGGAGGTCGATCACTTCGGCGCCGTCGTCGCTGCTCCAGTCGATGTCGTCGTCGTCCTCGTCGGCAGTCGCCGGCACCTCCGCCTCCTGCGCCATCATCGCCGCTTCCTCCTGTGCCGCCATCGCCGCCGCCTCTTGGATCGCTACCGCTTCCTCGGCGGCCTCCCTCGCAGCAGCCGCGGCGGGCGCCGACGCCCGTAGTGCGACGTGGAGGCCCGGCGTGTCGTCGGGATCGCCGTCCTCCCAGAGAACAACCTACTCCGGCGGCAGATCAACCGCCGGTGGGGAGGGGGTCGGCGGGCGCCGGCGCAGGTGGTGGAGGGGCCCGACGGTCGCGCGCATCTCGGCGCGGGGCCCGCGGTGGGGCGGGGCGTGCCGGGGCAAGAAGGCGGCGGCAGTCCCCGGTGAGCTCAGGCGTGACGCCGAACGCCGCCTGCCGGAATGCGCCGATGACGGCGGCGTACTCTTTGCCGCCCCAGAACCCGTGCCGGCCGATGATGTTGCACCGACCGTCGGGGTGCGTCCGCTTCTCCTCCGCCGTGGCACCGGGCCCACGCGTCGGGTAGCCGTCTTTGTCGATCTTCTAGTCGTGCGGAAGACGGCAACCCGGCGGCACGAGGAGCCCGAAGCGGAACAACTCCTCAGTCTCCGGCGTGCTCAAACTCGACGGCCGCGCGCTCCGGCCGTCGTCGCCGCCGCCACCGGAGCTGTTGCTGCCGCGGTAGAAAGCCATCGTCGGCGGGTGGGAGGGAGAGGCGCGTCAGGGGAGAGACGAGGCTTCGGGGGGAGGAGGGTTGTGTACGTCGACTGGGGGAGACGACCTATTTATAGCCGGCGGGGGGACGGGCAGCTGAGCCGACGGAATGGCGGGTGGCGCCTGTGCGCCTCGGGAACCAACGGCACGCGTCGCGCGACCGGTCAGCCACCGGGCGACGGGGGTGGGTGGACGGCATTCATGGCGGGCGGGCGGTGGACGCGACCAGGCGGCATCGGGCGTCGCGCCTCAGGAACCGTCGTCCACATCGGGCGGCACGCGCCGGCGCGACCGGTCAGCCACCGGTCGACGGTGGTGGGTGGAAGGCATTAATGTTGTTCACCGGGCGACGCGCGTTGACGACGCTGACGCGGCGTAATGGACGGCGGCGCCATCGGCAACCGACGCAACGCCATGTACCGTGCGACGTGCGTTCACCCGCACGTCCGTACGTACTCGCCGCAGATACGCCGCGCCTACGTCGCGACGTCCGTACGTACTCCGTCGCGGCGACAGTTTTTTTTTTCCACGGGCTGGGTGAGACGCCGCACGTACAACGCGCCTACGTCGCGGGGCAGGTTTTTTTTTTTCGCGGGCTGAGTGTGACCATCTTGCCTCTTTTTATGAAGGGGTATCGGACGATCTCTGCCGTCGATGTGTCTAGGGGGTTGTACCAAAAAAGATGCCCATAAATAATCCACAATGAAATCTTGTTCTCTTACAGTTTATACTGTGCAAAAGCCATTGTTGTTTACATTTTACAGGTTCACAACAAAGGCCACTTTTACAAAAATAATTTCCAATTTGGTAGCATAGATATATATAATTCACTCAATAGTATATATGTTCCAGAATTTGAATTTGAATTTCTTTCTGCCACTGCGTATTGACCTGCTAGTCACAGCCGAGTCCTGCTTAATAAACTGAAGGGTGAACTTTTTGGCGAAATTCAACTCCGAACAAGTTGCTGTGTTTCCTTTGGAACCTCCGTCATGACCCTATCATATTAGGGAGATACTGAAGACGTGAACTCCGGCATAAACAGGGGTTGCTCTCACAGTTACAGCAAGCGTACGTCTCGTTCACAAATCACAATAGTAAATTCTTTTCTACGAGCATCAGGCAACCACACGTCTTCACGGCTACGCAGGAGCCCCTTTCCACACAGTACAACTTCGTGCACGCACCGCATCTATGTAGCTATCTCCAACTTAAATAACTACAAGTACCTGTGACTATATATACCCACCTAGTTCTATTAACAATTGTTGACACACGAACACGTCACGTGTATCCTCGACGTCGGGGATGATGCACCGCAGCTCACGTCGAAGGAGACCCGACCGACAGCGTGATACGCAAGACAGTCGGCGGGTGCTTTTAGGACCCGAAACCCCACACGCCCGGAAGGGACCCCGTCAGGGAGTGCGGCGGCTATGGGCTGCCCTAGGTCGATTCGCTCGCCCCTGGAGCCTCAGGATTCGCAGCTCTCAAACATGAAGAACAGCGAAGAACGAGATAGAGAAACGATGGAGAGATAAAACGTAGATAAAAAGTAGTATATTGATTTGTTCGATTATGTGTTGTTTCAATCGGCCGTCACCCCTAATATATATAAGAGGCGGCTGGACTTCCCGTACAAGTAAAGAATTCATCTAGGCTTTTCTTACAAGAAAATTACATCAATTCATGTCCTACAGTTCTAGTTTCAGTCCAACTCGGATTCAGCCCGAATCTGTCCCATACTTCTGTCCTGCTTCTTGCGCGGGCCGTAGAAATCGCATATTAACTCGGATGGAGTCGAGTTCAACATCAAACTTGTCCGCCTCGATGATCTGCATAATACAACGTGTGTCACTTCTCCTTTTAAAGGCCGTCTTTATGACTTTTAGGGCCCATCTTTAACTGTGGGCCGGATTCAATTATGCAGTTTTCTAAACTGTTCGAGTCTTGTAACAACTTTGCAGGCCATATACTATCTCCGACTATGATGACTCCAAAAGCAAAGTTGACCTTTTCGACGATACGCACAACTTTCGTGTAGAACACTTTTCCATCCGAGGTCATCTGAATAACCTTTCGAGCCCATCTCCAACTCCTGGTCGGATTGACTTTTACAGCTTCCACTTTTCCGGCAAGCTTTTTCCCGGCAAGCTTTCCACGCCGGCAAGGTTTTCACCCCGGCAAGCTTTCCACACTGGCAATATTTCCACCCCGGCAAGCTTTCACACCGGCAAGGTTTCCACCCCGGCAAGCTTTCACATCGGCAAGCTTCCACGCCGGCAAGCTTTCACACCGGCAAGATTTTCACCCCGGCAAGCTTTCACACTGGCAAGATTTCCATCCCGGCAAGCTTTCACACCGGCAAGCTTCCACGCCGGCAAGCTTTCACACCGGCAAGATTTCCACCCCGGCAAGCTTTTTACTCGGATTTCTCGACTGAAAATATAGCCTGATCTTGATTTGCCTCTCTAGGTCGCATACGACCTTGGATTGAGACGATTTATATATGAAAATTGATCGGCTCGACGAGACGAAGCTTTCTTGTGTTGAAGGTTTTTCGATTTGAGGTAATCTTAAATAAGTTCTTGACCATGCCAAAATCTGGTGTCAACACATGCCCCCCTGTTTTTCGGCAAAGCTTGTGTGCCGAAAAATAATTTGTACCTTGTTTGTTCTAAGGACAATGTCAACACTCCATCGGCCATTTATTTTTCTCAGAACGATAATTATGTATCGGCCATGTTTGTGCTAAGGGCGATAATCATATATCGGCCATTGCCTACTTAGGCTTCTTGCCACACACTCGGGTTGTATTTCTTCAAGTACTTGCCATTGAGAGCTCGAGGTAACAGTGCCCCTTGTACGGATTCCACCAAATAAGAGTTTCCGGGAACTACTCTTGTAACCCTAAAAGGACCTTCCCAACTCGGAGACCACTTCCCGAATTTTCTATCTCTTGAACCAATCGGTAGAATCACTTTCCAGACGAGATCGCCAACTTGAAAATTCTTCAACTTAACTTTCTTATTGTAAGCTCTTGCTACCCTCAACTTGTCTCTCTCTATGGCCTTCAAAGCAGCCAAACGTTTATCGGCAACCTCATCAATATTGTCCATCATCAAGTTATAAAAGTCTATTGCCGATAAATCATTTTGTTTGGCTATTCTCAAAGCATTCAAATTTACTTCCACCGGTAAAACAGCCTCTTGACCATATACTAGCTCATATGGAGTCACCTTCGTAGCACCATGCCTTGAGATCCTATGTGCCCACAAAGCTTCAGACAACAACTCATGCCATCTCCTCGGATTATCCTCAATCTTCTTCTTGATAAACTTGATTAAAATTTTATTACTGGACTCAGCTTGTCCATTAGCTTGGGCATAATACGGAGAGAAATTGAGCAACTTTATGTTATAAGATTCGGCAAATTCTCTGACTTGATGTGACATGAAAGATGAACCTTGATCTGTAGTTAATGTTTGAGGAATGCCGAATCTATGAATAATGTGCTCAGTTATGAATTGGATTACCTCTGTATGTGTCATGTTCTTGAGAGGTACTGCCTCAGACCACTTAGTGAAATAATCGGTTGCCACCAACACGAAATGATGCCCCTTTGAGGAAGACGGGTGAATTTCTCCAATAAAGTCTAAACCCCATCCTCTGAAAGGCCACGGCTTGACAATAGGATGTAACATAGCAGCAGGAGCCAATTGAATATCACCAAATTTTTGACAAGCTTCACACCCTTTATAATATCTGAAGCAATCATTAATCATAGTCGGCCAATAAAACCCAACACGTCGCAATAACCACTTCATCTTGGGAGCCGACTGATGAGTGCCACAAATACCTTCATGGACCTCTCCCGTAGCAACTCTCGCTTGGTCCTCGTCCAAGCACTTTAAAAGAACATCATCAACCGTTCGGCGAAAAAGACCATCATCTCTCATTGTATATTTAAAAGCCATACGCCGAATAGGCCTGTCCACCCTTCTACTAGGATCATACAAATAATCAATGATGGGTTTCCTCCAGTCTTGATTTTCTCCTGCATTGAATATTTCATTAGTGGCCGAAACAGTGGGCTCCGGTTCGGCCTCCCCTATGTTGGCAAGACTAGACATCGGCCTTTGAGAAATATGAAACATGCCATGATCAACATGATAGCCGGATGCTTGTTGTGCCAACTCATTTGCTCTCCAATTGTCATGTCTAGATATATGAGCAATGCTAAAATAATCTAAAGTAAAAAATTATATCTAGACATTTATCAAGATAAACATTAAGTGATTCGTCAAAACATTGAAAGACTTTGGATATTTGTTGCACTACTAATAACGAATCACCAAAAGCCTCAATATGTGTAGCACCTATGGCAAGCAACATCTCTAAGCCGAATAACAATGCTTCATATTCGGCTTGATTATTTGTGCAAAAATATTCTAAACGGCATGAGGCTTCAAAAACAGCACCATGAGGAGATATATAAACAATACCAACACCTTGGCCATTGCTACAAACTGAACCATCAAAATATAATCTCCAAGGTACTAATGAAACAAGGTTTATATCAACATCATACTTGTCATTAATCCGATGCTCAACAATAAAATTAGCAACGATTTGGTCTTTAATGGATTTTAGAGATTCATAAGCCAAATCATATTCAATCAAAGCATAAGCCCACTTGCCAATTCTACCACTAAGAATTGGCCTATGCAACATGTATTTAATGACATCGGTTTGACAAGCTACTATGCAAGCACTCGGTACTAAATAATGTCTCAATTTTGTGCAAGCATAATATAAGCATAGGCATAGTTTTTCAATAAATGTATACCTTGTCTCGGCGTCCAATAAACGCCTGCTCAAATATGTAATAGCATGCTCTTTTTCTTCGGTTTCTTGAGTCAAAACAGCACCAATAACACCTTCTTCTGCTGCAATGTAAAGCTTAAAGGGTTCCTTATGCTTGGGCGCTTTCATCACCAGAGGAGTGCATAAATAGTTCTTGATCATATCAAACGCTTCTTGCTGTTTTGCCCCCCAAGTGAAATCAACATCGTTCTTTAACCGAAGGATAGGAGTAAATGCATCAACTTTCCCTGGCAGATTAGCTATGAACCTTCTCAAATAATTGACCTTGCCAAGGAACTTTTGCATATCTCTCTTGCATGTTGGAGCCTCCACTTTCTGTATGGCCTCTATCTTTTTGGGATCAATCTCTATGCCATCTTCATGAATAATGAAACCCAAAAACTTTCCAGCCGACACGCCGAATGCACACTTCAAAGGATTCATCTTCAGTCCATATTTTTTCATTCTTTCAAAAGCTAAACGCAAATCGGCTAGATGAGATTCGAAAGCATCTGATTTGACAATAATATCATCAATATAAACTTCAAGTATAACACCAAGTAAATCATGAAAAATTAAATTCATAGCCCTTTGATACGTGGCACCGGCATTTTTTAATCCAAAGGTCATCACTGTCCACTCAAATAAACCAAGGAAACCAGGACATCGAAAAGCCGTTTTGGACATGTCCTCTTCGGCCATAAAAATCTGGTTATACCCCGCATTACCATCAAGAAAGCTAATGACCTTATGTCCAGAAGCATCATTAATAAGCATATCGGCTGTTGGCATGGGATACTCATCTTTAGGTGTAGCTCTATTCAAATCTCTGAAATCAATGCACACCCTCAACTTGCTGGAGCCTTTCTTCTCTACTGGTACAATGTTAGAAATCCACTCGGCATACCTGCAAGGTCTAATAAAATTAGTTTTAAGCAAACGACCGATCTCTTCCTTGATCCGGTCATATGTTTTTGGATTAAACTTTCTGGCTGATTGCTTGTATGGTCTAAAACCAGCCTTTATAGGTAACCGATGCTCCACTAGCTCTCGGCTTAAACCTGGCATCTCATGATATTCCCATGCAAAGCAACAAACATATTCTTTCAAAAGCTTGATCAACTTAGTTTTATGATCGGCTCTTAAATTTTTGTTTACAAATGTCGGCCTAGGAATTGAACCATCTCCTATGTCTATCTCTTCTAATGGATCGGCCGACGTAAAATCTTGTTCTAATTTATCCATATCATCTAACTCCTCTATAGATTCATACATATCGTTCTCATTGGACCGATATTCAACAAGACGCTTTTGCAACCAAGCTGAGTTAGAATCCATTTAAATACATCATACCTTGGAGCCGATTACCACCAATCGGCTTTAAAGAAACGGGCACGAAACCACTTTTTGTGGCACTAATAAAATCAAATTCTGATAAGTCGTGTCCCGTCAAGCAAGTAGCATTGGGATGTTGCCAATCCACCGATGCATCGGCCAAAGCAACACAAGCCGAATTATCCGCATGAATGACCTCCACTTCATCATCCACCCATTGAATCAAAAATTGGTGCATAGTAGACGGCACACATTGGTTTGCATGAACCCAATCGCGGCCTAATATCACATTGTAGTTACCTTGCACCTCGGCGACAAAGAATGCGGTAGCCAAAGTTTTGCTTCCCACCGTAAGCTCCACATACATTACACCTTTGGCTTCAGTTTTCTCTTTGCCTTCAAATCCATTAAGTACCATGTTGGTCTTTATTAACTCTTCGTCACGCAGCCCCAATTTTTTGAAGACCGAATATGGCATAAGATTCACCACAGCACCACCATCGACAAGCATTCTAGCAACCGGCGATCCATTAATATGACCTTTAAGGAACAATGGCTTCAAGTGTGTCACAGGTTCTTTTGGCTTCTCGAATATAGCATTTTTAAGACCAAAATCTAGCTGACCCACTTCCCCTTCTTCATCTATAGCACGAAATTCAGCGGGTAAGTAATACACCATATTGATATCCATACCGTCGCGGACCGGTGTAGGCTCATAATCCAACATAACATCTTCCTCCTCGGGTGTGTTCATCGATTCTGAAATCTGTCCGAGCGAAGTGGAATCAATAGGTGTTGCGGACGATGTAATAGTGGTGGCATCGTCCTCCTTTGGTGGTGTAGGTGCTGCTATGACAGATGTAGAAGCCACTGCACCTTGTATTTGTTTAGGCATCCATATTTGTTTTGTAGGTACCATGGGCCGAATGTCATTGAACAATTTATCTCTTTGCTTCTCGGCCTCCTATTCTACCATCTCTTGACTCCTCATGCGCTGCAGTCTCATTTTTTGTGCCTTGGTCAGACCGGAAGGACACCACTTAGGCTGAGTATATTTTGGATCCCTCGACTTGGCCTTGCTTGTGCTAGCTTAATGATCATTAGCCATGGGACCTTGCTGGACAACAGCCACATCTTTATTGGAACCAGCCGGTTTTTCAACAATAATCGGCTCTTTGATTGTCAATTCTTTAGTGCCTATCATAATAGTTTCAGCACTAGTATTCTTCTCCTTTTGCTTGCTAGGCTCTGAAATTTCTACACTTGGTGATTTAGCACGCCACACTTGCTTGCCAACCCTTTTTTGATTATCTTGCATTGGCCGATTGACACCATTGTTCAAACGGCCTCGTGTGGGATAAGAAAGTCTCTCATGAACGGGCCTCCTTGGTTCTGCCCAATCCGGATGAAAAGCATAAGGGGCCATTGGGGGCTGCCACCATCCTCCATTGAAGTCTCCCATGTAGTATGGCGCATAGGGGGGTGGCGGCATCCATGGTCCCGGTGCCCACGACCCATATGGCCTTGCATGATGCTAAAATTCTTCCCGAGGAGGTGACCTTGAGCGCTTCAAATTTGATGACCGTTTAGAGCTAGAACCGGCCGCTTGACTAGCATACTTGGGCAACAACATATCAAAAGTTGGCTTGATTTTGTTGCGCTGCACTTTAGCTTCATTCGTCTTCCACTTGCCAACCTCTGGACTCTTGGGTTTAACAAATTTAACACGAGTATTTTCTTGCACTTGCGGTTGCCCCCCGAGTGTAGGATTCTTGATGGTGATTTTGATCACCTCCTTGCCATCAGGTTGCTTATCAAGCACAACCTGTCTCCCCAAGACCTTGCCGCCCTCCTTGTCTTTCCTGGGCTCACCAACAATGACATTAGCTTTATTAGCAGATTCGGCTACCTCCGGCCGAATGAGTAGCTTCTTCCCCTCCAACTCCATGGTATTCATTGGAAAGGGTTGTTTATCAACTTGCATCTCAGAAAAGTTCAATCGTCCGTCATTAATGGCCGATTGTATCTGTCGTCGAAAAACATTGCGATCGTTAGTAGCATAAGAAAAAGAATTATGATACTTGCAATAAGCGCGCCGTTTCAACTCTTCAAACGGCGGTAAAGTATGAGATATTCTAATAATTTTGGCTTGTAGCAAAGCATCAAATATTTTATCACACTTGGCAATGTTAAAAGTAAACTTTATCTCTTCATCACGATTCTTATGAATCGGTTTTAGATCATTGCAAGTATAAAGGGTTTGGCCTTAGATGGCCAAACAAATTCAGTAGCATAGATATCACCCTCATCGTCCGAGTGATCACTATCATATTCAACCATGTTCATCTTAAGACGATCAGCTTTATATCTATGCACTTCTTTGAGATCTTTGCTTCGGCTTTCGTGAGCCAAAGCCCTTTGTAAGACTTGGTCGATATTTAAGAACTCATAGCCTTCTAGCTTTTCTCTAATGGGAGTTCTCAAACCACTCAGCACTAGGTCTGCCAAGTCTCTCTCGGTTATCACCAAACTATAACACCGGTTTTTTGTTTCTCTAAATCTCTTGACGTAATCGGAGACAGATTCATCATGATTCTGTTTAACCGATGTTAGATGTGACAACTTGAGTTCATTGTCGCCACTATAAAAGTGATCATGAAATTTCTGCTCTAGCTGCGACCAAACCCGAATGGAACCATGTGGTAAAGAAGAAAACCATGAAAATGCAGTACCAGTTAATGATAAAGGAAACAAACGCACTTTCAATTCATTTAGCGAGCCTGCCTCACCTAATTGTGCTAAATATTGACTAACATGCTCCCATGTGGTTTTTGTGCCTTCTCCGTTAAACTTAACAAAATCTGAAATTTTATATCCCGGAGGGCACTGGATGGCATCAAAGTACTCGGGGTACGGCTTTTGGTAAATCCGATTCCGAGGAAACTCAACTCCAAAATTCTCTCGAAACATCTTAGCCATCTCCTCTCTAAAATTAGCTAGGGCATCGTCTGTAGTAGACGATGAAGCTTGCTGTTGTGGCATAGGAGGAGTAGGACTACTAGCTGTAGGTAGAAATTGTGGCATATATGCCGAACCATAGCTCGGTAGTGGCCAAGTGGTTGTACTTGTAGGTAGGGTTTGGTTCGGCGTTGCCACCGAACCTGGCATGCTCATAATAGGATTAATTGGTGCAGCCACAATCTGATTTGTTTGGGTAGGATAATAAGTCATCGGCATGGGAGGCGCCGATGAAATAGGTAAAGCCAGATTAGGGTTTTGCACACTAGCAGCTACACCACCATTACCACTAGATGATTGAGATATATTCTTCTGAGCATTAGTATTTTCTATGAAAGTTTGATAGACCAGATTGTTACCATCAGCAATACGACTCTCAATCTCAGCCCACTGCTCAGGAGAAAAGGTAGTACTTACAGAGGGTTTAACCTGCTCGGCTTGAAGAGGAGGAAACTTGATTTCTTCAATCGGAGTGATGTTGCCTTGGCGATCCTTCTTGAACTTTGCAAAGAACTCCTGCAAGTCCTTCTCCTCGCGTGCCTTCTTGTACTCCTCATAGACTTGGCGATGATCGGCCGATATCTCATCAAGACTGGGCTTAATGATGTTATCGGCGTCTACCTCAGATGGCTTGGGAAGATCGGACATGGTGGATGATGATGATTGATCTTCAGTCCCCAGTGGAGTCGCCAAAAAGTGTGTTGACACACGAACATGTCACGTGTACCCTCGACGTCGGGGGTGATGCACCGCAGCTCACGTCGAAGGACACCCGACCGACAGCGCGATACGCAAGACAGTCGGCGGGTGCTTTTAGGACCCGAAACTCCACACGCCCGGGAGGGACCCCGTCAGGGAGTGCGGCGGCTATGGGCTGCCCTAGGTTGATTCGCTCGCCCCTAGAGCCTCAGGATTCGCAGCTCTCAAACACGAAGAACAGCGAAGAACGAGAGAGAAAAATGATGGAGAGATAAAACGTAGATAAAAAGTAGTATATTGATTTGTTCGATTGTGTGTTGTTTCAATCGGTCGTCACCCCTAACATATATAAGAGGCGGCTGGACTTCCCGTACAAGTAAAGGATTCATCTAGGCTTTCCTTACAAGAAAATTACATCAATTCACGTCCTACAGTTCTAGTTCAGTCCAACTCGGATTCAGCCCGAATCTGTCCCATACTTCTGTCCTGCTTCTTGCGCGGGCCATAGAAATCGCATATTAACTCGGATGGAGTCGAGTTCAACATCAAACTTGTCCGCCTCGATGATCTGCATAATACAACGCGTGTCACTTCTCCTTTTAAAGGCCGTCTTTATGACTTTTAGGGCCCATCTTTAACTGTGGGCCGGATTCAATTATGCAGTTTTCTAAACTGTTCGAGTCTTGTAACAACTTTGCAGGCCGTATACTATCTTCGACGATGATGACTCCAAAAGCAAAGTTGACCATTTCGACGATACGCACAACTTCCGTGTAGAACACTTTTCCATCCGAGGTCATCTGAATAACCTTTCGAGCCCATCTCCAACTCCTGGTCGGATTGACTTTGACAGCTTCCACTTTTCCGGCAAGCTTTTTCCCGGCAAGCTTTCCACGCCGGCAAGCTTTCCACCCCGGCAAGCTTTCCACACCGGCAAGGTTTTCACCCCGGCAAGCTTTCACACCGGCAAGGTTTCCACCCCGGCAAGGTTTCTACCCGGCAAGCTTTCACATCGGCAAGCTTCCACGCCGGCAAGCTTTCACACCGGCAAGACTTCCACCCCGGCAAGCTTTCACACCGGTAAGATTTCCATCCCGGCAAGCTTTCACACCAGCAAGCTTCCACGCCGGCAAGCTTTCACACCGGCAAGATTTCCACCCCGGCAAGCTTTTTACTCGGATTTCTCGACTGAAAATATAGCCTGATCTTGATTTGCCTCTACAGGTCGCATACGACCTTGGATTGAGACGATTTATATATGAAAATCGATCGGCTCGACGAGACGAAGCTTTCTCGTGTTGAAGGTTTTTCGATTTGAGGTCATCTTAAATAAGTTCTTGACCGTGCCAAAATCTGGTGTCAACAACAATCCAAACCAAAACATAGTATTGGTACTTACTACTAGCAGTGGCAAGCAATTTGGAAGAGGACAGCCCGATCAAACATGGCCATCACCAGGGCTTCCCTCCTTGCCATCCTAGGCTGTCTCTGCTTCTGCAGTTCTGCCCTCGGAGCTCGCGAGCTGAACGATGACTTGTCAATGGTGGCGAGGCATGAGGGTTGGATGGTGGAGTACGGTCGCGTGTACAAGGACGCTGCTGAGAAGGCGCAGAGGTTTGAGATATTCCAGGCTAATGCCAGGTTCATCAAGTCATTCAACGCCGGGATCCGCAAGTTCTGGCTCAGCATCAACCAGTTCGCGGATCTCAGCAATGATGAGTTCAGGGCAAGCAAGACTAACAAGGGTTCATTCCCAACAAGGTGAAGGTTCCAACAGAATTCAGGTATGAGAATATGAGCTTTGATGCACTCCCGGCGACGGTGGACTCACTACTGGAATCTGGGTCTTTGCCATCTGCCAGCTCTTTGCCGTCTGCCAGCTGATGGCAAAGAGGCTCTTTGCCGTCTGTCTTCACAAAGCAGACGGCAAAGAACCAGCTGATGGCAAACAGGGTCTTTGCCATCTGCCAGCTCTTTGTCGTCTGCCAGCAGACGGCAAAGAGTTCTTTGCCATCTGCCAGAAGACGGCAAAGTCCAAAGTGGACCCCACGGGGGTACTGCACTGGGTAGGTCACACGGGCCACTTCTTTGCCGTCTGCTGGCAGACGGCAAAGATTTCTTTGCCGTCTGCTGGCAGACGGCAAAGAGGTAAGAGGGGCCCACAGTTTCACGGCGGTGGCGGTCTAACGGTCATCCTCTTTGCCGTCTGCTGGCGGACGACAAAGAATTCTTTACCGTCTGCCAGCAGACGGCAAAGAGAAAAAAACAAAAAAAAAACAGACGGCAATGCGGGGGGTTAATTTGGCCCCCCGCGCGCGCGCCCTCATCCACAATCTCTTTCTCCCGCCTCCCCACCTCTGCCTCCCGCGCAGAGCGCCCGCCGCCGCCCCCTCCCACGCAGGCCGCCGCCGCCCCTCCACCGCCGCCGCCGCCCCCCCCCCCTCCTCACCCCTGCCGCGCCCCCTTCCCCTCCACCCCCGCCGCCGTCCACCTCCCCTCCACCGCCCCCCTCCCTCACTCCTCCACGCCGCCCCCCCTCCCTCCATCCCTCCACCGCCGCCCCCCTCCCTCCCTCCCTCCACCCGCCGCCCCCTCCCCCCTCCACCACCGTGGCCCCCTCCCCTCTCCACCACCGGCGCCCCCTCCCCTCCTCCACTCCGCTGCCCCTCCTCTCCTCCCCTCCTCCACTGCCGCTGCCCCTCCCTCCTCCTCCCCCTCCTCCACCACCGCCGGCCCCCTCCTCCACCACCGCCGCACCAGCTCCTCCTTGCCCTCTGCCCCCTCTGCCCAGCCCACGGTGAGCATCGGTCCCTCTTTGTTCTTTTTTTTTTTTTGCATGTATGGATTTAGGAGTTGATGGATCTGTGGATGGATGGATAGATTGATGTAAGGATGGATGGATAGATGGATGTATGTATACAGGGGCGGTGCCAGCAATCTGTGGATGGATGTATGTATATGTGATTTTGAACAATTTGTAGTTGTTATATGGATTGCTAGATGGATGTATGCTGTGTAGATGTATGGATGGAAAGATGGATGAATGCTATATAGATGTATGGGTGGATTTATGTATGGATTTTCATTTAAAAAAATAGTGTCTTTTTATTCCGTTAGGTTAGATGTTGTTGATTATATTGTTCTGCGGTGCTTATGTTGGATTGTTTTTCATGTGCAGGGATCTTCTCTTCACCTCCAGGAGCACTGTCGGTCCCGTTGCCGTCCGCCAACAGTGCCTTTGCCGTCTGCTTTGGCAGACGGCAAAGCAGCTGATTCCAGTAGTGACTGGAGGACAAAGGGTGCAGTCACTCCCATCAAGGATCAAGGCCAGTGTGGTAAGTACATTTATGCTACATGTTAATTGCATATATATGAATATTAAGAATCTTCCACGTGTCAGAATGGTGTGTGATTGAATATATTGCAATTAAATTATTTCCAGGTTGTTGTTGGGCGTTTTCTGCTATTGCTGCAACAGAGGGCATTGTCAAGATAAGTACCGGCAATCTGGTCTCACTCTCGGAGCAAGAACTGGTGGATTGTGATGTCCATGGCGAGGACCAAGGCTGCGAGGGTGGGCTCATGGACGACGCATTCAAGTTCATTATCAAGAATGGAGGCCTCACCAAAGAGTCCAGTTATCCATATGCCGGTGCAGATGGAAAATGCAAGAGTGGGTCCGACAGTGTTGCAACGATTAAGAGCTATGAGGATGTGCCTACCTATGATGAGGGTGCTCTCATGAAGGCAGTGGCAAGCCAACCTGTGTCAGGTGCGGTGGACGGAGGCGATATGACATTCCAATTCTACTCTGGTGGCGTGATGACCGGCTCTTGTGGCACCGATTTGGATCATGGGATTGCAGCCATCGGTTATGGAACGACTAGTGACGGTACAAAGTATTGGTTGATGAAGAATTCATGGGGCACAACTTGGGGCGAGAATGAATATTTAAGAATGGAAAAAGACATCACCGACAAGAAAGGCATGTGTGGTCTTGCCATGGAGCCTTCATACCGCACGGCGTAGTTAAACCATCCAATGCCACATATTCACATATAGATATGGCTGAATAAATACATGCATGTCTCTTGTTCTACTGTAGTATCTCCATACACACGTGTGCTTGTAAATTGTGTTACACAAATATGATTTATGTACATATACACTTTATATATACCATGTGGGTAATATCCTGAGATATTATCATATTAGTATAAAATGCATTGCAAGAAGGGCGATATGAAAAGTTCAACAGAAGGACGTTGTACACTTGTATTGCTTGCACCAAACCGCAAGGTCCTCCGAATGGATTGCCTTCCTGCAGCAATGGAGTCCGCTCACTAAAGCCTCAAATGCTGACACCATCGCTCTAATGGTATCCAAGATCTGAGGTACGGAGATCTCTTTGGCGCCCTCTCTTCTCCTAACTAACGTCCTAGTACCTGGCTCCTAGCCTTATCTTTATCCAGCTTGCGTGCCGCGAATCCTATTACCGTCTAGTTTTTGTGGCCTGTGTGCCTTAACTTCTGAACTCTCCTGTCGTTTGTTGGACGATGGTGCCCTGATGGCTTTATTTATAATAAAGTCGGACAAGATGCCCTTTATCTAAAAGAATCTATGCCATTTTCTTGCATTCCAAATATTGCGCTGCGACACTGGCGTTCCAAACATGGTCCGGAACAGGATTCAATATTTGTTGGAATTGAGAATTTCCAAAAAAAACAGTATCATTGAGTGTAAATTGAAAACGATATTGTTACCTCGTGTGCATAAAGAACTTCAGAATAGCTAAGTTGTGTTTTCAGAAGCAGTATTTCGAAGCTAGTATACTGCGCACCAACTGGAACGATAGAGATATACTCCCTCCGTTCCTAAATAGTATAAGTCTTTTTAGAGATTCTAATATGGACTACATGCGGAGCAAAATGAGTGAATCTACACTCTAAACTAGGTCTATATACATCTGTATGTAGTCCATATTGAAATCTCTAGAAAGACTTATATTTAGAAACGGAGGGAATATATAGCTAGTGATTTGCAGACAGCTCCTAAAACATGTTAATCTATGGTGCTTTGTAAGGTCATTTGCCTGCTTGTGAACGAGAAAATGTAAAACTGTAGTTACTTTTTTCTATCCCAAATGTAATAAGTAAAGTAGTTCAATGGTACTCCTATTACCGTTCAAGAAATTTTCCTAGTCTCACTCTAATCAAACTAAGAAGTTGCCGTATTACAATATATCCATTATTCAGATACCCTTCTTTTTTGAAAGAAAAATATTCAGATACCTGAACAAGTTGGCGTTGGTGAAGTCACCATCTATCCCTCGCACATTTGATCCCATTCCCTTTCTATGTATCTGTTGTAACGAGAGACTGCAAATTACAAAGTAGTTGCTTTGTTTGCTTGACTGCTTTGGGTTATCCGTTACAGCCAATGTGATCCAAAAGAGGCGCTCAGTCTGTCCGAAGGGGTACCTCTCAGATGAGCTAAGCCGCCGACGTGCAGTCTCATGCATGCACAATAATTTATTTATTTTTGAACAACATGCACAATAATTTCATACCATATGTCTCCAGCCACACGATTACTACTTCAGGAGTCCCGTCCACAAATAATTACTCCTACTTAAATCAAGTACGTGTAGGCTTCAGGTACTCTATATAAACCCCAGTTCCATTCATCAAACCACACCAAAGCAGATACAGTACATTACCAGCAGCGGCGAGCAATTTTGAAGAGAGGTGCCCTGATCAAACATGGCCTTCTCCAAGGCTTTGCTCTTTGCCGTCCTCAGCTGCCTCTGCTTCTGTAGCTCTGTCCATGCAACTCGTGAGCTGAACGATGACTTGCCCATGGTGGCGAAGCACGAGGGTTGGATGGCGCAGTACGGCCGCGCCTACAAGGACGCTGCCGAGAAGGCACATCGGTTCGAGGTATTCAAGGCAAACGTCAGGTTCATCGAGTCGTTTAATACCGAAGACCGCAAGTTTTGGCTTGGCATCAACCAGTTCGCTGACCTCACAAATGACGAGTTCAGGGCAACCAATACAAATAAGGGATTCATTCCAAACAAGGTGAAGAGTCCTACAGGATTCAGGTATGAAAATGTAAGCTTATATACACTCCCGACAACGGTTGACTGGAGGACAAAAGGTGCAGTCACTCCTATCAAAGATCAAGGCCAGTGTGGTAAGTACATTTAGGCTTCAATTCTAATGTATACATATTGATATTTCACATCAGAATAGTTTGCGTGGTTAAATAATACATCATAACAAAATTATCTGTAGGCTCTTGTTGGGCATTTTCTGCTGTTGCTGAACAGAGGGTATTGTCATGTTAAGTACCGGTAAGCTTGTTTCCCTCTCCGAGCAGGAATTGATGGATTGTGATATCCACGGTGAGGACCATGGCTGCGATGGAGGATACATGCAGGACGCGTTCGGGTTCATCATCAAGAACGGCGGGCTCACCATGGAGTCCAACTACCCAGACATGGCAACAAACGGCACATGCAAGGGTGGATACAATAGTTCTGCAACAATCAAGAGCTATGAAGAGGTGCCTGCAAATAACGAGGGTGACCTCATGAAGGTTGTGGCAAACCAACCCGTGTCAGTTGCTGTGGATGGAGGTGGCAAGACATTCCAGTTATACTCTGGTGGCATCTTGACTGGCTCATGTGGCACTGATTTGAGTCATGAAATTGCAGCCATTGGTTACGGAATAGATAGTAATGGCACAAAGTATTGGTTGTTCAAAAATTCATGGGGCACAACATGGGGGCGAGAATGGATACTTGAGAATGGAGAAGGATATTAGTGACAAGAGGGGAATGTGTGGCATTGCCATGGATTCCTCGTACCCCATTGCGTAGTAAGCATCAAATGATATGTACATGCACAGTACACACGCTTGAATAAATGCATGTCTCTTGTTCTTGTGTAGTGCATTAGTTTATAAAAGTATATTATGTATTTTGTTAAGCTCTTTTTTTTGGAGCAACTACAATGCAACAAATGCTCCTTGACCAACACCCTCTCATCTCCTCGCTTCCGAAAATGTTGCAATGATATCGGAAACAACATCCCTAGGCACCGAGCACGAGGTTCAGATGTACCTTCAACATGGGCACGTGTTGTGCTTCTTTACCGCTTACACACACTCCTCCAATGGGTCTCCAAGACACCAACCATGAGAGTGAGTTGACCACATGGCACCAATTTCGGTGTTGGACCACCCGAACTCTAGAATAACACACTATATTGCAAGACTACAATCTATCGACCTCATTACACCTTCTACGTACCACACTGAATTGGAATAGTTGGTATTGTAACCATGGTGGAATGCGTTCACCAAACAACATCATTCAAACTATGTTTTTTTTCCACCAATATATGGGAAATGTCGAACTAAGAATCTTTCCCTGCATCCCTTTGCGCTTAGGTGATGTTTCTTCTTTTTAAGGTTGACAAAAATGTACTAACAAGATCTGGGTGACCTAAGATTTATCAATACTAGATGATACTCCTGCACATGATACGTTCAATACTTTTTTTGACCACTTTTCTTATGGTTTTTCGTCTGAATAATAATTTTAAGACTTACATGATTTTTGGCAGAGTTGCATATGGTGTTCAGGGGCAGAGCCCATTGGGCCAACCCTCATGCACAGTAATACGTCCAAACATTTTTTTACTACTACCTACCTCTTAAAGGACCTTGTGCATCAGGTTGGCCCAAGGTCAGTGCGTCAGGGTTTGTCTTTTCACTTAAAATAGCCATTAAGTACTTTCATTTGACCATTTTATTATGTCATGCTTGAACATTTAATTCCATATTTAATCTCATGGATTACTGAACCTTGATGTCCGATGATGTATTTTAGAATTTGGAAATGCATGACATCCTTTTCAAGTAAATTTGTCCTTTGTTTTATCACAAAGTAAGCATTTTGATGGCTACATTTTGGTTTTACTCATCGCCTTCTATTATGTCTAATGTGTGCTAGAAGCTGCCAAACACACCTTTATTTAATACGGCGTTGGTTGAAAATTTTACATCGTGTTAAAGTGGGGCATCAGGGTAATATGAGGTCCAGCTTCCCCCTGGTGGTGCTTTTTTGTGTGCGGGTATTAGACTTAACTTGCACAAAAAATCAAGGAGAGTTTTGGACCCGAAGAGGTACTTCACCCGAACAGAGGGCATGTAGGACCGGTTGGAGTCTAGAGAGGGTGTAGATAAACTACTACTAGAACTTTTCTTATATAGCCTAAAGGTCTTTCTAGTTTTAGTTGTTTAAGTTTAGCTAATGGTTACGTAAAACACCTACACATGCAAGTCTATGAAGAGGAAAATGCGGAAGCAGAACTTGCAAGTTAGATAAATGGACTAAGGTTGGGAGATTGCAGGCACACAGAGGCTTGACAATGTTTTCCATTGGTTCAGGTAGTTTACGTTATCCTACTCCATGTTGATGGAGCCTTAGAAGGCTCCCAAGCACACCTCTAGGAGGCGCACACACTCCAAAAGTACATTCACAATAACTGCAACGTTGCGTATAGTAACATTTTATGACATGAAACGATAAACTCATGTGAATAATTTCGCCTAGATGTGATCGTTGTATCATTGATTGGGATTTAGCTAATTCTCAGGTTTGAGAATTGGCAAATCCGTGGTGATAGAAAAAAAATAAGGACTTTACGATAAAAAAAACTATACATAAACCATCTAGAGCATCACCAAAGATAAAAAAATTGAATCAAAGTTACACGAAAAACAATCAAAAATTAGGTTAAAAAAAGCAAATGAATACACTAAAATAGGAATAATGGAAAAAGTGGAATCGTGTCCTACTAAAAGTATTGTTTGACCATGCCAAAATTGTAACAGCCCAGATTTGTAGTAGTAATTACTAATTAGAAATTGATTATGCATCATAATCATCTCATAAGCATCATGTTTAGTTAATGTTAATTGAAAATGAGGATAATTCAACCCTCAAATTTTCCTAAAAGGGCAAACTCTAATTGACTCCATTTTTAATGGAAGGCATAGATCTTGACCTATTTAAATGGAGGGATTTCACATGGTGATTTCTCTTAAAAACTTGCACACAGGAAGCTACCGGAATTATTTCAGGAATACTAGAAGCCTAAATAATGCACTTGTAGTTCAACCCTACATATTAACAAAATTGAGTTTATATTTCTAGAAATAAAAGTACAAACTCAAAGTGCTGATATAATTTATGTTGCTTTTTAATATACGAGAGATGCTACAAAAAATCACAAATTTTAGAGGTATTTTGAACCCTCAATCAAATCAAAACAAGAGCGCATTAATAAAAACAGAAATAATAAAATAGAGACCTATCTCTTTCTCTCTCGGTGTGTGTGTCTCTCTCTCTCCTCACACAGGCTAGCCCAGCTAGCAGTAGGCAGCAAATAGCAAACACATACCCAGCCGCGGGGCCCAACTTGGCCCACCCCACGCCACAGTCATCTCCCACCTCTCGCCTCTCTCCTGATACATGGTGAGCTTCGTGCCGACCGTCGCACGGATGGCCTCAACATCGATGCTACGGCGTCGCTGCTGTCGTACAAAGTAAACCACCGAAAATAGGGGTTAGATGTTGGAAAAAAAAACATATGACAAACTAGATAAAATGAAAAAACCTTGAACTTAGGTTGGGCAGTGACTTAGAAAAAAAATGTCGTCAGGTTTTCGCCCCATGACGGATGATCCGTTTCAGGGTCGTCCTGAGGTGGGTTTCCTGACGGTGCGCCAACTCGCTCCCCCCTTTCAGTCTCCTTTTGCTCGCAGTTGTTTTCGTTTTGGTCTGGTTTCCTTGGCTAGTGGTCGACTAAGACTTAAAACAGACTGATGTATTTCCGTTGATTGCAAAATTAATGGAAAGGGGTGTGAGCCCGGTTGAAAAAAAAACACCAAAAATTGGGGCAAAAAGCGGCACAAGTTTGCTGAAGTGGGCATAAATTAAAAAATCGCTAAAATGGGATAATATGTGTCACAAACATGAAACTTGAGGGTAGAAAATGAAATTAAATCTATTCTTTATTATATTTGATGACGTTTGTACTGTCGTAATGTTTGATAGGTCGTTTCTTAGGAGTGGCGCGTTTTGGTGACCGGGCTCCATGGGACCCTTTACTTTTGAAAATTTCAAAATTCAAACTTTTGGGTTTCAAAAAAAATTGAAAAAAAATGCAAGTATACAAGGATGAAATGTATATGTGTGTAAAAATTCAGGATGAAATAACTTGAAATGCGACATGTATACAAAAGACAAATTCATAGATTTTAAGGATGAATAGTATCATGTGCTGAAAAGCCTCGGTTTTTTATTTTTGCACAGCCCTCACTTCAACGTATTTCGTCCCGAAAATTTACACACATGTAAATTATGCCTCCGTGTATATCTGTATTTTTTTCAGAATTTTTTTAAACATGAAAATCTGAATTTTGAATTTTGCAAATGGAGGTCTCCATGGAGCTCAGCCTCCAAAAGTAATATTCGGTTTCTTAGCAATTAGCAAATCTGATATATTTTTATAGTGTGTGTTGTTGGGGTTGCTCTTTTCTGGCTGCATGCATGGTTCACCGGCCGGTTTGGTGCCGGGTCCGCAGGTCGTTACGCGAGCCCCCGTCGGTGTTAGATGAGCCGTCGAGCGCGGCCGGCTGGCCCGTCCATGTCTCACCGGCCGGCTACCCGCCCGCTAGCATTTCGGTTACAGCACAGGTGCGTACCAATCACACGGCCGACGGACTGATCTGCATGCATGCGCCATGCATGCATGCAGTGTCTCCTGATGCTTTGCCCGCAAATGTTTTCAGCACAAAGCAACACATGCACATACCTGCAGCCTAGCCGACGAATTAGTAGCGGTTGCTTCGGTAACCAAAAAATTGGTGACAACCCAACGCACGCTTGGCACCAGCAGAGACATGACTCCATGCAAATGCATGGTTAGCTCTCGCCGCTTTTCTCCCTTTACCTTTCCCTTTCTCTTCTGTTGTTCCCTTTTGTTTTCTTTTGTGTGGTTTCTTTCTCTCATGCTGTACGAATTGTGAATCGGAGACGAGATGAGGAATGCATGCGCGTGTGTTGGGAACTGCCTTTGACTTCTTTTTTTTTTTAAGGAGGATGTACCTCCGGCCTCTGCATGTGGACGATGCATGCAGTCATATTATTAATTATTCACAAAGACCATACAAGGTGATACATCAATAAGCCTGAAGCCACCATCTTGGCAACGTTGTTGCTACTCCTATCCCCTTGATGAAGGTGTGCCGAATGTCTGGGCCTAATACCAAACAGACATCGCACCAAAGCCTAACATTTAAAGCCGGATGTCCCATCCAAGTCTCTACCTGGATTGGGTCCCACACTGATCTGGCACACTCCTAGTGAGCACCGCACGCTGCAAGGGCCGTCACCTCCATCTGCTTGACAAACTAACAGTCTCTTCTTGAGAACATGTAAGGCTTCCACGCACAAAAAAGAACCTGCAAGGCCGTCTCGAATTTGGGGTCTAAGAGCATCTACAGCCGGACCTCTCAAACCCGCCTCATACACCCGAGCGGGCCGCCCGGTCACTGACCGGTCACGTTTTTTCGACCTAGACGGACGCCTCAAACGGGCCTCAAACGTTCGGACTGACCGGCACCCCCCATATCCAGCCCAAATATGGGGTGAATATGTGGGCGCCCGGACACCCCCCGCCACGTCGGACTGACGAAGGGGTCCCAGCCAGAAATGCCCTCAAACCCCGCCGGTCCGAAGCTCGTCGTCAACCGGCGGCACCGAAACCCTACCATCCATCCATATTTTTCTCCTCCTGTCCACCGCCGCCGCCACTTTCCACTCCACCCGTCCGTCTAGTAGCATGCCCCCACGCCGTCGGGTGAGGAGCGAGCCATTTCTGACGCCGGAGCACCGGCTCGAGCTCCTTGAGCAGATCCGGGCTAGACGCGAAGCCCGGATCGCCGCGCGGCTAGCTACCTCCGGATGCAGTGGATCCGGAGGAGGAGGACTTTGAGGAGGAGGGGGGTGAGCCGGAGGAGGAGGATGTGGGGGGCGCTGGCGACGGGGATCTGCAGGCGGAGCAGCAGGCCATCCTCGATTCCCTCCGGTCGGAGTCGGCTGCGGAGGCAAGACGCCATCGCCGGCAAGAGATGGAGGCGCAAGAGGCCGCGGAGGAGGCGGAGATGTTCGCCTACATGGATGAGGTCGAGCAGGAGGAGGATGAGCCGGAGCCCTCCTACCCGCCCGTCCAGCCGGCGCCCGGCACCATCGTCGACGTCTCCGACGATGAAGAGTAACTAGGGTAGTACGTAGATGTAGTACGTAGGATTTCTTTTGCATGCTCTGTATGGATCTAGAGGATGAAATATAAGAGAGGCGGGTGCAAAGTGGCTAATTTAAGGCGTGACCGGTCAGTGCCGACGCGTCCGCGAGCGTTTGAGGGGCCGAATTTGCAAAGTCCGACTGTAGATGCTCTAACCTTGACCAAAATTTAATTAGTACAGTAAAAACATACTGATTTAACTAGTAATACTGTTGTATCCATAATTCTTTTTTTTTTAATCTGAGAGTACGCCAATGGGTAAAAGAGCATAGCATTGGGTACAAACTTAATTGGATGCACTTCGCACAAGCCATCGGTAGGACTAAACCGATTTGATGGGGAAGCATGCTGCAGGTCACCAATATGCCAAACTAACCTGACAGTTGATGGGTCGTGCGTCTTGTGAAATCTGCAGGCTGCAGCAAGAAAAGCTCGATGGTCCCCAACTCCGGTAGGGAGAGAAACGTACGTGAGTTTGGGGCTTCTCCCCGGCTGCTGACGTGGCTACGAACCTTTTGTTTCCTTTTTTCTTCAGAGGAACCTTCCGTTTCCATGAGAACAGGGTGAGTTTTTTTAATTTTTTTTGCGGGGAGTGAAGTTGACGCCATTTAACCTTGTAAACTTAATCTTCGTACATGGAATTAGAAACGAAAATCCTATAACAAAAAGTATGCAGCAGAGAACTAAACGGTTTAAGTGATTTGGCTAATATTTTGCTAAAAATAAATAAATAAATAAATAAGCGAGAGGCGGTTTCTCTTGTGCACTATCGGCCAAATGCAAGTGTGTGTAGTTCGAAGGCAACAAGATAGCGCCAGCTTCTGGTATGAAGGTTGCGATCTTCCCTCGCATGCAGCCATCTTTTTTTTTCTACGCACATGCTCACGCGAGCATGCACAGCCCCTTCTGGCTACACCCAGTGGCGACTCTGCTAGGAGGGCTTCAACAGGCTCTAGCCTACCCTCTAAAAATACCATTTTTTTACTACTACACGTCCCAGCTCAGCAACCCAATCTCTTATTCTCAGCCGAACAACACCAACAGCCCACACATGAGTAGCGCACGAGACATCGAGTAGGCACAAATGAGAGCGAGATGATGGACCCTCACGCTCCACGGCTCGAGACAAGCATATCAATATTTGTTTGCTGTCAAAAAAACATATGAATATTTTTCTTTTTAAGTAGGCAAATGCCAAATATATAGTCCAATTTGATACTTTTCTAAAACTTCAGAACAATTACAGTAAATACTAGATGTTTCCAGTAGTAATCTGGCGAATTTTGAGCTTATTTGAAGAAAAAGGATTAATAGATAATGGCTAAATTTTGCTACATAACATCAAATTATGGTTAAAATTTTGTTTTTTTAATCTAGCAAATACTACATGTTTCTAGTAGTAATCTAAGAAAGTTTCAGCTTGTTCGCAGCAAAAGGACTGGGAGATAATGAATATTTCGCTAGATAGATTTAACTTTGCGTTCAAAATTTGATATTTTCAAAAAAAATGACAGTAATAATACATATTGGCAAAATATTGCTTATTTGGACAAAAGGATTAGGAGATAATGTCCTTTTCTTTTCAAAATGACATTTAGTATTCTCGCCGTTAACTTGGAGCCCACCCTTCATTTTCTTCCTGGATTCGCCACTGGCTACACCTACACGTATACCACTAACAGCCATGAAAGTGTAACATGTAGTGCCATGGAACCATGGAAGAAGACTCCATGACGCCAAACCTTTAATCTTGAAGATGGTGTGCAATTTAACTAGTATTTAAATTACTCAAAATTTCGTGGTAATACTTACTTGTAAAGTTGTAGTCATAAATTGATCGATTTAGAAGTCACTTTTTGCAGCAACCAAACATAAAACCAGTAATAGAAACCTTCTTTTTTTTAGATAATAAACAGAAGCATCCCAACGGCGACAAGCTTCAGATTTGCTACTGCAACTCAACTCAAAAAATAAATAAAAGCTCAAAAAAGGCCTTCCAGGGCAGCAAATAAGATATCGCCCGACGGCACCAGTATTTGGAGGATTGCGACCGATCCTCCCTAATTTTTTTTAAATAATACATTTTTTTATTAATTTTCAAAAATATTACGCTAGATGAAAAAAATTTGAAAATAATACACCGTCGGCCCGCTGCAGGCCGATCGGCCCACAGCAGGCCGACTGGGCTGCCACAGACCGAGAGCAGCGGGCCGTCGGCGCGGCCTGGTTCCTGTCGGCCCGCAGCGGGCCGATCGGCCGGCTGCCGACCAACAGGGTGCGGGACCCCCCCCCCCCCCCCCCCCCCCCCCCCCCCCCCCCCGCGGCCGGCTCCTTCCTCCTCTCTCTCTCCTTCTCCTTTCTCCTTTCTCCTTCATTTCCCCCATTCCTCTACAGCTCCATTTTTTCTCCTCGAAATGCCTCAAATTAATACACCAAAATAAGGCGTTTTTTTACAGATTGAGCACCGTGAATGGGTTCTACGTAGTTAGGGGAGTCAGGGGAGACCTCGATCTACTGATGGGGAAGCTCGTGGTTGTCGTGGTGAGCATTTTTTTGAAGCTTTTTTTTAGCACATTGGAGGAGGTTGTGGCGGCGGTGGAGGTGGTGCTGTTGAAGCTGGGGCAGTGTGGTGGAGGTGGTGGAGGTGAAGCTCCGGCAGTTTGGTGGAATTTCCGGCTCCGGTGATTGAAGGCCGCCGTTCGTCGTTCGTCGTTCGTCGTTCGTCGTTCGCTCGCACGCTTCAAGGGTATATTTCAACACACATTTTATTTTTCGTAGTTGCTCCGGTAGTATTCGGTAATATGTTTTGATGTGAAATAAATTAGGTGTGCGATTATAGTTATTTGCTCCAGCAGTATCCGTAAATATATTTAGATGTCAACTATTTAGTTGTGTGAATATTTGAAGTTGCTCTGGTAATATTCCGTACTATATGTGGATGTCAAATATTTAGGTGTGTCAGTAGTTGGAGTTGCTCCGGTAAATATTTATAATATATTTGTAGGTGTGTGAATTTTTTTAGTTGCTCCGTTAATATTCCGTAATATATATACATGTCAAATATTTAGTAGCGCGGATATTTAAAGTTGTTGCTTAATACTTGTCTGTCATTGTTGAAAAAAAAATAGGTGAGCCGAGATGTCTGATGTAGTGACGTTCAAATTTTACTATGGTCCTGGTACTGTCCAAACAACTGACATAGGAGCTGATCTGAGTGAATTTACTCACATAGAGGTGCCAATGAGCGCACCTCAAACATGGTCTGTCAGTCAGTTGAAAGAATGGATTACAGGAAGTTTAGGGCTTGATACAGAAACACACACCGTCGGTGTTCATGCATTGTGGACACGGTCAAGTTCAATAATTTACTTTTATTTGAGGCCAATAGAGTGAGACTCCGAGTGGGTGCGGTGGTTACAAGGTTGCGAACGCAGGGGATGCAATCCTATTGCCTTAGTGCTTCCCGTCATGAAGGAGGTCACTCCACAAGAAGGCGAGGGTGGCTACGATCCTGGGCAGAGCAGTGGAGGGAGGCAGTTATCTATGTCAAATGCTGGAGATGATGGTTACGAACCAGGGCAGAGTAGTCAGGTAGAAGAAGGAAATGCTGATGGTGATTACAGTGGCGAAGTGGACGCTGACGAGGTAGATGGGCACATGCAGGACCTGATGGAAGAAGAAGACACCGATGTTGATAGGGGTCATGCCGATGATTCTGACGAGTCGGATGAAGAAGAAAATGCAGAGGAGGTCCCGAATCCTACATCATGGAATCATGACTTCTCATCTGCAATGATGTTGAACGATGGACATGATTCTGCCTGGCAATATCACCAGAACAATATTGCGACGGGTGCTATGTATCCCAACAAGGAAGCTCTTAAGGATGCAATAATAAATTGGGCAATGTCCACGCAAAGGGTTTTCACAGCTCAGGTGTCAAGTCAGAAATACCTGACAATGGTATGCAAGAACACAGATTGTCCCGCCAGGGTGCACGGCTATCTCCCTAAGTATGGCACAAGTTGGGTGATCAGCGACTTAGTGAATCACACTTGTCTTATTCCCTGCATCCCTCAAGATCATGCCAACCTTTCATCGATGCTTATTTCTCGGTTGTTTTACGATGAGATAGTGGAGGGCAAAGCTATGGAAGTGAAGGCAATCCAGACAAAAGTCTTCGCCAGGTTGAAGTACAGAATTTCTTATGGCAAGGCTTGGAGGGCTAAGCATGCGGCGCTTGAGAGGAGATTTGGTTCTTATTTTGATGCATATGACTCTGTTGTCCAGCTCCTCCACACACTGCAGCAGCGGAATCCAGGCACCTATATCGATATCCAAGACCTCTTCATGCCAGAGTTCCCAACTGTGAGGGTGCTGCATCGTCTCTTCTTCTCTTTCGGTGTATGCATCGAAGCTTTCAGGCATTGCCGACCGTTGATATGTGTAGATGGTACTTTTCTCACTGGCAAGTACAAGGGTCAGATCCTAACAGCCATAGGTCAAGACGGCCAAAATCAAGTTGTCCCACTCGCATTTGCTTTTGTGGAGAGTGAGAACATTGAAAGTTGGACATGGTTCTTCAGGCAGTTGAAAATATCAGTTGTGAAGGAGAAGCCCAATGTGTGCATCCTTCATGACAGGCATGCAGGTATACTCAGTGCGATAAGGACACTAACAAACCCAGGCCCTGAGGAACAAACTCCATGGCAGGACTTGCAGAGCCGTTGGTGCATGCGCCATCTGGGGGCTAATTTCTTCTCGCAGTTCAGAAATAAGAGCCTGATGAATCTGTTCAAAAAACTCTGCAAGAAGAACCAGTCATGGAAGTACAATTTGATACGTGACAGACTTAATATGTGCACGCGGAGACACGTTAGGGGCAGGAAAGCTGCAAGAGATGCAGCGGTGAGGGCACATGTTGAAGCAGTAGCTGCACAGTTCGCAACAGGATCAGCGGCCGTGGAGGAGGAGCCTGTTGGGTTATGTGACCTGCCAGGCTTTGACCCACCTGGTACTAGGAGAAGGCTCGGAAGGTCGATTAAAACCTTCCAGCAGTGGATAGAGCATGAGCCTCTGGAGAGGTGGTCTTTGCTACATGACACACATGGAGCAAGGTACGGTGTCATGACAACCAACCTCGCGGAAACATACAACTTTGTCCTCAGAGGAAACCGGGCATTGCCACTTACAGCCATCGTTGAGGGTATTTTCTATGGCACCGTGAAGTATTTCAGAGATAGGCGTCAAAAAGCAGAGCAGCATATGTTGAACAACCCGAATACACGTTACTGTGAAAGAGTGACGAAGTACATGGACAACAAGATGCAAAAAGCTAGGTCACACACTGTAGTCGCCATCGGTAATCAAGAGAGAAGGTTTGAGGTCCGCTTAGTCAACAACAAATTCGGATGTGCAAATGAGTTGAGGACGCATGAGGTGAAAATTGGAAATGAAGCCTGGCCAACTTGTGAGTGCACATGCAACAAACCGAAATTGTTTCACCTACCTTGCTCACATGTACTTGCTGCTTGCGGGCAACTTGGAATGGACGCAATATCGTTTGTGTCTCCATTTTTTCTGAAAGAGTCTGTCCTTAATATCTGGACAGGTGAGCTGATGGGTTTTCGATCAATGGGTAACTTTAACAACGTCAACCCCGCTGAAAGGCGTTACATTCCAAACCCAGAGCATATGCGTACAAGTAGAGGCAGACGGCAGTGTCAGCGCATCTGGAATGATATGGATGAATCTGAAGCAGGAGGTCCGACTAGGCAATGCATTCTATGCAATGAATTTGGCCATAGGGACACTAATTGTCCCACTTTCGTCACTGCCAGTGGTACTGGTCGTGGACGAGGCAACCGGGGACGTAGAGGAGGTAGAGGAGTAAGAGGAAGAGGAAGAAGCTAAGCTAGCAGTACTATGTTCTGAATTTGTATTAAGTGTGGCACCATGTTCTAAATTTGTATTAAGTGTGGCATCATGTTCTAAATTTGTATTAAGTGTGGCACTATGTTCTGAATTTGTATTAAGTGTGGCACTATGTTCTGAATTTGTATTAAGTGTGGCACTATGTTTGAAATTTGTATTAAGTGTGACACTATGTTCTGAATTTGTATTAAGTGTGGCACTATGTTCTGAATTTGTATTAAGTGTGGCAACTATGTTTGAAATTGGTTTGTGCTGGAATGGCGGGAATGTGGTTGCTGAATGCGGAAATTGATAAGGGTCATCGTGGTGCGATATGGTATGAGCGAAGGCTCAAGCCTCTGGTCACTCGCACTCCTCTGGAGAACTGGATGATACACCCAGGATGGGTTCAGCGGTACGTGATTTATTAATTTGCACACTAACATGAATATTAATGGGAGACACTAACTAAAATGTTCTGTCATGAAGGTTGAAATGGGCCGGCCTTTTACCTTTCGTGCGTCTGGTTGAGTCTATCCCGGGCTGCAAACGCCTCGCCATCGACTCCTCCTTGTTGAGCTGCTTAGTGGACCGTTGGAGGCCAGAGACCCACACGTTTCACTTCCGGTGGGGAGAGATGGCTCCTACTCTAGAGGATGTGTCACTTTTGCTGGGACTACCGTTGGCAGGTCATGCCATAGGACCGTTGGACGCACCGACTGGTTGCGAGGTCGGTCTTACACAACGTTTTCATGGTGTTTTTCCGGATGCTCCGGATCCGGTATGGGAGCATCACGGACCTAAGTATGAATGGTTGGTTAGTTCCCCTACCTATTATCTTCAAGTTATCATGAAAATGGTTTTACAGAAGTTCCCGGCGCCATTGAGTGCGGAACAGATCACTCGGAGCCTGGAGGCCTACTTAATGTGGCTTTTCGGCAAGGTGATGTTCACAGAGAACCATGTCAGCACTATTAGCGCGCTCTACATCCCTATGGCACTCGAGATAGCTAGCGCGGAGACGGCGGATCATATCAGACAGAGGAGTTGGGGTTCGGCGGTCTTATCGGCTACATACCGAGGTATGTGCAACGGCTGCCAGCTTTCATCGACAAAGCCAGCCCTTCTTGGATGCCCTCTATTCCTACAACTGTGGTCGTGGGAGAGGTTCTCTATAGGGCGACCAGATATACGTGTTCATCAGCCTATAGACGCCATGTTCGATGCTGACGGCATCGACATGCCTACTTTCGGTCTGTGTTGGACACGTCGCGAGGTATGCATCGTGTTATAGTTTAATGCAACTTTTTTGTGCACAAGAGATAGTTCAATGCTAGCGGCTACTAACTTTTGTTTTCTGCAGAGACGCTTTGCTAGTGATCAGACCAGGAAGGCATACACGGCATTGAACGAGCAGTTCGATACGTACACTGGGGTCATCTGGCAGCCCTACACGGAAGCAGCCATACATGCAAGATACCCCGGTGGTATGTCTGTGCTATGCACAAGGGACCGAGATTACTGGATGACGAAATCGAAGATCATTTTTGATATCTTCGTCGAGGAGATGGCACAACAGAGGGTTATGAGGCAATTTGGTCTTCTACAGTTGGAGCTGCCTCCCCCTACAGAGAACCCGGTGCCAGCACACGTCCACAGGTATTAACCAGTTTTTCAATGTTGCATTATCTTTGACAGTACTCCATTCGAAGCATTGCGTAATTGTTGAACACACGCCATAATTTTAGGATGACGAGGAAGGGCATGCATAGGACAACTGCTGACTGGCTAGTTAGACTAGAGCCGTATGTTACAGAATGGGAGACAGCAAACACACATCTATGGCACGAGAATCACAATTTTGATCTCAATGAATTCAATCTCTATTTGCGGCGTTACATGACCGGAACACGGTTACGCATCATTGAGCGCTCTCACCCAGAGGAGATACCTGACCCTACTCCGTCGGATATGTACCCGAGCTATGATACTTCGGGCTCTAGGCAGTACGCGGTAAGATATATTTTCTTTAAGTAAAGTTGTGACATACTTTGACGTGCATACTTAATAATCGTCATGAAAATTTTCAGGCTCGCTTGACACACGAACTACACGACGACGTGACCACCTTTGGACGATCACTGCCGTCTGGACCTCTTCTTCAACACCGGACTGTGGTACAGCCCTTCTTGGAACGCATGCAGAACAAGATACGGGCCGTCTACGAGGCTATCACGTGCACCCGGAGAAGCGACGTTGTTCAGCACCAGCACCAGCAGCCGCCACGTCACTCCACGCACCGACAGCAGCCACGTCCACGTCTAGCACATCAGCCGACGTCGAGGCCACCCCCTCCTGACCAACCTGGCAGTTCGACGTGGCAGCACCCACAGCACTATGGTCCCACGTCAAGCTTCGTGTTTTCTCCACAGCAGCAGGGTCCCTCGTCGAGCTTCGTGTTTCAGCCAGAGCAGCCGTCACAGCCAGCAGGTATGTCTCTTCATATTTATTGTTTTCAATATTAGTTGAGGCGACCTCATTCTTCATGACTTAACGTTCATCGTGCAGGAGCCTACGGATATGATGCGTCTATGTCGGCATCACATGATACGTGGGGGAGTGATCAACATCCTGAGGACAACATACAGGCTCAGATGTCGCAGCACACCGAGTGGATGAACATGTTCTCAACTCCTCCACCAGATCCCACACAGCCCACACAGCCCACGCAAGACACACAGTATGGCGAGGACGGGTCTTGGATTCCTCTTCGTAACGTTCGGCCACCAAACAGGTATGAGTGGTCGACGCCCCCTCCACCACAGCCACGCCGCGGACGAGCACGACGTGGCTGATACTTATGTATGCGAGGGACGTATTTCTATGTGAGAGACATATTTCTACCTATGTATGCGAGAGACATATTTCGACCTATGTATGCGAGACACATATTTCGACCTATGTATGCGAGAGACATATTACTATTAATTCGCATTGTTATTCGAGTTACATTTCCACACTGACTGAAATAAGATACATTAAACTTTTGAAATTAAGATGCATCGAAAATAACATGCATAAAATAAGATACATAAAATAAGATACATTAAAACTAACATGTTCAAATTAAGATACAACTTGCTGTTTAAGATACAACTTGCTGCAATGCGAATTTTAGGATACAATAACATAAATCTACTGAGTTTCGAATGACAAGTTCATCACATACAATGTCTCGAAAGACATAAATAGTTCATGACCACGATGGTCCACGATAGTTCAAACGACATAAACATCACATATAACTCGGTTTCCTGTAGCAATGCAAGTCAACAACCCTTTTCCATTCCTATTCTTTGAGCATTTCATGAATTGTATCATCATCAGTTATTTCAATGAATTTTCTTTCCCCAGGGCCATCTGAGTGCAAGCTGCTGATGTAGTACACAAAATCGTCTTCCTTCAACCCTTGCTTCAACATGAATTTAGTCTTTAACCAATCAAAAGTGATGTCCACTTCACTAACTTGCACAACACTTGGAGGAAAGCCTTGGACATGAACAATAGGGCTAAGCACCCACTGAGTACCCTTAGCCATCTGCAACACACAAATCCCACTCAAATCCCACTGAGCACCTAACTTACCCCTTGAGCATAACCACTACGACAAAGAAAACTAGGGTTTGCAAAAAACTATGATACATTAAACAAACCAAATAATGGGGGGGTGGATTTGATTTACCTTCTCGTTTGGAAATGCCTTCGATCCAACGGTGAAACGAGACTACACTAGACTGCTTACCCACGTTACTGCCGAGGGTGTTTTATAGGTTGAGAGCACAAAGAAAGGCGGGAGGGAGACACTGCCGGGAAGTAGAGAGCGAAAAAATATGGCGGGAACTTGATAGCGGGAAAAAATGGCGGGAACTAAGAAAGCGGGAAAATTGTGGCGGGAACATATGACGGGAACTACCGAAGCGGGAAAATATGGCGGGAACTAGCGAAGCGGGAAAATATGGCGGGAAGTACAGAGCGGGAAAATATGGCGGGAACTACTGAAGCGGGAAAATATGGCGGGAACTACCGAAGCGGAAAAATATGACGGGAAGTAGAGAGCGGGAAAATATGGCGGGAACAAGCAAGATACAACATAATGCTCCTACAATTAAGATACAAGTACATCTGAATTAAAAAATACAACTTACAAACTACATGAAGGCATCGTCGTCATCCTCCGTCGATGCAGCACTCTTGCCCTTCGACGATGCGGCAATCTTGGCCTTCGACGATGCGGCAGTCTTGGCCTTCGACGATGTGGAACTCTTGGCCTTCGACGATGCGGTACTCTTGCCCTTGGTGCTTGGCATGAAAATTCCGTCTTCATCCTCGCTGTCTTGGGTCCATAAATAAGTATGTTGTGCTGCAACATTTAGGAATACTTCACCCTTATGTTGTTGCTTCTTCCACCTTCCTTGCAACCTCAGAAGTTCTTTTCGTATCTCCTCAAAAGTCCTTGCAGGCCACCCGCACCTACTTAATGCGTGAGCCAACTCATTTAGTAAGGTGTCACTACTGAGGAGTTCGTCCCATGGAACTATCCTATTGTCTATCTTGAAATCAAAGGCTAAGCTAAGAAGACATTCGAACATACTAGGGTGAAAAGAACTACGATCGAAAGGATAACCGGACATCTTGACGAGACTACACTGGCCTGCTTACCCTCCTTAGTGTGGAGGGGGTTTTATAGGTTGAGAAGACAAGATGGCGGAAAAGAAGATGGCGGGAAAGAAAAAGGCGGGAACGAAAAAAGGCGGGAAAGAAAAAGGCGAGAAGAATATTTGCGGCAACGAAAATGGCGAGAAAGAAAAAGGCGGGAACAATATTGGCGGCAACGAAAATGGCGGGAACAATATTGGCGGCAACGAAAATGGCGGGAAGAATTTTGGCAGAAAAAAAAAGGCGCGAAATAATATTGGCGGCAAAGAAAAAATGTGGAAAATTAAATGACGGGAACAATATTGGCGGCAAAAAAAGGCACGAAAAATTATTTGTGGTAAAGAAAAACGTGAAAAATAAAATGGCGGGAACAATATTCGCGGCAACGAAAATGGCGGGAAGAATTTTGACAGAAAAAAAAGGCGCGAAATAATATTGGCGGCAAAGAAAAAATATGAAAAATTAAATGGCGGGAACGGAGAAAGAGGAGAAAGAAAAGAGCTGTAGCTTGAGGAATGGAGAAACAAAGGAGAAAGGAGAAAGGAGAAGGAGAGAGGAGGAAGCAGCCAGCGGGTGGAGCACCTGTCGGCCGGCAGCAGGCCGATCGTCCTGCAGCGGGCCGACAGGGTCTATCGGCGCGAGCGGGCTGGCCTGGCCGCCTGCTGTCGGCCTGTGGCGGGGCCAGTCGGCCTGCTGTGGGCCGATCGGCCTGCAGCGGGCCGACGGTGTATTATTTTTAAAAAAAATTCATCTAGCGTAATATTTTTTAAAATTAATAAAAAAAATGTATTATTTAAAAAAAATTAGCTCGCACCCTGGGGTTGGAGATAACAGGAAACGGCAGAACGCAGCATGGACGCCTCGCGGGCCACCTTCCCCACACCACTCGAGAGAAACGGTAGCAGGTCGCGACGCGTGACATACAGCCCCGCCTGGCCTGGCACACAGCGCCCACACGCACGCCGTGCGCGGGTGACTGTGTGATCGGTGCAGTGTGGCCAGCCGGCCATGCAAATGCATCCACCCCCGGCGGTTCGCGGGTGACGCCGGAAACCCATCCGCCCCACGCACCACCCGGTGGAAACCACCGAAAACGCCCGAAATGCGAAACTGTAAAGCGCGCCCGCCCACCTAACACGCCCGCAGCACACGAACCAACCAACGCCCTCCCCTCCCCCCTCTCGCCCCGCATCCCGTCCCCCGGCCCAACCGCACGCCCACGTCCACGTACGTCCTTATATGCACAACCCCCGCGACAGCCGCAGCCGAGACCGAGACCGACGCGGGAAGAGGGGAGAGGAGGGATGCCGGACGGCGGGGGCGGGTCGGACGGCGCGGGGGCGGGGAGGATCAAGGGGTCGTGGAGCCCCGAGGAGGACGAGCTGCTGCGCGACGCCGTGGCGCGCCACGGGGCCAGGAACTGGACCGTCATCAGCGCCGAGATCCCCGGCCGGACGGGCAAGTCCTGCCGCCTGCGCTGGTGCAACCAGCTCAGCCCCGGGGTGCACCGCCGCGCCTTCACGCCCGACGAGGACCGCCTCATCTTCGACCTGCACAGCAAGCACGGCAACAAGTGGGCCACCATCGCGCGCAAGCTCGTCGGCCGCACCGACAACTCCGTCAAGAACCACTGGAACTCCACGCTCCGGAAACGCCGCAGGGCGGCCGCGGCCGCCGCCACCGCGGGCAACGCGGCGGGCGGGCCCGTCTTCGCGCCTGCCGCTGCCATGTCGTTCCAATCTGTGGATCTCACCAAGGGCGGGGAGGACGACTATGACGACGACGACGACAGCGACGGCTCGGTGGAACCGCCCGCCAGCGCCAAGCGGCCCCGCGTGGACGTCGGCGGTGCCGTCCCTCCCGCGGTGAAGGTGGACGACCAGGCGCCGCCGCCCGACCCGCCCACGTCGCTGTCACTCAGCCTGCCGGGAACCGGGGTCGGCGCCGTCACCCCGCCGGCTCCCCCGGCGCCAGCGCCGGTGAAGGAGGCGTGGATGGAGAGCGCGACGGCGATGCTGGAGCAGAACCCGTGGTTCATGGAGGCGATGAAGCGGATGGTCGAAGACGAGGTGCGGCGGCAAATGGGCAGTGTGTGCTCCATCATGGCGTCCCTGGGCAGAGCCGGCGCGGCGGCGGCCACCCTGCCGACGGCCAGGGTCGATCGGGCAGAAACGCACCCGGCAGGCGGTCGAGACCAACGGACGGACGGATAGACGAGACGCGAAGCGGCTGCATTGCAAGTTTCACTCAACTCCTCGTTGTTACTCGTCGATCTCATTCATGTCCGTCTCCATTTCCATCTCCTGCTAGTAGAATCTAGCTAGCTTTTTTTTGTTGATTTACCTTAGAAGAAATTACTCCTACAAGAGAAACAGAAGCATTTCGGATGAGCACTGTTTTCCTGTGAATTAGTTGGGCTGGTTGGATCGATGGATCGGTACTATTTTCCTGTTGGGGAGTTCGTTCAGGTGTGGTTGCGATTATCACTGAATGTGTTGTGCGTGCGTTGAGTTTGGTTGGGTGGGCGCGGCGTTACCCAACCGCACGCACGCACGTCGCCGTCACGTCGTCTCGGCTCCTCGCCCAGTAACGGTTTTGCTGGTGGTTTTCAAGTCAGTACGCCAGTGGGCTCACACTTGACGGGCGTTTCCGTTACTGCTAGATGCGAGTTTACATTTATTATCACAAGATATGGCGGAGTATCTCTCCTTTTTTTTTCACTTTGATAGTCACATTTCTATCCCACCACCTGTTCAGATTTCGAGGCATATTAAATTACTGCATGAAAGGATCATAAGAAAAATCACCAGTGCATGTAAAAGTTATGCAAATATGTCCGTACATTGCAACGGGAGAAAAATAATCAGATTATGCAGATGTGGTAAAGATTAAGAAAGTCTTAAACATATGCTGAGATGAGATAAGGACTTTTAAAATGTCATTTCATAAACTACGTCTGAATCATGTCATGATGAGATAAGGGACTTTTAAAAACTCATTTCAAAAACTGAAAATTTGATGGTCTCATCACGACTTGATTTCCTAACGCGCCACAACGAAATATATTTTTTGGCTAAGCAAATTGCATTGATGGACCTTGTCCGAGTTAGACTGATGAATGATGCCTTAACCTAGCGTCGTGGCGTTTTCCATGACCAGTGAAATTGTGGTACCAGAATACACATAGTGGTATGGAAGGTGAGGGATTTAGCCATTGTGGTGCTTGTGTGCATGTGATATATTACCTCTGTTCCAAAAAGCTTGTCTTAAATTTGTCTAGATACGGCCGTATCGAAACAAATCTAAGACAAGCTTTCTATGATGAAGGGAGTATGAGGGTATCACTAAGAACCAAAAACCAACTGCGATTTTGAAAGAAAAAAATCAAAATGTTTTCTTCACTTATGGATGGCATAATAGGTAATTTATGCAACTTCGGTGGTAATTTTAGGACAGACGGGCAGCCACACTAATAAAAAATTTAGCAGGTATAAATTGGTCACTTAGTGATCACATATGCATGCGTTGCAATTGATACATTTGTAAACACGTTTTTTTTAGGAAAACAAGAACTTTAATTAGGATCTTTTGCAAACTACAAAAATTATTAGGTTCTAGGTTAGGGAGATTTTCGAATTGGGCCTTGAAAACAAAAGGGAGTAATATGGAACTCGGTACTATCATAATTAATCAAAGCAGCATAATTAAGCTACATTTAGCGGTCATCAAATGGATGGACCTTGTTATAGCAAGACTAGTTGTATCCCTTTCAGCTCAATTTCAAGTTCATAGCATTTGGTCCGGCAACTTGAGCTGGCATAACGAGACGGGGTCACATGGTACAGTGAAACAGGTGACAGAAAGGATCGGCCGAGATACACAAGACGTTCCAAAGTAGGGCTAAATTTCGTGTTTTGATCCTTTTTGCTAACAAATTCAGGATCTGACCCATGTTTGAAAACATTTCAGGATCTGACATTTTTCTTACCGCCAGACCCCTTGACGGTAGGGTATAATAGCCTACCACCATGCCCCTTGGCGGTAGGGCTACCGCCAACAAGTTCTAAGTTTCCAACACAGAGCGTGCCCAGGGGCTACCGCCAGACCCCTTGGCGGTAGGGTATAACAGCCTACCGCCAGACCCCTTGGCGGTAGGCTGTTATACCCTATCGCCAAGGGGTCTGGCGGTAGAAAACGGGTCAGATCCCGAAATATTTTCAAACAGGGGTCAGATCCTGAATTTGTTAGCAAAAAGGGTCAAAACACCAAATTTTGCCCCGAAGTAGCAAGGGAAATGCGCCTGCCAGGTAGCAACGGAGGCGTGCGCCAACTGTTGCGGCAGACCGCAACCAACAAAACGCCAACAGGCAACAGCAGTAAAGCTATAACCGACGCCGCTTTATTTTAGCACAAGGGGATACCATATGTACAGCCTTTTCGAGTACAATCAAGTAACTGGCCTCCCTGCCAAAATAGATATGTACAGTACAGAGTGACGTGTTGTACAAGGTAGGGAGGCGAGCTGCACGCCGATGATACAAGGGACAGAGTGACGTGTTGTACAAGGTAGGGAGGCGAGCTGCACGCCGATGATACAAGGGGGGAGGGGTGTGAGGTCTCTACAAGCTTTTATCAAAAAAAAAAACTACCTGGAGACTATCCGGCCTGGTGTTAAACCTGCTGGGGTTGGTGGTTATCTTGAGAGAACCACCTGTTACCTGTGCACTATATGAAGCTTTCTATGTGGGCCTATATCATCATATTAATCTCGTTGATGTCATCCATGGGGATCTCGAGGCCCATCAAGTCGAGATCCTGGAACCCATCGTCGTCGTCTATATTATTCAACCAGCCGCCAAAATCGCCATCGATTCCTGGCAGCTCAAGGTTAGATAAGTCTGGTATTTCAGCATCATTTGTGGGATTTGCCGCTTCATCGCGTCTAGTGGCAGCAAAGGTGCTACTGTCCTTGCTCTTGTTGTCTGAAGGAGTTACTATCGTCTGCGGCTGTGGATCCGGATCTTGGGGAGGAGCACTGCCCACAGGAGCAGATATGTTGGCTGTCCTCTGTTTGGGCTTTGTTTTATTCTTCCGTTCCCCTTTTGCATTGGATGATGGCGGTCGCCCTGATCTGTGCCCTTTACCTTCCCTATCTCTCTCACTTCTCTTTCCTTTTGTATTGCTAACAAGGGAAGCCCCAAGGCCCGAAGTCTTCAGGGTTCCTCCAGTTATGCTGCCTACAACCTCATCAAGCAACAATTCCCTTTGTTTTACATTATTTGTCCAGGGATCCTCCTTAGCAAATGACAGATCCGACATGTGACTGCTTGCTCGAGAAGCATCTGATGCACTAGGCCTTTGGACCGATTTTGGTAGTGTATTATTTTCTGTAAAAAGACGATTAAGTAAGAACACAAGCGATATTATAGTGAAGACAAAGCAGAACAGTATTCGGTATACACGAATGCTTACTACCAAGAGCACAAGTATTACTTGTATTCATCAATCTGTGTATGGGTGCTTAATAGTTAATATAAAGTACAAACAATACCTTGTGAAGCAGAATCTGGGTCCCTTCTGTGTGAAGTTGCTGATATAAACATATCCTTGAAAGGGGCTTCATCAAAGCAGCTTGTTCCTGCCTCTTCGTAGATTTGGCAACGTGCCATCGTGCGTTTAACAAAACTGAGGGCAGCATGTTTACTAGCTCTATTAACACTTTTGCTGCTTGAACTATTTGAGACACAGAATGCCTGTAGTTTGGCAGCAACAATAATAACCGTTTAATAAAGTATTCTAACATAATGAATTTGGGATTCACAAAAAAAAAAATTTGAGATAAACAAAGCAACCAAGGTCATTATCTCATAAACAGCAAATGCTTGGTATGAGAAAACAAATCTTGATTATTGAGAAATTTTCAAACAAAAATAACATCAACACAACACCTTCAATTTTAGCAAATATCTTCATTCGACTCAAAAACCCAAGTAGAACAAAATTAGGGTTATATTCATACTATATTAGCAGTTAGGAAACTACATTAGTGCACCCTAGCCAATGACCCAAAGAAATTAAGAGGTAGCTGTATTTTTTAGATTTTTAGAATGACATTATTACCATGTATTTCTCGTAAGCAATGAGCACAAGTCTCTCCATGGCGCGCCGCGAAAATTCCCTGGTATGGGGGCCAAACCGTGTAGATATAAGTTTGAAACTCATGAAATAGTGTTGTAATAAATAAGAAACAATGTACAATACCTCTGCTGAGACTCCTTCTCAGTTCTAACCATTCTGTCCAACTTCGCTAGTAACTTTTCCTTCTCGAGAACCTTCAACACCATAAAAGGATTACAATTAACTTGACATCTTATGTTGAAGGAATGAGCCAATGACACTCAAAATAGTGAAACAAGTTAGTCGACGCACGCACACACATGTATAGTGATTTATTAATACCTCCTTATGAAGTTGGCCTTCTAATCTACAGATTTCAGCATTGACATCCTCATCTTCACTCTGTGCAAGATCGGGCTGGAATGGTAACAGAACAGTCAAAACATGGAAAAACGATCTGCACTATAATTTCAGAAAACTAAGAGACCTAAACATAAATACTTCTATTAATAAATATAAACATACATACTTCTATCAATAAATATAAACATCAATAGTTTTATTAATAAATAGAGCTAAACATAAATACCCATATTCAAATGCTTATAAAATTTACCTACTATTTGCCTCCAATACTCATCATATTACTATTATTATTATTCGGCTGCAGGTATATTTGGTGTGTAGCATAAAATACTCTTCACATGTCCAACATTCTTAACAGTTGAAAAACATAGCCCCTACTAAATAAGAAGGCACCTAATTATTAAACTAACAATAGAAGAAACTGTTAATGCAGTGACTTCTGAACTAGGTCTACTATGGCTGTTCATTAGCGATAACCCGCCAAAAACGGTGCAACGTGTTAAGCTTCATGCACTAGCCCCCTCTCACGTGTGACATGGGAAGTCAACACGTGAATAGACTAAAAAGGTATGGCTACAGAGGCCTATACGTGGACATAGAGGGGGGCAGCAGCAATTTTTTAATAAATTGCGAAAGCCTGGACTTGAACTCAAGACCTTAGGTCCTAAACCACGTTAAGCTTCATGCACTAGCCAACACAACCAAAAGTCCGAACTGATGGAAAGGGCTAGGCAATCCACATATACACTTCAACACGAGCAAGCTGTTGGAATATGAGCAGTCTCGACAGATTAGGCAAACCCACTCATGAGCGGTCTAACTTCAATGGTTGTCAACCTCTTACTGCTAAGGCAATCTCCAAGGTTTATTATCTGATTACGCAAAAGAAATTGATTGAAAATAAGCTGTTACTGAGAGTAGACCATGCATGTTTGTGTACAAAATGCACATGGGAAGATAATCAATGAAAAATAAAATCCTACGTAACCAAAACAAATTGCATAAAATGCTACTGTAATAGTGACAAGATACCTACCACGGGCTCAATAGATACACCCACTTCACTTAGCTCGATGATAATCCTATCACTGAAGCACATTTCACTGTACTGAAACTCGGGCCACACATTGGCCTTCTCCATGACATTACTGTTCTTGTGTGACGGTTCATCATTGTATTTCCAATCAGATCCCAACATGAAACCATTAGGGCAATTCCCTGCAGCTTCAAAATTCAGCAAAGGCTCCAACTTATAACCTTCTGAATGAGATTTCCATCCTCCATCAAAATGTATTTCATGCGTATCGAATGGATATCCTTCGCTTCTGTAACCGTCGTTGGCAATATCATCAACCTTATCTTCATCTATCCAAGCTTGAATAAGTCTTTGGCCAACCGAACCAACTTCTCGCACATCAATTCCTTGGACAAGTTGATCCAGGATAGGTTCGATGCAGCTTGTCCCCCAGGCGCCTGAATCATTCACCATCCCATTCAGGGCATACCTATTTGGAAGAGCACTATGGTCATCTTTGTTGCTACCAGCCGGAGTTGATGGCTCTGAAATGTATTCAAGGCTACCCTGCAAAATGGAAAAATTTCAGCATAAATTGACTGGACCAGAAAAAAATGGTAGGGATTAATGATAAATAGAGGGTATCAAACTATGAATGCATTCTCGACTTCTATATATGGTAACTACCCACAAATGCATAGCTAACCAGACATATTTTTACATAGTGTAATGAAAGGAGTAATCTTCATAGCATACTATAGTACCTTGTATTTCTGACTTTCGTCTCCTTCAACTGACCTGCTCGCAGCAGAATCATCTAGCAAATGTATCTAAACAATTGAAGTATTAATCAAGAAACTGACGAGTAAAGAGTAATTATTTTGATAGAAAATAAGATCATGTATACCTGTTCACTTAGGTATGCTATGTCTTCCGTGGTCACAAAACCAAAGAAAGGATCCACCTGCCGCCAAAATGCACTTCCATAAGCAGACCCTAAAACAAGCAGAAACATCACTCAGTAACTTCCAAATAAAAAGATGATGCTGACTATGAAGTCAATGGTCAAAATCGTCAAAACTGTGTTGAAAGTTGAAAGCAGTTCAGGGTTGGTTTTTGTCCGGTTTTGGAAGTCTGAGGTTGTAAAGTATTCAGGGTTGTAATATGGACTTCTCTGAAAGATAAATGCTGGACTTCAAGGAGTATAGTAAATACTTAGAGCAGAATTTGCTGAAGCAAGCAGTTCCTCATGATCATCTTCTGATTGCACTGGCAAGTGAATAAAACAACGTCAGCAGAATGAAAGAACACTAGAATCACAAACAACAGTTGAACACTCGGTGGTGGGCATGTACCAGGAGAGTCCGCCTGCAGATTGCTAATTGTATGCCTAGGGCGTGCATTGCCTTTACGCTCTGATATCTTCTTTATCAGTGGTCTTCCAGATTTACTGCAAGGAAAATTCACTGTAAGAATATCTCTGAGCCGTATCTCAAATGACTTGCGGTTGGTTGAGGAAAAATCTCACCTTTCGTTTCTCTCTGAGACTGTCCTTACACTTCTTTGTTTTGTAATCGGAGCATTTTCAAGCTTGTCAAGTGATGAAGGGGTACTGGGCCTGGTTGGAGTAAAACCACGACCAATCCTTCCTTGTCTTCGTGAAGCATCACCAATATCTTCATCAGCAGAAAACTTATTCTTTTTGGAAGGATGCCCAAGCATTGCAGTCTTTTGAAAACCACAGTGGCCATCATCCAGTTCACCAGCCCTTTTGCTTTTGTCCCTCAACTTTTTCTCAGCAAATCCAAACTCGCCTCCTTCAGGTCCAGTTGAGTGCCCATGATCTCCCCGTTTGGCTTGTTGTGAAGCATTTATAGACGCACGCCTGGGTAACCCGGCAGATTGTTCACTGATACATGGACTTTCAAGCGAACCAGATACTAATGTCCCATCAGTGCTTGTGATGATGGGGACTAGATTTGACTTCCTTGCTGAACGGGAAATCTTCTGAGGCCTCTGCCCACCCCACTGGGTGGGAGGGGATAGTGAATGTGCAGACTTTGTACGTTTAGAATTGCCAGATCCACTAGCAGAATTCAACTTATTTGTGGCAGAAGGATGTTCCCAGTCATCAGGATTAGCTTGTAGTCGATGCCTGTTTGGAGATGACTTCAATAATGAACCAGAGTTTGATCGGGGTCCCCTAGCAGACCCATTTGCCTTTGATACTGCTGTGATATTAGAACTAGTGTCATCTTCATTGAATCTGAAAAATTCAATGCATCAGATGCCATGCATTTTTTTACTTGCAGAAAGAAGCAAATATTGGTAGAAAAAAGTAAGTCTTGACACACAGGATGTAACTACGTCCATTCGATGTGGCAAGTGATGAATTGGGGTAAGAGGATACAAAGTGAAAGGTAGAGAAACATCTTACTTGTTGATAGCTTTGGGATTGGACATTTCCTTATCTAAAACAAGTTGTCGATCCCTTTTGTTAGTAGGATGGAAACCACTGTCTTGGTCATTCCTATTCAGGGATCGCCCAACAAGACCATTTTGTGCAGAAAGCAAGTCCGCTTTACCAGTACCAGAGACAGATGCAACAGCTCCAGACCTGCACATTCAGTTTCACATAATTAATACCCAGAAGAAGAAGAAGAAGAAAGATGCTGATTAAATTGTCAAATGGTCATGAGAAGGACTTCCTATTAAATTTAGTGGAATTACTGAATTTGAAGAATGTACAGAGAGAAATAGTTGAATTTCTCAGAGCAAATGAAGCCTGAACAATAGAGAATCAGTCCAATGAAAAGCAAGGATCGAAGAATGAGTCTTTCACCTGAAACTAGGGGAACTTCCCATTCTTGCCCTGGCATCACTGCTAAACTTGTGTTGCATGCCTTGTTTCTGCTCCCGGTCTACATCCATGGTTCGTGAAGTACTAACAGATGAAACATCTGCCTTGATGGCAGAACGCTTTTTCTTCATCTTTGGCTTCTCCCAACCATCAATACTAGTTGCCAAGCCTCTCGTTTTTTCTTCAGGAACTGCTTGACCACCATTTGTAACTTTCCCAGGATCCGAGCTTCTATCAACGGGTGCCAACCCCCTTGACATACTCGCGGTCCTTGAGTCCATCTAGTAAACCAGAAATAAGTCGTGTTATCAATTAAGAGAACAATGGAAATGTAAACTAAACAAATATATATAAATCCATAATAATAAGTGAAATAAAACTGGCAGGTCATCTGATTTCCATGCACAAGAAATATCATTGCATGCAAGTTAACAATGACAAAACAGCATATCAGTCAATCTAGTAGAACATATAGCTAAACAACATGATAAATGGAGAGAAAATCAGTTTAAAGCAAGGCCTAATTTGATAGTGTGGAAAACTAATAGGAGAACCACCCGTACACTGAGTAGCAACACATAGTCATATCATTCCTTTTTGTCCAACACTGTAGCAACTAGTTACTCCCTTCGTCCCATAACACACTAGTGTCAAAAACGCTCTTATATTATGGGACGGAGGGAGTATTAAACAACCATTTAGAAGAAAAGAAGTGACAAGCGAAGAGTTAAACAAAATTTAGCACTGCAAGCTACAACCTCCGTCATGGATGTACGCAATCTCCTATTTTGTACTGCATTCTTTGTCCTCTCTTCTCTTTGAGGCCCAAGTTCTGCATCATCTGCATTTAGATGGCCGTGCGGGCCAATCCTGGACATAGCTCCTCCACACAAAGATGCAGTAGATCGTTCATTAGATGAACTGTCTCCGCGGGAACGTTTTCGTGTAATGTTAGGGCAACATTTATCAATCTTCGCTACAGCAGCACCAAAAGCTCTAGCTCTTAAACTGCAAAAAAAAATACTAAATAATTAGTGCATAGTTAACATAATAATCCATATGCACATTGTCTGCCCATAGAACGTTTCCTAGTACGATAAAATCAGTATTGTAGAAGAAAGGCCTATCTCCAATAAAGATGCGTTTCTAAATTGGACACATCAGCCAATCAACTAATTAACAGAATTTAGAGTTCCGCATTTGCTGCCGTCTTTCACATTCTTAGTTCATCTGACAAGACAGCATAGAGAGTAGTACCTAGCTTTGTTTGACATCTCATTAATGTTATGCCTCAAACGTCTGATCTCTTCAACAGAATTAGGAAAGTTCCTTCCTGTACATGGAGTTGATGTTGATTCTTCTGGGGAAGTTCCAAATATGGAACTTATTGATTTTTTTACATCTAATCGAGATGCTTTCTGATCCAAAGTTGCTGCCCTTAGTTCCATGGCAAGGGATTGAAGCAAGGTAGCAGAGTCAACTGCTGGTGATCTTGTTGAGCTTGATACTGGGAACGTCGCATAACTATCACCACCTTCACGAAAGCTTCCTGACCTTTCCAATGAAGCAGACGAATATGACCCGCGTGATCCATTGAAGTACCCATGCCCATCAGGGCTGCCAGACAACAAGTCTGACTTTGTACCAGATGCCATTAACCTGGTTGTGGCAAGTTTACGCCGCTAAAAAGTTCAACATGAGTACAAAAAGTTGCAAAAGACTAATCTTGCAACCATTGAGCTCAAATGCCCAAGAAGCAGTCAGAGATCTCAAATCACAGAAATACCTGTCAATATAGAAGATCGTGAGTTATAAATAAATCATGGAACCAGTCTTTCACATCAAGTAACATGGTACGCTCCAAGTCCAAAGTAAGGAGCGAAAAAGATAGCTTTGACCAAAGAGAACAAACGACCTTAATGGATTGTGCCACCATTTAATGTTTTAAATAAATATTTCCGCGTGTGACATCTTGTTCTATTCCATGATTTTTACAAACACAAACTTCTCTTCGTGTAAAGAAATTTTCTGCGTATTAATATTGACCGATAAAACATAGTCTGCAAAACAGGCCAACTGCAGTGTGACACGCTAGTCGTACATAAATTATAAATAAACAACTCGTCCAATTATATGCGACGTGTCCCATTAATGCAACAATACTATTAATAAATGCAACCAGCTCTATTCCTTCCATAAGTCTTGGGGTACACTATGAGACACAAAATTTGTCTGATTTCCATCAGATTAGACTTCTAGTTAGTTATCAAATCCAAATCTGGTTAATCATGCCATAGTGAGGATGTAATGCACAGAGCAAAGCTCGACAGAGATACTAGCAGCTCCTATGGATGAGCTCTAGTACAAACCAAAGACCACTTGACAATAAGCATCACCAACAGAAATGCACCATCTACAAGGAAAAGGACGACAGAGCGACTTTTACCCAAAGTTCTTGGAGCTAGCTAACAAATCAAACAACCCATGATATATGGCTCCATGCAACGTCCCTCAATGACCAAAATGTAGAATTTGCTGAAGCTCAAAATGAAGCACTGAGAACTACTCTCAATTCTTTTTCAAAGTTCCAGCAAACTCAGCCATTCTCTGTTGCCAAACCCGGCGGAAAATTTATAAGTCTCGTGCTAGCTACAATTAAGAATTCACCAAATTCAAAGCTAACGAAGCTTGCCACTACAGCACTCTAGCCCGCCTCTATTGATCCAGCCGGCTCAACCAACCGCCACTCACCGCCCGGATCTCAGCAGAGATCCCAGCAATTCCAGTTAAATCCAGCACATACCATCTCTCGTGAACCTCTCCACTGCCCTGCCACCATCAGCACCACCACCATCATCCTAGACGCCCCGACCCCTGCCGGATCCCGTGGCCAAACCCTTGTGGCGGATCAACCCCCGGGGTGGGCCCACATGTCAGACCACGCGTCGCACAAAGAAATCCCTCCCGCAAGCTCAGACAGCTGCCTCCGAGCACCCCGCGCACGCGGGAATAGCACGATTGCTCGGCGGAATCAAATTGGGCGTAAACGGTGGGATTAGGGCTTACCAAGAGCGCAGGGATCCGGATCTTCAATCCGGCGGGGGAGCTCGCCGCGGAAGAGGAGCAATCGAGCGGAGAGGAGCACAGCGTCGGGGGGGGGGGAGGGGGGGAGGCTCGGAGGAAGAGCTCGAGTTGGAGAGAGCTTCCAGGGTCGAAAGGGCGGCTTCGGTGAAGGCGGAGGAAGGAAGGGGACGAGGTGGGGTCGCCGTCGGTCTGAACGGACAAAGGGGAAAAACCGAGTCAGCTAAAAGGGTGGCGGTGGCTGTGCCGATGACATGTGGGACCGGGCTCGCTGGGCAGTGGCAGGGAGCGGTGATGTGTGGGGAATTCGTTGGCCTGGTGGGTACAATCTCCTGTAAAGCCAAATATTTAGAGCGACTGGTTAAGGAGTCTCAGGGGATGTTTAGATTGCGGCATTTTGGTGAAGAATTTCAATCTTGTTTAACCTCCAACGAGATACTACAAAGGATTTCAAAAGGCAAACATCTCATATAAACAACGCCATTTATTCATTTCGGATAGGCTAGAAAATTCTTACTTCTTCAATTGTTCAAGGTAATTGCGAAACAAAAAAACTACTGGAAGGAATGTCGAGTGGATGGTACTAGAACTCGACGGGTAGGAGTGACAAGCCGGAGCGGCAAAGAACAAGGTGGAGAAGAAAGGAAAGGAAGAGAGAAGGTGCACTAGTTGGAGTGGCAAGAACGATAATGACAGACGACCGACGCCCGATGTGAAGGCAGTGGCGCATGGCGGCGGCGGCAAGGTGGTGGCGCATTGATGGCCAAGAGGATAATAAGCCCCCCCCCCCCCCCCCCGACTTAGATGTGAGCACGGAGTGCACGACCGAGAAGCGGCGATGCCCTGACTTGCCATTGTCAAAGCCTATGAAATTAGCGGACGATAGTGGATCTAAGGAGGAGCACGATAATGCAACAACTGAGAAAGAAGAAATATTTGTGAGTCAAAAAGGAGGAAGAAAGGTTGGGAAATGATGGGGGTTTTGAAAAGACCTGTGAGACGACGTTGGCATAGGATAATGTTTGAATCGAATAACTGGTGGCATCTTGAATTTCTTAGATGCATCGGTACGTGTTGTAGACCCTTTGGCATTGATCTTCTCATAATTTTTCCTTATTCACTTGATGTGCCATCTGGCTAATGGAGTAATCATCCCATATTTGACCATCTTCTTCTTTCTTGATCCCCTTTTCTTCATTCTTCTTCTAATCCTATGGTGGGGAGAGTTGCAACGTTCTTCCAAGTCTCCCCATTCTCATTTCTTTTTATTCATCAGAAGTCTCTTCATGATCTTCTCCAGAGGAGGGGGGTGCAAACTTTCGAGTATGTTGTCATGTACTATCATCATTCTCATATCACCTGCTATACTATGTTTTTGGGTTAACGTTCTACCTTTGTCTTGCTATAGTATCATCTTTAGTTTCTCACATGTATTGAGAAAGAGTTATTATTACATTCGGCAGAAAATATGTCATAAGTGTATATTGTTCACACTACAAAATTCGCTCTATTTTGCGACGTTTCACTTGTGTCATGTATAATTGTTTTTCTTCACGGAAACACACATTGGCGACGTTTTCCGGCCGTCACCCCTACCGTCACCGAAATGCCTTCATAGAAAATAAAATCTTGACGGTACAACTTCCTCCGTCACGCAAGATCGTATCTTAGGTGACGAATCAAAAAAACGTCGACAAAACTATCTTCTGCAATGGCCAAAAAATGTCATTGAAACTGTCACCGTATACTAACAAGCGACCCACCATGTTTGACCAGTCAATGAATCTGACATACGGGCCCATAATATGCTGACATGACACCTTACAACTGGGCTCGACTGAGGTTTTATCACTGACGGTGCATGTCAGTAATAATCAGGTTTGACCGGTCAAAGATCCTGACATGTGGGCCCATGGGATGCTGACGTGGTTGCTTACATGTGGGTCCGGGAGCTGATGACGACAGACATTTCCGTCACTGTTACCGTCACAGTTTATTCATTGTTACAACTGCCAACCAAATTTAAATTTGAATTTTAAAATTTGTAAAGTATCAAATATGAGAATGAAATGGCTTTCGTTAACACTGAAAACAGACATGCTTAACACAATTCTGATAATGATCAGCCAACTAAGGAAGTATCACACATGACATAAAAGGAAACCGATAGAGTACCGCACATTACAAAATATGGTAAGGGATGACCAAAGTTTCTGGACGACGAAGACCACCGTCAGGGTTGCGACATGTTGTTGTCAAAGCCCCCCAAAGTGGGTTGCGACATGTTGTTGTCATAGCCCCCAAAATAGGCTGCGACATTGTCGGCCCAGTGGGAACCACGGTACCATGGGCCATCTGCCTACGGCCCAGGAAGGGCCCCTTGGCCCAACTCATGAAGCGGCCCACCAGCGGGCGCCGCGAAGCCAGCAGCCTCGCGAGGGCCTTGCCCCGCGAGGGGCTTCCTGGCGAAGGACTTCATCAAGACCACCATCACAGCAAGCAACCCCACAAGGCCCCCTCGCGAGGCCCCTTCCTACGAGGCCTCCGGAGGAGCCCACGCGGCGTGGGTCGCATGCCCATCACGTGGGTGACGTCGCCAAGATAGGTGCCAGCCTGTGCGGCCGCGGCAGTTTCCCCTTTTGTGCTAAGGGAGCAGCTGCGCCTGCCTGCCCCCAACAAGCTCCAAAGGTTTCCCCTTCGGTGAAAGAAGACCAAGACAGTGGCGCGGCAGGACGGAGGTCATCGTGGAGCCCCTAGCGCGTCATGGATAACATTTTAGCAGGCAAAGACCACCTTCTGTCAGGATAAGCTCCGGCGCCTGTCTCCTTTCAAATTGTCGCCCTGTGGTAGCCCTTTCCCGCTCGTATTTTCGGGGAAGAGGCCCGAGGCACCTATAAAAGGGGAAGAGCGGCCACCGTAGCAAGGGATGGAGCCCTGATAAAACCCTAGCGCCATTGCTGACCCCCAAAGGGCTCCGGCTCATGTTGTAGCTCCAAGAGCTCTGTCCACAAGCAATACAACCAAGCAGGAGTAGGGTTTTACGCCGTACGATGGCCCGAACCTGGGTAGCTCGATGTGTCCTCGTCGTGCCTAGATCGTTGCCTCGTAAACGTAAACCAAGCCACTAAAGCTTGAACCAGGGTTTTGGAGGATTTACCGTGGCTCGGAATCAATCCCCCGGCATTTGGCGCGCCAGGTAGGGGGCTTGGTCTTTGCGGCTCAAGCTTCAACACCACCAGGCCGACGCTCGACACGCCCGCGCCCAGCGCCGGGCCAACCGCGTCCAGACGGAGCCCATCGGCGACACCCGCCGCCGCCGTGCTCACGCAGCCACCATGGGCACGGAGCCGGAGGCGGAGGCCCCCTCCGACCACCCTTCTATCGGGCAGCAGCAGCCATCGTCGGCTCGCACGGCCACAACGACCTCACTTGCCCGTCGCGACCTGCCGGCTCCGCAGGCAGCGCTCCTCATGGCGCAAGAGTTGCTGTGCTACCGCCCCACCGAGGACAGCTACGATGCCTGGCTCGCCCGCATCACCGAGCTCATCAACATCGCCGGGGATGCTCCGGCCCCTTCGCGCCCTCTGATCCCTCCCCCGACGCGCGGCGCGCGGGCGGAGCGGGACGCGCCTCCTCCACCTCCTCCGTGCAATGACAACGCGGCGCGCCATCGCCACACACGCGCGCCGGAGCCCTCTCATGCCTCGTCTCCATCGCACGGCGGTGATCCAAGCTTCCATGTCGTCGAGCGCGCGCCACCCGACGCGCGCGTCCTTCTCGAAAGGCAACGTGGCCGCCAGAACCGTACCATCGAGGACGTCGCCGCGGCCGGTCGCCAAAACCGCGCCGCCCTCGCTGGTGGTGTCGTCTCCTACAGCGGGGGCTGCCTCGCTCTCACTCATGAGTTGTGCCGCGTGGTGTGGCCCACGAAGTTCAAGCCAAAGCCGCTGCCCCGCTTCGACGGCAACACCAACCCCGTGGAGTTCGTGCAGCTCTACACCGTGAGCATCCAGGCTATAGAAGGAGATGACCGGGTCATGGCGAACTGGTTCCCCATGGCCCTCAAGGACGCCGCGCGCTCATGGCTGATGAACCTTCCTGAGGGCTCCATCTCCTCGTGGGAGGAGCTGTGCCGGTAGTTCGTCTCCAACTTCAAGGGCATGTCCGAACGCCCCCTCACGCTCAGCGCCCTATGCGCCATCCACCAGCGCCCTGACGAGACCCTCCGCAAGTACATCCAGCACTTCAGCCAGGTGCACAACAAGATCCCGCGCGCCTCCGATGCTGCGGTCATCGCTGCATTCTCCAACGGCGTCACGGACGTCAGGATGCGCGAGAAGCTCGCCATCAACGACGAGCTTGACACCGTGGTTGAGCTCGACGCCGATCTTGACGTCGCCAAGCCCAAGGCCAGGGACATTAAGCGCAAGGGCCCTGCCGTGCTTGTGGCAGAGCCTGAGCGAAAGCACAGCCGCGACCATGATGAGGCCAGGAAGGACGGGCGCCCCTTCTGCGCCTACCACAATGTGCATTCCCATGCCACAGAAGACTGCCATGAGCTCGAGCTGCTTCGCGACGAGCGGCAAGAGAAGCGTGGCTCAGGCCGCGGCGGTAACCGCAAGGGCGGATGCTGGAAGGATCGCGATGACAACAAAAACAACTCCCGCTGAGGTTGATAGAACCAGCCTCGACAGGCCGACCCTCGCGAGGCCAACCCTCAGCAGGCCAACGCGGCCCTTTCGCGCCCCAACCGGAATAACGACAACCTACTCGAGGAAGACGCCGGGGGCTACCAGGAGCCTCGCGCAGCGGCTTGCATCCTTGGCGGAGCCCAGGCTCCCCCGTCCAACTACCACTTCAAGCAGTTCTCTTGTGAGGTGAACGCAACCCTCCTGGAGCCTGCAGACACCATGCCCCTCAAGTGGTCACAGTACCCCATTGGCTTCGACTACGGCGACCACCCCAAGTCTACAAAGTCCATGGGCACCATCCCTCTGCTGTGCACACCCACCATCAACAACATTGCAGTCACCAAGATGCTCATCGACGGTGGCGTCGGCCTCAACGTGATCTCTGTGGAAACCTTCGAGCTGCTCCAGGTGCCCTACGAGCGCTTGATGCCCACAAGGCCCTTCTCGGGCGTGACCGACGGCTCCACGGTACCCCTCGGGCATGTGCGGCTCCCCGTCACCTTCGGCTCTCACAAGAACTACCACACCGAGCTAATCGACTTCGACGTGGCACACATTGTCCTGCCCTACAACGCCATCTTGGGCTACCCCGCGCTCTCCAAGTTCATGGCAGTGACCTACCATGCCTACAACACCGTCAAGATGTTGGGCTGCAGTTGGACCATCACCATCCGCTGCGACGAGAAGGATGCGATGCACACCCTCGAGCACGCCTGCAAGGCTGCCGCCACCGCGCACCCCGTAGACGAAGATGAGGTAGGGCCTCCCGAGCCCGCCCCCACGAAGAAGAAGACTGCAGCGCCTGCGCCTCCCAAGGTCGCGCCCGAGCCTGCTGAGGCCGCTCCGACACCTACCGAGGGCCCCCCTCCGGGGGACCCTCTCGAGGCCCCTCCTCCGGAGGCCCCTGGAGAGCCGCCTCGTGAGCCTCCCAAGCTCCACGCCAAGGACCCTGCGCCAACACGCCTCGTCGAGCACCCCGTCTACTTCGTCAGCATGATGTTGCGAGATGCCCATGAGCGGTACCCCATGCAGCATAAGCTTCTCATCTCGCTCCTCCTCGCTTCCAGGAAGTTGCGCCATTACTTCCAGGGTCACCCCATCAAGGTGATCACGTCTTACTCGCTGGAGCAAGTACTGCACAGTCCCAACGCCACCGGCCGCGTCGCCGAATGGAATATCGAGCTGCAGCCCTTCGAGCTGGAGTTCCTAACTACAAGGACGATCAAGGGCGCAGCCCTAGCTGACTTCGCGGTAGAGTGGACGGACCCGCACCAGGAGGAGCCTCACGAGGAAGTGTCCATGATGCCTGGAGATGGCGCTCCCGCAGGCTGGACTCTGCACTTCGACGGCCCGTTCTCCCGGCAGGGCGCAGGGGTTGGCGTCATGCTCACTTCGCCAACAAGGGACAAGTTGTACTACGGTGTGCAGCTCTACTTCAAGCCCAATGACAAGGGCTCCAACAACATTGCCAAGTACGAGGGCCTCATCGCCAGCCTCAAGGCTGCCAATGCCCTTGGCATCAAGCGCATCACCATCAAGGGAGACTTGCAACTCCTCGTCAACTTCTCCAACAAGAGCTACAAGTCGAAGGACGAGTACATGGCCGCCTACCTCGAGGAGGTGCGCAAGCTCGAGAAGCGCTTCCTAGGCATGGAGCTCCAGCACATCCCTCGCACTGACAAAAAGTAGACAACATCGCCAGGCGTCTTCGAGGAGCGCCTCCTGAGGCCATCTACAACACCTCCCAAAGCAGTCGTCATCAGGCCTCACGAAGAACTCCCACCCACACCCACCTCAGGTGCACCAGACTGCGGCCCATCGTCAGGTGCTCGCCTTCGGATGGCGCTCGAGCCTAGCCCTGAGAGCTGGGCCGCGGAGATCAAGGCCTATGTGAAGGAGTACACCTCTTTCGTGCATCAGTAAAACTTCATTTTCTAAGTTTTACAAGTGCTTGTCATGAAGTGCCTTCAGGAGGCATGCGCGCTCGTGATCTTCCTTCTGAGTATCACACGAGCGGGGGCTGGACACGGTGCCTATGCTTGGGTCAGACCCAGCAGCGCCACTAAACCCAAGTGACTGAGCTCTGGCTCACGGGCCTGCTCCCGTGCACGTCACCTCACCAAGGTCCTTGGTACTTGTCTCCTCGCATGATACCCACAAGCAACCTCATGAGCGCGCGTTGCCTCACTACTTGCTAAAACTTGGTAGCGAACTCACTGATGCAGGGCACAAGAAGATTCATGAGCCCCCCTCTTTAGGAGATCTCACGAGTACTGACTTCGTGAGGCAGCTGTTGCGCTGCTGCCCTCAAGTGTCCACGAGGGCCTCACGGGTGGACACCCATCGCGAGGCGCAACCCACAAGCCACGACGCGCAAATCACCGCAATAAGCTAAGTCTAATGCGCCTCGAGAGCCGTTCACAACACTTCTCAAATTCTTTCCCTCGCAACCTTGCTGAGCGCCGAGTCTTTCTGTTTCACGCAAGCCCCTTGCACGTCAAAGGGGGGCTTCCCGAGCAACACGCCCCGGGAGCCCCTACTGCCTCACAGAGCCCTACACCCTTTGGCCTTGTCTAGGCATGCACCCTAACATACCAGCGACGGTCGTAGCTTGCTCGGGGCTGGGTCCTGACTACGTAGAGCACCAAGGCAAGCAAGAAGAGAAAAGAAGGCCTCGCAAGGAGCGTACATGGCAGCAAAGCATTAAGTACTTAATACGAGTCTTTACCAAAGCATCATCTTCACGCCCCCGCGGGGCTACATTGGTTCTGATACAAGAATAAAAAATAGGAGCCTAGGTGGAGCGCAGCCCATCTTCAAAGATCCGACTCGGGCGCCGTGTGCGCCTAGTCGGAATCGTCGCCCTCGCTCTTGATGCTCGGGGAGCCTTCGTCATCTTCACTCTCGCTGGAGGGGTCGGTGTCGCTGCCGCTCTCGCTCTCCGCGCAACACTCCATATAGCCACCAGACACCTCGAAGAACTTCACGAAGAGTGTGGCGGTCCCGTCATACCTAAACTGGAGGAGCTACCCCCGCTTCAGGCCGCGGAAGCGGGCGAACGACTTCCACCCCCGTGTCAGGAACATGAAGCCGGTGGGGGAGAACTCCACCATCACCCAGGAGGGGCCGTTGCAGCAGCCCTCCGCCCGTAGCCACAGGCCCGAGGGCCCGCTGTCCTCCATCGCTGTCGTAAATGAGTCCGGGAGCCGGAGCCAATTGCGGGACCAACGATGCAACCCCACGATGAACTCGTGCGCCACCACTGCTATGTGGACCTCCGACTGAGGAGGAGGGGAAGCCGATCCGCCACGCCCGCCCCGACCATGAGCGTCGCGCCTTTCACGGGCGTGGGAGGACGGCTCTTCCACGGTCGCTATGGCCGGCTTCCGCGGCAGCGGCCAAGGAGCGCGTCCGGCCCCAAGGGGGAACCTTCGTTGCCGCAGCGGATGCATTCGCTCGACCCTTGCCCCTCGCCATCATGACGACAGTTCTCTAGGAAGAGCAAAGAAGAGGAAGGGCTAGGGTAGAAGACGAGTAAGGAAGGATCCCCCGGGGCTCCTTTTATAACTCTCTCCCAGCCGCTTTGCCTTCTTCGACACCGGGAATAGAGGAAGCGAGGAGCAGTGCGTAGGAAGACGAGGCGTGCGAAAAGGCAATGATGGCCTCCACGCCCTACGCGGGCAGTTTTATGGCAGAGCCCGTAGTTACCAAGGCGTCGTGGGGAAGTGGGGCGCCCCCGTCCCGTCATTCTACCACGTGTCCCTACCTAGGCCCGGCAGTCTTTGGCCCCGCGTCATTTCGTCCCTCAACGGGCGGAACATGTGCGCCGCGGGCCCGGGGGCTACTGTCCGCCCAGTGGGAACCAGGATTCCACGGGCCATCTGCCTACAACCCAGGAAGGGCCCCTTGGCCCAACTCATGAAGCGACCCACCAGCGGGTGTCGCGAAGCCAGCAGCCTCGCGAGGGCCTTACCCCGCGAGGGGCTTCTCGACAAAGGACTTCATCAAGACCACCATCACAGCAAGCAGCCCCGCGAGGCCCCCTCGTGGGGCGCCTTCCCGCGAGGTCTCCCAAGGAGCCCAGCGGCGTAGGTCGCATGCCCATCACATGCTGATGTCGCCAAGACAGGTGTCAGCCTGTGCGGTCGCGGTAGTTTCCCCTTTTGTGATAAGGGAGCAGTTGCGCCTGCCTGCCCCCAAATCAAGCTCCAAAGGTTTCCCCTTTAGTGAAAGAAGACCAAGATGGTGGCGCGGCAGGACGGAGTTCATTGTGGAGCCCCTGGCGCGTCATGGATAATAATTTAGCAGGCAAAGACCACCTTTTGTCAGGATAAGCTCCGGCGCCTGTCCCATTTCAAATTGCCGCCCTGTGGTAGCCCTTTCCCGCTCGTTATTTCGGGGAAGAGGTCTGAGGCACCTATCACTACTGCAGGATGCTGCTAACGTGACACTGCGATCAGAGACCCTTTGACGAAACTGTGTGCGATGCATTAATCGCAAACGGTGATGTAAAAAAACCATCAAAAAAGATGTAAAACATTTGCGATGAAGGATACATCAAACATGGTTCAGATTTTAGTTGCGTATGCGATGCGGGGCATACGGTTGATCCATACAAACTGTTTGTGATGAGACAGAACAACAGAAACGGGCAGCCATATCAAGGTGTGTACGATATACAGCATACAGTTCGCTCCGATGAACCATTTGCGATGATCGAGTTGAACACAAACGATTCGGCGTAACAAGATGTGTGTGATACCCGGCAAACATGTCGGTAATCAGAATTGCGTGCGATCATTATAGACAGCCCATACAGTCTTTTTTTGTGAATTGTGTGCTCGTCAGGGCACACAATTCAAGAAACCAACCTGTGGGCGATAATGTAAAAGATCTCTGTCGAATACATATTACTAACCGTCTGCGATGAGATTGACAGGGGAAACATAGATAACGAATTAATACGAGCGAACGGAAACAGAGATATATACAGTCTGCTTAATTTAGTCCTTCTTGTTGTTGTTGTTGGATGGCCCCGCGACATCGTCTTGGCGAGGACGCTTCTTGCCGCTGACCGTTGGCTTTTCATCGCCGCCGCCATCGTCATCGTCGTTGCTGTCATCGTCGTCCTCCTCCTTGTTTAACCATTCCTCCTCCTCATCATCATCGTCCTCTTCTTTGTCCTCCGACGGCTCCTCGTCCGTCTGGTTGTCGTCTGACAACTCCGGAGGCGGCGTCCCTTCCATGATCCAGATATAATCGAGGTCTGGGCTCGACACCGGACTCATCACTGGTACATCGAGTGCTATACAAATGGTTTTTAACCCTTTTCCGCGACGGCATTTTGAACCGTCGCAAAGTGAGTGTGTGCGATAGGGGGGTCCTTCTCGCACGACCCAGAAACCGTCGAGGATAGGGAGCCTTGATGCATACAGTTGTCCCTATAAAACTGTTTTTGATATCTCGAATATCCCAAACGCTCCATCCTTGCTACTCGTGTGTGCTGGCATTACCATCGCAGTCGGAGTTCTATGGTTTTACCTAAAACCACTGTTCAAAAAATCTTCCGATTCGGCAATTAATCTTCCGATTTATCGCTACTCAGGGGTTGACCGATAAGATTATGCCTTATCTTCACCGTTTATCTTTTGAGCCAATTTATCACTCTGACAAGCGATTTATCGGGAATCTACTAATAAATCAGACGTATTCATAGCACTATGCTTGCAAAAACTATGTTTATTTGTGTTTTGTGGACCTTGTTACACAATATGTACCGTTGTCTTATTTTGTTTGTCATTATACGAGGATTCAAAGGCTATGAATCTAGGTAACACTTCTATCCAATATTGTTTTGGTGTTGAATATAGTGTATTTTAGTGTTGGGAACCTGGGATTTGCAAAAAATATCCGATTAATAGTCGACCGATAAAGTTGATTAATCGGCCGATTTCCGATTAATCTCTAATCCCAAACTGACCGAGACGATAACGATAAGCGATATCCTCAACATTACCTAAAACTAGGCGCAGTTCAGGCACATTCCAGGCACGGGATTTTTCCAGGCACGTACCAAACTAGCTCTACGTTTACGATGCCCGACACATCACAAACAGTTCATGATTGTAAACCGTGTACGATAGGTCGACAATCACACACATTTAGTTTTCCCGCACCGTTTGTGACATTGTCTGACACCACACACGCTTTGCAAACGGCAACTGTGTGCATGGTTACACACGTTTCCTCTCCGTGAACCGTGTTAGATTATGATGTATATCACACACGTTGTGCTTTATAGACCGTGTGCGCCGTAATGACCTGCAGAGCGTAATTTCACCCTAATTTAATTGCTGCTATTTAAAATTGTACCGGATTTGAATTTGAAAGTAGGCTATAGCTTTATTCATATCCATCAGGTTCAAACAAACAATGCATTATTCGATTCACAGGTACATATGTTCAAGAATTACATAAGCACCAAATAAAGAATGATGAACCAGGGTTGTATACTTGTACTATTACAGATGGTAAAAAAAGAGGCGAGAGACATTCTAGTTGCTGAACAAGGTGAAGCGAAATGGCCCTATTGTGTTCTCCTTGATGCAAAAGGCACGCACGACTCTAGTCCAACCCCTTGTGATGGTCGGCCGCCAATCATGTAGTTTGAGAAGTAATCTTGAGTAAACTGCTTCAGGATCCACTGCAAAGGAAAAAGATTCAGACATTGTCATCTAACACAACTCATTACGGGCAGTAAAAAGAAGGCTACAGTGTTCTTACTTACCATCTTGCAGTTCACTGTTGTCTTGCATAAAGTGTAAACAAATAGTTCGATTGACATCTTTTGACCCATTTTAATAACAATCTTTATCAGTTTCCTCACTTGATGCTGGTTTATGAATATCTCATTGCCCCATACGCAGAAAGGGTCGAAGTGTGGATCTTTGGCAATGACATATGTATCTAAAAGCACCAAGTTAATATTAGAAGCTATAAACAACAATTGCAAAATAATGTAGTACAACACTCCCTCCATCCCATTATATAAGATCTTATTACATGTATATCTAGACATCATCAGAACATTAAGGTAACACTCTTTCTTGTTGCTATGTAGCCTGAGATTGCATATTTAGTCATTCAGTACAATGCATGTTGCTATGTAGCCTCAAATATATTAAATATGGCCCTAGTTAACCTACCGATAAATGGGTTACAGATATATTCAGTGAAATGTCCTATTCAACGATTAATCCCTTAGCAGCCCCCAGGCTATATGGTACCAGCTACCGATATCCTGAACAGTGAGTATATATAAGCAATGCGATGAAACTAACCTCGATGAAAAATAACAGTTGTTCTCAATATTGTCCTGTATGAGTACATATAAAGGCATGTTAAGCACAACAGGCTAAACATCAACCAAATATATCCATGGTAGACAACATAATCTACAAATGATAGCTTCAGTGTGCAGGTTTAAGCACGCTAGTTAAGCAAAACACGAAGTGGAAAGGTGTGTTAACTGCAACAGGCATAACATTTAAAAACAAGCAAATATAGTCATTCAATTTGGTATTGTGCAGGTCTAAAGTACACTAGTTATTGTAAAAAAAATGAAAAGACATGTTAACTGCAACATCCTTAATAGCAACCAAATATCGTAATTCATAGTGGTATTGTTGAAACTGTTATTGATGAAATTGAACTGCACGGCAAATAGTTGCACATATAGAGCATCACATTGTGAAGAACTGAAATAAACAAGGCATAAGGCCATCTCTAGCCGATCCGCTAAAAGTTAACGGACTAAAACCCTTAGTGGAGTATATATATACTCCAGCAATTTTTGGCCGTATCTAGTCGATCCCCTAAACTTAATGGTGTAAACTTCAACTTGATCCAGTTCAAAGCAGGTTCAACCGAAAGTAGCATGCATTCAAACATAAACATAGATAGTTTTGCATAACCGAACATAAAACATAAATTTTAACTAAACTAAACTACTTTCGGTCGAAGTGGAGGTCGAGCCAATCCTTCCTCGTCAGGTACAGTGTGCCGCGAGCTGGGTCCGGGCCGGTGCCGTCGTCGGGGTCATTGGGGAAGACACTCCTCCACTCGTTGACGTCGATCTCTTTGTCCTCGCCGCCCACCTCGACGCCCTTTGCGCCACATCCCTCGCCGCCTTCCACCTCGTCATTGGAGGAAAGCATGATAACCTCGCCACCCTCCGCACCAGCAAAGATCACCCGCTCCGCCTCCACGAGCTCTGGGTGCTGTCGGCGGAGCTCTTGCATGTAGGCCTTGGTGGCGGCCTCGGCCTCAAGGCGCTCCCACGCCTCGTGGTCCTCCCGTGCCATAGCCGAGCTCACCACCCCTGGCTCCGACGGGACGAGGTCGACCGAACATGTGCCGAAGGGGGAATTGAGCCTAGCCGCCGCGCCGTGGTAGCGGACCTGCCAGCGGTCGTACTCCATGGCCGCGAGTTCGGCCGTGTGGAAGCTACCGAGCCACCGGCGGGTGTGGGTCTCCCGATCCATAATCTCGGCGACCCACGTCCCCCATCGCCGCTGCTGGACCCCGAGGTAGGACCTCGTCGGCGGCCGGGCCCGAGGGAGGACGAGGAAGTCCTCGAACCGGCGTAGTGGCGTGATGGCGGGCGGATCGGGCGATCGGTGATGGCGGATCGATAAAGAGCCCGCGGAGGACGACGGGGACACCTCGGCGGCCACCTCACCGGCGTCGGGCGAAGAGGCTGCGATAAACCTCTTTTGGGCCATTGGCTCCTCGAGCTCCCCGGCACACAGGCAGCGGTTGAGGATGGAGGCAGCGGCGACGGCGGTGACCTACCAATGGTTTCGAGCGAGGGAGGGGTGGTGTGTGTCTGTGTGAGCGGAGGTTTTCGGGTGTGGTGGAGGGGGGGCCAAGGTGGTGTTTGAGGAAATACCGCGGCAACTGAAAATTTTACTAGGCGGGAGTAAAATGCCGGGCTACTGAAATTTGGATCAAGGGCGAGCAGATATTTTTTAGATTGCGAGGGATGCAGAGGCGGGAGTAAAATGCCGAGGCTACTGAAAATTTGGATCAAGGGAGAGCAGATATTTTTGAGATTGCGAGGGATGCAGAGGCAGGAGTAACAAGGCGGGGCTACTGAAAATTTGAATCAAGGGCGAGCAGATATTTTTGAGATTGCGAGGGATGCAGAGGCGGGAGTAAAATGCCGGGGCTACTGAAAATTTGAAACAAGGGATTGAAGCAAAGCGGGAGTAACAGACATCGCACACGGTCCGCACATACTAATCGTGTGCTATCAAACATAAAAACCTTCCAGGCGGCAGATATTTTTGAGATTACGAGGCAGTAGATATTTTCGAGGGTGGGAGGCAAGCCTTGTGGAGCCCAATCTACTGTGCTAATGTGAGTGACTGCAGGGGCACGGGCGTGGCACATGGGTAGTCTGACCGAACCGTGTCTATTGCGTCCCCAATCGCAGACGGTTTCTGCATCCAACTCGTGTGCTGTTTATAAATTTGGCAAAAAGAATAACGCGGGAAAGGGTCAGAACACAAACACACTTGCATGTGGACCAAATATATGTATGAAAAGGGTGGTTTGATGTTTGAATACCCAATGCACAACTTTGATGTGGCACTTGTCGCACAAAAGCACAGTATTGCTAGTCAGCCACCCCCTACGAACCCCACTTCGTGTCGGCTGTAAGGGAATCCTAGCTACAAATGCATGCCCCCAAATAGCTAGGTCTGAAATCTCACCCTACCGTAACACAAAACCTATAGGAGTCCATCATATATATGGTCAAACTTCCCCTTTCGCTTCCCGACAAAGGTGGACCGTGTGCCGACCCACAAATGTGTGCTTGTGGCGCGAGATGGGTGAGACCACATACGAACCACCTGCGGGTGGCCCTACTATATGTATGAAAAGGGTGTGGTGTGATATTTAACTACCATTCACAACTTTGATGTTGCACGTGTGCCTCGCAAATTAACCGGACTTCCCCGACCCCACGGAGGTTGTAGGTAGTGAGAAGTAGCCCCCCACACACACGTCGGGGGGCATCTCACCAAGACATACTGTAACACGGACCAAGCAGAATCCAACTTGGTCGTACAACCTCTCTCGCTCGTTGTTGGTCAAAGTGATGGACGTCCACACGGCCCCGCAAAATGGGCTAGCTTGTCGCCGATAACCTCCCGAGGGAGTACTGTCTAAAGACAAAACCACTTTGTGCATGTGGCCCAAGTATGTATATGGAAGTGGTGTGTGTGGTGTTTGAATACCCAATGCGCAAATTTGATGCGGCACCATGCTTTGGAACCGTAAAATCCCCAGATTGAGCGAGGGTTCACGACGCATAGCATGCGCTCAAACTTAATTAGGCCTGGAACGATCGACCTACTATATAGTAACTCAAACCAAAGAAGAAGAATCCACCCTGGTAACCTTTCTCGTCATTGGTCGAAATGATGGACGTCCACGCGGGCCCACGAATATATATAGGCTTGCCGCCCATAACCAAGCGAGTGAGAGTGTGTCCAAAGACAACCATTGCATGCGTGTGTCCCGAACATATTTATGTAGGTGTGTGATGCATGCATATGTGTTGAATACCCAATGCACAACATTGATGTGGTGCATGCGTTGAAAATCACAGAGGTCCCCACACAGAGCAAGAGGTTCATGACGTGTCGTGTGCTCGCCCCCCCCCCCCATGCGCTATTATATATGTAATCTCACATTGATCTATATCGTGAGATAAACAAAAAATTAATCCCCACCTAAGTCAAATTAATCAACCTCTCTCGCTGTCGGTGAAAGTGATGGACCAAGCGGCCGACAGATGGAAGCATCGCCGATAACCGCGTGAGTAAGTGCCAGAGGACAACAACCATCGCTTGCATGTGTGCCAAAACATATATATGGAGAGCTGTGTGGTTGTGATATTTTGAATACCTAATGCACAACTTTGATGTGGCATTTGCCTCAAAAACTACAAAGTCCCCACACAAAGTGAGGTTCATGTGACACCTAGTATATGCTGGTCCCACCCCCCTTAACGCAGCCCTAAGGCTGCCCGTAATGGGAGTATCATAGGTAGTATCATGCATGCCCACTAAGCAATTTTGATGAGGTGGCATAGGATTAAATGAAGAAAGAGATGCTTGAGTATCATATCAGTTACTGTATCATATTAAATGATGTACTACTTTGTGTCATGCATGACAATAAATGTAGTCCTCTATGATATCAACATATGATACTATGCATACGGATGTAGTATCATACACTAGTATTATATGCATGATACTAGTATATGATACAACCCATTACAACCAGCCTAAAAGAATTAATCCTCCTTGTTCGTCAAACGTACCTCTCTCTCGTTGGGTCAAAGTGATGGACGATGAACTCGCGGACCCAAAGAAGCGAAGCATACGTCGCACGCGAGTGAGCATCCTATATAGGACTACGTACCACCGTCTGCATGTGGCCCAAAGAGGTGTTTGTGTGATGTTTGAATACGCAATGCACAACTTTGATATGGCACCATATATATATATATATATAGTAGCACTATTCTGATCATAGGATCAGAATAGTTATTATGATAACTGCTCCCCTTATATAGAGCGCGAGTGGATGTCCCGAACTTCCGAAACTGTGCACATTAGAAAAACTCCCAAAATCGCGCCGCCACCGCTGCCGCCCTCCCCAGATCGCGTTGCCACCACCGCCGCCCTCCCCAAATCGCACCGCCACCGTCTCCATTCTCCCCGAATCACGCCACCACATCCCCTCCCCAGATCGCCCCGCCACCGCCTCATCCATCCCCGAATCGCGCCGCCACCGCCGCCCTCCCCTGTCGCTCCACCACCGCCGCCCACCCTCCTGTACAACGCGTCCCTGCTCATCGACCCCCGAAGCCGGCGCGCATCCATCCCTCCCTGTACGCCGCCGTGCCTCCCCTGCCATCCAGGCTGCCTTCGGCCCCGCCCAGCATCTCCTCCCGGCGACGAACCCATGCCTCGCGCACCTCCTCCCTGCTCTGCCCCGGCCATGTGCACCTCCCCGGTATCTCTGTCAACCGTCGTGCCACCGCCACCAACGACGACATGCTTGGCAGGGCACCGTCGGCCACTACGGGGGCGTCTGCACCAACCCCACTGTCGGCTCCCCTTCCTCCATCGCCTCCCCGCTCATCATCCCAAAGTCCACCTCTCTCCACGCTGCTGTTCAAGTGCTGATTCCATTCCAAAGTCTGTTTTTTGAGTTTTGTTCTTCGTGACACTAACACTGCTCTCTAATTAGTTATGTGACTAACAAGAAACAAGCGCCTGAAGATACAGGTGAGTTGTCGTATCAACACAAGGGGCAGAAAAAAGCAGCTAGCTAGGAGCATCTTAATTACTCACCTGGAGATTGGAGGAGAAAAAGTAACTAGCTAGGAGCAAAACTGGGGGTGCTTCTCGTCTTCTAGATCATGAGCTCAATCATTCTCAGGCTCAGCAAGCAAAAGCATTGACCCAAGGGAGAGTAACAAGTCGATCCAGATCTGGAGCTCAATCCCTCCTCCCGCTAGTAATTGAACTGCAGTGCACGAAGCAGTAGAACCCCTTGTGTGGTTCGCGTCCATTACCTCGCATGCAAGGACGAACAGAGTGATCAGCTGGTTTTCTGCTGCTCTTCTTCTTCCACTAATTCTGTAGATTCGAAGAGGTTCAGCTTCGCGTCAGATAGAAGTTCAGTTTGATGTTACTCCTCGCTCACTCTCCTGTTTGTGCATTTCTCCTTGGCTTGCTCTTTGTTGAATCACATATTCACTAGAGCCACACATGACCTCCTAACATCAGCCAACCATGTGCGTGGTGATGCAGTGTGAAGGCCGCGGATGGCATGTTGTGTGCGTGTGTGATGTCGCTATTGGTTTCTGCTATGAGGCGAAATTAGTTGTTGTTGTTATGAAGATTCTGTAATTTAACAGAAAATTAGGAGAGAAATTAACTTGTTGTTCTCTGTAGCATTTGGCCACCCACGTGGATGTACTTAAGTTGCTGTCCAGCGATGAGCAGATCAATTGCAGGCAGTAGAATGACAGCCCATGTTGCTGTCCAGCGAGCTAGCACCAACCATTTGTTTTTTAATGTACTTAAGTTTTGATGTTTCCTTGAACTGAACCATTAAGCTTATCTGAAATTTCGTCGATCTATTCTTCATGGATAGTACAATATTGTTTTGACTGAACTGAAGTTTCGATGTTTGCTTGAACTGAACCTTTATTGTTTGTCTAATTAACAACTTGTAAATTTAGTTTTAAACCCCAGAAAAAGACTGATGCTAGTGGATGCCGCTAGACATCTCCTTTTCTCTGCCAATGCGTGCGACGCGGTTGCTTCTGTTGCTGCTTGCTGCCGGCCATTGCTAGTTGTTATTGTGCCCAGCCCGACGCACCGCCGCTTTCTGGTTGCTATTGGTACGCTACTGCTGTAGTTCAACATGACTACGAGAGGGATACTTCTAAGAGAGTTTAGTTGCTGCTGGTGTCCGTGGTTAAAGAAAAATAAGAAGAGAGAGAGTGAGAGGTGTGTGGGAGAATTTTTTTTCGTTCTCTAGAAGTTCAAATTTCAATAACAGACCGGTTCAATATTTATTACAAGACAAGCATTTTTTTGTTACTAAAAGAAATAAACCAAGAATTCCAAATTACAAAAATAGAGTAGCTCGATATTTATAAAAAATTCAGATTTTCCTTGTTACTAAAGAATAAAATCGACAAGTTCCAATTAAAAATAACGGAGTAGCTCGATGTATACGAAAAGCTCAAAATCTTTCCATTGCTAGAAAAATAAAAGTATGAAGTTCAATTTATTTAAATGTTTTTCTTATTTAATAACCATATTTTTCTTTAATAAGTTCAAATTGAAATAATAGAGAAGTTCGAAGTTTATAAAAAAAAAATCAGATTTGTCCTTCTTATTAAAGAATAAAATTAAGAGTTCAAATTAAAATAAAAGGAACAACTAAAAAAAGTTTAAAAATATTTTTTCTTGTTTTAAAAAAACTAGAAGTTCAAACTAAAATAGCGAAGTGGTTCGATGTTTATTTAAAAATCTAGGATTTTACCGCTTTTAAAAAACTCAGATATCCGTCGTTATTAAAGAATCAACCATGAAGTTGAAATTGAAAAAAAACAGTGAAACTCGATGTTTATTTAAAAATCAAAAACAATTCTTTAATGAAGAATAAAAATGTAAAGTTCAAATTAAAATAAGACGGAAGTTCAAAGTATATTAAACCCTAGGATTTACAAGTTCAAAAAACAAAATAAAACAATGTCATTTTTGGCATTTTTAAAAAAACTCAAAATTTGCTCATTACTAAAGAATAAAAGCGAAGCAGTTTGATATTTATTTAAGCACTCGGTTTTTTCTGGTTATTAAAGAATAAGACCAATAAGTTCTATTCTAAATAACGAAGAAGTTCGATGTTTCTAACAAAACTTCAGTTTTCATTCTAAAAAAACACAAAGAAGTTCAAAAAAAAATTAGAGCGGTTCAATGTCTATAAAAGACTCAGATTTTTTTCGTTACTAAAGCGAAAATAGAGAGAAGTTCAAAGTGATGACAACCAGAGGTTCACATACTGCATGGTGTGTGCTTCATACGAGAAAAAAAGAACAAAGACCCAAAGTCTACATTTTTTGTCGCTAGAAGTTCATGTGCTCTGCCCTCGAAAGTTCAAAATTCTTGAGGGAGAGGTTCACCGTGTGTTTACATGTTCCAAAAATACAAAAAAGATGTTGTTTATTGTGTTTTAAAATAATTCTCTCAATCCATTACAAATTTGGAACAAATCTGCTCTACATGAGAAAAGTTCATCCTGTTTGAAAAGTTTCCAAGGGTATATCGTATGCTCTAATCCAAAATAAACCGTTAAAATAAATCGGTGTATCTTGTTCGAACAAAAGTTTAACCGTATTAGAAAAAAGTTGAGTCTTCTCAAGAAGTTTCAATAGGTATATCATTTGTGCAACTCCGTCGAACAGGGTGAGGAACTACGAACAAGAATACACGAACGAAGTTCAAGGTGAAAACCACGAGCAGTTCAACTACTACACGGAATGCATTTTAGGTGAGATTAAAAAGAATAAAAAACTAAAAGTATAAAAGGGTTGTTGCAAAAAGTTCACGTGCTCCCCCTGGATGGTTCAAAATTTCTAGTGCGAGACGGTTGTCCTTCAATTACATGTTTAAAAGGCAAAAATGACGTTGTTTTGCCATTTTAAAAACTGCTCTCAAAGGGCAATGAATTTGAATATAATGTCTACATGAAAAGTTGCTCCTATCCATAAGCTTTCCAACGGAATATTATATGCCACATTCCCATGAGCAGTTTAAAAGTTTCATGTATACAGTAAAAAACACGTTTTTACGTATTCAAAAAAATCTTTTGAACCGTCGTCACTATGAAAAAAATGATCGACACGGAAAAGTTGCGTGTTTTCATCAGCTTTCCATCGGTTTATCATTTGCTCAATTTCGGTAAGTGGTTTGGGAGTTACAGGCAAAAAACAACACGTCAAAAACAGAGTGAAGTTCAAACAGAACTGCCACAGAAGTTCAAGTACTTCATGCAGTGCATTTTCTTTCGCGATGAACGCAGAAATCATGATCTCGCCATTTTCTAAATTACTTGAAAACAGCTGGGAATTAGAGAAAACTTTACATACGAAGAAGTTTTGCATTTTCGATAGCTATCCAATGGTATATTATTTGTCCCATTCCAATAAAGTTTACAAAAATTACAACCAAAAAAATCTTTTTAACCATTTTTAAAAATGACTTAAAATCGTAATGAATTGGGAGAAACAATATATACCAAAAAGTTTCGCATTTCTTCAAGCTTTCCAACGCCATATCATTTGCTGCATTCCGACGTACGGTTAAAAAATTAACTCGAAAATACGAACTCGGTGGAACTTGGACGGTTTTCTAAATTACTCTTAAAACGTTCAAAATTAGAAAAAAAATTGTACATGAAAAAGAAGCACATTTTTATAAGCTTTCCAACGCCATATCATTTGCCTCAATTGGTTAGCCGTTTAGAAACAACATCGAAAATACGAACCCGGCTGTTCGGTTTGTAAAATTCTATGATTTTTCAAATTACTCTTTAACCATAGGGAACTAGAGAAAACTTTCTACATGTGGAAGGAGCGGATTTGCAGCAACTTTTCAACGCCATATTATTTGCCTCATTCTGATAAACGGTTTAGAAATGCGATCGAAAATACGATTCACGTTTTTTGTATGAAGAAAAAATGGTTTTCAAAACTGCTCTTAAACCGCTTAGATTTTGCCAAAAATTTAACTTGGGTCATGATACTTGTGTCCATAGCTTTCCAACGGTATATCGCAAGCCCCATTTGGGCAATGTTTGCGGAAGTTCAACTACTACCGCTAGGACAGGTCAGGTAGTTATCAGAATATTATTCTGATCCCATGATCAGAATAGTGTATATATATATATATATATATAGAGAGAGAGAGAGTAACACTATTCTAATCCCAGGATTAGAATAGTTATTCAGATCACGGCGCGCCCTATATAGGAGCCGACCAGATGTTCCCGAACCGGCCCAATGAGGAAAAAAAATGCCGCACCGCACCTTATCCCCAACTTCCCCGATCTCGCCGCCGGCCCGCCCTGCCCAGCGCGCCGCCCGCCTGCCTTCCCCAACGCGCCGCCGCCCATGCACCTTCCCCAGCGCGCCGCCGGCCCGCCTTCCCCAGCTCGCCGCCGCCGCCGCCTTCCACAAGGGCCGCCGACCTGCCTTCCTCAGCCTGCTTCCTCCCTGCCTTGCCCGGCTCCCGACGACAGGCCCAACGCTTCCTCCCAGCGCCGCCAAGCACCGGTGAGTGGTGTCACGGTGGACGGATCCTCCAGCTTCACCTCATCGGCGCAGTCCAACGTCTCCAGTTGCTGCCGTTCGCCAGCGCCGCGCGATGTAAGCTGGATCCCAACTTGTTGCTCATGCCCATCGCAGCCATGGCTCCCCTGCAAAGCAGCCGTTGTAGCCCAACCATGCCCTATGACGCTGTCGACGGCCTCCTCCCGCGATGAGCTGGCTCTGATCCCATGGCCATGGCGGGCTCCCTTGCAGAGAGTTGACTCTGGTCGTGCTCGAGGCCGCTGTCCCTTATGGCCGCTGTACACCAAGTGCAAAGACGTTTTGTGAAAGTTCTAGTACAGCTACACGGCGGCCGCCCTGAAGTTCTACTATGGATGTATGCCAAGTTCTACGACGGCTATACGCCGGCTGTCACGCTAGTTTGCATGACTTGCTACTGGTGGTTATATACTTTCAACCTTTTATCTTGCTGTTTTGAAGTCTCCGTAGAACGTTCTTCTGAACTTGTGATAAGAAGCTGCTACTTTTGTGATCGATTGGATATATACAGAAGCCTGCTTTCGATTTCTCTTCAGGCGTGTGTAGCTGGTGGCTTGTGCGAACACAACTCACATAGTCTCCCAAATCTCCAAAAGAACTGAAGTTCAGTTTCTATCAAGTTACAAGTTCAGAGTTTATATCTGTAATATCTGAAGAAGACTTGTAAAAGATTACACTGTTCACTGCACAAAAAGAGGACTTGTACTTCTCTATGCTCGTCTCTCCCCGTGAACCATGATGTCTAGTAGTTTGTGAAGCATGATATTAACTACAAATGTATAGTAGTTTATGAACCATGATGTTAACTGAATTTTTTTGCAGCTCGGCGTATTGCTGCTGGAGCTGGTGTCCGTGCAACATCGTGCGTCAGGGACTCCTTCCTCGTTGACACGGGCGGAGGCGCTCACGATGTTGGCGCTGCAGAGCATTATACGTTGTTGTCAAGTTGGCTCACTTATATTGGAATAAGGAAAAACGGCTGAAGGTCAAAAGAACTTGTTCGAGAAGGTCAAAAGTATGTTAAAGTATATTTTCTGGAACACCAACACTCTCTCGACATCAATGCAGGCAAGTTTTTGCACTTGCGTTCTGCAGAACAAAAGAAAATTTGTGGCTTTGTTGTTCCATGCCGAATTATTGAGCGAATTGATGGACGCCATGTGCCGAGAACAAAATTTGAAGAAATTAACTAAAGATTGCGTTGACTCTTGATGGATCCATGTATGCGTGTGCGCAACTGAAGTTCAACTATGGACTGGAGAGCCGGAGGACGGCGAGCGTGTCAGCGTGATGGAGGATTGTGGGCCAACTCAAATGCCATGCACGGGCTTGCGTTAGTGTGCTTTGGTGTGTGCGTTCTTGGTGTGGTGTGACTGCTTGAGTGTGTGTTTGTGTGTGTATTATAGCAAGCGTACTTGCTGTGTGGTACCCCTTGTGTCTTTGCTGGGTGTGTGATAACACGTGCGTGATTTTAATAGAAACTTTGTCCTTGAAAAAAAGCAGAAATTTTTAAGGGATAATTAGATTTATGCCCCTAGTTGTGTCCCACTCGTCTGTTTTACCCCTAATTCCCAAAAGTCACCGGTTCTGTCCAAGTCACTTTGCTCCTCTTATGCTTTTGCCCTTTGACCGTTTGACCGTCAGTTTGAAAACTTCATAACTAATTCATACTAAATCAGAAAAATGCAAATAAGATACCAAAATGTTCAGAAAAACATCACCTATATGTCAGTGTCATTTGCATTCATGAAAAAAGTGTTGGAAAGTGCACATCCGAGTTTTAGCCCTTTTGATACCACCATGAATAGTAAAATCTAAAAAAATTCAAAAAAAAATATGGTGGCAAAGAACGACAAATGTTCTAAGTGCTTGCCAAGTTTCATCAGGGAACGACATTCGTGGAAGTCGTGGCAAAAAATAATCTATTTTGGAGTGCTGATTGTTTTTTTTGCCGCGGCACCCACGAATGTTATTCCCTGATGAAACTTGGCAGGCACTTAAAACATTTGTCATTCTTTGCCACCAATTTTTTTTTTGAATTTTTTGAACTTTTTTAGATTTTACTATTCATGGTGGTAGCATAAGAGCTAAAACTCGGATGGGCACTTTCCAACACTTTTTTCATGAATGCAAATGACACTCACATGTAGGTGATGTTTTTTTGAACATTTTGGTATCTTATTTGCATTTTTCTGATTTAATATGAATTAGTTATGAAGTTTTCAAACTGACTGTCAAACGGTCAAAGGGCAAAAGCATAAGAGGAGCAAAGTGACTTGGACAAAACCGGTGACTTTTGGGAATTAGGGGTAAAACAGACGAGTGGGACACAACTAGGGGCATAAATCTAATTATCCCAATTTTAAAACACAGTCTGCTTTTAACATGTACAATTTCAATTTGAAAAAAAAGCCACACCTAACAAAGTCCACGATTCAAAATTTTGGAAGTTCATATATAACAATTAGGTCAGTGTATATATATATATATAATATATAACATAACAAAGTGTGGAAATCGGAATAAAAAACACTATTAGTTCACGAATAAAGAACAGAGAAGAGAAGGAAGAACAGAGAACAAAAGGAAGTTCGATGTTTACGACAAATTATTGAGATTTTTTTCATTACTAAAAGGAAAATAAAACCTAAAAAGGTGACTCTCTCGTTAAAAAAAACTAGAAGTTCAAATACAAATAGCGGAGCGGTTCAATGCTTATTACTACATTAGGATTTTTTCTGTTACTAACGAATAACCCAAGAAGGCCAAATTAAAAAATAGAGCAACTCAAAATTTATAGTGAAAATGGAGTTTCCCCGTTCTACAAAAAAACCTAGAGGTTCAAATTTAAATAATGGGGAAGTTCAATGTTTATTATAATATCAAGAAGGTCAAATTGAAAAAATTGAGAAGTTCAAAAAATTTATAAAAATAGATTTTCCTTCTTTTAAAAATAAGACCTAGAAGTTCAACTTTAAATAATTGAGCAGTTCGATATTTATTACATAACTAGGACTTTTCCCGTTACTAATGAATAACACCAAGAAGTCCAAAACTAAAAAAGTGTGAAGTTGTTTAATGTTTATAAAAACTCAGATTTTCCCCAATGCTAAAAGATTAAAACCAAGAAGTTCAATTTCGAAAAATGGAGTAGTTCAATGTATATAAAAAAACACAGATTTTTTGCAAGAAGTTCACGTGCACCCCCGTGCACGGTTCAGAATTTATATTGCGGGACGTTCAACCTTCAATTACATGTTTTAAAATGGCAAAAAATGACGTTCGACCTTCAATTGTCTGTAGTTCGACGTATACACAAAAATGTGACAGAAGTTCATAGTGAAAACAACGAGAAATTTAAGTACTGCAAGGAATGCATTTCAGGTGAGAATAAAAGTATAGAAAAATAAAAGCTTAAAAGGTTTGTTGAAAGAAGTTCAAGTGCTCTGTCCGGGGAAGTTCAAAAATTCTTGCGAGAGAGGTTCACCTTGTATTTCCATGTTCAAAAACACAAAAAAGAAATTATTTTTTTGCGTTTTAAAATAATTCTCTCAATCCACAAAGAAGTTCAGTATATTATTTGGGAGCAATTTGATTTCAAAAAGAAAAAAAATCAAATTATAAAAATGGAAAAAGTTCATGTACTACATGGTGTGTTTAATATGAGAAAAATGAATAAAAAAGCAAGGTCCAAATTTTTTGTTGTTATAAGTTCAAGTCCTCGGTCGGAGAAAGTTAAAAAAATTATTTTGAGAGAGGTTTGTACAAAAGGAATATCATTTGTCTAACACTGACGAATGGATGAGAAAATTACAAACGAAAATACGTCACAGAAGTTCAATGTGAAAACAGCAGGAAGTTCAACTACTGCACTGAATGAATTTCAGATGAAATACTTTTAAAACCGTCGCGAGTATGAAAAAATGATCAACACGGGAAAGTTGCGTGTTTACAACAGCTTTCCATCGGTATATCACTTGCTCAATTCCGGTGAGTGGATGGAGAGCTACGAGCAAAAAAAGCACGTGAAAAACAGAGTGAAGTTCAAGTAGACATGCCGAGAAGTTCAAGTTCTTCACAAGGTGCATTTTCGAAGAATCTGTTTCTCGATAAAGGCAGAACGAATGATCTCGCCGTTTTCGAAATTACTTGAAAACGGCTAGGAATCAGAGAAAACCATCAACATGAAAAAGTTTCGCATTTTTCGTAGCTTTTCAATGGTATATTATTTGCCCAATTCCGATAAAGTTTGTAGAAATTATGGCGAAAATACGTTTTTAGCCTTTTTCAAAATCTACTTAAAACCGTAAAAAACTGGGAGAAACAATATATACCAAAAAGTTTCGCATTTCTTCAAGCTTTCCAACGCCATATCATTTGCTGCATTCGGACATACAGTTAAAAAATTAACTCGAAAATACGAACTCGGTGGAACTTGTACTGTTTTCTAAATTACTCTTAAACCGTTCAAAATTAGAAAAAACTTTCATCATGAAAAAGTAGCGCATTTTCATAAGCTTTCCAGCGCCATATCATTTGCCTCAATTGGATTAGCCGTTTAGAAATGGCATCGAAAATATGAACTCGGCTGTTCGGTTTGCGAAATTTTACGATTTTCTAAATTACTCTTTAACCATAGGGAATTAGAGAAAACTATCAACATGTGGAAGGAGCGGTTTTGCAGCAGCTTTCCAACGCCATATTATTTGCCTCATTCCGATAAACGGTTTAGAAATGCGATCGAAAATACGATTCACGTTTTTTGTATGAAGAAAAAATGGTTTTCAAAACCACTCTTAAACCGTTTACATTTTGCCAAAAATTTAACTTGGGTCATGATACTCGTGTCCATAGCTTTCCAACGGTATATCGCAAGCCCCATTTGGGCAATGTTTGCTTAAGTTCAACCTAGCACTGGGGGAAGTTCAGGTCGAACAACTCAGGCAGTAAAATTGCAACAGACGCATGTTCATCACGACCCGAGAGCAAAGTCCGCCAATGAGCGAGATTCCTATTTAAAACAGGCATTTAGTTGCTAAAAACCGTTTGCAGATTACACTTACATCACATAGAACACGACTGACCAGAATAATTCGCGTGGGCAGACACGGTTGCGAAGATAGCCCGAAGGTCGGGTTCGTACAGAGAGAAGTTCAGGTTGTGTAACTCAGGAAGTTCAGGTTGTGATCAGAATAATATTCTGATCCCATGATCAGAATAGTGTTTATATATATATATATAGACACACACACACACATCGGAAACCGAAAAGTCCCCACAGAGAGCGAGGTTCATGATGCGTGGTATGTGCTATACGTACGCCCCCATTCGACATGTGGTATATATGTACTTCTATTGTATAGCACAAACCAAAAAAAGAATCATTCCTTGATGGTCAAATTAACCTCTCTCTCGTTGGGTCAAAGTGATGGAAGACAATCTCGCGGGCCCACAGATGGAAGCGCCACACGCGAGTGAGTTCCTATAGGGCAACCACCGCATGCATGGTATTTCGTGATGTTTGAATACCATTGCACAACTTTGATGTGGCACCTGCCTCGGGAACCAGAAAGTCCCCATATGGAGCAAGCAGGTTATGACGTACGCATATATATATAGTATTCATGTTGCCCCCTCTTTGACATGTACTACATACTCCTACCGTGCATATACGTAACACAAACCAAAAAAGAACCATCCTTATTGGTCAAATTAACCTCTCTCTCGCTGTACGTTCAACTGATCGACGACGACCTCGCGGGCCCATAGAGAGAGTCACACGCGAGTGAGTGTCATAGGACAACCACCGCGTGCATGTGCCCGTGTGTTATGTGATGTTTGAATACCCAATGCACAACTTTGACGTGGCACATGCTTCACAAAACCGGAAACGCACTACACCACAATGCGTAGCCCCCTCACTTCAAGCCGGTGGGAGGGACTCATGTGTACGTACGTGCCCGAACTTTGATATGGAATCTCACCATGATCCACACCGTAACACACATGCCAAGATGAATTCCACCTTTGGTCAAATGCCTCTCGTTGTCGGTGGAAACTGAAAACCTTTGCGGGCTAACGAATGGGCACGTTGCTGATAACCGCGCGAGGGAGTGTCCGAGAGGACCACCAATGCATGCATGTGGCCCGAACATGTATGTATGAAAGGTTTGTGTAATGCTTTAAATAACCAATACGACTTTGATGTGGCATATATGACTCACAAAATGATCAATAATCCCACACGGAGGCTCACGACTCGTAGTGTACTGCCGCCCCCCCCCACACAGACAGACAGACACATCCCGCACCACCACAGCCACTCTGAGGCATGTCAAACTTTTTCTGCAGTGAACATGTGACCAAAGGAGTGTCGTGTTAAAATATAAAAAAAACAGAGATCATTCAACCATTTTTATACATTGATTGATTTCCTAGGGATTTAATGTGCAAAAATCAAATTTGAGCTACATGTGCACCAAAATGGATTGCAAAATCATATGTGTGTCCCTGGGTGCATATTTCCCCATGCAAGAGATTTCAAAACATTGAGAATATTGATTTTTAAAATTCAGTAAATCCAAAACTTAGTTGAAATTCATGAAACTTATTGTGGTGTCATATATGGACACCAGTAGACTGTGATATTGTATTTTTTTGTCAAATTTAAGACAATTTTTGATATAATCTTCTTACAAACGGGAGATTGTTAATAACTAGCAACCAATATCTCATACGGATTATTTATTCGGACCGTGTGCATTAGACCATGCCATGCTTCGATTAAGCAGTAAAGCGGCAGAATGAATCATCAAAAAACAAAAAAAATATACGTGCTGCCACGCGCCCCGTGTGCCGTGCGAGAAGGCGTGAGTTGACGGGACGCATGCGAGCAGTCCGCCGCGCAGGCAGACCAGGAGGCGTGCGTGCAGGTGTGTGAATTGATGGGAGGCATTTTCGCTGCGCAGTGTCACCGGGAGGCATGCGAGTAGCTGTGTGAAATTGTGGTAGGAATGCCAGAAGTCCGCCACGCAGGCTCACCGGGAGGCGAGACAGCCTTTGACCGCCGCCCGCCTCACTCCCACTGGTCCGTATTAATGGCGCGCCCGAGCCGCCGGCCATAATAGGCGGCCGCACCCCCAATCCACAGGTCACCAACATGTGGACTCTGGAGTGTATGAGGATGCCACCGAAGCGCACCATCGGAGGGAGTGGTGACGCCGGGGCTGGTGAAGCACCAGCGCAACGCGTGAAGCTGGGCACAGAGGTTGCCGTCATGGCCGACGAGGTCTCGCGCAGGCAGTAGCATGACCTTGACTTCGTCGGCGCCGTCGTGCCCCCCCAGCCGGAGCCGGAGGTCAACAACAACTCCGGCAACGACTGCGACTCCGACGGAAAACCGGTTAGTCATCTATATACCCATTTGTGCGGCAAACATATCATGTGTTTTCTCTGGTTACTCCCCCCTCTCTAATTTTTTTGGAATACAAATCCTATGGTTATGTTCTCTCAGTCCATGAAATCAGAGTAATTAAGATCCGTGAGATGCACGTAGTGTATTGATTGTTTGAATGGTATCCGTATAGGGTTAGTGATTAGTTGTTTGTTCTGTACAAATGATTTTTGCTAATAATCTGAGTAGGGTTAGCGTGCGTGCTAATAATTCATTGCCATATCTTGAGAATTGATTTTGAATGTCCTACATATATGTTTGTGCCTTTTTTTCTTCCAGATCTTGAGAAATGATTTTGAATGTCCTACATGTATGTTTTTGCCATTTTTTTCTTTCAGATTGGTATGTACACAGATGAGGCTCCGGCCAGCGCTGCCGCCGGATGTAGATCTTGGACCCGGCAGCGCGGCCAGAAGCGACCATGCCCCCTTGGACCTGAGGAACGAGTAGAATCTCTGGCAGACCGCATCAGCGATCTATCAGACGCCATCCTTGGGGAGATCATCTCCCTTCTCCCCACCAAGGATGGCTGCCGCACACAAGTCCTCGCATCTCGGTGGCGCACTCAGTGGCGCGCCGTGCCTCTTAATCTCGACTGTCGTCAGCTATCTATCGATGATGATTCTGAACTCCCCAGAGCCATCATCTCCTCCCACCAGGGCTTCATTTAACGCATCTGCATCCCGGCATGCTACCTTCTGGACATACCCTGCATGGTGGCCACCTGGCTGACATCCCGTCAACTCGAAAAACTCCAGCAGCTTGAGTTCTACCATTACTACAGCGATGGGTTACCACTAATCGCTGCATCTGTGTCCTCACCACCAATGTCCATCTCATGGTTTTCCTCCTCTCTCCACACCGCCACCTTGACCCGGTGCCATCTAGAAGACAATCTGGTACAAATGCTTTGACTCCCACTGCTGAAAAAACTTGCGCTTGTGTTGGTTCATCTGTCGGAGGCCTCACTGCACAACATCATCCACTCCAGTTGCCCTGCCCTGGAGCGTTTGGTGCTTGTTTTTGGAAATGGAGTCCATATCCCTTGTCTCAAAATAAAGTCGCCTCACCTTGTAAGCATTGGAATTTGTTTTGAAGGATAGGAGCTCATCATCGAAGATGCCCCTTCACTTCAAAGGTTGCTCCTTGATTGTTGTTATAAACCTTCGCAAATAACTGTGGTCTCTGCGCCTAAACTGGAGACCTTGGGTGCAATTCGTGATCCGTTTAAATGGTTCGAGATGGTGTTTGCCTCCACACCTATTGAGGGACTGTATATTATTCACGTACACTTTTGTAATTTGCATTTTTCATTTGAGCGCATAAGTTAAGTATCATCTTGGAGTACACTTTCAGTGCTAATGTTATATTCTATGCTCAATGAAGAGCTTGTCCATCCTATCAGTGGTGGTGGATTCTGTCAAGACCTTATATATCAGTATGTGGTGTTTTGATCTCAACATCATTATTGCCTTGCTGCAATGCTTTCCATGTCTGGAGAATTTGTATATAAAGGTGATGATTTCACGCACATTGAAAGCCCATATATAATGTACTATAATTAATCGTTCAGCTATCGCTCTTTCAACATACTATTTTTTAGACATTAACTGTTTTCAATCTTCATCTCTATTTAGGCACTAACACATGGAGAAAAAGGTATAACCAATCGATGGCTCAAGAAGCACTGGGATTTTCTCAGATCTCATGACATTCGTTTGAAGACAGTAACGCTAGAAGGATATGCATCCAACAATGCAAACACTAGCTTTGTCACATTCTTCATGTTGAATGCAAGGGCACTATTGTCCGTGAGGATTAAGTTTTTCAACAAGAAATTTCTCATGGATGGACATGTTGAACAGCATAAAAAGAAGTTTCAGGTGGACCTAAGGGCTTCTGATTGTGCCCGACTTCTATTTACAATAACTTGTCGCCATCATGGAGCAGTAGAATTTTTGTACCGGGATCTTGATTTTATGGATCAGACCGATCCATTTGATTGTGACTGTCGAAAACTTTGGTTGAGTTAGATGTCATTGTCCTGTTCAATTTGGATTTTGTCTAAACCTGATGAGCAATTAATCCTCGTGCTTTTGTACTGTTTGTAAGCTGGAGTTAGACATTGTTGCCCTTTTCAACTCGGCTTTAACCCATATTTTCTTTCATACTGGGCCAATGGCTTGCCATTTCTTTAATTAAGACATAAATATTATAAGCATTCACAACATAGGGAAAGAACATCACTCTCGCGGGATCCTTGAGATCTTTGTTCATTACAGAACCCGCAAGTTCTTAGCGCCCACCAGCACCCACAAACTTATTTTCAGCTAGCACACCAAATGGGCTGTAACTCTTAATAAGAAAAGCTGCAAGGTAGTGACAGATTTGGATTTGTCATTTGGGACCCACGAGGAAAAAGTCTATCCAGGGCGGTGCCGACTTGACAGTAAACATTGAGAAACCTGGTTTTAAAATTACTGTAAATCCAAAACTCGCCGCAAAATCATGAAACTTGGCATGGTGTTATGACATGGCACCAACATGCTGTGGTACAAACCGGAGCATCTCTCAAAAAGGCTCATGGTTCCGAGAGGGAACTTGTCACCTATGTGTGCGAAATGACATACGCTGTCTCTTCCCGCCTTGATTTATTTTACAGAGGCAACATGCAACTATAGGAGCATCGTCCTAAAAATATGAAATTATTCAGGGTTCGTTTTGCCTTTTTATACATTATTTGAGTTTTCTAGGCATTTTGGAACATACTTTGGTGTGTGCAAAGGTCATGTGTGTACTAGCCACCTATGTAATTGGATGTTCAATCTATTTATGGAATCAAGTCCTTATAAGTTATAAGTACATATGATGTTGTTCTGTGTGCAATGACATCGCACACGGACCATACTAGGGAACCCGTCGGTGATGATTTCATCAATCGCTGACAATTGTATACCAGCAAGCATTTGCCCACAACACACACGGCTTATTAGCAGCAATCGTCTGTGTTATTATCGGTCTTCGCACACATTTCTGATTACGGACATGTTTGCCATGTATCACACACATCTTGTTAAGTTGAATCATTTCTGTTCTCTTGGCTGAACGCAAATAGTTCATCGGAATGAACTTTATGCCCTCTATCGCACACACCTTGATCTGGCTAACCGTTTCTGTTATGTTGCCTAATCGAAAACAGTTCATCCGAGTGAACTGTATGCCGTATATCGCACACACCTTGATCTGGCTGACCATTTCTATTGTCTTTGCTCATCACAAACAGTTCATCGGGGTGAACTGTATGCCGTATATCGCACACACCTTCATCTGGCTGCCCGTTACTGTTGTTAAGCTCATCGCAAACAGTTCATTCGAGTGAACTGTATGCCCTTCATCGCACACGCAACTAAAATCTAAACCGTGTTTGATGTATCTGCCATCGCAAACATTTTGCATCTTTTTGACGGGTTTTTTACATCACCGTTTGAGATTAATGCATTGCACACAGTTTCGTTGAAGGGTCTCTGATTGTAGTGTCGCGTTAGCAGCATCCTGTAGTAGTGCATGGAAGACGAGTGGGATGATTCCGATGTTGACCTATCTGTTGACACACAAACACGTCATGTGTACCCTCGACACCGGGGGTGATGCACCGCAGCTCACGTCGAAGGAGACCCGACCGACAGCGCGATACGCAAGACAATCGGCGGGCGCTTTTGCAGACCCGAAACCCCACACGCCCGGGAGGGACCCCGTCAGGGAGTGCGGCGGCTATGGGCTGCCCTAGGTCGATTTGCTCGCCCCTAGAGTCTCAAGATTCGCAGCTCTCAAACTCGAGGAACAACGAAGAACGAGAGAGAAAAACGATGGAGGGATAAAACGTAGATGAAAAAGTAGTATATTGATTTGTTCGATTGTGTGTTGTTCAATCGGCCGTCACCCCCAACATATATAAGAGGCGGCTGGACTTCCCGTACAAGCAAAGGATTCATCTAGGCTTTCCTTACATGAAAAATTACATTAATTCACGTCCTAGAGTCCTAGTTCCAGTCCAACTCGGATTCAGTCTGAATCTGGCCCAAACTTCTGTCTTGCTCCTTGCGCGGGCCGTCGAGCTTGCATATGACCTCCGATCAAGACGACCCCAATATCAAATTTGTGCATCTCAACGAGACGAACAACTCTCATGTTGATCACTTTTCCAAACAAGGCCATCTTGAATACTCTACGAAGCCATCTTTAACCTCCAGTCGGACTCGGTCTTGCAGCTAACTGTACTATCCGAGTCTCGTAGTGAATTTGCAGGCCGTATACTATCTCATATGATAAGGACTCCAATACCAAAGTTTACCGTTTTGACAATACGCACAACTTCCGTGTTGAACACTTTTCCATCCGAGGTCATCTAGATAACCTTTCGGGCACATCTTCAGCTTCTGGTCGGAGCACTCGGATCTGAATCTCTCCACTCGGATATTAGAGTCTTTCACTCGGATCGCCTGACTAGATCCTGCACTCGGACGACAATCTTTTACCCGAACGGCAAGCTTTCACTCGGATCACAATATTTCATTCGGATCTGTAATATTTTCATTCGGACAGCAATCCTTTACCCGAACGACAAGTTCTCACTCGGATGACAATATTCCATTCAGATGGCAATAAGTTCACTCGGACGGCGAACTTTCACTCGGACGACTACATTTTCACTCGGACGGCAATCTCTTACTCGATCGGCAAGCTTTCATTCCGATGGTTGGCTTTTCACTCGGATGACTATATTTTCACTTGGACGACAATCTTTTACTCGGTCGGCAAGCTTTCACTCGGATGGTAAGCTTTTCACTCGGATTCCTGACTGAAAACACAGCCTGATCTGGTTTTACCTCCCCAGATTGCATACTACCTCAGATCGAAATAATTTATATATGAAAGTTGACCAGCTCGATGAGACAAAACTTTCTTCTGTTGAAGGTTTTCCGATTCAAGGTCGTCTTGAGGGCCGAATTGCTCACACACTGCATCAGACACTCATCAACATGTGTCTGGCGTCAAGCGTAATATTTTGGTCTCCGGTCGGGCTGGACCGTATTGACTATAACTTTTGCATACGAACTTGGATTAAGATGATTTATATATCAAAATCAATTGCCTCGACGAGATGAAGACAGTTCCTTTAGAGTGCTCCTTCATCCGAGGTCGTATTGAGGGCGTAATCGGCCGAAAAGCACTCGGAACACTAAATTCGGCCACTCGGAGTACAATTTCGGCCTCTAAGATGAGGTTGGATGACGATAACCTAAACATGAAAGTTGTTACATGCGGCGACGTGAAATTTTTCATGCTAAAAGCCCTTTCACTCGAGGACATCTTATTTGCCGTGCCAAAATCTGATGTCAACACTATCATCGGGCGCCAGACTGCTGGCGGAACTGTTGTCCTCGCTGTCGCTCGACATGGTTGCGGTCGTATAAAAACCACGAGAAAGCGAGATTGCAGAGTGTGTGCAAGTGTGTAGCGCGGCATGCCGGGGACGATGAAGATGGTGGACACTTAAGCGGGGTATGCAGAGAAGAGGAATGCCAATTGAAGCGGGGGTTGACGTATTATCTAACCGCTGATATAATCAACCGTAATTATTTGTACCCAGTCGCTCCAAATTACCGGGGTTGCGCAGTTCTCACTGTGATAATTAATTACGCACACGTGTTGGAGCATCCAAATATGAAACAAGCATTTTTTGTAGTACTTCTACTCCCTCCGTACCGGTGACCTAGGTGGGGGAAAAACGAGAGAACTTGATGATTATTTGGTAATCAATACCATTGCGTGCAGAGAATTGACCATTGCATGCATGTTATGCTAAGTAGTCTGAAGTCATTGAATGCATACTAGCCGCAGGACTCCTATTGGCTGATTTCTTTTTTTAGGACAGAAACAAGGAACGAGTTTTGGGATTATTTGGTTTTCGTAATGTGACTTATGCACCAGTACGAACGGAGTAGGACAGTTGGCAAGCAATACATTGAGCTCTTCTTATTGATGAAGCCAATAATAATCAAACTACAAAGGAAAAGAAAAAAGGACAAAGGAAAATATCTGCACGAATCTTCGCGTAACATCAATGGCATAGGACCTAGATGTGCATTACTTAGAGCACATCTAGATGTGCTTTAGCAATACTGTCAAACAAAAACCCTAATCATCATTGCAAACAGCACATAGAACATGGCTAATGCGACAACCACAACTATATATGCTAGTTCCTTCTTGTCTCTTGCTTTCATCTATTGCCTGTGATTGATTCTTTCTCGCCTCATCGTACTGATTGTACATTCCAGATCAGCCAGTTTCTTCTTCAGCTTTACGTTATCTTCTGCGAGCTTGGTAACAACACTCCGAGCCCTGCCATGCCATTCTTCATCCAGCCAGTTAACAAAGGCACAAGCCTCATATCCCTGCCAATGTTAAATAATATTCAGGATGAGCGGTGGCATTAACTCAAGAAAATGATGAACTTAGCACTAACCTCTAAGGGGCAACTGAGAAACCGCCTGCCAATGTCAAATCTCTCCATGCATACACGTCGAGCGGGAGTGTGCCCATGCACACAACTCAGCTTTTGGTACTTCTCGGTGGCGCAAAACTTGGAGTCGAACTCGTGTTGCAGGAGTCTAGAGTCATGCTCCGGATCCGGCGGCAGATCGCTTTCCTGGGGGGGGGGGGTCATTCAGGACAGATTCAGCAGGGAGCTACTTTGGACATGCTAAAAAAAATTGGGATAGATTGGAACCTGAGAGGATGATTCAGATCCGTAGTACACCTGCCTTCTGATGACCTTAGGCAAGTGCTCAGTGGTGACCGTGTGAGAAGGAGCAGCCGCAACGAAACCATCAGCACCACTCATCCGCATTCCCCCAATGTCAGTGCCACACGAGGGAATTTGGAGGTTATCTAGGGATTTGGGAGAAATGGGGAAACTGTGGGGATAAGCTAACGGTCGGGAACTACTTATCGCACTATATGTTGTATACGGCACACTGTTTATACATGTCTTTTGTGTTAGGTATTACAACTTCACACACGATTTCCGCACCAAACCATGTGAGAAGTCAACATAGGTGAGACACGGTTGCCGTGACATAACAGTTTGTGATGTACTACCCTGTACATATAAGTGAGTTACAGTAATACCGTGTAAACAGCTGCTCTGCGGATGTCCGTTAAAAAATAAAACAACCGCTCTACAGATAGAGATGGCGGCGGCGGCGGCCGAGGCAGCGGCTACTGGATAAGAGGTCAATCCTCGGTCGGTGGGCGGTGGCGACGTCATAGGAGGTCAATCCTCGGTCTGCGGCGGGAGATAGGAGGAGCTCAACCATTGAGGTCGGCGGCGGTGTGATTGGAGCACATCCATCGCGGTCGATGGCGGGATAGTGGAGGTAGAACTTTAGGCGGTAGCCGCACTAAGCTTTGCTCCTCGACCCTACTGTCTCGGCGTGCCGCCGCATCGCGCTTCTCTGTCTGCTGGGTGGAGGTTGCCGCATGGCTAATTAATTAAGGTATTCTTTTCGTGAGTGGCTTAATTAAGGTATTCAATTCCTAAGGGTAGTGCTGTAGTACTCTGCGTGTAAATTGACTGGCCATTAATTTTTGTCATTGCATGTATGGATAACAATATGGAGCGCCCTTAGTAATTATGAAAATAAAACCTTGTGATTTATGCACGCATCTTTGGGCATCAGTTAATCCGTGTATTAATGTTGTTCTTTTGTTTTTAATTACCCTCCGTGTGGTGCAGATGGAACGATCTGAATGGATGAAGAATTGGAGAAGCTCAGATTTTATGAGTGGTGTGGTGGAGTTCATGAATTTGGCTGAAAGTACAAAGAAGAGAATTGGTGATAAGGATTACATCCTGTGTCCATGTAGTGATTGTGCCAATACAGAATCACATGAAGTTGCTAATGTCGAGTGGCACTTACTCTCTCGGGGATTCATGGATGGATATACACATTGGACCAGACATGGTGAAGATCAGGTCATGGATGAATATACCCAGGGCTGCGAGATGCCAAACCCCGGTCAGTGTCACATGGATGTTGAATCTAACATCAGGGCAGAGGCGTCAAGCTACCAATGGAACACCGGAAAGCCGAAACGCCCACTGGAAAACCAAGACGGCGACGCAGACGACGACGACCTTGATATGCCAGATTTTGCTGCTATGATTGGGTACAAGGATCTGCCAACCATTGCCGCGGACTCCAAGAAAGAATTGTATCCAGGTTGCAAAAAGAAATATTCCAAGTTGAGTGCCACCCTGGCGCTTCTCAGATTTAAAGCAGCAAACGGTCTATCAAACAAGGGCTTCACAGAGTTGTTAGGTCTTTTCAAAGAAATTCTTCCAGAAGATAATATGCTCCCCAGAAGCACGAACGAAGCGGAAAAAAATGTTTGCCATTGGAACTTGAAGTACAGAAGATACACGCTTGTGTGAATGATTGTATATTGTACCGTGGTAGGTACAAAGATTTGCGTGCATGTCCCATATGCAAGCATGCACGATACAAGCATGGGAGAGCAAAGGACAAGTACAAATTGGACAACGAGATCAAGACAGGAATCCCGTTCAAGGTTGTTTGGTACTTGCCTTTAATTCCAAGGTTGAGGCGTTTGTTTGCAAACCCTAGAGAGGCAAAGAGGTTGCGGTGTCATCTTGATGAGCGAATTGCGGATAAATATCTGAGGCACCCGAAAGATGGGGCTCAGTGGGAATTAATCGACAACAAGTTTAAAGACTTTGCCAAGGATCCTAGAAGTATAAGGCTCGGGGAGTGTACTAACGGGATGAATCCTTTTGGCGATATGAGCACCAAACACAGCACATGGCCGGTGCTTCTGTGCATATATAACCTAGCTCCTTGGTTGTGTATGAAGAAAAAAAATACATTATGATGTCAATGATTATCCAAGGCCTGAAGCAACCTAGAAATGACATCGACATTTACTTTCAACTACTGGTAGAAGAACTGCTGACAGTGTGGGTAGAAGGGCCTGCTGTAAAATGATGATGCTTACAAAAAGGAGATTTTCGATCTACATGCGATGCTGCTGCACACCATTCAAGATATGCTGGCATTAGGCAACACATCGGGACAGAAAACAAAGGGAGATGTAGGGTGTGCCACATGCATGGATAGGACAGCTAGAAGATTTCTTCCCAACTCACGCAAAACCGTGTATTTGCGTCATCATAGGTTCTTACGAAGAAATCACCCATACCGAAAGATGAAAGCTGAATTTGATGGTACGGCAGAGCTAGGTTTGGGCCCAAGACCTTATGCTGGGGAGGTGGTCCACAACATGGCTAAACAAATTAATGTTGTGCTTGGCAAGAAGCACGCTTTGACGGTGAAACAAACACCCAAGAATCAAGTGTTTAAGAAGAAATTGGTATTCTGGAAATTACCTTACTGGGAGATTCTATGTGTACGTCACTGCATCGATGTCATGCACGTAGAGAAGAACGTATGTGAAAGCATCCTTGGTACTCTGCTCAAGATTAAAGGTAACACAAAGGATGGTGATGGTGCACGACTCGATATGCTTGGTGATCAATCAAAACACAAGTGTGAAGCAGAAGATGATAACAAATTCCTCCATGCTCGCCAGAGTTACAATTTCAGTACAAAAGAAGAAACAGAGTTCTTCACCTATTTGTTGTCAGTTAAGACACCCTCTTCCTACTCCGCAAACATCAGAAGTCTCGTGGATGTGAGCTCAGGTAAAATGAAGTTGGGACACATGAAGTCACATGATTGCCACGTAATGTTGACACAAATCCTCCCGGTGGCCATCGGGAATCTGATAGACAAAGATATAAGAAACACACTCATTGAGCTCTGTGATTTCTTCAACAAACTATGGCAGAAAGTGGTAGATCCTGAAGAGTTGGATCATATGCAAGAGGATATTGCAAGAATATTGTCCAACCTAGAGATGTTTTCCCACTATCATTCTTTAATGTCATGGTCCATCTCATTGTGCACCTTGTCGACGATAAAGTATTGTGGTCCTGTGTTTCTTCACAACATGTATCCCTGTGAGCGGTTCATGGGAATACTGAAGCGCTATTGTCGGAACCGAAACCATCCAGAGGTAAGCATCCTACAAGGTTATACCGTGGAGGAGGTGGTTGAGTTTTGCACCGAATACATGAAACAAAGACCTATAGGTTTGCCCCTCTCTCGCCATGAGGGAAGGCTGAAAGGTAAGCCGGTCCTTGCTGGCACGCAAAAGGCTGCACCCGGAGAATTAGCAGAGAAAGCCCATTTGACGGTACTGCTTAACAGCCCAGTTCTCAGCGCTTATGCTGACGAACACTTGGCGGAGATACGCCAAAGCTTCTTACCAATGGTGTATCCATTAGATGCGGAGATGAAGGAGCACACTAAGAACTACGCCGAATGGCTGAAGAATTGTTTGGCACAAGGATCCATGGATGACATTGCTACATGGTTGGCACAAAAGCCATCACCTACGGTGTTGACGTACCAAGCATATGACATAAATGGCTACACGTTCTACACTGAGGAACGTGATGAGAAGACCTCATATCAGAACAGCTCTGTTCGAATAGAATGCAAGACTGTAGATGAAGCTGATAAAAGGGTATACTATGGAACCATCAAAGAGATTCGGGAGCTTAAGTATGTGAAAGTTAAGGTGGCATTATCCAGGTGCGCATGGATCCCCCTTAGTCAGGTAAAGGTTGATGATTACAGGAAGACTTGTGTTAGCAGGACAACGATGTCATATCACGCGGACCCGTTCATTCTTGCCAGCGGTGCTACCCATATTTTCTATGCGGAATACCCCTTGCATAAGAACTACCATGTAGTGATGCATGGAGAGAGGAGGGTACTGGGTGTCGAGGATGTTGCCGATGAGGACTAAGTTGCCAGCCAAGGGATCATGCACCCCTCAAACAGAGAAGCGTAAAATCATTAGAAAACCCAAGTTCATTCGGGGTCAACGTAATGATCCTAGTTCCCCCATGTACATGGGAATTAAGATGTAAGACTAGTTTTTATGCCTATGCTGCAACTTAATTCGTTCAATTTAGAACTGTCGCGTGTACTGAATTTGTGAGTTATGCCTGGTTTTCTGTTGATGTAAGAACCGTTAATATGTTGACCTTGACATGCTGTCAGCTCAGGCAATGAATTTGAACTATTTATTATTATTATTATTATTATTATACCATAGAGGTAGCACACTCAATTGATCTCACTCCAGTATGTATGAATAGAAGATATGCAATCTGGTTTGCGAATAGCACACGGCTCGTTCATGAAAGTCGTGTGCCGACCAAACCGCACGTGCGATCTGAGTCGTGCGTTCTGATTGGCCAGAACCCAAACCCCACGGATCGTACGTCTGCACCGTTGGATGCTCCCGGATCGAATGGCAATCCTCATCCCTTTCGACAGCAAATGCAGTTCCGGTTGTAATTTTATTTATATGCACAAAATGCACATTAAATTCAAAAAATGTCTTAAATATAGCAAACGATACCTGAAATGCGCCAGAAAATCAAACCCGTGGTATAATGGTGATTGCGTACCGTGGAAATTTTTATGATGCCAAACGATGAAGTCACTGGCCACAGGAGTTTCAATTGACACGTCTCCTTTTGGAAACCATGATCCTTCTTGTGAGATGCTCCAGTTTCCAAGGAGCGATCATCAAAACTTGTGCCAAACTTTACCAAAAAATTTCCACGGGGTCGTGAGAGCACGCCACGGGCACACACCGATTTTGATGATGTCCGGACTCCATCTGAATTTCTTGTAATTAAAATACCAACTAGGCCTACGCCGGTGGCCGCACCTCGCGGCCGAAATGTTTGAAACTTCTCCCCGCTTCTCGGACAACGGATGAAAACTCGCAAAGCGACGCACAAATGATTTGTACACCTTCTGTGCTAACTAACACCCACATGTAGTTGTAGTAGGGTTTTGACTTTATATGCACTAAATGCAAGGTAAGTGCAAAAAAATGACTTAAATATAGCAGACGAGACCTGAAATGGGCCAGAAAATCAAACCAACGGTATATTCGTGATTGTTTACCGTGATTTTTTTTTTGTGAGGCAGAACGATGTAGTCATCGACGATTTGGAGTCCGAAGTGCCGCGTCTCCTTTTGGAAACTATGATCCTTCTTGTGAGATGCTCCGGTTTGGAAGGTGCGAGCACCAAAACTTGTGCCAAACTTTACTAAAAATTTTCCATGGGATCGTGAGAGCGCGCCACGGTGACACAATGATTTTTGTTATTTCCGGACTCTATATGCATTTCCTGTAAATTAAATACCAACAAGGCCTACGCCTCTGGCCGCACCCTGCGGCCGAACTGTTTGAAGTTTTTTCCCGTTTCTCGGACAATGAATGAAAACTCGCAAAGCGACACACAAATGATCTTTCTAACACCCATGTGTAGTTGCGACTATATATATATGCATGGTAAATGCAAAAAATGACTCAAATATAGCAAACAAGATCTCAAATGCACCAGAAAATCGAACCATAGGGTACAATGGTGATTTCTTACCGTGGAAAAAAATTCGAGGTGAAACGATGAACTCATGTTTTCAATCAAATGAAAATATGCTATTAGTTCATGTAAATGTTTTCAAATAGCACACGGTTCACTCATGAAAGCCATGTGCCTACTAAACCGTGGCCGATGCCCCACTGCCGCGCGCGCGATCTGAGTCATGCGTTCTGATTGGCCAGAATCCAAACCCCACGGATCGTACGTCCGCACCGTTGGATGCTCCCTGATCGAACGGCAATCCTCATCCCTTTCGACAGCACATGCAGTTCCGGTTGTGCTTTTATTTATATCCACAAAATGCACGTTAAATTCAAAAAATGTCTTAAATATAGCAAACGACATCTGAAATGCGCCAGAAAATCAAACCCGTGGTATAATGGTGATTGCGTACCGTGAAATTTTTTATGAGGCCAAACGATGAAGTCACCGGCCACTGGAGTTTGAATTGACACGTCTCCTTTTGAAAACCATGATCCTTCTTGTGAGATGCTCTGGTTTCCAAGGAGCGATCATCAAAACTTGTGCCAAACTTCACCAAATTTTTTTTCCACGGGGTCGTGAGAGCATGCCACGGGCACACGCCGATTTTGATGATGTCCGAACTCCATCTGAATTTCCTGTAATTAAAATACCAACTAGGCCTACACCGGTGGCCGCACCTCGCAGCCAAAATGTTTGAAACTTCTCCCCGCTTCTCGGGCAATGGATGAAAACTCGCAAAGCGACACACAAATGATTTGTACACCTTCTTTGCTAACTAACACCCACATGTAGTTGTAGTGCGGTTTTGATTTTATATGCACTAAATAGAAGGTAAATGCAAAAAAATGACTTAAATATAGCAGACGAGACCTGAAAAATGGGCCAGAAAACGAAACCTAGGGTATATCCGTGATTGTTTACCGTGAATTTTTTTCCGAGGCGGAACGATGTTGTCACCGACGATTGGAGTCCGAAGTGCCGCGTCTCCTTTTGGAAACTATGATCCTTCTTGTGAGATGCTCTGATTTGGAAGGTGTGAGCATCAAAACTTGTGCCAAACTTTACCAATTTTTTTCCATGGGATCCTGAGAGCACGCCACGGTGACACACTGATTTTCGTTATTTCCGGACTCTATATGCATTTTCTGTAATTAAAATACCAACAAGGCGTACGCCACTGGCCGCACCCTGCGGCCGAACTGTTTGAATTTTTCCCGTTTCTCGGACAATGAATGAAGACTCGCAAAGCGACACACAAATGATCTTGCTAACACCCACGTGTAGTTGCGACTATATATATATATATATATATATATATATATATATAGAGAGAGAGAGAGAGAGAGAGAGAGAGAGAGTAGCACTATTCTGATCCCAGGATCAGAATAGTTATTATGATCACGATTAGTCCTATAAGGGTGCGATGGACTTATTCCCAAACTTGTACGCGCTAAAAAAGAAAAGACCCACCCCACGTCCCAACCTTATCCCTAACCTCCACGGCTCCAACAACCCCGCCGCCTGGATCGGGTCGCCACCGGGTGTTCCAACCGCAGGCCTCGACCCGGACCGCCGCCGTCGCCGTCGTCCTCCCGGACCACCCCGCGCCCCGCCTCCACCGGCCAACCCCGCGCGCCGCCGCCCCCAGAAACCCCGCGCGCCTCCACCTCCTACCGGATCCCACCGGCGGAGCTATCCGCGGCAGCCCCAGCGCTCCTCCGCTCGCGCCGCCCTGGAGACGAGCACGACACCGCCACCCCAAGGACCCTCTGAAACCTGCGCGGCGGCGGAGCTCCACTGCCCACTGCCTCTTCCTGCACGCATGCCCTCCTTCTCGCCGGAGCCGATGCGGGCCGCCGCCTCACCGCGCCGCCCGGATCCCACCCACAGGCCGTCTTGGCCGGCGACATTGACCTTCTCACAAGGGCAACCTTGACCTTCCCGAGGAAGGTTCATCCATGGAGCAGCCGCTCTCACCCCTCGACACCCGCATCGTGCCTGGCTCGCCGCACACCTTTGCACTTCATCACCAGTGCGCTGCCACCGCATGGCTGACGGGGCTATGGCCTGTGCATCACGTCCGAGCTGTGGCGGAGATCATGAACTAGGTCGCGAATTGGAGCAGGGTGAGCACGATGCTGTACATGGGGATCGGGGTGTCAGTTCTAGTTCTTCTACTCCCCTTCTTCTACTATACCAAGACGCACACCTGCGCACTGCACATCCGTCGCGGCGACTCACTATCCAGCGATAGGTCGCCAAGGTGCGTCTTGCAGTGCCGCTGGGTATGTCGTGTCTCTTCCTTGCCTGTTGGCGATGTTGGCGATGTTCTGAGTTTTGCAAATAATAACTAGGGAAAAATCCTCCAAATTTTCTGTTTTTCACTTGCTATGATTTGTTGCTATGTACATGTTCGGTGATATTCCTACAAGCACTAGCTATTTCATCAGGACTATGTACGAGGGCTCAAGTAATTTATATTTTGGGATGGAGCTTATGTACATTACATGTGCGTCCACGTATTCGTCGCAGGCGATGCCCCAAGGAACACAGGGGAGGGCAGAGCGACCACCAGTCGTGGAGTTCCACACGGGATACCACCTCCGTCAAGATCAGGAAGCCCGGGACCTCCATCGTGGCTGCCTCCATTTGCTACTGCTGCTACGAGGCCTCCTCTCTCTGCTGCATATTTCACCATTCCTAAAAATAAAATAAAAAAGAAGTTCGAATTTTAAAAATAGAGAAGTTCAAAAATCATAAAAAAAGGACTTTCATCATTTCTAAAATTTAAAAACCTCTAGGAGTTCAAATTTAAATAACGGACGGTCCAATATTTATTACAAAACTAGAATATTTTTGTTCCTAAAATAAATTAACCAAGAAGTCCAAATTAAAAAAATAGAGAAGTTCGATATATATATAAAAACTTCGATTTTCCTCGTTACTAAAGAATAAACCAAGAAGTTCAATTTCAAAAAACAGAGCAGTCAATATTCATAACAAAAACTCAAATTTTCCTCGTTACTAACGAATAAACCAAGAAATCCAGTTTAAAATAACCAAGAGGTTGTATGATGTTTATTACAAAACTAGGGATTTTTTTCGTTACTACAAGAATAAGACGAATAAGTTCAAATTAAAATAACAAAGCAATTCAATGTTTATATACCAAGAAAGAAACATGCCTCGTCAATAAATGTTAACTTTGGAAGTTCAAATTTAATAAATTGGAGAGTTCAAGAAAAGATATAAAAGTTTAATGTGTAAGATTTTTACAATACAAAAAACATATTTATAAAAAGACAATTTTCTAATGTTTTTACATTATCAAGAAGTTTAGTTTAAAATAACGGATCAGTCCAATGTTTACTAAAAAATTGGTTTTTTTCGTTTCTAGAAAATGAAAATAAGAAGTTCAAATTAAAAATAAGAAAGTGGTTCGATCTTTATTTTAAGAAAATGGATATTTCTTATTTCAAAAAACATTAGAACAAGATATTAAAAATTTAATGTTATTTACAAAACTAGTGTCTTTTTCCCCGTTACTAAAAGAAATAAAACCAAGACGTCCGAATTAAAAAGTAGAGCAGTTCGATATTTATAAGAACTCAGATTTTTCTCGTTACCAAAGTTTAAAAGCAAGAAGTTCAAATTAAAAAATGGGGGAGTTTGATGTATACAAAAACCTCAAATTCTCCCACTTTGTAGTTAAAATAAAAGTATGAAGTTCACTTTAAAAAAGTTGCTCATTGTTTACTTAAAAATCTTTTTATTTCTTTTCTAAGAATAAAACTAAGAAATTCAAATAAAAAAGCAGAGAGGTTCGGAGTTTATAAAAATCTAGGATTTACATGCTCAATTTTAACAAGTGCTTTATGAGTTAGGGCAAAAAAACAAAGAGCGGTTCAAAAGTGATAACAATTAGAAGTTCACGTACTACATGCTGTGCATTTCATATGAGAAAAAAAGAATAAATAGGCAAAGTCTAGAATTTTTTTCTCTAGAAGTTCAAGTGCTTGACCCAGGAAAGTTCAAAAATTCTTGTGAGAGAGGTTGAACAAAAATACATGACACAAGTTCAAGGTGAAAAACAGCGGGAAGTTCAACTACTACACGAAATGCGTTTCAGATAAGAATATAAGAACAGAAAAAAAGCTTAAAAGGTTTGTTGCAAGAAATTCACGTGCTCCTCCTAGAATAGTACAAAATTTATGTGCGAGACGTCCGTCGTTCATTTACATGTTGAAAAAAAAAGCAAAAAACAACATTGTTTTGCCATTTTAAAAACTGCTCTCAAACGGCAACGAATTTGTAACACCTGTCTACATGAAAAACTTGCTGCTATTCATAAGCTTTCTAATGTTATATTATGTGCTACATTTCGATGAACGGTTTAAATTTTTCATGTATACCATTTAAAGCACGTTTTTATGTATTTAAAAAATTCTTTTGAACCATCGCGAGTATGAAAAACTGATCAACACGGGAAAGTTGCGTGTTTTCAACAACTTTTCATCGGTATATCATTTGCTCAATTCCGGTGAGTGGATGGAGAGCTACGAGCAAAAAAAGCCCATGAAAAACAAAGTGAAGTTCAAGTAGACATGCCGAGAAGTTCAAGTTCCTCATGCGGTGCATTTTCTTGCGAGAGAGGTTCAAGTGCTCTGTCCGGGGAAGTTCAAAAATTCTTGCGAGAGAGGTTCACCTTGTATTTCCATGTTCGAAAACACAAAAAAGAAATTGTTTTTTTGCGTTTTAAAATAATTCTCTCAATCCACAAAGAAGTTCAGTTATTATTTGGGAGCAGTTTGATTTAAAAAATAAAATAAAAAATTCAAATTATAAAAATGAAAAAAATTCATGTACTACATGGTGTGTGTTTAATATGAGAAAAATGAATTAAAAGGCAAGGTCCAATTTTGTTGTTGTTATAAGTTCAAGTCCTCGGTCGGAGAAAGTTAAAAAATTATTGTGAGAGAGGTTTGTACAAAAGGAATATCATTTGTGTAACACTGACGAATGGATGAGAAAATTACAAAATGAAGTTCAAATTAAAATTAAAAAACACAGGTTTTTTTGTTACTAAAGAATAAAATTAAAGAAGTTCAAATTAAAATAAAAGGAGTAGTTTGATGTTTAAGGAAAACTCAAATTCTTTCCATTTCTAGGAAAAATAAAAGTATGAGGTTCAATTTTAAAAAAATGTTTGATGCTTATTTGAAAACATATTTTTTTCTAAAAATAAGACTAAGAAGTTCAATTTGAAATAACATAGAAGTTCAAAGAATATAAAAAACTCAGATTTGTTGCAAGAAGTTCACGTGCACCCCCGTGCACGGTTCATAATTTATATTGCGGGACGTTCGACCTCCAATTACATGTTTTAAAATGGCAAAAAATGACGTTCGACCTTCAATTGTGTGTAATTCGATGTATACACAAAAATGTGACAGAAGTTCATAGTGAAAACAACGAGAAGTTCAAGTACTGCAAGGAATGCATTTCAGGTGAGAATAAAAGTATAGAAAAATAAAAGCTTAAAAGGTTTGTTGAAAGAAGTTCAAGTGTTCTGTCCGGGGAAGTTCAAAAATTCTTGCGAGAGAGGTTCACCTTGTATTTTCATGTTCAAAAACACAAAAAAGAATTTTTTTTTCATTTTCAAATAATTCTCTCAATCCACAAAGAAGTTCAGTATATTATTTGGGAGCAATTTGATTTCAAAAAGAAAAACAAAAATTCAAATTATAAAAATGGAAAAAGTTCATGTACTACATGGTGTGTGTTTAATATGAGAAAAATGAATAAAAAGGCAAGGTCCAAATTTTTTGTTGTTATAAGTTCAAGTCCTCGGTCGGAGAAAGTTAAAAAAATTATTGTGAGAGAGGTTTGTAAAAAAGGAATATCATTTGTGTAACACTAACAAATGGATGAGAAAATTACAAACGAAAATACGTCACAGAAGTTCAACGTGAAAACAGCAGGAAGTTCAACTACTGCACTGAATGAATTTCAGATGAAAAACTTTTAAAACCGTCGCGAGTATGAAAAAATGATCAACACGGGAAAGTTGCGTGTTTACAGCAGCTTTCCATCGGTATATCACTTGCTCAATTCCGGTGAGTGGATGGAGAGCTACGAGGAAAAAAAGCATGTGAAAACAGAGTGAAGTTCAAGTAGACATGCCGAGAAGTTCAAGTTCTTCACGCGTTGCATTTTCGAAGAATCTGTTTCGCGATAAAGGCAGAACGAATGATCTCTCCGTTTTCGAAATTACTTGAAAACGGCTAGGAATCAGAGAAAACCATCAACATGAAAAAGTTTCGCATTTTCCGTAGCTTTTCAACGGTATATTATTTGCCCCATTCCGATAAAGTTTGTAGAAATTACAGCGAAAATACGTTTTTAGCCATTTTCAAAATTGACTTAAAACCGTTAAGAATTGGGAGAAACAATATATAACAAAAAGTTTCGCATTTGTTCAAGCTTTCCAATGCCATATCATTTGCTGCATTCGGACGTACGGTTAAAAAATTAACTCGAAAATACGAACTTAGTGGAACTTGTACCGTTTTCTAAATTACTCTTAAACCATTCAAAATTAGAAAAAACTTTCAACATGAAAAAGTAGCGCATTTTCATAAGCTTTCCAACTCCATATCATTTGCCTCAGTTGGATTAGCCGTTTAGAAATGGCATCGAAAATACAAACTCGGCTGTTCGGTTTACGAAATTTTACGATTTTCCAAATTACTCTTTAACCATAGGGAATTAGAGAAAACTATCAACATGTGGAAGGAGCAGTTTTGCAGCAGCTTTCCAACGCCATATTATTTGCCTCATTCCGATAAATGGTTTAGAAATGCGATCGAAAATACGATTCACGTTTTTTGTATGAAGAAAAAACGGTTTTCAAAACTGCTCTTAAACCGCTTACATTTTGCCAAAAATTTAACTTGGGTCATGATACTCGTGTCCATAGCTTTCCAACAGTATATCGCAAGCCCCATTTGGGCAATGTCTGCAGAAGTTCAACGTAGCACTAGGGGAAGTTCAGGTCGAACAACTCACGCAGTAAAATTGCAACAGACGCATGTTCATCACGACCCGAGAGCAAAATTCGCCAATGAGTGAGATTCCTATTTAAAACGGGCATTTAGTTGCTAAAAATCGTTTGCAGATTACACTTACATCACATAGAACACGACTGACCAGAATAATTCGCGCGGGGAGACACGGTTGCGAAGATAGCTCGAAGGTCGGGTTGTACAGAGAGAAGTTCAGGTTGTGTAACTCAGGAAGTTCAGGTTGTGATCAGAATAATATTCTGATCCCGTGATCAGAATAGTGTTTATGTATATATATATATATATATATATATATATATATATATATATATATGCATGGTAAATGCAAAAAAGACTCAAATATAGCAAACAAGATCTCCAATGCACCAGAAAATCGAACCGTAGGGTACAACGGTGATTTCTTACCGTGGAAAAAAATTGGAGGCAAAACGATGAACTCATGTTTTCATTCAAACGAAAATATGCTGTTAGTTCATGTAAATGTTTTCAAATAGCACACGGTTCACTCACGAAAGCCGTGTGCCTACCAAACCGTGGTCGATGCCCCCCTGCTGCGTGCGTGATCTAAGTCGTGCGTTCTGATGGCCAGAACCCAAACTCCATGGATCGTACGTCTGCACCGTTGGATGCTCCCAGATAGAACGACAATCCTCTTCCCTTTCATAAGCACATACAGTTCTGACTAGGATTTGATTTATATGCCAAAATGCACGGTAAATGCCAAAAAATGTCTTAAATATAGCACACGAGACCTGAAATGCGCCAGCAAATCAAACCTGTGGTATAATGGTGATTACTTACCGTGGGAAAAAGTTAGAGGTGAAACGATGAGCTCACGTCTTCATTTCAAAATTAGTACGTCTTCATTTCAAACGAAATTATGTTGTTTGTGCACATGAGCGCTTAGAGGCAACCGCTTGCATAGGCCTTTCCTCACGGCGACCAGGGATATTTTTTCACCTAGGCCGCCAACACCCCCCCCGCCCCCCCGCGTTTCACTCAATTAGTCCACCCAATCTCCATCGCCAGCTCCCCCCTCCCACAGATCCATAGCAGAACCCTCTCCGGCGTCGGCGTGCTCAACTCGGCCGTGTGCCCGCTCTTCGGCGTCAACCCTACCTCCACTGCCGTTCCCAACATGCGGCTGCCCGCGCCTCGCCATCTGCGTTTGCTCGCCAGCCACCCTCGAGCATATCGATCCTGTAACCCTCGCCTCTCCTATGGTCCTGCCGGGTTTGCATTAAGAAACCTGTTAGTTACTGCTTTCCATCGCGGTGAGGCATATTTCCTCGCAATCCCTCTTCCTATTTCATTTCGTATGTTCCCAAATTGGCTATAAAATAACAGAGAGCGTATATATGTTCATTATCTACCTTCCTAACTAGTACATATAAGCTGTATTTGTTCCAATAAGTTACTGTCGATTTACAGATTGTGGGCGCCCGAGTCACACAAACTTAACAAATAAGCCGTATATTTTCTAAATTATTGCATGACATGTTTAGACAGCTTGATACCAAGTTGTTAGCTTTATGCTTATCCTCCTTTCCTAAGTTTCGCATGTGTTCTCTGTAGATGCCGAGTAGCAGCGACAGCACTCATGCATCAGGCGATGTATCTTCATCTGATTCCGACAATCCTAGGTCTTTAATTGATGGTGAGGGATCAAGTAATCTGGAACAGGATAGAGGTGCAGCAATTACCCTTCCAGTCAGGACATGGAGGAACGCTCCAAGGAAGCCCACACACCAGCCTAAAGGTGTATATGAAGTAACCGAGATCGATTTAAAGTCTTGGGCTCCAACTAAACCAGATAAAGCACACACGAGGTTCAGGAGTGTGTGTGGATTTGTTGGCAGGGCAAGGCTCAACATTAATCTGCCGGGCTTTTGGAAGGCTGACATAGAAACACGGCGTAGGATAGTCCGGGAGATCATGGATCACTTCAATGTTCTAGAGCAGTGGAGAATGCAGGTGGAACACGCTGCACTGAAGAAGGCTAGGGATGCTTGGAGAAACTGGAAGCACGTGCTGTACAAGAAGTACTTGAGTGAAGGCAAGGACCCAATCTCCGCATACCCCCAAATTACAAAGGCAAACTGGGCAGAATTCAAAAGGGTCAGGGCAACTACAGAGTTTGCTACGAATAGTGCCAAGCAATCGGAACTTCAAAAGAGGAACACACACCCCCACCGTATGGGTGTAGCAGGATACTACGGCATGAAACCGATATGGGACCAGGAGGACAAAGAAGCAGTAGCTGCGGGTGGGAAACCGGCCTTTAGTGAAATCAGGGGCGAACACGCTAGAGACTACTTGCGGGCACGTGCAAGGAGGCGTGATGACGAAACTTATTACTTTGAAAACTCACATGATGAAAAATTGTATCGCGTGATGTTAAAGGCTTCCGAGATCCGTGGAAGATTCTACAGGAACTCAGGGCCATGTGACATTCTGTCTGATGCTCTGGAAACAAGAGAGCCCCCTGGCCGTGCAAGGGGTGTAGGTGCTAATGTCCCGCACAAGAGGGCTTTCACACAGTAAAGAAGAGAGGCTCAACATGAAAAAAGCGAGGAGTGAAATGAAGCAGAATGAATTGTATGAAAGGTTGAGGAAGGACATGTATCCGACTGTTCGAAAGGAAATTGAGGAGTCAATGATGATGCAGAAGACTCTAACACTGATAGATAGCCAGCAGATGGAAGGGGAGGCGGGCATGGAGGATGCTGGTTATTGCGCGACAACACTGCACAAGAGTAGCTATGCATCAGCTGACCCCAGCAAAACTGAGACGGCAACTGCTCATGATGATGCTATATCTGATCTATCTGGAATGAAAGACAGACTGAAGGGCGTGCTTACACATTATGACGGTACATTAAAATGTGCAACAGCATGGGTTTGCCCACCCTTCTTGGAAGAGGGCCTCTTGTTGGCCAATGTGCCATTGAAGCCGGGCTGTGTGAAGTGCTACGTGACTGAAGTAAAGCCTGGATTCAATGAATTTGCCCTGAAGAATGTCCTAAGGAGACTTTGATGAGCATAGGACCTTGGGAGAAACACTGTCACGTCACATCCAGTGGCCACGAAAGGAAATAGACTTCATGGATGAGATCCCTAAAGGCTCGCCAAGAGCAAACAATGTCACCCTTAACCGGTGACACTCTCCTTGCCACAACAGCTCTCGCGTGCTTCCCCCAAGGAACCTAATACTCATAATCCGATGGCTGATGCATCAACCTATGATCAGCCCGCCCGACTTTGTGCCGTACAGGCCATGTCATCGTCCGCCCCAAAGCACCCAGTGGTAAGGCCTACAACTGCTGAAGACGCACCACCGATTCAGATGCCGGACGCTGAAGCAACGGGGGGAGACCCAGCTGCACCACATGCTCAGCAGACCAACCTGGTGGAACGGACTGCTAAGCAGTCTGATGCTTTGGAACCGCGTGCTAAGCAGTCTGTAGGTCCAGAACCAACTGCTCATCAGCCCGTTGGTCCGCAGCTGCGTGATCAGCATACCAATGCGTCAGCACTGCCTGCTCAGCAAACCAACACGTTGGCACGGCCTCCTCAGGACACCGACAAGTTGGCACCACCTACGTAGAAACCCAACATAGCTTCAACGCATGGTCAGCAGTACGATGCCTTTGCTCCTACAGCCCAGCAATCCATCACTGTAGCACCGCCAGCTCAGCAATCCGGCATAGCTAAACCGTCTGCTAAGCAGTTCATCGAAGCTTTACCGTCTGCTCGGCAGTCTGCCTTTCAGCCATCCAGACCTTGGACCAGAAGTGCTTCAAGTACCAAGAAGGAAGCGGGCAAAAAGGCTGCACCCGTGAGGAAGCGCGCCCCAAGAGCGAAGAGGAAAGAGAACGATTGCCTCTTACTTAAAGCACTCATCGCCCAGAACCAAATTAACAGCAAGTTGTTCGAATCGGAGTGTAATATTATTTCTGACGGCATGGATGATGCAGAAATAGCTTTGCTGCTTGCTAAAAATAAAGCATATGTACTTGAAGCACGCAATTACGTCCATGGCCAGCCATTTCTTGTTGGCAAATACTTTGATGAGTGTAGCTCCAGTTGTCGCGAGTTACATAAATATTGCATGGATCAAATGTTAGCAGGTCATCATGTTCTGCTAGTCTGCTACAACAGAGATCATTTCCGACACGATGCTGGTTCCATTAGTGTGAGTTTCGAGGACTTACATCTCTTCTTCAACTTCAACAAGCTCGATGCCACTCTTGTTGGATGCCTGATTTTGTAAGTACTTAACAAACTCTGATCAACTTCTCCATACAAGGTTGTAAATGATAAACAACTAACTGCATTTTATTCCTCTCTGGGGATTGAACGCGCAGAGAAGAAAAAGGGAGAGTGTGTATTTCATAGATCCTGCATTAGCAAATGGCACAACATTATATGGTAAAGATCAACGGGAGTGGGCCATTAACATGGTCGCCCGTATCTTTGAAAACACGTCCCATGCAGAATCATTTCTCTGGCCATCTCATGAACGGTAAGTCAAATAAACAACCACGCATACACTGATTGTCTTTCAGATTTCGACATAATTCGTAAGTTCATGGCTTTCTTAATATGTAGCAATCACTGGATCTTGGTATTCATTGTTCCAAACAAGAACACAGTTTACTACATGGATTCTCCCAGAGAGTCAACAAACGCTCAGGATCTGAGGCATCTTCAGCAATTCATGGATAGGTATCGAATTCTATGATGTTGAAATTAATTTGCATTCATATCTGGTTCAATAATTGATGTTGTCAAAATTCATCTTCATTTGCAGTGTGCTCGCATTGTGGAAAACTAAACCAGGGGACCTGTTCAAGAGGGAACTACCTTTGCAGCATGAGATCGTTTCTCCGGTAACACACCGAAATCCGTTATTTTCGGAAAATGTATCCAGTAGTCTGCAAATACCTTTTGTTACGCTAGTCAAATGTTCAAGCTTCTAAATAAACCTCTTTCTATTTCTGTCCAAAGAAAAAAATACATCTAACACCGGTTAGGTTGTTCCTAATAGGACAAATACATGACTAATTCTGTACAAAATATTTCAGTGTCCTCAGCAACAAGCAGGGACCAACCTTTGTGGATACTATGTTTGCAGACACATGATCTCCATCTGCAAATCTGCTGATAGTTGTGAAGATGCACGCGAATTAGTACCAGTAAGTCTATATTAATTAATATCTTCTACTCCACTCATATGGCACATTCTGATCTTAAAAATACTGCAGCTCATCTTAGAACCGAGGACCCCTGAACCGCTCCCCGCTGGTGAATTGCTGATGGTTCGGAGATTTATCAGTGACTTCTTCCTGAATCACTACATCAATCCCACTGGTGATAATGAAGATTTCAGCATGCCTTCTCCTGAAACATTGAGTAAGAGTTAGCCGCTAAACATATACACATGGATCCATTGTTTTCCATCTGATGAGGTCTTTGTATTTCGTACACTATGATTAATTATGTAATGCATATATATGTCGACTAATCATTGGAATTTAGCTACCATTTGTTCAATTGCAATTGTTGCGAAATCTGATGAATGTTCTTCCTGTGGACACTATTTGTTCAATAGCATATTGTGGTGAATTTGCTTTTTGCATGCCGATTCAAATGGGATATTTTTGCTTTAACCTGGCAATTGCTCCGCACACGGTTTAACTAAATGAGTGTGTGCGATCCACATCAGAAAGCATACGTCAATCATAGCGGAACCGTCGGTGATACACAGCAGATCGCAGACGATTTTCAGCACTACTATGTGTGCGTAGGGGCTCCGGAACCGTTTGTGATACCACATTATCGCACACGAGAGCTCGGAGTAAACCGTGCCCAATGTAAATTACAATCCCGATCATAAATTTTTCCGGAAACATGTGGGATCCCAAACGAAAAGCACACGTCACTCTTACCGCAACCATCGGTGATACACAACAAATCACAAATGGTCTACATCACTTGTATGTGTGCGAAGGGGCTCCTGAACCGTATGTGATAGAACATTATCGCACACGGTAATTGTTCGGAAATGTGTGCGATGGAGTCTTGCATGGCAAACGAGTTCTGCAGAAAACTCGTGTGTGATGGGGCACATATCGCACACAGTTCATATGTTGGCCCGTGTGCCTTACATACTCTTTCCCAAACGGTTCATTATGACACACCGTTTGGTTTCACTGCATCATTAGAAATGTTTAATCACCGATCCCACATGTGTGAAAGAATTTAGTGTGTGCTGCATCGCATATGATTACATTTGGCAAGGCCTCTGCATCATGGCTCCCTATCCCCGACGGTTTCTGGGTCGTGTGGGAAGGACCCCCCTATCGCACACACTCACTTGGCGATGGTTCAAAATGCCATCGCGAAAAGGGGTTAAAAACCATTTGTATAGCACCTCGCTGTACCAGTGTATAAAAGGGGCAGAGCGGCCATCGTAGCAAGGGATGGAGCCCTGATAAAACCCTAGCGCCATTGCTGACCCCCAAAGGGCTATGGCTCATCTTGTAGCTCCAAGAGCTCTGTCCACAAGCAATACAACCAAGCAGGAGTAGGGTTTTACACCGTACGTTGGCCCAAACCTGGGTAGCTCGCTGTGTCCTGAACGTTCCTAGCTTGTTACCTCGTAGACGTAAACCAAGCCCCCAGAGCTCGAACCAGGGTTTTGGAGGATTTCCTGTGGCTCAGAATCAATCCCCCGACAGACATGCTTTTGTCAGAGTCGCCCTGCATCCTTAAGAGAAAACTAAAGTTCCTTCCAGTTGTGATTGCTTATTTTCCATAGAAGCAGTTTTCTCCTCTTGTGCCTTCTTGAGAGCTGCAATTTCATCTAGCTGCTTTATTTTCATCTCTTTGATTTCTTGTTGTTGTGCTACCATTCTTGCATTCAGCTCTTCTTGATACCTATTAGTTGTTGATCTCGCAGCTACCTCTTGAGTTGCAAGCCTCTCTCCAAGCTCTCTAATGCGTTCATGAGAGGTTGTCTTCTGCTTGAAGGCATATGACTCTCCCATGCTTACGAGGAACATGCTATGCTTGGAAACGCCCTGGAGAACCTCTGCAAGAATCTGCACATCTGTTTTTGGCTCTTCACCTACTACCGGAGTGGCGTGTTGCTTGTCCTTCATTTCCTTCTGCAATATGGTTGAAGCGTTGTTGGTACAGTCTTACAGACATAATATTTTGGGTGCCACATTACATGTGAAATCCAGAAATTGCAGAACACTTACGATTGCTATTGCTGCAGTCTCACTCATCACCCCATCCTTCTTTCTGGTGTGGGTTGCTTCAAAAAATTCAACAGGTGTAGGTTTCTGGTTTTGCTCCTTACACTAGTACATCAAACAAGATATGATGAATGTTATTGCTGCAGGCCATTTACTTATGAAAAAATGATAGTTTGCATGTACAAAGCTAGGGTGCTTACCAAACTGTGCTAAGTTGCAATGTAACTTCTAGAGCCAGTTTTATGGGGGAGCTTCACATCACTTAAGTTTGCTTTATTCTTGGCGCATATCTCCTATGGATTGAAGCATAAATTTAGTTTTGATCACATGTATAGTAAAAGTTGAATATGTCAGATTAAGCACGAATTACCTGGTAGTGCTTAGACCTCCACTGTTTTACTAGATCTTTCCATTCTTTATCTATAATAGTCATTGGCTTCAACTGCAGCGCTTGCTCCTCGATAAGATTTTTAACCTTACTGTAAAAATTTGCCTGGAGTCGGTGCCTGTGTGATTGCACGCTTTTCTGAATGATACCATCAGTCAGTTCTTTGGCCAATTTAGTGTTGTCTAGAAACTCAAACCTTTGCTGCAGACATCATACGCACATGCATGTTACAACATTTAGAGCGGGAAGATAAAAAGATGTGGTATGGCACAATTGCAAAAGAGATTCATTTCATGGCTGACCTGCAGTGAGTCAAAAACTTCTGGAAGCATATGCTTGTTTGTATCTACATTGTACTCCTTCGACTTGGTTTTTACGTGCATCTTATTTCTGACTTGATAGCCAACCTCTGAACTAAGTTTTGCTGCTTGTAGAGGGTCAATAGGCATGTTTGCTCCCTCCAGGAAGTTAACCTTCATCGTACTTCCTGTCCTTTCAATATATCTTTCTAGACCATGCGAACAAGTAGGTCTCTCACCTTGCCTCTTCTTCTTGGAACGGTTTGTCCTTTCTATTGGATGTTGTTGTGTGTAGATGCTCGTATCCTGCAATGCTTGAAAACAAGGCCTAGGGTCTGTACTTTCGCTAATGCAATCTCTCAACAATGCTAATATAATTGGATCACGTAACCATCCCTCAATGTGCAACAAAGAATCACTCCAAAGTTCTTATCTAGTGGAGAACATAATAAGAAATTGTTTATAGGGTACGAAACCACCTTAAAGTTATTCTTTCTGATTGATCTATTCAAGAGTTTGTACTAAAATAACACCAAGTTATCCTTTCCGATCGATCTATCCAAGAGTTCGTACTAAAATAATACCATATGATACGCATCAACCAACTCTAATGTCATCTAGATACTCCAATGTCACCACAAGTATCCATGAGTTAATTATACGATACACATCAAACAATTTCAGATTCATAATACTCAATCCAACACAAAGAACCTCAAAGAGTGCCCCAAGATTTCTACCAGAGAAACAAGGACGAAAACATGCATCAACCCCTATGCATAGATTACCCCAATGTCACCTCGGGAATCCGCGAGTTGAGTGCCAAGGCATACATCAAGTGCTCTCAAATCCATAAAAGTATTCAATCTGATAAAACGAAATCTCAAAGGGAAAACTCAATTCATCACAACAAGATAGAGTGGGGAAAACACCATATGATCCGACTATATTAACAAAGCCCGCGATACATCAAGATCGTGACATCTCAAGAACACGAGAGAGAGAGAGAGATTAAACACATAGCTACTGGTACAAACCCTCAGCCCCGAGGGTGGACTACTCCATCCTCATCATGGTGGCCGCCGGGATGATGAAGATGGCCACCGGTGATGATTTCCCCCTCCGGCGGAGTGCCAGAAAGGGGTCTAGATTGGTTTTTCGTGGCTACAGAGGCTTGCGGCGGCGGAACTTTTGATCTAGGGTTATTTCTGATGGTTTCTCTATTTATAGGATTTTTCAGCGTTGGAATCACGTGAAGATGGGCCTCGAGGTGGGCACAACCCACCTGGGCACGCCTGGGCCTCCTGGCGCGCCTAGGTGTCTTGTGCTCACCTCCTTCACCTTCTGGTCCTCACACGAAGCTTCTAGTGCCTTTTGTTCCGAAAAAAATCATCAAAAAATTTCGTTGCATTTGGAGAACTTTTATTTCTGCACAAAAAACAACACCACGGTAGTTCTGCTGAAAACAACGTCAGCCCAGGTTAGTTCCATGCAAATCATACCAAAATGATATGAAATTGTTGTAAACATGGCATGAATACTTCATAAATTATAGATACATTGGATATGTATCAGCATCCCCAAGCTTAATTCCTACTCGTCCTCGAGTAGGTAAATGATAAAAGAAATAATTTATGAAGTGAATGCTAGCAAAGTGCATATTGATCAATGATAATTTCAATCACTTTTCCTAGCATCATAACATCAATTCTTTCTCATAAAACTCATCATGATAAAGTAGCAACCAATTCACATGTTAAGGTTCAAACAATGGATTCTCTTGAAACTCAACAACCTATATTCTTAGTCACCAAACAATTGCAATTCAACTTATTCAACACAGTCTAAGTAAGAGCTCCACATACTCAATCATCATATAGTCTTCTATGATTGCTAGTACTCAAAGCATATTTTTAGAACAAATGGCATCCATCGAACACAGAGAAAGATAGGGGCTTAATGTTTCGCCTCCCAACTCATTTATCATAGAGATAATTGTCAACAATAATAAATCATGATCAAATATATTTGACTGGTCATATGTGCCTAGTTCTTTCGCCACCACATGATGCTTGCCAACTAGAGAATAATTTAGGTTGAAATGAGAATGCATACTATTGACTCTTGCATAAAAGTAAATACTGAAAAGTAAAAGATAGGCCCTTCGCAGAGGGAAGCAGAGGTTGTCATGCGCCTTTTATTTTTGGATGCCCAAACTCTTAATGCAAAGGAACGTCATGTTATATTGCCCCTTATGATAGCAACCTTTATTATGCAGTCCGTCGCTTTTATTACTTTGCCATCACAAGTTCGTACAATGCTCAATTTTCCCTTACAATAAAAGATCAAACATATTTAGGAGCAATTTTTATTGCTTTATGCACCGATGACAACTTACTTGAAGGATCTTATTCAATCCATAGGTAGGTATGGTGGACACTCATAGCAAGAAATTGGGTTTAATGGTTTTTGGATGCACAAGTAGTATCTCTACTTAGTACGAATTTTTGGCTAGCAAAAGATCCTAGGCAAACACCACATGTTGGGGGATCCATAACAATATAACTTCTATGCAAATATACACGACCATAACTCATTACGTTGTCTTCCTTGTCCAACTTCAACTAATTTGCTCAAGTTTGAAAATAATTAATGGGTATTCACAATCATAGAAGATGTCAAATATAATATATTTGTATGTGAAAGTTCTCTTCCTTATACTAATCATTCATGAATTGCTTGTATGACCAATATTGTGATTGTCAAGCTTCAAAAGATTTCACTTTCTAAACCCAATGTGAAGCTACTACTAGGCATGATATGAACATATAATTTCAAATTCATGATATTCAATTCATTCAACAATTTACTCATAGGATATAAGTGAAGCACAAGAGTAAATGACAAACTACTCCAAAAAGATACAAGTGAAGATCAAATGAGTAGTTAAGTAAATGGGTAGCTATTTGAGGACTCTCTTTTATTTAAAAACTTTCAGATATAAGTATATTATTAAAACAGAAAGCAAAAAATAAAATAAAATGGCATTCCAACAATAGCACACATCATGTGAAGAAGCAAAAACTTACGCTCAACCGATACTAACCGATAACTGTTGATGAAGAAAGGTGGGATGCCTACCGGGGCATCCCCAAGCTTAGATGCTTGAGACTTCTTGAAATATTATCTTGGGATGCCTTGGGCATCCCCAAGCTTGAGCTTTTGTGTCTCCTTAATTCCTTTTATATCACGGTTTCCCTAAATCTTAAAAACTTCATCCACACAAAACTCAACAAGAACTAGTGAGATAAGTTAGTATAAATCAATGCAATAACCTTATCATTATCTACTGTAGCAAATCACTAAAATTATTATTCAACATTGCATACTAAATTCCTCTGCATATTTAATATTCCTATCCTCAAATAGAATCATTAAACAAGCAAACATATGCAAACAATGCAAACATAACAACAATCTGTCTAAACAGGACAGTCTGTAAAGGATGCAAGAATATCAATACTTCTTTAACTCCAAAAATTCTGAAAAATTACCACACTGTGGAAAATGTATCATAGCTTATTTTGAAAAAAATTCAACATTTTATCACATTCTTACTTTTTTCAAAAATTCACGCACTAGCATGCAACTTTCTGTTTTCAAACAGCAACATATAGACTTGCAATATAAGCATGGCAAAGGCTATACTTGACATTTTTATTGAAATAAAAGATGCAAAACATTATCTAAATAACAGGAAGAAAATTCTAACAAAATAAAATGATGCTCCAAGCAAAACTCATATCATGTGACGAATGAAAATATAGCTCCAAGTAAGGTTACCCATAATGTTGGAGACGAAAGACGGGATGCCTTCCGGGGCATCCCTAAGCTTAGTTGCTTGGATCTTCCTGGGATATTACCTTGGGGTGCCTTGGGCATCCCCAAGCTTAGGGTCTTACCACTCCTTATTCTCCTCATATTGATATCTCACCCAAAACTAGAAAACTTCAATCACACAAAACTTAACGGAACTTCGTGAGATAGGTTAGTATGATAAAGACCAATCATTCACTTTGGTACTGTCAAGATAAGATTCATAATTGTTCTCACACAATGCCTACTGTAACTTATCATTTCCAAAATTTATATTAAGCAATATAAGCCATAGAAACTAGAAAACAAGCAAACTATGCATTGAAAACAGAATCTGTCAAAAACAGAACAATCTATAGTGATATGAACTTTGACCATACTTCTGTAACACCAATTTTTTTGAAAAATTAGTAACACGTAGGTAATTTGTATATCAACCATCTGTAAAAAATTCAGATCAAAAGCATGTTCCAGTGAATTTTTAAAATTCCTGGACTGAGTGCAAAAGTTTCTGTTTTTGCACAGAATCAAGTCAACTATCATCCACACTATCCCAAAGGCTTTACCTGGCACTTTATTGAAACAAAAGCTATAAAACATGATTAATACAGTAGAATAATCATGTGAACACACAAAAATAGTAGGTAAAAGTGTTGGGTTGTCTCCCAACAAGCGCTTTTCTTTAATGCCTTTTTAGCTAGGCATGATGATTTCAATGATGCTCACATAGAAGATAAGAATTGAAACACAAAGAGAGCATCATGAAGCATATGACTAGCACATTTAAGTCTAACCCACTTCCTATGCATAGGGATTTTGTGAGCAAACAAATTATGGGAGCAAGAATCAACTAGCATAGGAAGGTAAAACAAGCATGACATCAAAATTTCAACATAAAGAGAGGAAACTTGATATTATTGCAATACCTAAAAGCATATGTTTCTCTCTCATAATAATTTTCAGTAGCATCGTGATTGAATTCAACAATATAGCCATCACATAAAGCATTCTTTTCATGATACATAAGCATAGAAATTTTATTACTCCCCACATAAGCAAATTTATTCTCATGAATAGTAGTGGGAGCAAACTCAACAAAATAACTATCATGTGATTGAAAATTAAAATCATGATGACAAGTTTCATGGTTATCATTATTCTTTATAGCATACATGTCATCACCATAATCATCATAGATAGCAACTTTGTTGTCATAGTCAATTGAAACCTCTTCCAAAATAGTGGATTCATCACTAAATAAAGTCATGACCTCTCCAAATCCACTTTCATAATTATTACAATAAGATTCAACACCCTCCAAAATAGTGGGATCATTAGTACCTAGAGTTGACACTCTTCCAAACCCACTTTCATCAATATAATCATCATAAATAGGAGGCATGCTGTCATCATAATAAATTTTCTCATCAAAACTTGGGCGACTAAAAATATCATGTTCATCAAATATAGCATCCCCAAGCTTATGGCTTTGCATATCGTTAGCATCATGGATATTCAAAGAATTCACACTAATAACATTGCAATCATGCTCATCATTTATGCCAAACATTTTATGAATTCTTCTTCTATCAATTGAGCACAATTTTCCTTTCCATCATTTTCACGAAAGACATTATAAAGATGAACAATATGATGCAACCTTAATTCCAATTTTTTTGTAGTTTTGTTTTATAAACCAAACTAGTGATAAAACAAGAAACTAAAAGATTCAATTGCAGGATCTAAAGATATACCTTCAAGCACTCACCTCCCCAGCAACGGCGCCAGAAAAGAGCTTGATGTCTACTACACAACTTGTTCTTGTAGACTCGTGTTGGGCCTCCAAGCGCAGAGTTTTGTAGGACAGTAGCAAATTTCCCTCAAGTGGATGACCTAAGGTTTATCAATCTGTAGGAGGCGTACGATGAAGATGGTCTCTCTCAAACAACCCTGCAACCAAATAATAAAAAGTCTCTCGTGTCCCCAACACACCAAATACAATGGTAATTTGTATAGGTGCACTAGTTCGGCGAAGAGATGGTGATACAAGCGTAGTAATAATAGTAGATATTGATTTTTTTAATACGAACAATAAAAAACAGCAAGGTAGCAATTGATAAAATGGAGCACAAACGGTATTGCAATGCTTGAAAATGAGGCCTAGGGTCCGTACTTTCACTAGTGCAATCTCTCAACAATGCTAATCTAATTGGATCATATAACCATCCCTCAATGTGCAACGAAGAATCACTCCAAAGTTCTTATCTAGCGGAGAACATAAGAAGAAATTGTTTGTAGGGTACGAAACCACCTTAAAGTTATTCTTTCTGATCGATCTATTCAAGAGTTCGTACTAAAATAACACCAAGTTATCCTTTCCGATCGATCTATCCAAGAGTTCGTACTAAAATAACACCATATGATACGCATCAACCAACTCTAATGTCACCTAGATACTCCAATGTCACCATAAGTATCCATGAGTTAATTATACGATACGCATCAAACAATTTCAGATTCATAATACTCAATCCAACACAAAGAACCTCAAAGAGTGCCCCAAGATTTCTACCGGAGAAACAAGGACAAAAACATGCATCAACCCCTATGCATAGATTACCCCAATGTCACCTCGGGAATCCGTGAGTTGAGTGCCAAGACATACATCAAGTGCTCTCAAATCCATAAAAGTATTCAATCCGATAAAACGAAATCTCAAAGGGAAAACTCAATTCATCACAACAAGATAGAGTGGGGAAAACACCATATGATCCGACTATATTAACAAAGCCCGCGATACAACAAGATCGTGACATCTCAAGAACAAGAGAGAGAGAGAGAGATTAAACACATAGCTACTGGTACAAACCCTGTGCCCTGAGGGTGGACTACTCCCTTCTCATCATGGTGGTCGTCGGGATGATGAAGATGGCCACCGGTGATGATTTTCCCCTCCAGCGGAGTGCCGGAACGGGGTCTAGATTGGTTTTTCATGGCTACAGAGGCTTGCGGCGGCAGAACTTCTGATCTAGGGTTATTTCTGATGGTTTCTCTATTTATAGGATTTTTTAGCGTTGGAATCACGCGAAGATGGGCCTCGAGGTGGGCACAACCCACCTGGGCGCGCCTGGGCCTCCTGGCGTGCCCAGGTGTCTTCTGCTCACCTCCTTCACCTTCTGGTCCTCCCACGAAGCTTCTAGTGCCTCTTTTGTTCAAAAAAAAATCATCAAAAAGTTTCGTTGCATTTGGAGAACTTTTATTTCTTCACAAAAAACAACACCACGGTAGTTCTGCTGAAAACAGCGTCAGTCCGGGTTAGTTCCGTGCAATCATTCCAAAACCATATAAAATTGTTGTAAACATGGCATGAATACTTCATAAATTATAGATATGTTGGAGACGTATCAGGCATCGTCTATGGCTGCTCTAGATCTTGTACGTACAGGAGTTCAATGAACAGTAGTGTCAATTTGCTTCTCCCGTGTTGCCTGAAAGACAGGAATGTACTTAAACCTATGTGATGCAACTACAAGATGCTGTAAAATTAAAATGTATTAGAAACGTATATTTTGGTACCTCAACTACTTGGGGCAATGATACGTCTCCAACGTATCTATAACTTTTTATTGTTCCATGCTATTATATTATCAATCTTGGATGTTTTACATTCATTTTATAGCAACTTTATATCATTTTTTGGGACTAACCTATTGACATAGTGCCCAGTGCGAGTTGTTGTTTTTTGCTTGTTTTTTACTTCGCAGAATATCCATATCAAACGGAGTCCAAACGCAGCGAAACTTTTTGCAGATTTTTTTCTGCCTAGAAGACAACTTGAGAGCGAAGGAAGTGCAGGAGGGGAGGCCTGTGGGGCCCACAAGGCACCAAGGCTTGCGAGAGGCCCCTGGCGCACCCTGGTGGGTAGTAGGGCCCACGGGTGTCCTCTCCACCGCCTCTCAGCTCTATAAATACCCAAATATTCAAGAAACCCTATGGGAGTCGATGAAAAACAATTCCAGCCGCCGCAAGTTCCAGAACCACGAGATCCAATCTAGAGCCCTTTTCCGGCACCTTGCCGTAGGGGGAAACGATCACGGAGGGGTTTATCATCCTCATTGGTGCTCCTCCGATGATGCGTGAGTAGTTGATTGCTTGTATCTGCGTTGGTATTTCCCCGAAGAGGAGAGGATGATGCAGCACAGCAACGGTAAGTATTTCCCTTGGTTATGAAACCAAGGTTATCAATCCAGGAGGAGAACCAAGCAACACTATGTAAATAGCACCTGCACAGAAATAACAAATACTTGCAACCCAACGCGTAAGAGGCGTTGTCAATCCCTCCTCGGTATTGACATAGATTAAATTGTATGAGATTTGATAAATAGATCTGACAAAAACATAAAATAAAATAAATAAAGAAAAAGTGCAGCAAGGTATTTTGGGGTTTTTGGAATAATAGATCTAAAAACAATATGACAGGAAATAGACCTGGGGGCGTAGATTTCACTAGTGGCTTCTCTCGAGAAAATAGCATACACTGGATAAACAAGTTACTGTTGGCAATTGATAGAAGAGCAAATAATTATCACGATATCCAAGGCAATGATCATGTATATAGGCATCACGTCCAGGATTAGTAGACCGAAACGATTCTGCATCTACTACTATTACTCCACACATCGACCGCTATCCAGCATGCATCTAGTGTATTAAGTTCATGGAGAAACAGAGTATTGCAATAAGAATGATGACATGATGTAGACAAGATCTATTCATGTAGGAATAGACCGCATCTTTTTATCCTTAATGTTAACGATACATGCGTGTCACTTCTCCTTCTGTCACTGAGACTGAGCACCGCAAGATCGAACCCATCACAAAGCACCTCTTCCCATTGCAAGAAAAATCAATCTAGTTGGCCAAACCAGACCAAAGTTTCGGAGAAGAAATACGAGGCTATAATAATCATGCATATAAGAGATCAAAGAAGACTCAAATAATATTCATAGATGGATCTGATCATAAACTCACAATTCATCGGATCCCAACAAACACACCGCAAAAAGTCATTACATCAAATAGATCTCCAAGAACATCGAGGAGAACATTGTATTGAGAATCAAAAAGAGAGAAGAAGCCATCTAGCTACTACCTATGGACCCATAGGTCTGTGGTAAACTACTCATGCATCATCGGAGGAGCACCAATGAGGATGATGAACCCCTCCGTGATAGTGTTCCCCTCCGGCAAAGTGCCGGAATAGGGCTCTAGATTGGATCTCGTGGTTCTGGAACTTGCGGCAGCTGGAATTGTTTTTGTCGACTTCCCTAGGGTTTCTAGAATATTTGGGTATTTATAGAGCTGAGAGGCGATGGAGAGGGGGTCTGTTGGCCTCACTACCCACCAGGGCGCGCCTGGCACGCCCTGGTGCCTTGTGGGCCCCACAGGCCTCCCCTCTGGTACTTCCTTGGCTCCCAAGTTGTCTTCTAGGCAGAAAAAAATCTCCAAAAAGTTTCCTGGCATTTGGACTTCGTTTGGTACTGATATTCTGCGAAGTAAAAAACAGCAACTGGCACTGGGCACTATGTCAATAGGTTGGTCCAAAAAAATGATATAAAGTTGCTATAAAAGGAATATAAAACATCCAAGAATGATAATATAACAGCATGGAATAATAAAAAATTATAGATACGTTGGAGACGTATCAGTAGTTTACCACAGACCTATGGGTCCCTAGGCAGTAGCTAGATGGCTTCTTCTCTCTTTTTGATTCTCAATACAATGTTCTCCTCAATGTTCTTGGAGATCTATTTGATGTAATGACTTTTTGCAGTGTGTTTGTTGGGATCCGATGAATTATGAGTTTATGATCAGATCTATCTATGAATATTATTTTAGTCTTCTTTGAACTTTTATATGCATGATCTTTATAGCCTCGTATTTCTTCTCCGAAACTTTGGTTTGGTTTGGCCAACTAGATTGATTTTTCTTGCAATGGGAAGAGGTGCTTTGTGATGGGTTCGATCTTGCGGTGCTCAATCTCAATGACAGAAGGAGAAGTGGCATGCATGTATCGTTGCTATTAAGGATAAAAAGATGGGGTCTATTCCTACATGAATAGATCTTGTCTACAACATGTCATCGTTCTTATTGCATTACTCCGCTTTTCCATGAACTTAATACACTAGATGCATGCTGGATAGCGGTCGATGTGTGGAGTAATAGTAGTAGATGCAGGCATGAGTCGATATACTAATCTTGGACATGATGCCTATATACATGATCATTGCCTTGGATATCATCATAATTATTTGCTCTTCTATCAATTGCCCAACAGTAATTCGTTTACCCACCGTATGCTATTTTCTCGAGAGAAGCCACTAGTGAAATCTATGGCCCCCGGGTCTATTTCCTATCATATTATTTTCAGATCTATTATTCCAAAAACACAAAAATACCTTGCTGCACTTTTTCTTTATTTATTTTATATTGTGTTTTTGTCAGATCTATTTATCAAATCTCATACAATTTAATCTATCTCAATACCAAGGAGGGATTGACCCCTCTTACGCGTTGGGTTGCAAGTATTTGTTATCTGTGTGCAGGTACTGTTTACATAGTGTTGCTTGGTTCTCCTACTAGATTGATAACCTTGGTTTCATAACTGAGGGAAATACTTACCGTTGCTGTGCTGCATCATCCTCTCCTCTTTAGGGAAATACCAACACAGATACAAGCAATCAGGAAGAATTTCTGGCGCCGTTGCCGGGGAGACATCGTCAACATCTATCAGGTTCCTAATCACAAATCTCATCTCCTTGCAATTTACATTATTTTCCATTTGCCTCTCGTTTTCATCTCCCCCACTTCTAATTTTTTTGCGAAAAGCACAAAAATGTTTGCCTTTTTTTGTTGCCTTTTTCTTGTTTGATCTTTTGTTTGCGTGTGATCTTGTTTGCGTAGTCGCGATGTCTCAAGAAAATACCAAATTGTGTGATTTTTCTAATACCAACAATAATGATTTTATTAGTACTCCGATTGCTCCTCCCGCCGCTAGTGCGGAGTCTTATGATATTAATGCCGCTTTGTTGAATCTTGTTATGAAAGAGCAATTTTCCGGTACTCCTAGTGAGGATGCCGTGTCCGATCTAAACACTTTCGTAGAATTGTGTAATATGCAAATGAAAAAATATGTGGACAATGATATTGTGAAGTTGAAATTATTTCCCTTCTCTTTGTGGGATCATGCAAAAATTTGGTTTTCGTCTTTGCCTCACAATAGTATTGATTCTTGAGGTAAGTGCAAAGATGCTTTTATTACTATGTATTTTCCGCCCGTGAAAATTATTTCCCTTAAAAATCAAATCATGAATTTTAAGCAACTTGAGCATGAACATGTTGCGCAATCTTGGGAAAGAATGAAATTAATGCTAAGAAATTGTCCTACTCATGGTTTAAATCTTTGGATGATTATACAAAAAATTTATGCGGGGTTGAATTTTGTTTCTAGAAATCTTTTAGATTTCACCGTGGGTGGTACTTTTATGGAAATTACTTTGGGTGAAGCCACTAAATTTCTTGATAATATTATGGCAAATTATTCACAATGGCATACCGATAGAGCACCTACTAGTAAAAAAGTTAACTCGGTTGAAGAAATTAGTACTTTGAGTGAAAAAGTTGATGCTCGTATGAAATTGGTTGCTAGTAAAAATGCTCCTATTGATCTTAATGATGTGCCTTTGTCTACTTTGATTGAGCAAAATAGTGATTCCGTAGATGTGAATTTTGTCTCGCAAAACAATTTTAATAACAATGCTTATAGAGGTAATTTTAATCCTAGGCCTTTTCCTGGAAATTCCTCTAATAATTATGGCAATTCCTATGGTAATTCTTCTGACAATAATAATAGGAATCCCTCTGATCTTGAGAGTAATATTAAAGAATTTATCAATGTTCAAAAGGTTTTCAATACTACGATAGAAGAAAAATTGAGTAAACTTGATGATATGTCTAGGAGCATTGATAGAATTTCACATGATGTAGAAAATCTCAAGATTAAAATCTTTCCACCCAAGGTTGATGTTAATGAGTCAATTAAAGCTTTATATGTTTCCATGGATGCAAGTAAGAAAAGAAACGCTATGCTTAGAGCTAAAAGAGAATTTTTAGAAAGAGCATTTTCGACTGATTGCTTTCATAATAATGATGAAGATCTTAAAATGATTGGTGTTTCTTCTATTGATTCCTTGTTTAGTAATATTAAAATTGATGATAAAGGGACTGAAGAAGAGTCAACTTTAGCTAGAAGGCGTCCCGATAATTTGGAGGGTGAAAATCTTGTTGAAAAAATTGATAAAAGTGGGTTTGGAGAGGTCAAAACTTTAACTAGTGATGTGCCCACTCTTTTGGATTACAAAGATTTTAATTATGATAGTTGTTCATTGATTGAGTGTATTTCCTTGTTGTAATCCATGTTAAATTCACCCAATGCCTATGAACAAAATAAAGCTTTTACTAAACATATTGTAGAAGCGATGATGAAAGCTTTAGAAGAAAAGTTGGAATTAGAGATTTCAATTCCTAGAATGGGAGCCTACCATTAAAGTCAAGATAAAAAATTATGAGTTCTTTGCTTTATGTGATTTAGGTGCTAGTGTTTCCACAATTTCGATATCTCTTTGCGATGTGCTAGGTTTTACCAAGTTGGAAGAACGTTCTCTTAATTTGCACTTGGCGGATTCTACTATAAAAAAACCTTTGGGAAGGATTAATGATGTTCTTATTCTTGCAAATAGGAACTATGTGCCCATAGATTTTATTGTTCTTGATGTTGATTGCAATCCGTCTTGTCCCATCGTACTTGGTAGACTGTTTTTATGAACTATAGGTGCCGTGATTGATATGAAAGAACAGAATATTAAATTTCAATTTCCACTAAGAAAGGGTATGGAACACTTCCTTAGAACAAGAATTAAGCCACCATATGAATCAATCATGAGGGCAACCTACGGATCAAAAACCAAAGACGACAATACTTGAATCTATGCATTATGCCTAACTAGGGGCATAAAACAATAGCGCTTGTTGGGAGGCAACCCAATGAATAAAATATTTTTTTCTCTTTTTCTTTCTGTTTTTGTGTGTTGACACAATTATGCCCCTGTTATTATTGTGTTTTATGTTTTAATTAGTGTTTGTGCCAAGTAGAGCCTTTAGGATCATGTTTGGTGATAGTTGATTTGATCTTGTTGGAAAACAGAAACTTTTGCGCCCAGTAGAAGAATTGTTAAAAATCACAGAAGCGCGATAAAATTCTGAATTGTTTACACAAGATTGATATACAAATTTCCTACATTGTCCTAATATTTCAGAATTTTGGAGTTACAGAAGTATGAGTAAAATGCGAGTCTTTACAGACTATTTTGTTTTTGACAGATTACGTTTTCGTTGCATTGTGTGCTTGTTTTGATGAATCTATGGACTATACCGGTGGGTTTTAGCTATGGTAAAGTTAGAATGCAGTAGGTATAATGCAATAACAAAACATGAATGGGTTTGCAATAGTACCTAAAGTAAAGATTGGTTTTTCTTATACTAACGGATCTCACGAAGGTTTTTGTTAAGTTTTGTGTGATTGAAGTTTTCAAGTTTTGGGTGAGATCACAATGGATGAAGGAATAAGGAGTGAAAAGAGCCTAAGCTTGGGGATGCCCATGGCACCCCAAGGTAATATTCAAGGATAACAAAGCAACTAAGCTTGGGGATGCCGTGGAAGGCATCCCCTCTTTCTTCTAACGACCATCGGTAATTTTACTTGGAGCTATATTTTTATTCGTCACATATCATGAGTTTTGCTTGGAGCGTCTTGTATTATATGAGTCTTTGATTATTTTCTTTTTAGTTTGTCACAATTATCCTTGCTGGAAACACCTAATTGAGAGAGCCATAATGATGCCATGATTTGTTAGAATTGCTCTATGTGCTTCACTTAATTTTTTTTGAGCTATGGAATTGCTCTAGTGCTTCACTTATATCTTTTTTAGCACGGTGGTGCTTTAATTTTTTGAAGAAATACTCTCATGCTTCACTTAGATTAATTTGAGAGTTAGTAATTTTTTTAAGAAATTCTCTCATACTTCACTTATATTATTTTGAGAGATGATAAAAATTATTTATGCTCATGTTCTTCACTTAAATTTGTTTGAGAGCTTGTCATAAGCAATGGTAATATATTAAACTAGTCCCAAAGTGATAGATATCCAAGGGGGATATAATAAAAACTTTCATGAAGATCATTGGATATTATAAACTTGATTCCTTGTAATAGTTTTGAGATATGAAGATAATAATATGTGGGCCATGTTGGTGAGTAATTATGCTTTAGTAAGAATATTGGTGTTAAGGTTTGTGACTCCCTATGCAAGCACGAAAGTCAATAGTTATGCAATGAAATTACATCCTACTTGTGGTGCATTATTCGGTGTTAGTTATGCTTAATGCTCATTTATGAGAATTTTTGTTTTCTGGTTGGTTGCTTCTCAGTCTATTTGCTAGCCTTTCCTTGTACTAAGTGGGAATACTACTTGTGCATCCAAACTCCTTAAACCAAGTTGTGCCAATGAGTCCACCATACCTACCTATATGCGGTATTTCCATGCGGTTCCAAGTAAATTTGTATGTGCCAACTCTAATTTTCAAAATGATTTTCCTTGTTGTGTGCCCGTACGACTCATGAAGCGGCAGGGAGTGGCCAATATTTTTCCATGCTAGATGTGTTATTCTCAAGATGAGTGTTTATTCACTTGTCATTGCACGAGAGTGTGGCGGTAATAGGGATGCCCAGTCCTGAAATGAAAAAGAAATTTATTTATGTTGTCAAATAATAAATTCCTTGGAAAGTGTTGGTATGGAAGGCACCCGTGGATACAGCTAGCCATGGATTGTGAAAGAATGGTGGAAAAAGGAATAAACTTTATTTTAAGTTTGGGAACCGCCTATGATGTATCTAGCATGGAAAGTATTGGGAATTCTTGGTTGTTTTCGTTGACTGGAAAAGCATGCCTCTCAAAATATTTTATCGCTCAATTTAAGCTTTGAGCTCTAGCACCTCTACAAATCTCTGCTTCCCTCTACGAAGGGCCTATCTATTTACTATATGCAAATTTTTATTTTTATTTGAGTCTCCATCTTCTTTTATAAAGCACCAACTAGGGAGCACTATGATCATACTTGTGCATTGGATGTAGCTAATATCCGAGTGTGTTTCATGAATGGATCAATGATTGAGCATAATGGGCTAGGGATAGCTTTCTTTAGTGTTGATATTTTGAAAGACATGGTTGCTTGTTGATATGCTTGAGTATTGATGTCCTCATGTCAATTGTAGACTATTGCTTTGAATCATCTAATAGTCCAAATGTCCATGCTACAAAAGAAAAGAATATGTGATGAACATGTTAGGCAGCATTCCACATCAAAAATTCCGTTTTTATCATTTACCTACTCGAGGACGAGCAGGAATTAAGCTCGGGGATGCTGATACATCTCCAACGTATCTATAATTTTTTATTATTCCATGCTGTTATATTATCAATCTTGGATGTTTTACATTCATTTTATAGCAACTTTATATCATTTTTTTGGGACTAACCTATTGACATAGTGCCAGTGCCAGTTGCTGTCTTTTGCTTGTTTTTTACTTCGCAGAATATCCATATCAAACGGAGTCCAAACGCAGCGAAACTTTTTGGAGATTTTGTTCTGCTCAGAAGACAACTTGGGAGCCAAAGAAGTACAGGAGGGGAGGCCTGTGGGGCCCACAAGGCACCAGGGCGCGCCAGAGGCCCGTGGCGCGCCCTGGTGGGTAGTGGGGCCCACGGGTGTCCTCTCCACCGCCTCTCAGCTCTATAAATACCCAAATATTCTAGAAACCCTAGGGGGAGTCGATGAAAAACAATTCTAGCCGCCGCAAGTTCCAGAACCACAAGATCCAATCTAGAGCCCTTTTCCGGCACCTTGTCGGAGGGGGAAACGATCACGGAGGGGTTCATCATCCTCATTGGTGCTGCTTCGATGATGCGTGAGTAGTTTACCACAGACCTACGGGTCCGTAGGCAGTAGCTAGATGGCTTCTTCTCTCTTTTTGATTCTCAATACAATGTTCTCCTCGATGTTCTTGGAGATATATTTGATGTAATGACTTTTTGCGGTGTGTTTGTTGGGATCCGATGAATTGTGAGTTTATGATCAGATCTATCTATGAATATTATTTGAGTCTTCTTTGAACTCTTATATGCATGATCTTTATAGCCTTGTATTTCTTCTATGAAACTTTGGTTTGGTTTGGCCAACTAGATTGATTTTTCTTGCAATGGGAAGAGGTGCTTTGTGATGGGTTCGGTCTTGCGGTGTTCAATCTCAGTGACAGAAGGAGAAGTGACACGCATGTATCATTGCTATTAAATATAAAAAGATGGGGTCTATTCCTACATGAATAGATCTTGTCTACATCATGTCATTATTCTTATTGCATTACTCCGTTTTTCCATGAACTTAATACACTAGATGCATGCTGGATAGCGGTCGATGTGTGGAGTAATAGTAGTAGATACAGGCAGGAGTCGGTATACTAATCTTGGACATGATGCCTATATACATGATCATTGCCTTGGATATCGTCATAATTATTTGCTCTTCTATCAATTGCCCAACAGTAATTTGTTTACCCACCGTATGCTATTTTCTCGAGAGAAGCCACTAGTGAAATCTATGGCCCCCAGGTCTATTTCCTATCGTATTATTTTCAGATTTATTATTCCAAAAACCCAAAAATACCTTGCTGCACTTTTTCTTTACTTATTTCATTTTGTGTTTTTGTCAGATCTATTTATCAAATCTCATACAATTTAATCTATCTCAATACCGAGGAGGGATTGACAGCCCCTCTTACGCGTTGGGTTACAAGTATTTGCTATTTGTGTGCATGTACTATTTAAATAGTGTTGCTTGGTTCTCCTGCTGGATTGATAACCTTGGTTTCATAACTGAGGGAAATACTTACCGTTGTTGTGCTGCATCCACTACCAAAAAAGACACATCCGTGACATTTTGGGCCGAACAATTTTTTTTCTGTCATGCTTATGACACTTCTATGACGATAATTGTGACAAAACCCGGTATCATCATAGATGTGGTGGGCTCCTACTTCTATGACAAAAAATCATGACAGAAAATGGGCTTTTCGTCCTGGGCGGGCCGGAGACGCACATGCATGACATTCTTTGGGCCGTCCTTGACGGAAAAAATCGTGGTAGATGCGAGGGCGAGGAAAATTTCGGGGAGTTCCCGGTTACGGTGGGTGGTCGACGCCGAGCGATGCACGGAGGTTTGCGCGTTTCTCTCCTACACGTACGCGCGTGTGTGTGAGGCGTTGGGCTCTAACTGAACCCCAGCGAGGCGTTGGGCTCTAACTGAACCCGAGCGATTGCACTAGCTACGTTACTGAACCCCGATTGATCCCTTGGTTGTTAACTGAACCCGAGTGATTCCTTCGCTACTACTGCTAACTGAAGCCGATCGAAGCTGCCTCTTGATCAACAGTCCCTGGTGGGGGGTGGATGAACAGTTCCCGGTGGGGGTTGGATGAAAAGGATCCCGTGGTAGTAGAGGCCGTTGCCGCTGGATGAACAGGACCCTGATCGAGGATGTGGGGGTGGATGAACAGTAGCCGGTGGAGGGACCCCGTGGAGGGCTGGTTGAACAGGACCCCGTGGAGGGCTGGTTGAACAGGACCTCGTGGAGGGTTGGTTGAACAGTAGCCGGTGGAGGCTGGATGAACAGGACCCCGTGGAGGGCTGGTTGAATAGTAGCCGGTGGAGGCTGGATGAACAGGACCCTATGGATGAACAGTAGCTGGTGGAGGCAGGAGGAAAGTCGATGGTGGATGAACAGTAGCAGGTGGAGGCTGGAGGAAGTCGACGGTGGATGAACAGTAGCCCGTGGAGTCCTGTTTTGCGGTACGCCACACCCCTTCCGATGAACAGGACCCTGTTTCGACCGTAGGCGCTCCAACACAAGTCCGTTTCCTCCGTTTTGCGGTACGCCACACCCCTCCCGATCAACAGCACCCCGTTTCGACCATAGGCACTCGAACAGAAGTCCGTTTCCTTCGTTTTGCGGTACGCCAGACCCTTCTCGATGAACAGGACCCCGTATCGACCGTACGCGGTCGAACAGAAGGCTGTTTCCTCCGTTCTGCAGTACGCCAGACCTCGTTTCGGCTATTCCGTCCAAGCCGGTTGGCTCCCGATGAACACGCGACGCTGTTTACTCCGTTCAAACCCAGTCGGTTGGCTGCTAATGAACAGGGCAATGTTGCTGTACACGTTAGAGACCCCGCCCGTATGTACGTACGTAACCGTATTTACTATCTTGCAGCGTGGCTGTACGTACGTGTACACGATATAGACGGGACTGCGTGACATGCTACGTCGGCGCCTCTACTTCAACACGCGCCGCTCCTTACTCTGCCACGGTATGTCGCTGCAGAGAGACCGATCGACCGCTATGTACGTACACGTCCACGGCCAGACAGATAACGCTACCTTCGCTTCAACCTTGTGGGTCCCAGCTGTCAGGGGGTAAGAAGGCAGTTCCTTCCGTCCGAAGATAAAGCCGGTGGGTCCCAGCTATCAGGGGGAATGTTTTTTTCACAAAATACAGAGGCCCTTCCGGTAGGGCTGAGCTGTCAGGTGGAGGAATCATTATTTTGCGCATAATAAGGAGGCACTTCCTTGCGTGCAGCCATGAACCTAGCTGTCAGCCTCTCCACGTACAGTCCTCTTCTGATGGCTGTCGTTCGTTGACCGCGTTGACGACGCCGTACCGTCCGGGAGCACCAAGGTGGTGGACGACGGCGCGACCTAGGAAGGGAACATCCCAGAGTCGGGGAACACGTGGAGGGTAGTACGAGGGTTGACTGGTTCAACTGCGGTGTGAGGCTGCCGTCGCCTCGGAATAATAGGGGGTGTGGGTGAGTAGAGGGATGGACTGGCCAGTGGTGGGAGTAGCCGTACTGGGGAGTAGTAGGAGGCGGTGAGGCCTGCGCTGCAGCATAGCCGGCCACGGGAGGCAGGAGCACGCGGTGGTTTGGATGGCTGGAGCAAGAAAATGAGAGGTTGAAGAAGCAGGACGACCATTGGAAGTTCACAGTCCAATGGTCACTGGTGATAGAATCGTTTGTTGACTAAGTTGACAAAGCCCTGCATACGCGTCAACTTAGTAGGGCCACAAGTCAGCCTCCAAATCTGCTGGGCCCCAGCTGTCATGGGGAGCACATGTTATTTTTCGCTTAATAAGGAGGCACTTCCTTCCATGCCAAGATATAGCTGGTGGGTCCCAGCTGTCATGGGGAGGATTCATTCTTTTTGGCGTAATAAGGAGGTACTTGCTTGCATGCGGCCATGGACCATGTGGGTCCCAACTGTCAGCCTCTCCATGTACATCCCTCTTCCGATGTTTTCGTTTGTTGACAACGTTGACCACGCCGTGCTGAGAACACCAAAGCGATGGACGATGGCGAGACCCAGGAAGGGAATGACCCAGAGGCGGCGAAGCCACATTAGTGGAGGGATGTGGGTGAGTAGAGGGATGGCCTGGGCAGCGGTGGGATTAGTAGGGGGCGGTGAGGCCTACGCGGCAGCACAGCTGGCCATGGGAGGCGGGAGCAGGCGGTCCCACTGGCGCTGGATTTGGCGGCTGGAGCAAGAAGATCAGAGATTGAGGAAGCACAACGGCCGTTGGATTGACATCCAACAGGCACGTCTGCTAGAATCGTTTGTTGACGTATATAATAAGTAAAAAAAAATCTTGCGTACGCGTCAACTTAATAGGCCCACAATTCAGACCATTCCCTATTTTTTTAATAATTTACAGCTCATTGCAACTTCTTATGCAATTTATTGCAGTCCGTTTTTTTGTTGGCCAGGGCCAGGGTTAAAAATTTAAACTAAATTTCGCATATTTTGGTGGGGTCCAAACTATTTTTAATACCGAAATGTCGAGCCAGATTTAAAGTACTTTGAAGATATATTTAAATTAGGTTAAAGCCCAGTGAAATTGGAATCTGAAAATGTGAAAAATTTAGAAATTTGAAAGTAATTGCCAATTTGTCGTGTGTTTTTTTATATTTACAGCCCATTTCATATTACTTTTAAGATTTGCAGCCGTCTTGAAAGAGTTGTAGCCCAGCAGGGCGGAGAAAAATAAGTAGGCCTGGATTGGGTATTCTTCAGAAAAAATAAACTGGGCTAGCCATTTTCATAAAGAAAAAATACCTGGGCTGGTCATGTGGTGAACGAAAAATAGAAGCCTGGGCTAGACGGGCCACAGCCCAGTTGAAACCCTGCTCCATCTCAACAATAACAAAAAAATACTGCTCGAGTAGCTACGTCCCAGGTGTCAGCCGATCTTGTGCTGTTCTCTTGTCTATTGACTATACGCTGACAATGTCGTGGGTCCCAGATGTTAGCAAACCACTAGGAGGAAGCATTTTCTTTTTCTATACGCTGACAATGGAGTATATAACAAAAAGTGAGGAACTTGCTTGCGTACGGCCATGGACATGGTGGGTCCCTACTGTCATCCTCTTGACGTACAGTCCTCTCCCGATTCCTCTTATTTGGTGACCATGTTGATAACGCGAGAGGGCGGCGCCGCGGCGAGCGCACCAAAGCATGCGGAGGACGACGGCGAGGCCTCGGACGTCGGTGTTAACGATTTAGGAGACGGTGGGGCGGCGATGCGTGCGCTGAGGCGCAGCCAGCCGTGGGAGGCGGAAGCAGGCGGCCCCCCTGGCGCTGGTTTGGTTTTGGCGGCCAGAGGAAGACGAGACTGAAGAAACACGACAGACTGTAAAAGCAGCAGGAGTACTTAACAACCTTAACTGAAACCAGCAGGGGCACTTAACAACCATAGCTGAAAGCAGTATGAGTACTTATATAGGTTCAACCGTAGAAAGCACGCCTCGAACAGTGCTACTTTGCCTACAGTTAACCAAGGGCGAGGCCACCAAGCCCGAGGACAAGGCCCAGGCGCCACCCCGTCCATCCACAACCTTCTGAAAGCGGCTTCATCTCACAATGTGGTCAATAAACAGGATATTCGCTTTAGAGCCATGGAAAAGCATGAGCATAACCTTCTGTCCTATTCTCCAAGATGGATGGGCCTTCATTATTTGAGACCTCCCATGAATAAGTATCTTTTCACCTCCAAGGGAAATGGAGTAGGTTGACATAAACATCATGTTGTGACCAAGCGCAAGTCTGACCCGACCATGGTCAGGCATGTGTATAGGAACAATAGAACTGGGCAGTTTCTGTTTCAAGAAGATCACAACTGTAAAACTGTGTATAAGCAAGAGTTTATGAACAACATATATAACAGAAAACAGCTCGTACCATAAGTTTCTTGAAACAGTTGGACCTTTTCAACGTGTGCACCAGTGGCACACATATCCCACGTGGCCTTCCACCATTGAAACACCCTACAAGGACCTCAAGACGATCAATAAAGTGTAGGAACTGGTGGATGTCGTCCCAGTCAACTTCAGTGCCATCAGTAACAGTCGAGTTCTTATAGAATAACAAACGAGTAGTGTGCTTAACTTTGAAATAACCTACACGTGCCACCAATTATAAGAAATATTAGTTAGAAGTAGCATCTTCATGAGAGAAGGGAATCACAAATCGTTGCTACTTCTAAAGTCAAATTGTGATTAGTTAAACAGAATAGGTGGATTAAGAAGTAATCGAGGCAACATGCAAGAACCAGATACAAAACTAACATGGATGAACTACTGGAATGACGTCAGGGTGGAAGATCACAGTGAAGATGAGACCAGGTTCTGCTATCTCCATCAACATTCGTGCGCCAACTTTCAGTCTGTAACACTTGAGAAAGTTTATCCAAGTTCGGCCATAAAAAAAGTAGCGATCTTCTTGGTTCATGAACCCAACTTGGAACTTATATCCATGGCTTGTCTTCAATGTGACCATTAAACTAGTGTATTCAGTTATGGCAAGGCCGACCATCTTGAGTACATGTGTTCTGGCAGAGCAAGGAATGCACTACAGGAAAAATAATATGAGAACACAATGTATTCGCTATCCAAATATAGAAATAATTTCCTATTTCACGTCAGTGTTGACCATGGTACTAGTACCTTTTATCCAAATATAGCAATCCAAATTTCCAAATTAGTTGACAGCATGTTCAAAAACCCCCACCCTCCTGGATAGAAAAGAGGATTCTATGAACATATTGTGCGTGTTTTAAAATCCTGTGTTAGGATGAGAAGGAACAAGTGTGGCGTCTTGCCGAGGGCGCAGAAACCTGTAGGGTCCTCACACTTCGGGCACTGCAAATGAAACACACTAGATTCAGTAGGAAGAAAAATGCATCAACGGCGGTGGCTGCCATCCTAGGATTACCTGCGACCAAGGGACTAGGATTTATCGGGGATGGATGAAGAATTCGTACCTGGTTCTCCATGAGAAAACCCTACGCAATCGCCGAGAGGAGGTTTTCTCTGAACAAGCAGACGAGGGAGAAGGGGATTCAGGCCCAGTGAAATATTGCTGCTTTGTTCGTCCAGCTTACTGCTACTGCTGGAAAGGTGGGGGGTTTCTGTGATTTGATGGCTCATTGGGCATTACTGCGGCGCTACGACCGGGGTGAGTCTACCGTGCAGTTGGGCACTCTAATTTGGTGCATGCACATGGACCCCGTTGCCGGATGCCCCACATATCAGCGAAAGGAAGTAGAAAGGCAGGAGTAACTAGTTACACATAAATATATTTTCGATAGAGAGATACTCCCTCTGTAAAGAAATATAAAAATCTTTTATATCCCCTACCGCAAGAGTAACTGGATGCCCCACATATTAGCGAAAGGAAGTAGAAAGGCAGGAGTAACTAGTATCACATAACTTTATACATAAGAAAATCAAGGGGAATATATATAAAATAATATGGGGGTTCAGATGAGAATATAATACTTAGATAGGCTGACGGTTCTGGACTTTGGGCCACAGGCCGGTGGGCCTGCATGTTTGGGGGCCCATGTGTTCTAACTCAGCGCATTTCATATTGCAAGCGATTGGTACGTCACTGGTTTTAGATGCTGTCGCAAGGCGAATACAGAAAATTAAATAAAGCACGGCAGCTGTTAGAATGAAATCGAACGACGGTTCCTAACCAGCAATCAGAGTTGCAATTCCTTCATGATATCCTACATGATAAATAATACTGTCGTACTACTTATACACACAGGACACTTGTTTCACCATGCCATATTATTACATCAAAAGCTCTCAAAGGATAGATCAGTTCGGCAATTGCGTGCTGCTACTGAAGAATTTCAAATTTGATTTGGACCAGCTCTCCTTGCCGAGAAAGTTCGATTTTGACATCATCCCCTATCGCAAGATTTGATAAGTTTGAACCTTGACCATGCTTTAGCATCAATCATCATGCGACCATCCTTTGTACTTACGGTATGTTGAGCAGGTTCATTCACACCAAGGCTGCGCATGGTAAGAGAAACTTGGCCACGATCGCCCGGATTATTGAACGACTCCCTCGTTGCTCTAGGAATTCTTTGTTTGCAAACAAGAAGACATACACAAATAGTTAGATCAACACAGTGAATCATGTGAAACAACATGGAAAGAAAAAAGAACGAAGCACTTGGGCTGCCAATGCTTACCAAGAAGGTGGAGATGTCGGTTTTTGTAAGGACTTTGGTATATGCAGTGTGAACTGTAGCCTAGTCTGTTGCCGGTGCAAGTGCTGGTTCCGTTGCCGCTGCACGGGCCAGAGCAGATGCAAGTGCAACTTCAAGTGTTGGTGCAGGTGCCGGAGCCGTTGCTGGTGCCCGTGCCGGTGCGACTGGTAGTATCACAGCTTCTGCCTGAGATGGTGCTCCTTGTGGAGCTGGTGCTAGTGTCGGAGCAGGTGCCGGTGTCGGTGCCCGATCCTCTAATAGATCAGCCTGATCCGCTGACGTGGTCGGTGCCCAATCCTCTGGTGGATTAGGCTGAGCTGCTGCCGCTGTCAGTGCTAGAGCCAGTGTCATCGGAGAAGGTGCTGGTGTTCGATCCGATGCTGAAGGTGGTACCAATGTGTGAGACAGCAGCGATCATATCTGGTCTGCTATGATTTCATACTTCAGCTTTCTAACTTCACTAGGCTCCGTGACCTTGATCCAGTATTTTTCTTCACTTCTTTTAAACCCGAGAAGGACTAATTGTGGCGTGTTTGTTAAACCAAACTGCAGTTCATCATAGGGCTTCAGATTGTACTCAGACAATAGACTGATCCAATTGTGTCCAGTAATATAAGTGATGGATAGTGCCTTCGTTACTGACACGACATAAGAAGTGAAACCTGCAAAAATAACCATCATAGAGCAAACCAAATGGTTTATTCTGTAATGAATGTCACATGGCAAAACCTGCATCATAAAATTGCAGCAAAAGTAAGAAAACATGACAGTAAATCAATAAGATTTAGACAGTAAATCGATAAGATTTACTTGATGTGACACGAGTGAATCCTTACTAGGAAATCACTATGTTCAAGTTCTAAATTGAAGGTTGATCATCGAATTACGGGTGGCATGCAGGGCCCCCGCTTACTCCCACAAGTAGGACAGTCCAAAGGTCGTGACAAATCGTATGGACCGAACATCCATGGGACTGGAAATCCTGGTGGGTGCGATAAACCCTGCAATGCATACAGATATTGGAGTGTAACCATAATTGATAAACCGTCCTCACAAAAAAGATGATCTGGATACTTCAAAATATACAGACTGAGTTGAGTGGATAAACATTAACATAGATTATTCTCAGGACTCACCACACAACAAAAGTGGCAGTACTAAACAATACAGGATTCACACACACAAATCAAGTACTGAACAATAGTACTTACTACAGATAAGCAAAGTTGCACTAATTAAACTCTGCAGACTATTTCTTGCCACCGACCTACGGGATGTACCCCACATAACTGACTAGGCCATGTACTTTGTGAGAGATGTCTACCGGCACCATCGACATCTCATCAACCTTGGAGAACCTAACAGAGTGGTCTTTCCACTCATAAACATGACGATGAAGACAGTCCGCATCAGATTTGTCGAGAAGCTTTACAGGAACCACACCCTTCGTAATCGAAGGCACAGCTAGGAAATTGTTGTGGTGAAGTACACCCTCGAGAACACGCCTGACAACAATGCTACCGGAAAACACATGTTCACGACACGTGGCGACAAGGACACAGCAGCTGGATAGTTTAGTAGTAGAACTCATCCTCAGGTCTTCCAGTTCACACGACATGACTTTGAGAACTTCATCTCCACCGCGGACCTGGTTCTAATTAAAACAGAAACCAAATATTTTATTACTACCTCTGTTCAGAAATATAAGATGATTTTCGATATTTTACTCCATATAAGACTACATATACGCACAGAAATGAGTGATCAAAGACACTAGAACATGTCTTCAAAGGCACGAGAGTAGAGGGATTACTTGCAATACCATAACACAAGTTACTGAGGCTACTATACTCTCTTCAAAGGCATGAGAGCTAAAATCTTGCATTTCCTACAGCTATCATTGATGTTCATAAAGTAGTTGAAAGTGATCTATAAGAAATCAGTGTTATGTGCAATAATCATATGTATGTCAACCTCTCGCATGTTTTGGTCAAAAAAGCAATTTAGAACCGTCATTTGCCACACAAAAATCACATGCAAGATCACCCAGAAAGTTGTACTACTAGTACTAGTACTGCATGTTAGATGAAAAAACACGATCAAGATCGCCAAAAAGATCGTCAAGAAGAGATATTACCTGGACTTGCTTAACGAGGGATCCCGAAGAGGGGGGCTTGGACAGGGCGATGGCCTTGAGCTTGTTTGCGGTAGTCTCGGCGGGGTGCTTGCGCTTCTTCGTACCCTGAGCCTCGACGGTTTTGGCCAGAGCCATAGACATCACTTCGGCCGGTGCTCCAGGGTCCATCAAGAAACTGTCAAATAGAAATAAAAGAAAAGAAACCATAATCACAAACCCAAAAGAAGAACAGAGAGGGAGTTATAGGATCGGTCTCGGGGTTGCAAGACCGGGCCTTGGCCAGAAGCAACACCATTGATGCGCTCACCTTTCCTTCTTTGGGAGAGAAGAACAATGGTAGAAGCGCGTCAGGGTTTTCTTGAAGAAATGAGGAACAAGATGAGGGAGAAGCGAGTTGGGGTTTTCTTCAAGAGAGGAAGATGAGGGAGAAGAGTGAAATGATGGTTGCTTCGTTCGTCCAACTTACTGCTGGAAAGGTGGGGGTTTTGTGATTTGATGGCTCATTGGGCATTACTGCGGCGCTTCGACCGGTGTAGTCTACCTTGCAGTTGTGCACTGTAGTACGGAGTAATTTAGTGCATGGCAAGTGGACCCCGATGCTGGTTGTCCCACACGTCGGCAAAAGTGAGTAGCAAGGTTCTTGACGACCGTCGAGGAGGATCCGCACGGTAGAGCGTGTCCACTATTTCTGAAGAAAAAAATGATTACAGCAAGCGTTTCCACTCTTACGACGGAGGAGGGCAAAACACGGCAGCCACTTGAACTTACACAGTACTCCTACTACTAGCCATGTGCAGTGGTTCATACGTCAGTACTATATAATCTTGTTGCTAGTGTAGTAAGATATGACGATAACAAATGATGTTGTGCGCATGTCAACTATATGAACAGTAATGTAACATACCCCTTTTTTGACTGTCCGGTCGAGAATGAACGGTGAGATCAATGTTAACAGAACTAGGTCTGCAGCGCACGAAGAGTACGGTGCTACAGTACTCCACAGAACATGAACCATATGAAGCACGAATCAGTGTTAGGCAGGGTGTATGAAGGGTGCATGGGAGCAAAAGTTCCCTTCTCGACCCACTTTTGGGTGTTTGGCAAAGTGCATGAAGGGTGCATGAGTCCACAGTAGTAGGTTAACACAAATACACTAGGAGCATGCATGAAGAGGGGTGCTGAGATGAGCATGCACGAAGAGGGAACAACTATATTGAGATGAGAATGCAACCAAACACACCCACATGCTTTGTGCTACAGTGACTGATCCGCACCGTCTGAGTTTGATCCAACGGTCATGTTGTGACGAGACATGGACATGCCCATGCAGAGGACACCTAAACACCATCGAAGTCCCTCGGCTTCTCGAGGCGCACGACATTGGTGATGCAGGGTGCCACCACCCACAGAGCCCGCTCCCGGTCGACGGGAGCCAGCTCGTCAAAGACGGCGTCCAATGGCACGAATGGATTCCGGTGACGAAGCCCTGAGAGGATTCGCCCGGCAACGGCGACGGCCGCCCGCAACCCCTCCTTGTCCAGCTCTGCCCCCACCATCGTGCGGAGACGGCTCAGCTCCTCGGAGATATAGATGAAGAAGGAGACCAGGTCAGGAAGCCGCAGCTCATTGAAGTCGACGGGGTGGGTGAATGGGTTTAGCCCGACGGTCGGCAAGGTCGCACTGGCACGATGGTAGGCATCGCGCAGCTGCAACACGTGCGTGGCAACATGGTCCACCAAGTGGTTGAGGCGATCTTGGACCTCGTCACGATCAGCCCGCTCGCGCTCCAACCGGCTCGCCTAACCGCCTATCGTATCTCCCGCTTTCTGCAGCAACGCCACCGATGCCTCGAGCATCTTTGTGGTGGACGCCTGCCGCTTTTGAAGCTCTGTGAACTCCCGCACATAAAGGAGGAGCATGGAACTCCTCTCCTCCTTGAGCTCACGGAGCTCCACATCCTTGGCCCTAAGCTTCGCATCCTTGGCATGGAGCTCCTGTGTCAGGCGCCTCACCTCAGAGTCCGTCATCTGGTGCGCCGCCATGGAACCAGGTAGAAGCAATGGGGAGAGGAAGCAAAGGGGGTGAAACAGCTGAAAAGCAATGCAATCTACGGGAAGGCGGAGGGAGCCAGCCGAGGAGCGGGGTGAATCTTTTGGTTTTCACCATGGGAAAACACCAGTCGATGACTTTTCACTTCAGGGAGCAGTGGGTTTTACACGCGGAGTCATCATGACTAATTGCTGCCGCGCCTGCTCCCGTCAATCAAAAAAATAAAAATCCTGCCGAACCCAAAGACCAGTGCAACGTAGCGGTGGATATTTGAATTTACCTACCGGCAATGAGAGAAATAAGGGGTGAAAAAACAAATGTGGCGGCGGCCTAGCTACTCGGTCGCACTAGCCCAACTAGCTAGCCACCGTGCTTCACTAATGTACTCGGCGGGAAAGGTGGGCTTTTGTGATTTGATGACTCATTTACTTGCTTCGGCGCTACGACCGAGGAGGACCCAGAAAACGCGCGGTAGGGCGTCCCACATCTCGGCAAGGAAGAAAATATGCGTACACCACCCGGGAGGACCCAGAAACCACGCGGTAGGGTGTGCCACGTCTCGGCACGGAGGGAAAATGTGCGTGTAAAAATAAACTGTATCAAACTACCTATGGTTCCACCTCGGGACCCAGCCAGTCGTTCGAAAACACCCCACTAGCCACATAGCTTCATCATGCTAATGTGGCACGGAGGATAGGTGTGGTTAGCTCCGTCTCGACCAGCCACAACATCTCTTGTTCTAAGCGATTCATCTATTTTCCTAGCATTTTTTTAGTTATAATAACACCATGGCAAGCTCGCGCCGCTCTTCGTGTGTGCTCGTGCGTCTAAAGGTTGTACCTGTTGAGAGAGATGGCAGATATGGGACCCACCAGTAAGTCAGTCAACGTTAATGCACCTGTTGATGAGCCACTCCCTCTACTCTACTCAATGTAATACTGTATAAAATCAAGTTATGTGACAAAGCCAACAACCGTTGCGGTTTCAGGCTATCGACGTACGCTTTGTACTCCAGGTTGCTGGTTCGAAACTCGTCCTTCAGATTTGTTAGTTTTAGGTCCAAATTTGATCAATGACAAGTGGGCCTCCCGTGTGTTGTTCCGATATTTCAGTGTAGGATGTTTTTTTTGCACAAACACATTGCGCGGTTAGACAAGCTACGTCACCAGTTACACGTATTTTGCAAGTTTAGGAACAAAAATGACAGCGGCATAGAATATCACATGCTCCCCGCATCTTAGATGCTATGGTGATACAATATTTTACGTCGTTGGATCTGAGATCCAATGGCTTGGGAGTAGTCTTTGTAATTATGCGCAATTTCCAAACTCTCCAAGGGTTTTTTTGCAAAAAAACCATTCAGGCCTCGTGTGAGCCACTGGATCTTGGATCCAACGGCTCCCAGTAGCTCATATTAGGTGCTCCCCGCAGCTTAATTAGCCGCTACGGTGATATGAGCATCTAGGTCGTTGGATCTGAGATCCAATGCCATGTCCGTAGTATTTATACTTTCTGCGCAATTCCCAAACTCTTTGAGGCCTATATTGCAAAAACATTCAAATCTCCTACTGCAAGCCGTTAGATCTCTCGGGAACTTGTATCACCATAGAATCTACGGTGTGGTAGCACCTCATATTCCCCCGTGCGAGAAAACATCAGGTGCTCTCGCAGCTTGGATGCTACGGTGATACGAGCTTCGAGGTCGTTCGATCTGAGATCCAATGGCATCTGAGTAGTCTTTGTGCTTGTGGGCTACGCCCAAACTCTTTGGGGGCTTTTCTAGAAAAACATTTGAACCACCAAGGAGTCGTTGGATCTCAGATCCAACGGCTCTGAGGAGCTTGTATCACCACAACATCTAAGGTGTGGTAGCACGTGATATTCTTAAACACAAGAGAATATGAGGTCTTCCCTCATCTTAGATGCTACGATGATACGAGCTTCGAGGCCATTGGATATGGGTTCCAAGGGCATCTGAGTAGTTTTGGTACTAATTGTGTGCAATTCCCAAACTCATTAAGGTTTCTTGTAAAAATATTAAGACATCTATGAGCCGCTATATCTCAGATCTACACGCTCTAAGGAACTCTTATCACCATATAGCACCTAAGGTGTGGGGGCACATGATATTCTCTCGGGGGGGGGGGGAGGGGGGGGGTGCACAACCCATCGGTGTTTGGGAGGGTGGGGACAAATATAATGTTCAAAAAATATAATCCAAACAATCCTAAACAGAGCTTCACAATTTTATCTAAGGTCGAGGGGTTACCCCCCGAGAATTTACATAGCTCCGCCTATGCAAGAGGTGTAGTGGGAGCGTCTAGGTGTGAGAGAGACGACGTGAGAAAGCGAGGTTAATCGAGTCATTTATAGAGGGAGAGTGTCGGATTCAGGGCTCCGCAGACCCAAGAAAGGTTCAAACTCTGGGGCGTGTGCGAAGGACTCAACCTATCCTGCCAACCAGATCGTCGCCCTACGGCCTAGCTCAATGCACATGAACAAGGAAGAAGATGAACACGGCAGTTTACCCAGGTTCGGGCCACCTTGAAGTGTAAGACCCTACTCATGCTTTGTGGTGGATTGGCCTCACGAGGGGCTGAGGATGAACTAGTACAAAGGATGAACAACCTCGCGAGGTCTATGGGTGAGGGTGGAATGGATCCGATCGCCCCCATCTACGGTGGTGGCTAGCCAATACTTATAGTGGCCTCGGTCCTCTTCCCCCAAATCGTAGGCGGGAAGGGACCCCATAGTGGCCAATTTGAAAGGGGACAAGTAGTACATCTTATCCTGACGAAAGGTGGTCTTCGCCTGCAAAGTCTCTGGTTGTGACGCAGTAGTGGGCTCGACGATGACATCCATCCTACCGTCCTGGCAGTCTTGGTCTTGTAGCACTAGAATAGAAACCTTTGCCGGGCTCCTTGGGAACCCACGCCTGCGCTTGCCTCCTTAGCACCAAAGAGGAAACTGCCTCCTCTGCGCCTGCTGGCGCCCGCCTGGCCTTGGTCGTCATGGCTTGCGTCATCGCAACCTCCTGAGGTTGGGTACCTGCATAGAAATCTCCGCTCCTCAGGAGGCAGCCTGGGGAGGCCGCTCCCTTGGGAGGTCTTGGTGTCGTCCGCCTCACGAGGCTTGGCCCCTCGCGAGGGTCTTGTCTTGGTGGCCTTGGAGGTGGGCCGTACCAGGCCGTCGACGGAGCCACGCCGTGGGCCATAGGCAGGCAAGTCTGGGTACCCTGGTTTCCAGAACGCCGACAGTAGCCCCCGGGCCCAAGCCACGGTCGGACTTGGCTTCGAGGCGAAGCCAAAGGGCAAGGGCGAAGCGCCGCGGGCCCCAATCACCTGCGGGCCAGGCTGACGCGTGGCGCTTGATGGGACGTGGGCGTCTCCGCTTCCCACGACGCCTCAGCAACTGCCTAGGCTAACGAAAGGCTGGCGCCTGCTACCGAGCCATCATTGCTCTCCCTTCACCTTGCTCCAGATCCCCTTTCTCCCAGCCGAGAACATCTTCAGATCTGGCCGCGCTCCTCCCCCTTCCTTCAAGATCTCACGAATGGCGTTCGGGAAGATGAAGCCAGCCGCTCAGGCTTCAAGCCCTTCCCCCTCTCCTGCGCTAGCCCTCGGCACATCCTCCATCACCGAGGAGAGGCACCTCGCCGCTGCGCTCCCGTTGACGGTGAGTGATCACAACGAGTGGAAAGAGACCACACTCCTGGCCGGCTCCACCAGGCAAAGGACCTTGGCGGAGACATTCTACCCCTTCTTCCTCCACAGCGTCTTTGCGGGGCTCGTCCCGCCTTTCTTCGAGTTCTTCGCTGCCGTACTCAACCACTACCAGGTTCAGGCCTTGCATCTTCAACCCAACTCCATCCTTCTCCTATCCATCTTTGCCTTCTACTGTGAGGCATTCATGGGCGTGAGGCCCTCCGTTCCGCTCCTCCGGCACTTCTTCTACCTGCGACTGCATGATCCGGCCCAGCGCTCCGGCTGCGTGTCCTTTGTCGTGGTCCACAAGAACAACCTGCTCATGAGGGCCGGAAAGAAGGTGGACAACTTTCGGCCGGTGGGTCTTCATGGACGCCAAGGGCCTCAACGCGTGGCTGGAACTGCCGACCCACCTGCCGGAGAAGCTCGATAGGTGGGGTCATGAGAAGTTCTCCGACCCCTGGGTGGCACCTGTCCTGAGGAGGATGACCGCAGATTTGGACGCCAGGGCGCTGACGGGGGGCATGCTCGTGAAGGAGTTCCTGGTGCGGCGCCTGGCCCCGCTCCAGTCGCACATGCGCCCCATGTGGGAGTACCAGGGCGCTACGGATGGCATCAAGCTACGCTCGGAGGGCTTGATGGGCGAGGAGCTGGACAAGGCCATGAACACCCTGCTCGAGGGTGAGCCGGGCAACTTTCGAAGGCCTACGCCCCACTGTACCGCCGCACCGACAGGAAGGCGCTGGTCGCCGCCATGCCTGTCTTCAATGAGCTAGGGCTCGTGCCGCCCGAGCTCCCCAACGCCCCGGTGCCGGTGTCCTCCAGCGACAACATCGGCAAAGAAGGCAAGGAGGACTCGGAGGCGACCGAGGATGACGTAGCGGAGATCTCTCCCCTGTCACGAGGCGAACTCCTCCGAGGCTTCTCTGACGATGACGCCGGCGAGCCCCCGGCCGTGAAACCCCCGGGCTCCACTGGGGTCCTCACGAGGTTGGGGGCCACCCCTCGGGCCCTCGGCAGGCCGGACCAGGCGACGCCGAAGAAGAGCGGGGCAGACGTGGCCCTGCATGCTGCGGCTCCTCAGGGTGATTGGTCCGCCTTGAAAGGCAGCGCCGCCCCGAGGCTAGTCGAAGAGTGCCTCGCCAACTTCCCCGGCCTGACCAAGGCCATGCCAAGGAAGAGCGAGGGTGCCCCCGCCCTGGCTAAGAGGGAGAAGAGGAGGGCGTACATCTCTCCCAATGAGTAAGCATCTTACCTTGTTTCTGTTCAGCATATACTCTTACCTTGCTCATAGTGCTCTCGCCCCAATGACCAGGGTGGGCGTCGTGGTGAAGAAGAGGAAGGAGGAAGCTCGGGCTCCGGAGACGCCGTCTCCTGCCGGTGGGGCAGCGACTCCGGCGCGGGCGGGGGAGGATGTTCCTCGCCCCCTTGCGACGGAGCGGGCCTCTCAGGACGTGGTGGTGCCGCCCCTGGAGGAGCCGGTCCCCGTGGGCCAGCAGGCAGCGGAGCTATCCGCGCCTGTTGTGCCCGGGCGTGGTTCGGAGCCCGCAGCCACCAAAGCCAACCTCGCCAGCTCCTCTGGAGCTGCGGATCAACTCACTGTGCTCGTGCCGCCTTCTTCTCCAACCCTTGTGCTTGTGAACTACGGTCCCTTGGTCAGGCCCAGGGCCCTAGACGAGGCCTACGTTGCGCTTGGTTGTCTTCGGGCGGACCTTCAAGATGCCAAGAGGTGCTTCATGAGGGAGCGCCTGGGGCTCCTCTCAGGGTGGGCCCAGGCCAACTCCTTCATTGAGAAGGCCTGGAGCCGGGCTGAAGCCGCCAACGCCGAGAGCAGGAAGGAGGCTGCCGACGCCACAGCATCTCGCGACACGGCACAGGTTGAGGTTGCGTCTGCCACGAAGCACTGCAGGGAGGCGGAGTAGAGCTTGAAGGCCCTTCAGGAGGAGCAAGCCATGGCTACATCGCGGCTTCGCCAATAGGAGGAGGGCCTCAAGGCCCGTGAGGTGAAGCTCGCCGATCGAGACGCCCAGCTGGCCCAGGTGTCTGCTGACCAGTTGACGGAGCGTGACCGTCTGGCCAAGCTGAAGGCGGAGGCGGACGAAGCCCAGGCGTCCCATGCCCGGCATGTCTTCGAGACGACAGCCCAGCTGGAGACCAGGGAGAAGGCCCATGTTGCCGCCGAGCAGAGGGCGGCCACGGACCCTGAGACCTTCCTGGCCCTCGAGCTCGGGTTCCGCAAGGCACTGCGCTCCATCCACGTGGGAGGGTACAAAGAGCCACTGGCGATTCCTGAAGACGGTCTTGCAGGGCTCCTCCCCAAGCTTGCCGAGGCACTCAAGGGTGCCGCCGCTGCGGTGGACTCCTACCTGGAGGTGGAGTGCCGCTCGCTCTTCACCGTGGCCACAACGCGCGTCTTCAGCCACCTCTACCTCTAGGACCCGGGCTTCGACCTCAATGCCCTGATCGACCCGGTGGCACTCGAGTCGCGCGATGCTGCAGAGGCCGTGAGGGGCCAGGTGGACGCGCTGCTGGGGAAGTTCCTCTGCGTTCCCATCTCTGAGGCTCTAGCAGCAGAAGTAGAAAGCGGTGAGAATGGTGGCAGCATTGTCGACGAGGGGCTTCCAACGAGCGGGGCAGGTGGCGGTAGTGGCGTTCCTTCTTAGTTTTACCCTGCAACATTTACCGTGCCTCGTGGAGGCGTAAGGTTTCTGTTTAAGCTTGTGGAACAATCTGTGCTTGTAATAATCATTAGGACCCCGTGGTTTCCTTATTGCGTCAAGTTTCCTTCGTGCTTGCTTTTGTGCTCTGCGTCGGTAGGGCCCAGCCCCGCGCATACCTCGATCGCCATTGGGGCGTCCGGATCACCAGGACGACACCAAGGGGTGAGGGGCTTCGTGACTACTGAGGCCCCTGAGTCGCGATGCTCAGGAGGTCCCCCTTGACGTGCGAGCAGCCCTCATGATGGAAACATGGATGCCGGGGTGTAGGACTTCGCGCTCTGCGTCGGCAGGGCCCAACCCCGTGCATACCTCGACCGCCGTTGGGGCGTCCGGATCACCAGGACGCCACCAAGGGGCGAGGGGCTACGTGGCCAGTGAGGCCCCTAAGTCGCGATGCTCAGGAGGTCCCCCTTGACGTGCGAGCAGCCCTCATACCTTTGACCACCAATTTTCGCCCGGGGGGAACGCGAGAAGACCAGGTACCCGGACCTGGTAGGGTAGTGTGTGCCAGGAGGGGCCTGAGCACAGCCCTCGTGTCTAGCCCCCTCGCGTGATCCTCCCGAGGGGGAAGCTGTGGGGTGTTGCCGGTCGTAGAGCTGAGAGGCTATCCTAAGGTTGGTGCGGCCGTGAGGGCGCCCTCAGTTGTTTATTCACCAGCGCGGAGCATGGTGCTTCCACTTTTTCATGGGCATACTCGCTCCTCGACCGTGTCGTCCGCCAGCGCGGAGCAAGGGGCTTCCACTGGTGCATGGGCATAGCCGCTCCTCGACCGTGTCGTTCGCCAGCGCAGAGCATGGGGCTTCCACTGGTACGTGGGTGGGAGTTCCTGCTGGGGGAGACTCCGGGGCATGTACAGCCCCGTTCGTATGCGTGGCTAGCACGGCAGAACTGGAGGAGGTGTATCTGGGCACTCGTGAGCTAGCGCGGGACTCACGAGGCCCTACCTCAAGGCGGGTTGCGCCTGATTTTTGCGGCGTGGGGCGCGCGTAAGAAACCTGCGGGGCGATGGGGGGGTCCTATGCCGAATGCCCCTCCAGAAGTTATCGCATGAGAAGGCCGGACACCAATGACCCCAGGAGGTGACGTGAATGGGGCCAGGCTGGCAGACAGAGCTTAGCCATTGGTTTTATCGATGCTGCAGGGACGGACCCGAGCACAGACGCCGTGCCAAGTCTTCTCATGCAACGATCCCACGGAAAAACAGCCAGCGCACGGCTCCCGTTGCGGCGAAGCGCCGAACTGCGGTTGTATGAATCGGGCTGTGTGCCCGCACTTTCCTACATGAGATTAGCTCATGCGAGAACAAGGCACCAAGGACCATGGGAGGTGACGCGCACGGGAGCTGGCCCGCGGGACAGAGCTCGACCGCTTGGGTTTGTCGACGCTGCAGGGACGAACCCGAGCACAGATGCCATGCCAGTCCTTAATCATGAGGCGGTCGCGGGCGGGCTCGCGAGGGCGCAGCGACATCATAGTGACGAAGCACCGGACATGCAGTTGAGATACTTAGGAAACTCATGAAAGCAAAGCCAGTTTCGATACATGCGCAAAACGATACAGCTGCGGGGTCGGGCCCTAGCAGCCTGAGGATAATGCAGCCCGAGGGGCGCCCTCAGCTGAACAAACCAAAAAGTCACCTGGCACCATTGTTGTAGAAGTGTTGAAGTAGCTGACGATGCGTACTGTAGAGATCGCTCCTCACGAGCCGACCGGCTCCTGAGTCCCGGGAGACTCCGGAGGTCCGGGGGGCTTGCGACGGTCCGTCACCTCCTCGGTCAGGACTGCCAGGCGCCTGGCCTCGTAAGCCACCAAAGCTCCCTGCGTGAGGCGCTGGTATGAGGCGGCCACATTCAGTAGGCCGAACGTCATGCAGACGTAGCTGCAGGGGTAGCCCCCGCTCCGGCCAACGCGGGACGGCCAGAAGAGGTCCTGTGAAGCAACCTTGTTGAGGCCTGGGATGTTGACGCAGACGCGCAGCTCGCCACCCATGCCATGGGCGGCAGCTGCACTGGGTGGTGCGGGGCGACGCTCGCCATGCATGGCTCGTGCCTCCTGAAGCTCCTCGATTGCCTTGGTGATGAACTCCTGAGTGCCCGACGCCTCGCGCCTTGCGCCTTGTTCACGGAGGCGCGCGTCGAAGCATGCCTCCACGTGGTGCCCGAACACCTCCCTCGTCACGCTGGTCAGGTCAGAGGCCCTCCAGAGGAGAGCCCCCGAGCCCATCCTGAGAGGGGCACCGGTCGCGTCTCCCTATGTGAGAGGGAAAGACGCCCCAGCAGAGGGCGCGGGGCCTGAGGCACGACCGTCGGGCGCCCCAGCCTCCTGATGGCCCTTTGGGAGGAGCTGCTTCTTCTTCTTGGGGACGGCCTCAGGAGGCAGGATGGCACCCTCGTCCTCAGAGTTCTCGACCGCCGCAGCCTAGTAGGCGCGCTCGAGGGACCACACCGCATCCTTTTCGTCGCAGGTGACCGTGAGGATGACGCCACTTCCTGGCATCTTGAGGACATTGTAGCCCTGGTGAGTTGCTGCCATGAACTTGGCGAGGGCCGGATACCCAAGGATGGCATTGTACGGGTGGTGGATGTGGGCGACGTCAATGTCGACGAGCTCGGTGTGGTAGTTGTCGCGCTTGCTGAAGGTGACAGGGAGGCGGATCTGCCCTATGGGGACGGTGGAGCCATCGGTGACCCCTGAGAAAGGCTTGGTGGGCAGAAGCTGGTCATATGGTACTTGGAGCGTCTCAAACGTCTCGACAGAGAGAACGTTGAGCCCCGCGCCACCGTCGATGAGGGTCTTGGTGACAAGGACTTTGCTGATGGTTGGCGTGCAGAGCATTGGGAGTGCGCCGGCGGCGGCTGAGCACTTGAGCTGGTCCATGGAGTCAAAGGTGATGGCGTGCTTGGACCACCTGAGGGGGCATGATGCCTCGAGCTTGGGGAGGGCCACGTTCACCTCAGGAGCGAACTGCTTGAAGATGCGATGAGAAGCGAGGGCCTGAGCGCCACCCAGGATGCATGCGATCGTGCGAGGCTCTTGGAAGCTCCCAGCCCCATCATCTTGGCAGTTGTCGTCATTTCTCCTTGGCGGCAGCGGAGGGAGGCCAGCATTGCCCTGGGGGCGATCCTCGCGAGGCTGGTCTCTCCAGGGGCCATCACGAGGTTGGTCACGCTAGTCTTGGCGGGGGTCGCGGTTGTCCCAGCGGCCTCCACCGCGGTCGTAGCCGCGGTCGTTGTGCTCTGGGCAGCGGCCAAAGCGCCCGTCGTGTATTGCCCTGAGCTCCTAGCAGTCGTTGGTGTTGTGGCTGTGGATGTTGTGGAAGACGCAGAACGGGCGGTTGCCCCTGGAAGGCTCATCATGGTCATGGCCACGCTTCATCTCGGGCTCCACGGCCAGCACGGCGGGGCCCTTGTGCTTCACTTCCTTAGCCTTGGCCTTCTTGTCTTCAGGATCGTCCTCCGGAAGCTCCAGGAGAGAGAGGCGACCTTCCTCGGCCCTCGCGCATCTGGTTGCCATGTTGAACATCTCCAGAGCCGAACACAAGTCCTCGTGGATGGCGAGCTCCTCCTTCATTTTGACGCCCCGGACGCCATCAGAGAACGCCGTGATGATGGCCTCGTCCGACACCTTCGGGATCTTGAGGCGAACATTCGTGAAGCGCTGTATGTACTTGTGCAAGGTCTCGCCCGCCTGCTACTTTATGCGCCGCAGGTCACCTGCTGCAGGAGCGCGATCGCGAGTGCCCTGGAAGTTGGTGATGAAGCGCTCGCGCAGCTCGTCCCAGGAGAGATCGACCCCACCGAAAGGTTCAGGAGCCAAGAGCGTGCGCCATCCTTGAGGGCCATGGGGAACCAGTTCACCATGACCTTGTCTTTGCCGTTCGCCACCTCGATGCTCAGCTCGTAGAGCTGGAGGAACTCAGCGGGGTCAGGAGTGTCGTCGTAGTGTGGAGGCAGATCCGGCTTGAACTTGCCAGGCCAGACGACGCGGCGCAACTCTGGGGTGAAAGCACGGTAGCCTACCACACTCATTGGTACCGGTCGCATGGGGGGACCTTGATCTTGTCGCCCTTGTGCCACCGCCTCCGGCGGCACGCGGTCTTGACGCGGCGGCGCTGGAAGCGCACGCGCTTCTCCTTGGGGCGGTTGCACCACCTGATAGCTTTCTTCATCGCGTGCCGGCACCCTGCGCGGCGGGTCGCATTGGGGTGCCTCTCGCCTGGGCTCGGGGTCCGCACCGTGCAGAGGAGGAGGAGGAGGTGCATCATAAGCCACATCGCCCACCAGGGACGGCGGGGGACGGGGCGAACGGGACGGTGCAGGGGCTTCACCGGCGGCGTTGACGAGCTCAGCGATGCGGCCGAGCCAGTCGTCGTAGAGGTCGTTGGCCGAGCGGTAGCGCAGAAGCTCTCGCACCATGAGCAGTGCAGCCTGCGCATTCACCAGCCCACGATGAACATGAGAAGACGACGCCGTGGCTGGAGTGGGTGATGGAGTTGCGGTGCGGCCATCGCGCCGCACGGACAGTGGCAGCGACGAGTCCTGCTGTTCGCGAGCAGCAGGGTCAGTGGCGGCGTTAGCCGCTGGGGAGGCAGAGCGGCGAGGAGCGCCGTTGCCCACGGGCGCCGTCTGGGTAATGCGAGTGGCCCGACGCTCGACACGGACAAGGCGAGTGTCAGCCATAGGAATGACATAACGGTGACGGAGCGAACGGTGGAAGAGAGGCTTCGACACGCCCCTACCTGGCGCGCCAAATGTCGGATTCAGGGCTCCGCAGACCCAAGAAAGGTTCGAACTCTGGGGCGTGTGCGAAGGACTCAACCTATCCAGCCAACCAGCTCGCCGCCCTACGGCCTAGCTCGATGCACACGAACAAGGAAGAAGATGAACACGGCAGTTTACCCAGGTTCGGGCCACCTTGTGGTGTAAGACCCTACTCCTGCTTTGTGGTGGATTGGCCTCACGAGGGGCTGTGGATGAACTAGTACAGAGGATGAACAACCTCGCGAGGTCTATGGGTGAGAGTGGAATGGATCCGATCGCCTCTGTCTACGGTGGTGGCTAGCCTATACTTATAGTGGCCTCGGTCCTCTTCCCCCAACTCGTAGGCGGGAAGGGATCCCACAGTGGCCAATTTGAAAGGGGACAAGTAGTATATCTTATCCTGACGAAAGGTGGTCTTCGCCTGCAAAGCCTCTGGTTGTGACACAACAGTGGGCTCGATGATGACATCCGTCCTGCCGTCCTGGCGGTCTTGGTCTTGTAGCACTGGAATAGAAACCTTTGCCGGGCTCCTTGGGAACCCACGCCTGTGCTTGCCTCCTTAGCACCAAAGAGGAAAACTGCCTCCTCTGCGCCTCCTGGCGCCCACCTGGCCTTGGTCATCATGGCTTGTGTCATCGCAACCTCCTAAGGCTGGGTACCTGCATAGAAATCTCCGCTCCTCAGGAGGCAGCCTGGGGAGGCCGCTCCCTCGAGAGGTCTTGGTGTCATCCGCCTCGCGAGGGTCTTGTCTTGGTGGCCTTGGAGGTGGGCTGTACCAGGCTATCGACGAAGCCACGCCGTGGGCCGCAGGCAGGCAAGTCTGGGTACCCTGGTTCCTAGAACACCGACAGACAGATCGAGTGAGTGTGGCATAGCGTACACTCGAATGTTAAAGACGATACACCGAGATATCGTCCGGCGAAGCTGCAGTGAGGGCTGGAGGGAGATAGTTACCGAGAGTGACCTAGATAGACTTTGTGTGTGCGTGCACGGTGAAGGTGTTTTACAAAGGTAACGTACGTGTCTTGAGAAAGAGAGGGAGGGTTTGTCATGGAGGGCACGACAAGGTTGTGTGTGAGAAATACATTTGTTGAGAGTGTGTGGGCGGGTGTGACATAACTGGAGATCAAAACATGAAGAGAAATAATGAGCGGGCGTGTGTCAAATACCAATAGCTCTATTAACAAAGAAATGAAGATCGATCGATACATGAAGTATGTGTGGTGGTTGGGGGGGGGGTGTCGATGGAGAGACCTAAACATAACATTTGCATGTACATAGTACTAGACTTAATATTCATGTTTCAATTTGTTGTGCATTTTAAATATTGAATTGAGGACCATGCATGGCTTACATTTTAGTTTTGAATTCGTGTCATACATGCATGGGCATACATCCATGTTGAGATCACTATATCACAAACTCACTCTAATTCAAGAACTCGTCATCAATCAATTACTATGCCTTTTGGAATGACCAGTTATTTGCAAGGAAAATACGGGCATTGTAATACATATAGATTCATTCGGCAATTAAAAAAAAAGATTCCTTTCGCATTCTCGAATGGTAGCACCCGACGGCGTACCAGCCAGACCCGGGTTCGTGTCCTGGTGGTGGCGTGCGTGGTACTCACATTAGCCAACCCCAACCAAAAGAACCATGATATTAAACTTCTTGCCTCCACTCAAGCCTCCGTGTTTCTAGTCGAAATATCTGGCGGCCAGAATTCCAGCCCTAGGAAATTCCCCTCATGTCCCCGGTCCATAATGACAACCGATGAATAATGGTGGGATGCTTTAGTAACTAGCCCACGTTACCTACCGTGCCGAGCATGGTTCAATTCCCTTGGTCGCCGCTACCCAAGGTCACCCGTCAACTCCATTGCCTAGTACTAATAGTACTACACCAGGATGAGCACAGAATGGAGCTCCGTTTGTTGATTTTGTTTGTGTGTTGTTCGTGCCTACTAGAGTCACTATATCAGGCAATGCACTGGTACGGAGGGATTATCTTTTTACTCTGCATATATAACTTGTCTGAACTCTAACTAAGCAAAATGTTTGGCCAAATCCTTTCTTAAGAAATATTAACGTCTACAACAGTAAAGATGTATGGCTTGAAAATTTATTTCATGATGCAGGTTATGATATTGTTTCGAATCCTGGATTTTAAATTCCAAAAAATCCAAAATTGACCTGAAATTCATGAAACTAAGCATGGTCACGTGATATGGCACAAATAGTCTGTCGTATTTTTTTTGTTCAAGAGACAAGCTGCTTATGAAAAGTTGCACAAATGAAGAGCCAAGGTATTTTGGAACAAAGACATGTCACGTTAATGCGAACGGTTTCACTATTCAAACCGTGGGCGTTAGACCTACGTGCCGCCACAAGTCCCGCTTCTCATCGGCAGGTGCCATCCGAGCAAGCGTGTGAGTCGACGGGAGGCGTGCGAGCAGACCGCTGCGCCGGCTGACCGGGAGGCGTGCGAGCAGGCCACTGCGCAAGCTCACCGGGAGGCGAGCCCTTTGACCAGGCTCCACCACACACCTTCCTCCCAACTGCCCCCACTTTTAATGGCGCCGGCGCCGCAGTTTAAATCATCCCCGCACTCCCCGGTCTCGCTACAATCTTCTCTCTTCCTCTCGGATTCTCCTGTCGTCTACCTCCAACCAGCCTGACCTCACCGTACGCCATGCCGCATCACGATGGTCTGCCCTTAGTCTTCCAGTTTCCTGAGGAAGACACCCAGCCAGAGTCTCAAGAACATAAGGCGCTTTGGGACGAGCTTGAACTGGCCTTGCGGGAAGACGCCGCGCCTTTCACCGCTCCCGTTCCAGCTCCCGTCGCCCCGACTGCACCAGCGCCCATCCCCATGGCATTGATGGCCTCCGAGCCGCACATTGTCACCGAGCTTGAAGCCACAGGGTTCCACGAGGTCCCCGCTGACTTTCACGCGCCCATGCACCTGCCAGCGCATGCGCCTGCGCGTGCACTGATGCGCACGCCTGTGCCGGTGCCCCGTGCACACGAATATCTCCGCCGCGCCGTTGCCAGAGCCTGTCCCCGCGCCGGTGCCAGTGCCCCCCTCAGCGGCATGGATCGCCGCTATCGACCGCTTCCTTGCACCAATGCCAGTCGCCTCCTCCCGCAAGTTGACTGGCTCTTGGAGAACGAAGTCAAGAACATTCTGGCCTTCCTTGAAGCTGGGGCCAACATCCAGGATACGCCAACAACAGCGCAAGACGCCGCCGGTCAGTGGCCCGACGACACACAGAGCACGACAGAGGAGCCGCTTCCCGCCGCAAGACGCCTCCGCCGCCGCCGCGTGATCTAAATATGCCATGAAAAACGTTCGGATTGCCATGCTTAAAATCCGAACGTTTGGGATTTATCATTTGCGCTTATTTTAGTTCGATCATGGTATGAATGTAAAGTCGCAGTTAGACTGAATGAAATCTATGGTTTGATCGATTGAATGTTCTGCTAGAGTCGTATCAAATTAAATATAAAACGTCATCAACCGACATGTATTCCTTCTCATCGCAAACATTTCATATTAAATACCACGTCAATTCCAAATATTTTTTTAGGGAAGCCAGTTCCAAATACTTGTAGGGCACGAGCAGTCCCCTTGTTCGTGCACTATAGGCGATACATCTATTTATCCACACATTTAATTGTTAGTAGATACTACTAGCCTAACTTGTCCGTCACGGTCACTTTTGTTCCTAAACTTGTTACATACTCCAATACTAGTACTAGTACTAGCAAGATGCCCGTGCGTTGCACGGAACATCAAGATGCATTTGTATGAGTAGTTTATCTTGTGGGAGAAAAGGATGAACGAGGGAAGGCCTTATTTGCAAATGTGGAGAGGGGTGTGGGTATCTTTTTGCAAAATTGCCATAGTTTCCTTCCTATCTGTCAGATATAAATCGGATGGCCCATATTGCAGGATGGCAGGCACACCATCATCACCAACTATGTTTTTTATAAGAGTAGGGATTACGTGAAACTGGTGCCGTAACTTGTGAACGTTTCCAGATTCGGTCAACGGCCACACCGCCCACGCGTTCTTCATGTTTGCCCATGCGTCTACAGGTAGAAGGGGAGGAGAGAGAGAGAGAGAGAGCAGACATGGAACCCACCAGTAAGTGAAGTGGAATAGTACATGCTTACGAGCCGGTCCCACTAATGTACTAAAGTTAATATAAAAACATGTTGTCCATTAAATAGGCTGTGGTAATATAAAAACATTATATCAACAAAGGGGAGTACAACAAATGTTGCTAGTATGTTGCCTATTGACGTGCGGCTTGAAGGCCCTGGTCGCACGTTCGATCCTCGTCCTTTTTCATTTTTAATTTATACTAGTAAGGTATACGTGCATTGCACACATGAGATTTGGCAACCAAATTATGAATAAATACCACTCCATAGCATGTAAGCTTTGATTCATATATGCATGATGTAGATGTTCGTTTAATTCTTATAGTTCATCACATTCAAAATCAATAAGTTTTATAAAAAAAGTTAATCTATTTTAAGATTCATGGAATTGTGCATTGTAGGGCATAAAGTAAAAACAAATCATGGCAATTCATTTAGAAAAAAGAAAATTGGGCAATTATGATACAGAAGATTCTAGAACAAAGGAGAAGTGCTTGTGTTTTGAGGTTTGTGCATTATGCTTAAGTTCAACCATGCAGTCTTCTAGATTGTACATGTGGCAGAATGTGGTGGAATGTAGAAGATATCCAATGGCTAGTGGTGCTCGGATTTGCCATCACTGCACCATCGGATTGGCTTCATCTAACGACCATCTTTCAAAGTTATTCGCACACTATATAGGGGTGTAGATATGGTTCCAAATTTGCTCCATGACAGTTGGGCCCCCCGGTGTGTAGTTTGTAGCACTTTAATTTCTGGGTCGAAATTTGTTCCATTACAGGTGGACTCCGGGTGTGTAGTTTGTTGCTTATTTGTAATAATTAAAGAGAACACTAGAGTTTTTTTTGCAAAAATACCATGGTGCGGCGTGGAAGGTTAGAAAGGGCGTGCGAGAGAGCAGTGACCGATCCAGAGGGAGAACAATTGGGGGAGGGGCGGGGGTTGCAACGGTGTTTGGAGTAGTTGTGGTGCGAATGCTACAAAAATATAATCTAAACCCACCGGAATAAACGCCTTCACAAATTAATCGAAGGTTGGAGTCCCCCTCGCAATGTAAATAGCTCCGGCTCTGCAAGGGATGGAGAGGTAGCTTCAATGTGTGGAAGAGACGGCGTGAGAAAGCGAGGTCAATCGAGACATAGATAGAGAGATAAAGTGAGTGTGCCCCGACATTCATTAAAAAGATATATATGCTGTGGATAGATATGTCCGATTGAGCTTTTGGGAAGGGTGAGGGCTGTAAGAGAGAGCTTGAGAGATGATCCAGTCACAGACAGGTACACATATCATTTGTGCGTGGGAGGAAGCAAGGTCAATCGATACATAGATAAAGAAAGAGAGAGAGAGAGAGAGAGATTGAGCGAGTGTGGGTCGTCATGCGATCGAAAGAGTGAGACATGTTGGAGAGAGTGACCTAGATAGACAATGTGCGTGTGAGAGTATACACTATGAATATGTCGAATTAGGCCCAAACATGGAGATATATCATTTGTGTGTGAGAAAGAGCGAGGTCAATCGAGACATGCATAGAGAGAGAGAGAGAGAGAGATTGAGCGAGCGTGGGCTGCCATGAGGTCGAATGAGTGGAACGGCTTGGAGAAACTGATCTAGATAGACAATCTGCGTGAGAGAGTATAGAGTGTGTCGATCGAGGCCCGAACAGGGAGATATATCATTTGTTTGTGAGAGAAAGTGAGGTTAATCGAGACTTAGATAAAGAAATAGAGAGAGAGATTAAGCGAGTGTGGGCCGCTGTGCGGAAGAAAGAGTGAGACGGTCTCTCGAGAGTGACCTAGATAGACAATGTGCATGCGTGCGCACAAGAGGAGGGATGGGGTTCTAGATAGGCAATGCACGTATCTACCGAGAGAGGGTGGGATGGGGAGAGAGAGAGCTCGGCATGGAGTGCAATGGCGGGTGTGTGAGAGTTAGAGATCGAAACATGGAGAGAAAGAATGAACGTGTGGAAACCAATAGCTTTGTAAGGTGGTTAGGAGTGGAAGATTGATCAATAGAGGAAGTATGTAGCGTGTGTGCCGAGACAACATTTGAATGTAGATAGTACTAGACTTAATATTGACGTTTTAATTTAGTGTACATTGTAAGATTTGAATTGAGGACCATGCATATGGCTTCCGTATTTATTTCGAATTCATGCCATACTAGGTTTGGAAAGGTTGATATTGACTCGATTGTTGTGGTATTTTGTATGTGTGTGGTCATATGCTTGAATCCATCCAAAGTTTTCTCACTACCATGGTGTTCATCTTATACATATATGATTTTGTATTAAAAAAGTAGCGTGGATACCCTGAAATGCGAAATCCACGTTTGAATTGGAGATCGCTATGTGACAAACACACTCTAATTCAAAGAACTCCTCATTAATTAATTCATAGTATCTCGTTTCGAAGGACTAATTATTTACAAGGAAAACACAGGCATGGTAATACATAGTACAAGATTCATTTGCCAATGAAAGAAGATTCGTTTGCATTCTCAAATGTAGGCGCACTAGCAGACCAGGGTTGTGTCGTGGTGGTCGCGTGTGTCATTCTAAAAAAAGAACGACGACAAAAAAAATTCACGCTTCCACGTTTCAGATTGAAATATCAGGCGGCCCCAATTCCAGCCCTGCAAAATCTCCCTTCTCCCCCATCCCCTTCCGTGCCCAGAGCTCTCAAATCCCTAATTCACTGCCAACCCAAGCAAAATTCGAATTGCCCTTCATCTCGTCTCTTTCCCCACCTCTGTGCCGGATGACAACGACGAAGACGACGGTCGCGCTTCACCACTGCACAGGAGCTACCTCATCTACCCCCTCGTCCACCGCATCGGGTGGTCCACCCACAACGTCGGCCGCCGTAGCCAACGTGCCTCAGACACCGACTTCCACCGCATCAGGTGCGCTTCACCGATGCCGTCTCCCACCTCACCAAGGCCTCTTCACCGAGAACATCGTCGCACCTCCACCCCCCCCGACGGCGTTGGTGCTTCACCAACGGCCTCGTCCACCACATCGTAGCGCTCCGCTGCCGCTCGAGATCTGCATCCGTATGCGGCAAGCCAACGCCAGCGCATCACCCTCAATGGCTCTAAAGTGACCCGCACTCTAGCTAGGTGAGCATGCCCAAACACCGGCCCGAACTAGGTATCCACATATCACTCCCTTGTGCATTGTTCCGATGATGTTTGCATATCCTTTTACTGCTCTCTTAGCTTACACGCCTATGCAACTCTGACTTTAACTCTTATTTCTTCTGGAGATATCATCTGAAACAAGCAAAACATTTTTTAGTGAAGCATGATGGCGCTACTGGATCTGGTACACATCCTGCACGCCTGTATAACCTTGTAAGTACCCATCCTCCGGTACAACAGCAAGGTCGATTCCTCTCATTTGATCAACCATTCGCCGTGTCAAAAATGCAGAGGGGGATGCAAGGAGCACAAGGCCTGCACATCCAAGCAAGTTGTAACATGGACTTGTACATGGAACATCCCAAGCGCAAGCAGAGCTGTAGTGAGCCTATACAACGAGCTAGCGTAAGTCCTTGCATTTCATTTAATTCATACTGGCCTGCATGTATGATTTGTGTGCAGTGGCAGATCCACGAATTCAAGTTACCAGGGGCGAAAATTTAACTTAAAAAATACGAAGGCACTTGCACTCCGGAAATCAACATAACTTGAGAAATGTGAAGCTACATGCACTTTGAAAACCAGCTAATGGTCCAAAGTAGTTCCAAATTATAAAACACTAAATGATGTAAGCACCAAAAAACACAAAATGCAACATGGTGTACAAGGACTACTAACATGGACTGTACCTGCTTGAATTATTCGTTCTCTGGCCGAAAATATCCAAGTGTAATTGCACCTATAACCAGTGCGCAAACTGCATATCAATATATCTATCCTGCACAAGTATGCCAATAGTTTCAAACAACAGATTAGAAAAGTATTTATGCTAGGTTGTCATGATATGGGGACTTTCTGGTAGATGGCCTTGATGTTTCCTCAAGCCATGAAAATGTACTATAATTTGCTTGTCATCAATTCCTGCAAATCTCTCTCTCTCTCTCTCTCTCTCTCTCTCTCAACATAGCAGATCATCATTAGACACTAAATCCTTGAATGGGATCTTGCAAAATGCTTGCATTAGATCCCTCATTAGACACTATATGTTCATCACCATGAGCATGTAAAATGTTTGCATCAAATCCTTCATTAGCAGTCTGTTCATTAGACACTTCAGGCTCAAGAACAACATGAGCTTGTATGTTTGCACCGGAAACTTGATTAGACACATTAGGTTCAGTCAGTTCAGTATTGATTGGGGGAGTTAGAAAATAAGCAGAAATTGGTTTCATTTTCTTATAGATTCCCTACATACAAGCAGTTTTACAACACCGTCAGGTTTAACTATTGGCTAGAAATTGAACAGTTGAATTAGATATAATCAGGGATGTGATGTACCTGCTTGTTGTGCATGCTACTCTTGCAAGCTGCGACTGTCTGTTTGTGCAAGCTCGATGCCATGCCCGTGCTGCAGCCGCTGCCTCCCACGCAGGCTACACCCAGGGTTGGATCTTCCATTCGCTTGAAGCCCGGCGACCGGCATCCAACGAGGGCGCGAGGAAGTGCTATGTCGGTCTGTCCAGCGGCGGCTAGGTTAGGAGCGAACTAGACTGGAGGCTGGAGCGAACAAATTGGGGATTTTTCCTGCTATCGATCGATATGGGAGGCGCTCATTTGGGCCGTGAGCCTGCTATAGGGCCTGCCTTGCACTTACGTTATTGGCTCATCCAAATTGAAATAGTTTTCTTCATTTTTTACATTGCATGCTCGTGCGCTGGGACAAACAAAACTAGCCTGGGCCAACCTGGATGACTCAAACTAGGTGCACACTTTCCAGCCACCCGAGGCGGCCGCCCATACCAGCCCCTACGGTGGCGTCGCCCCTTTTTGCGTGTATGATTGGGGTAGTGAAAAATATTCCAGTGGCGCTTTTGATTTACCCACAGAATGGTTGAATTGCTTGGTTCTATGAACTGAGTTTGCCAATAATGTGAAGGATGCCAGTCTTTTCATCCTATTGTAGATTGCTTAGATCTTGATATGCCAAATGTAATCGCATGAAATATACAGTAAAAGCTAGTGTGATGTGTGTTGCCACAACTAGTCTGACAACCCGTCCTCATATAACATATCAAGGACGCACCATCTTATCAGATTAACCATTCGACTTACCAATGCATTGTGGGAAGAAAGAAGTATTGGGACTGCGTATCCAAGCAATTGATGCGATGGACTCCTTCGTAGACCATGTAAGCGAAAAAGAAGTTGCAGTGTGCCTATACAAAGAGCTAGCGTAAGTTTAGTTACCTGCTTCTCGGAATTTTAGTTAGCCACTGATTGCAAAATTGTTCAATTATGTTGCTTGGCTTAATTTAGTTTGCTACTTATTACATAATGCCATTGCCTGTTAATCCTATTATAGACTGCGCCTATCTATGTGTTTGATACTTACTGTTAAGAATTACCTATTTGCCTGAACTTAAATAGCTACTTAAGCACGTAGATAGCTGGTCATATGTACTTCTAGGGTGCAGCAAAATTCATGTGTATTTTATGTTCTAATACCCTATTTGTTTAAATGGTTTGCTGTTATCACTTGTAGCACTAGTAAAGTTTGCATGTTCATAGACAGACAACTGTCAGGTTTATATGAGGGACAACGTCTTTTTAACTTATATATATGTGTGTGTTTGTGTCGGAATCATTTTGCTTACATCAAAGATATTTACAGATGTCTGTGTTGCTGGTAAATGGTGCCGACTTGTTACTTTAATACATTGCCAAGAACTTGTTAGTTTTACTAGTTCATGTGTAATTAAATACGTTGCCAAAACTGGTTAGTTTTACTAGTTTGATGTTAGTTTCTTATGGCTCTTGCAACACTTTATTTATGATTGCTAACATTCAAGTTTGCAGGATCCAACTGAAAATCCGTTGGCACAACAGGTATGTTTTCAAAAACTTCCTTCTTTACCTGGTTTGCTGCTGTAACTTGTTGCTGTAATCATCTTACCAACTTCAAGTTTTCAGGATCCAATTGGAAGTCTGATACGTCTCCGTCGTATCTACTTTTCCTAACGCTTTTCCTCCTGTTTTGGACTCTAATTTGCACGATTTGAATGAAACTAACCCGGACTGACGCTGTTTTCAGCAGAACTACCATGGTGTTGTTTTTGTGCAGAAATAAAAGTTCTCGGATTGGAACGAAACTTTGCGAGGATTTTTTATTCAATAAATAAGAATTTCTGGAACCAAGAACCACCGGAGGGGGGCACCTGGGTGGGCACAACCCACCAGGGCGCGCCCCCCTCCAGGCGCGCCCAGGTGGGTTGTCCCCACCCGGTGGCCCCGTAGACTTCAACCCTGATACTATAAAATCACATATTTGGAGCAAAAAAACCAGGGAGGAAGAATTATCGCGTTTCACGAGACGGAGCTGCCGCCACCTCCTGTTCTTCATCAGGAGGCCAGATCTGGAGTCCGTTTGGGGCTCCAGAGAGGGGGATCTTTGATATTCGTCATCACCAACCCTTCTCCATCGCCAATTCCATGATGCTCCCCACCGGGAGTGAGTAATTCCTTCATAGGCTCGCTGGTCGGTGAGGAGTTGGATGAGATTCATCATGTAATCGAGTTAGTTTTGTTAGGGCTTGATCCCTAGTATCCATTATGTTCTGAGATCGATGTTGGTATGACTTTGCCATGCTTAATGCTTGTCACTTTGGGCCCGAGTACCATGATTTCAGATCTGAACCGTTTATGTTATCACCATTATATCTATGTTCTAGATCTGATCTTGCAAGTTATAGTCACCTACTACGTGTTATGATCCGGCAACCCCGGAGTGACAATAGTCAGGACACTTCCCGGTGATGACCGTAGTTTGAGGAGTTCATGTATTCACTATGTGTTAATGCTTTGTTCCGGTTCTCTATTAAAAGGAGGCCTTAATATCCCTTAGTTTCCAATAGGACCCCGCTGCCACGGGAGGGTAGGACAAAAGATGTCATGCAAGTTCTTTCCATAAGCACGTATGACTATTTACGGAATACATGCCTACATTATATTTATGAACTGGAGCTAGTGCTGTATCGCCCTAGGTTATGACTGTTGTATGATGAATATCATCCAACGGATTCACCGATCCAATGCCTACGAATTTCTCTCATATGGTTCTTGCTAAGTTACTACTGCTATTGTTACTCTTGCACTTGCTACAAAATCATTGTTATCACTGTTACCGTTATTATTGCTGTTGCTACTACTATCAAAACTATCATATTACTTTGCTACTGATCACTTTGCTGCAGATAATTAATCTCCAGGTGTGGTTTAATTGACAACTCAACTGCTAATACTTGCAAATATTCTTTGGCTCCCCTTGTGTCGAATCAATAAATTTGGGTTGAATACTCTACCCTCAAAAACTGTTGCGATCCCCTATACTTGTGGGTTATCAAAGTCCAATTGCACAGCAGGTACATTTTCAAAAATATATTTGTGTAACAGGTTTGCTGCTATAACTTGTTGCTCTAATCAAGTTACTGACTACTCAACTTTTCAGGATCCAACAGAAACTCCAATGCCACAACAGGTTCCTTTTGCAAAACTTGTTTGTTTAACTGCTTTGCTGCTGCAACCGGGTGCTCTAATCACGTTACTGGCTACTCAACTTTTCAGGATCCAAGAGAAACTCCAATGCCACAACAGGTACCTTTTGCAAAACTTGTTTGTTTAACTGCTTTGCTGTTGCAACCGGTTACAATGATGTTAATAACTACTTTTTAGCATCCAATCGAAACTCTTTAATTCCTTGTTTGTTTAACTAGTTTGCTGTTCTAACTCCCAGTTGAGATGTTTTGCTAACTTCAACTTTTCTGAATCCAATCGGAACTTTAATGGCAAAACAGGTTAGCCCCATGGATGTTGTATCATCCCACAACAGTGGCACCGGCCCAATCGTGCATCATGAATTGCCAACTGCTGATGCTCTAGAGGCTAAACTATTGGTAGAAAGAGATTCTGCTTTTGCACTTAGAGATGAAGTTGACATGTTGAGGGAGCAAACAACACAATCACAAGCAGTACTCAAGACAACCATTAAATATTTGGTGGATTTCAAAACGAAGCAAGCTGAGACTGACCGCATTGTTAAGGTCCTAAAGGAAAAAAGGAAATTAAATTCCCACTTGGTAAATCATAGGTGACATGTTTTTTCCATCGTTGAATAACCTTTGTGTTGTTTGTTCATGTAATCGATCAAACCATTTGTTCTAGAGATCATGTAATAATTTTTTTTGGTTTGTAATTTTTTTAGCACGAGTCTGTATTAATTGATAAGACTCTGAGACATTTCATTTTGATTGCTATGCCAGACCTACAAATATGCCAATCGGGCTGAATGTGCATTCAACAATAATAGTAGTATAGATGGTCCTTAAGTGGTACGGATCTGAAAGGGCCAAGATGTTGTACTAGCTTTGCTAAAAAAATGATGCTCTTCTAGCAAAAAAAGTACAGCGGCCTGGCTTATGTATGTTAGTTGATATTATTAATCCATATACTCTATAAGTGTTTATATGTCTGTTAGTTTTGTACATTATTGGTTGATTGACTCAGTATTTTGAATCTTGAGACATCGCTTGTGTACATATCTAAATGGGAGTACACTATATGCTGCGTGTGTCATACATGTTACACTTGAGTTGGACATAAAGTGGTTTCAAATATTTGAATTCACCTTAAACTAGATTCTACCTTCTGAATTCGAGTATTGGCATTTGTAAATCATATTCATATATGATAGTGGGATACATCTTTGTTGTGCTTTTGAAGATATATAAAGAACATAGAATGATTTATAAAGATTCGTATAAGAATACAAAATGGATTCGAATTTAGTTGCCAGGGTAAACGTGAATGCTTATTGTCCCAAAATTTGAAAGAAGCGGCAAAATATCCACTCCCACGTCGGCTGCCCGAAGCCAGTGTTTGCGAGATGGAAATTACTGTCTACCCCTTACACGGACAATCCATCAGTCTGATTTCCACTGCTCTCAATAGGGCTAGGTTAGTAACTTCAATTAGACGTGACACGACCGCCTCTGAGCCCATTCAGACATGGTGGGCGCCAAACATGGGCGGCAAAACACATTTGATTCAAGCTCGTCTAAAAGACCTCTGTCTCTCCCTCCAATTCCCCATTCATACACGGTGGGCGGCAAAACAAACTCGACTCGGCCGAAATCGATGTAGGCAAATATTTTTAATAGGGGCAGGTTTGTAACTTCACTCAGACGTGACACAACCTCCCTACTTGTCAGCCCCGTTCATACACCATGGGCGCCAACCGTGGGCGCCAAAAACCCTCTCCTAGCCCGAAATCGCTCTAGGAAAATATTGGGGGAGATGCGAGATTACCGTCCTATCCCCAACCGACGAGACGTCCAAATTTTAAACGGGGGCTAAGTTCGTAACTTTCCCATATTTCAGACAGGCGCGTCCCAAAAACATGGTTCCCCGTACCGCTCCCTCCATTTTCCCATTCATACAATGTCCACGCTAGAACACCATCCCCACACCAACCTCCTCCGTCCGCCACCCCATCCATCGCCGCAGTCCTCCACCCCATCCATCGCCGCCGTCCACCACCATGCCGGAGTGCCTACCAAGACTGCGTCATCCACTGCTAGAGATGGACGTTTCTCATCCACGACGACGGACCAGGAGTCTTGCATCACGTTCTCTCGCTTCATCGGCGCCGTTGTCCTCCTTGCCGGGGCCACTCCCATGACCTTCTCGTCCACCGCAACGGGACTTATCCCCCGATGCACCCATCTACCGTCGCAGATCTGCTTCAACGCCACCGACATCCATCACACCCTCGATGCCTACACGCCGCTGCAAGAGAGGTGGTACTACTTCATATCTGCTCATCTTTTTGATCTCGACCAGAAAATAGATCGTAACTTGGTTACTGTACTTTCTTTTCAGCTCTTAAAATTTAGTTCTTAGTTTGAAGCAAACAATGGTTGCTAAATAGCATTTCTGCGGTTTGTAGCTTCAAATCTGCCATGGCACAGTCATAATAGGGTTTAATTGATCATGCTTAGGGTTCCCCCCCTTTTATGATCACTATACGATCAGCCTACGTGCTTCGTGTCATAATAGCACTGCTCCACCCATCAAGCTAAACAAGCTTAGTTGTTCAAATACGAATCTGATATTATTAAAATAGAGTTGTTTAATTGGTCAGCTAAATGTTCCTAATTTAGTTTCGAAAATGCATGTACGCCGTTGGGGTGTGGATCTACAGGGTGCCCACGGTGGGCCGGCCCATCCTGGGATTTTGGGTCGGCCCAGACCCCGATTCCCCTCTGTTCTGCTGCGCTTCCGATCTCTACTCGCCCCCAGCCGCCTGCCTCGCCGTCCCCGGATGGCATGACTCTAGGAGAAGACGCCGGACTAACAGGAGGTCAGGAGCCGCTCGCCCAACAGCGTCACCGCTGCCCGGGCACGCCGCCGTGCCTACCTTCCTAGTCCGTTCAGGGCTCAGGCGTGCAACACCCACTAAGCCAACCCGATTTATCCTGAGATACATCCTCAACACTCAGCAGCCACTCCTCATCACCCATTTTCTAATTGATTCATTACTCATTAGGCAGGACTGCCATTAGGGTTTGTTGTGTACTGAGTGCTACCTACACTTAACGGTTCAGATATTTCAGTAATCTTTAGTACCTGTAAAGTTCACAAGGTTTCAAAATTCCGGCCCTAGGAACAGACACTAGTCATGTTGGATTGTTGGTCATAGTGACATTGACCCAGATTACTACTGCAGGCCAGGTTTGTTGACTTTACTTGTCTTTCTTACTCATTCGATATGATATCCAATTATTCACATCGATTAGTTGCAAACAATAAGTGCTAGACCAACTTCTTGATTCAGATTTTGGACGGTCGCTTACTGCAGTTACAATTCTGCATACGTGTCCTAGTAAGCTCACAAGTAATGATTGATTCACTACCTCTATGCTTGCCTTGTCATATTTGTTGTCAATATTCTTTTAGGGTGGACCACCCTATTTCAAAATACTGGAACCGTAGACATGAGTGAATAGCATTTCTCTGTGTGATCTCTTCCATCATGTGTGGGCAATGAACACTGCATTGTACAGAAAGAAAGTGTCATATCCACCTTCTACATAGACTATGATCTTTTACATAGAATACAATCTGCCTACTTGCTTTTTGTCGCACTACCAACACTCCACCCATGAAGCTAAACATTATGCCACTCATAATTCCTTAGTTTATTTGTTCAAATACGAATTTGATATGATTCTAATGTTCCTACTTCAGTTTTGAAATGTGTGTCCGCCTGTTATAGAGACATAAGAGGTTTGTATTTCTGTGTGTGGTCTGGTCAGCACGGTTGGGGGATGAACTTTGTATATGCAGGGGTTTGTAGGGAGACACTCTCCGAGTCGAATCCGCAATGCATTCCATAGATAATCTGACTACTTTTTATGTTTTCATGAATCTCAGATACTGAACAGCATCATAATGATTATGAGCTTGCGCGCATGAAAAGAATAAAGCAGAACAATGCCATGGCTGTCAAACTTGGCATTAAGGGACTGAAATCAAGTCTAGATGCAATGCAATGCAAACGCTCTCCACCTACAGATTCGTGTTCAGAATATGATCCTAACAATGATTCTGAGCTAGAGGGAGACCTAAGTCAATGTAGCTCCCTAGTGGAGGAGTCAGAGGCAGATGCCCTATCTTATTCACCCATCAAGGTGCTTGCTCTAACTTTCCAAGGTTATATTGGTCGCACATATCTTGCAACTGATGCTTTGCATTGCTTCTACTTTGTTGCACTACCATTAGCTTAGTTTACACATCGTGTATGTGAATACGCCCTGCCTATCCATTTTCAGTACATATTCCATCTGTCATCATACCATATTTATCCATTCAAATGATGTTCTTGTGTATCAGACGTTCAAAAGGAAGAGGGCGATTGCTGATCGCGGAGGAGCACGAACAAAGTATTTGGAAAAGGTAGTGACACCTGATAAATCAAATAGCCCATTAGGTGTAGTTGCAATATCACCAGACCCACAAAACACGGCCCCAACTCTAGCAGACTCTAGCCCTACTACAGTGGTCATCTCTGATGCCCCAACTCAGCAGACCCCAACTGCAGCAAACAGTATGATGATGCCAGTTGACATAGCACCAGCTCTACGACGCAAAACACCCATTCCAGCAAAGTGTACACCAAATCCAGTTACCAAATCCCTTTTCGAATGGGAGCGAGCCCCAATTGTAGCAAATAGGACCCCTGTTTAAGGATGGCAATGGATCGGGTTCGGCTCGGGTTGAACAATATCAAATCCATATCCAAATCCATGAAGGCATAATGTGCCCGTCCACGAAAATATCCATGGGCAAAAAATTATATCCATGTCCAAACCCGATGAATACCCATCGTGTATGGATATCCATCGGGTTCTCTGTACAAATATACGTAATACATAGCACAACTGCACAAGATTCACATAAGCTCTCAAATTCTCACAAAACAACATAGCACAAGTGCACAACATCAAATCATCTCTTAGATTCTTATTTGTGATCAAGAACAATTGCAAGAGACATCAGACCCATCATAAAAAAAACTCTTAGATTCTCACAAAATGACATGACACCGAATAAACATAAGTACACAATTCTCAGTCCTCACAAAATGACATAGCAATAACGCAACATCATTTCTCATTCTTGGTTTCTCACAAAATGGCATCGAGGTAAGAAGTTTATGACAACACATGCACTCATCTTTCCATTCTCCATTAATATATTTTTTCTCAAAATTACCTTCCCATACAACTAATATGTGAACTTTCTCTTATTGCTAGCCCGACCTTGTGATGCTCCCACGACAACAGTAGTTTGAGCGTTAGATGTTGGGCTACCAGCTGAGTCAACATTTCCAGGGCTAACCACAAGAGGGCCTTGTGCTTCATCATAAGCAATTGAGCTATAAATGCAAAAAAAACATAGTACAGTTCCAGTTAAGTGAGCCAAGGTACATGATATCCCGACTGTGCAGTTTCCGTTAAAAAATAAATTATACAGATTTGGAAATACTGAGATCTCTAGGTTGTAGTGAATGGTAGACATAACAACCTAAATTAGTTTTTCTATCTTTCTTCTTTTAGGGAATAAGGTAGACCTGCAAAAATTACATGTCAGGTTCTACTGAGTCTTAATCATTCACAGCCTCCAGATTGAAATTCACTGATGTGGTAATACGTAATTACTAATATTTTATTTATTTTTTTGCGAGGAAATACGTAATTACTAATTAACATGCATATCTATAGTGCCATGTACCAACGAACTGTGACTAAATTAATAACCAGCAAAAAAAACCTAATTCTGTAAATCTATGCTCCAGTTGCTAATGTAAACTATGTATAAGAGTACTTCACAGAAATTCTGGACAGCACATGCTGCACACTCATGTACAGGAACACCTAATATACATACAAGAGAGGGATTGAGGGATCAAAAGATTAGGTGTACATATACGATGTACATGCTCCAGTTGCTGGCTTTTTGGTGTGGCCATCACCTCCTCCATGGTCACGCAGCTCACACTCCTTGTCGTGATCTACGACTGCCTCCCGACACACCCATCCCATCGTGCTTCCAGTCCTCGGCGCAGCAGCGCTCCTGTATGTCGAGCTCCTCCGCATCGCAGCTCAGAGCTTGGGCTGTCCGCCGCCATTGTCGGCCGGCCGTCGTACCCGTGCGTGCGTGGAGAAGCCAAGATGAAGGGGTCGTGGGGATATGGAGTTGGGGCTTTGGCTGTTGAAGTGCTGCACCATAAGTAGAGGTAAGGGCTGGCAGCGCTGACGGCTATACCTAGGGCTACGGGAGGAGCAAGTCGAGGAGACGAAGTCGCTTAATGATGGGGCGTTTAACAAGGAGATAGACGAATGAGAAGCGATAGTGCAGTAGGTATGGTGAGGGGGACATGGCATGGTTTATTTTTCACTTTTATATAGAAAAAATTACATTGAAAGGTGGGACAGTGTAGATCACTGAATTTTGCCCCACGTGTCATACTATCGGGTCGGGTTCGGGTATATCCATGGATACATAATTATATCCATGCCCTACCCATGAATATTTGGATCGGGTTTGGGTACTGTCCATGGATGTAAAAACGTACCCAAACCCTATCCATTCGGGTCGGGTATCCACGGGTATCAATGTCCGTGGATAAAATTGCCATCCTTACCCTTGTTCCACTTCTTCCCAGTTTAGAAGACGAAACTTATATTGTTGTCAGGAACTTTGTGGGCATCTTTCCTTCATAGAAAGATTATACCACAGACACAGAACAATTTCCGATCTTCCTCCGCAACTTACGTGTAAGTAATGTACTAATGTTATTCATAGTAATTAGTGCATATGTTTCTGCTGACAGAAGACACAAGATTTCATTCTTTAAAATAGGCGAGGACCAAACTGGATAGTCATGACGAGCAAGGGTTGGTTGCGCTTTTCAGGCACTCATTGATGAAGCATCGTTCCTACCTGAGGCAAGTGCACTTCGATGGCAAGCCTCTAAATGAAATTTCTGTAAAGTCTCCGGTGCTACATTTATCAGACAATGACTGGAATAATCTTGTTACACATTGGTCTCGTCTGCAGCGTAAGGTACCGTCTATGATATCACATCAGAATTTGAACTACATTTCTGCATGTGCCTTACTGTCTCACTTGTACGAAAACTGTTTGCAGAAGAACATTCATTCTCAAGGGACCACAGAATGTCGCAACTATACTGCACACTATATTGCTCTTGTGAGTACCTCTTGCCCTGTATGACCATACTTACTTTCATAGCTGGTTGATTATGTAGCATCATTGCACATGTTAGCCTCGTTATCCTCCATTTGGTGGACATTATAAGATCCGTATCGGCTCTTACATAAATTTAGAATCAACCCAATGCTTTTGAAGAGGTTTAGCTCTGCAGTCCTCTTGTAAGGACTGAACATCGTCTATCACTGTACTTACATTAACAGCTACTCCCTCCGTCCCATAATATAAGAGTGTTTTGTATAGTGCACCAGTGTACAAAACACTCTTATATTATGGGAAGGAGGGATTGGTTCATTGTGTAGCATTCTGCATCTTATCTCCCTCGCCCACCATTTACTAAAAAATATCAGATCTATATTTAATCTTACCAAAAAGTTGAATACACAGACAATGCCAGTGCAGAAGTGTAGCCCATTGCTCTTGTCAGTACATTTTGTCCTGTAACGCTTGTACTTATAGGGATTGGTAGTTGATTATGTAGCATCAATCTGCATCTTATCTTCATTATCCTCTATCCCTTCCAGTATTATCATATCTATAATTACTCTCTACAAAATGCAGAGTACAGGAAATGCTTATGAAGAAGTTTCTGTGCTGAAATTCTTGAGTTATCCTTCCCTTGACATGGAGAAGGGCATTATAGAGCCGGTGTTAACTGTTAATGTAAGTTAGTCTTTCTAAAGCCTTTATCCTCAACTGCTGTTTAATTTACTCATACTCCCTATCGTCAACTGCTGTTTAGTTTGTTGTTTCTATCAAAATGCATGTTCGCAACAACTGTAAGTTCCAAGTTTTAGTTGTAAAACCAAATTCCTTATTCATACCAGGCACATTACTCAATACTCCCTATATGTATGCTTGTTTTTGTGGATCTATAATCAAGTGTGTGGGGAAGCTGCCCACGTTTGCACCTTGTCATCTCCTGTTTTATCTTACTGATGTGGCTGATGATATGAACAACATGCCATGCACATTAACCAAAATAGATACAATGATTGTCTTTGCCCTTCATCTATGCTTGTTTTGTTGACATGGTAATCCAGTAGTGTGGTGAAGCTGCCTGCATTATGAACAATGCCAAATTATGCTATTGATATTTTGAACTGACTCTTTATTTTCTAATTTGAAATTGGATGGAATTGACAGCACAGTTACCATCTTTGTTTATACACGTGCAAAACCTGTCATCTCTCTGCTTGTTTCAGGGTGATATGCCTGATGGCATGCACAAGTCTGCTGAAGGCTGTGAGACAAACCCAACATATATTGCAGCAAAGAAGGCAAAACATCTTGAAGATAGCGAGACAACCCCAAAGTCATGTCTTGATGAAGTGTTCAAGTTACTTGAGACTAGCAATCAGACAAGCTCACAGAATTCGCTGTCTGAATCAGTTCGACTTCTTCAGTCCCAAGGTCAAGCAGAAAGGCATTCTGCAACTCAACTTCGACTTGAAGTCCTATCTCTAAGGAAGATCGCGGAGAACACCAATGAGAACCTCATTGCTAAACAGCTACAGCTGGAAGCTATGATCGACATGCTAGGCCAGTCTCACAGCCTTGCTCAGCAGCTTGCGCCGCAGCTCCCGCGCAAGGCTAACCTTTCTTGAACTGTCCTGGAAGTGGTCTTGGTTCAGTATTATTTTGTTACGCTGCAATGGCGCCTAGTTTTTGTAATCTGCTTCTTCATTGCGCTTTATGATCCCTGGTGGCGAACTTCGATGCCCAGTGGATGTAATATACCATAAATCCTTTATTGTATAGTGTAGGTTTATTCTAAGTTACTTGCCATAATTTCTTTATTGTATAGAGTAGGTTTGTTCTTAATTCCTACTAGTTACCGTATATGCCATCATTCGCTATCTGAAAAAAGGCGAAAATCTGATGTAGGCGACCCGACCAAAACATTCGCCTCTAACGGGCCTGCATTTTAGCGGGACACAATTTGGCCGGCCTGCAACTTTCTTGGGCCTGAAAGGCCATTGGGGCCTTCACACTTTGCGCCAGGCCCACAACTTACACGGGCCTCCATTCGGCCCAAAGTTTAGTTGGGCCTTTAGTGGACCCAGCGCTTAGTTGGGCCCATGTAGCTTCGGGCCATTAATAGGCTGAATATTCTGCTGGCCTGTTATGGCCCAGAAGATACCATGGGCCTTTAGCAGGCCGAAATGCATGTTGGGCCTCAATTTTCAATAGTCGTCCACGGGCCTTTAGCAGGCTGAAATGTATGCCGGGCCATTATTGGCCCAGTTATATGACGGGCCATTACCAGGCCGAAACATATCTTGGGCCTTAGTTGGCCCACTGATATCATGGGCCTTTAAGAGGCCGAAAGCTTAGTAGAGGCATCAACGGGCCGAATTATACCACTGGCCTTTAACAGGCCCAAAGTCATGTTGGGCTGAACTGTTGCCACCTTGATCATGGGCCGTTATTGGGCCGGATGTCGCGTCGGACCATATATGGCCCATTGGTACCACGGGCCATTCCCAGGCTGAAAGACACACCAGGCTGAAATGGGCCCATGTCTACATCGGGCCTCTAACAGGCCGAAATGTCACTAGGCCGTAATTGGGCCCAAATACTCGGCGAACAAATAACGGGCCAGATCTGGCTTTGGGCCGTAAATGGGCCATGTTTAAGCAGGCCATTAGTGGGTTGGCCCACTAGTACCTGAGTAAATAGTATGGGCCATTGACTGGGCTGGCCTTTTAACCTATATGGGCCTCTGTTGGGCCCTGCCACATGTCGACGTATCATAGGCACGTCTCCTCCATTGGATGGACGACATCTGGCCCACCGAGGAGCCGACACGTGTTTCCTCCGGCCAATGATGATTTTACACATGGAAAATCCCCATTGGTCCTGGTTGTTAACGGGTTACCGGATCTAAACCAAAACCCGATAGCTTAACGGTGACCCGTTACGGTGGATGCCACATGTTGGTTACCCTTGACGAAAGCACTTCTATGACGCGCGATTTATCGTCATGGAAGTGGACACTTCCGTGATGATAATTTTGGTAATGTCATGGAACACTTCTACGACAGCACATGTATGACTATCTTGATTCTGTCATAAAATCGTCATGGATGTACATGCATGACAGAAAATGTGACCTACTGTGACAAACACGTATCATCACGGAAGTGTATTTTTTTTGTAGTGATCATCCTCTCCTCTTCGGGGAAATACCAACGCAGATACAAGTAATCAGGCAACTCCGTGGCGTCATCACCTCCCTCTTGATTATTGTCACCTTCATCATCATCATTTTCCTATTCTAAACCCTCTGGTTCATATACAGGATCATTCGCTAAATCTTTCTCCTCCTGCAAATGACATTTTTTCTGCCTGGTTTGCCCTTTTTCCTGTGTCTTTCTAGCAATGTTAGAAGCACCATATACAAATTTGTATGCAAGTTCATAGATATCCCCTATAAGTGGGTTTGAATCTATTCCATCCTCCTTAAATTTTTCCAACATACGGATAGCATTCTCCCTTATGTTTTGTTGCCTCCTTTTCTCATACTCATTTGATGTGTCGGGTATAGCAACTATAGAATAAAGATGGAACAATGGGATCTAGAAAAGAATCCCCAAAGATACAACCTGAATACGTAATCACTAGAATAGGTACTACAGATGTGAAATGATGTTCTTCCAAATTAACCTATAACTATGTTTAATCATGTTTTGAATTGACTAGACAAAGTACACTGAATTGTAAACGCTTGTACGGTGCCTAAATTGTAATAATTCGGAGGAACGTAACATGAGTAACAACATGCGAACAAATCTAGAACTCGCATGTAGGAAACACCCGGATAAGAACCCTATGGTTGAACTCGTGTGGGGTTAACCATGGACTTCCTGAATACAAGCGAACAAATCAAACATGTCTACATATACATACGCCCAGAAGGATCTTTAATAGATAGGGTAGTGAGCGAGGGGGAGATAATTGTTACCTATCCGTTTATGATTAGTTCTCGGCTTCAGCTTGACAGGATCCTTACGGACCTTGCCACTGTGAAGGTTGCTTGCCGTCATGTCGGTCAACGGCGACGGTGAGGGAAACCAACGCTGCAGGGAGGGTTCAAGATCCGGAGGAGAAGTGTAGGAGGAGGGGTGGAGGGAAATTATGAGTGAGGTTTACTGATGGCAACAAACGAGGTATTTATAGACAGTGGTAAAAATTTAGCGCGACCCCTTCTGGAAATGTAAGCGGGAAGGGAAAATAGTCAGGGAGCGAAAAAATGGAGGGAACCAAAAAATTTCAATGTACAAACTATTTTTTGTAACAGAGACATGACAACTTTCATAAAAAATGTAGCCACTTTCAGAAATAACATGAACGCTTTTAGAAATAACGTGAACGCTTTTAGAAATATGATTCGGGCACTTGTACACGCATATGTTTTATGTTCCGATCTTCTTTGTGCACACATATGTGGGTTTGATGCACCATATTCTTTTCATGAAGAAGCCTCAACTTAATTGGGCATTATATGGTTGTACTCAGATTTGAATCCGGGCATGTTAATCGATGCATACATGCATGTGTGCGTTTAATTTGCACAAGCCAACCCTCTTTTTTTTGTAGTGAGAAGTCACTTACCTTGACCATGTCACTTCAAGAATGGTTGAGTCCAGACATGTACATTGTGTTCTGTGCATGACATGCATCTTCTTCCGGTGAAGAAGCCTCTAGTGAATTGGGCATGGTTTGGTTGTACTTCGATTTGAATCCGGACATGTTGATCGATGCATACATGCATGTGTGCGTTTAATTTGAATAGGTCAACCCATAATTTTTTTGTATTGAGCAGTCACTTGCCTTGACCATGTCACTTAAAGAATGGTTGAGTCTAGACATGTCTTGTGTTCTGCGTACGACATGTTCTTTTGGTGAAGAAGTCTCAAGTGAATTGGGCATTCTTTGGTTGTACTTCGATTTAAATCAGGTTCATTGTCGGTGTCAAAACTGGCGGATCTTAGGTAGGGGGTCCCGAGCTGTGGATCTTGGATCAATGCAGAGCAGGAGATGAAGGGGACGATATTTACCCAGGTTCGGGCCCTCTCGAAGAGGTAAAACCCTATGTCCTGCTTGATTATATTGAAATGTATATGATGGTTACAAAGTCGATCTACCACGAGATCAGATGAACTAAACCCTAGGTGAGTAGTATGATGGTTCTTCTTCTAGCCTCCATAGACTAAACCCTCTGGTTTATATAGACACCAGGGGTACTAGGGTTACACATGGTCGGTTACAATAAAGGGATAAACATGCCAATTTTCCTATCTTGACTTGGAGGACACACCAAGGCTTCAAAGGTTTCCTGTCCGGACACTTATAGCTCGCCCTTCTAGTAGTTGCAGAGCGGCCCACCTGTCCGGCCCATACGAGATACGCCAATGGCTCGAGGACCCCTTAGTCTAGGAATCCCTCAGTAGCCCCCGAACTAGTCTTCAGAGCCGAGGTACGTGCGGGAATCAACGGCTTCGCAGACCAGTTCCTTCCCTCCCCAGTGTTCACGCCAGGTGAGCTGTCCCCCTCAGCCAAACCTTCAAGGATTGCTTAGCCAAATTCGGCAATGTGTTATCCAGATTATGTAATGATTCCTAATTGTAAATATTGCTTAGCCTCGAAGGCCAACCGCTGAAGTGTGAATAGTGCCCTCGCCTCACAAATTTTGGCGAAAGGCCACAGCCGGCCACAAACACCGAACCATTGTGAAAAATCGATTCGCGGTTCGAGGCAGCTCCTCCATTGGCACGTCCCATCAATATGATCAATGATTTTGGTTGTCCCACTCATGCATAACGGCACGACTATATCGGGAAGTGGCGAGGTCTGCGGCGCAGTAAAGGGACTCTTGTTATTATGACAGCTTATAAAAGGAAAACCGCCACCATTTTTTCTACATGCTTTCCCCTTCCTCTCTCACCATTGCCTTCCCAATCTGCTGAGCTCCAGCACTCTGACCCATCCTCCCTCAAGAATCCCCTCCTAGCCAGTTCCTCAATCCGGCCATGGCTGGATCTGGTTCGAAAGGTGAGTGGGAGCCCTCCAGCGTCACCAACGACGACATTGAGGAGCTGAAGCGCGCTGGCTTCCTCCTGGCCGACGTCACTCACCGGGCTCTGGAGGAGGACCAGGTCGTCCCCACGCCCCAGCCAGGCGAGAGGGTGGTGTTTGTCCCCCACTTCATTCGGGGACTAGGCTTCCCACTCCACAGCTTTGTTAGGGGGTTGATGTTCTTCTACATGCTAGATTTTCATGATCTCGCCCCAAACTCCTTCCTGCATATTTCGGCCTGCATCATTATCAGTGAGGCCTTTCTGCGGGTCCAACCACACTTTGGCTTGTGGCTAAAGGTCTTCAACGTCAAGCCGAAGATAGTCGACAACCAGTAGGCGGACTATGGGGGGGAGGGCAATGATCAGCAAGCTCACCCGGGTCGAGTGGCTGGAGGGTACCTTTATAGATACCGTCAAGATCTGGCAAAAAGAGTGGTTCTATATCACCGAACCGCGTGGCGCGGGCTGGGCGGCAGCTCCTGAATTCAGATTCGGACCCCCCACGAGGCTAACTTCATGGACCAAGAAGGGCCTTGACTGGGGGTCGCCAGCGGAGGTGGAGTCGCTGTAGAAATGCGTCTCCAAGATGATAAAGATGAAGGCCAAGCTGACCAACATGGTCCAGGTGATGCTTTGCCGCCGCCTCCTTCCTTGCCAACACCGGGCCACCCCAATGTGGTCCTACAAGCCCGAAAACACTGCCATCGTGCTTTGCTTCTATGGCACCACCCACGAAAAGCTGTGGAAGGTGCTATTCAAGCCCCAAAAGGAGTGGCCGGCCAAGGAAGAAGACATCAGCCTTGATGCTACACACCCTCCTCGGGAGGTAATGAAGTTTTGTTCCTTATGTTCGGATATTTGCCTTTTAACATGGAACCCGACTCTTTCTTCCCCAGATTCGAAGAGCTGGCTTGAGAAAGCCACGCGGATTGATAGTCCGACCCTGCTGCCCGAAGGCCCCAGGTCGGCCCTGCTGGAGGAAATGCTGGCCGTGGCACCATAGAAGGCGCCGAAGAAGAAATAGAAGAAGAAGATCAAGATGAGGGAGGCCCGAGAAGGCCTCCGCCCAAGGGGGCATCCGGACACCAAGTCCGGGGAAACCCAAGTCCCCTCCACTCATGAGGGGGAGTAGGAAGAGGATGGGGAGGAGAGGGACTCCTCCCAAACAAGGAAGAGGGCGGCGTCGGATAGTGCCGAGGGAGGAACAACCTCCTCGTGCCCCAAAGAAGCAGCGCAAGGCCAAGGTGGTCCTGTCCGATGACAGCTCGGACTCCGCCGAGGAGTCCGAGGCTTCTAAAGAGGTTCCTCAAAGAAACCCAAGGGTCAAACCACCTGCCCAAAGATACGAATCCGAAGACTTTCCGGGCGTAAACCTTAAGGTTTATTACTAATCATATGCATGTCTTTCATATTGCAGCCCGCCGCGCGACCCTCGCCATGCTGAACAAAGAGGGGAAGCTCAGTCAATCCGAGCCCTCCCCGAAGATGGTTCCGGAGCCCCTAAGGCCCCTGGAGTCGTCCATCTCGCCCTCCACTGAAGGGGGAGTCGGGGTCCCGCCACCAGCTCCAAGCACCGGAGAGCGGGTCACGGCTGGGTGGCCGGACGTGATGGATGAGGCTTTGAATAGTTCCTCCATCATTGCGGAACACCACGCCATGATGGGCGTGGTTTTACAAAGTATTCAGTCCGTTAACAGTGGACTAAAGGAAGCTTTTGGCGGCCTCCTGACAGGCTTCGAGGTAAGCCATGTAATATCCTTTTTATAAAAAGAATTTCTTAAGCAAGGTCATGCAATCCTCATATATAGCAGCCCCCGAGACTCTGTCAGGATTGAGAAACCTGGAGGAGGATCGAAAATCATTAAATCAGGAGTATAAATTATGTAAGTATTTTGCAGGCCTCGTCTTAGGCGGCGGCTGCCAACGCCACGGAGCTAGCCGAGGTGAATCGGAAGCTCAAGAGCTCCGATGAGGAGCTTGACCTTCTCAACAAGTGGTTCGATGAAGCGCAAGGTTAGTCCAGACTACACTTGTTAGTAGTTTAATTTGCCTTATCAAGTGAGGTATTCGGAGTTAACCCTAAGCAAGGAGTGCTTAATTATGACTGCAGCTGTCGCCACGGAGGTCGAGAACCTCAAGGCCAAGCTAAAGAAGGCAAAGCAGGAGGCTGCCGAACAGAAGGCAGCGGCCGAGCGAGCGGCCGCCGAACTTCGGCGGTGAAGACCATCAGTGACAAGCACGAGGCCAGAGTGGCCGAGGTGCAGCAAGAGCTGAAGGATGCATCACTAAATGTGAGGACCTTGAGCAAAAAAATAAGGGTCAAGCCACCGAGCTGTCCACGATGAAGGTGGAGATCCAGGAGGTGAGGACGGAAATGCGAGGCGCCCGAGAGGAACTCCGCCAAGTGAAGCTTATTGCAGATGGTAAGCCATACTTACTGAAGTGTGTCTTTTGCGGTCATAGGTTCGCTTTGCTCACACGAGTGTGGCGTTTCTCAGGCGCGTTTGTGGATCTCCCGAGGAGTGCAGCAGATGCAGCAAGGCATTTTGCGTCTTGGGAGGGCAATGCCGAGCATAGGCTGTTCTGGGCGCAGTTCTAGGCGCCCGAGCACCCTCCCCTCCTAAGTAATCAAAGGAAGTAGCTGATGGAGTTGCACCGGATGGTGGAGCTGGCCATGAAGGACCTTTGTGTCCGGCTGTGGCCTTCAGGGCCGCTGCCGAGCAGCTACTTTGGCCTAGTGCAGAAGCTGTGCGATGCCGCGTCCAGGATTGATGTCTTGAAGCGGTCAGTATGCATCGAGGGAGCTCGGATGGCTTTCACGAAGACGATGGTGCACTGGCCGAAGATCAAGCCGGTCGAGATGGCCACCGGACCCCCGTCCCCGGGAAAGGAACACAGGCGCGCCGAGCAGTATTTTCGCATCGTAATGGATGGTGCTCGGGCGATAGAGGTCCAATGTTCGAAAGATGTAATTTATGAGTGAGCGCACTATCATGTGTCAGATGACAATTGAACCTTTTGCTTTATAATGCGGTTGCTTTGTATGGTGTATCATACTTTGTCTGCTTTTGTTTATTTTGACTCCTGTGCGACCGTTTTAATCTGAAAGTTACCAGTCGTTGGCTTTAGCCCCCTTGTAGATGCTACAAAGGGTGTTTCTACCTCCACACTGTGACCCTTAGCCGACGTCTCGGTGCCCGAAGGCGGTAGTGTGTGAGGGAAATGAGGCAATCAGACTATGCGGTTTTAGTGCTTTCACTTATCCATAGGAACTTGACTGCGGGGGCTAGTGATGAGCCCCCAGTGTTTTGTGATGTTCGGATGAGCTGAGGTATATACCTTTATCACATGGTTTGTGTGAAGACAAACCCTTCGTATAACACGGCTTAACCTCCATCGATTTGTAATTTATCACTTGTCATCGGATCGCCGACCAGTTCTCGCTTATTATGACAGTCAGTTTTCGGCTTTCTCCACTGAGGCACTTAACCAGGCGAGCTGGAAGTACAATCGCAGTGGTTCTCTCTTTACCCTCCTAGCCAAACATGTGGAACGTAAGAGGGCAAACACAGGAGCCGGGCAACCCAACTATTGACCCAAGACATAATTCGGAACCAATTCATATAATGCAATATCCGAGACGCTGAGCACATGAGATAGAAACTAGTGTCGGGGTGATGCTTGGGGTGAGTTTTATAATCGAGCCCCCGGTCTATTAGCCAATCGCATCTAAAGAAAATATGTACCGAACTATTTTGTTTTGGCGTCAAAGAGCAGAAAATGTTATGCAACATAAATGACTGCAATGGGACCGTGAAAAATGGTCTTTATTTCTGATGTACTCATGATGTCTAACCGTGCAATCCGAACTGCCGAAGCAACTGTTATAGATACTTTGTTTTTAAAAATAAACTTTACAGAGGAAAGGTTTACACAGGGCCTTAACGGTTTGACGTCCCTACTGTGCCCTACTGCATGTCTGCGCCTTTGCTCTTGAGGGGAGAAGAACTCCTTGGAGGGGATAGTAATCGGCTGACGGGCCCTTGAGAGAGGGTCTTGAGAAGTCGCCGCAATATATTGGCTTGATGACGTGTTTGGCCATAGCTCGGTTAAGCCGAATACTTGGCCCTTGGATGGTTAGTCCCCACAGCTGCCCATGGTATTATAAGCGCGAAGTTGTGCCTTCAGGGCACATACTTTGCGACTGGGGTGGCCATGCTGTGGGGTGCGTATCACTATTTGCGTTTAGCGTGGGGAGGCTCCGGGAACTGAGATAAGGCTCGGGCCCGTTTGCTTGCCTCTCGTGCCTTGACGGCAAGCTGGGACTTCGGCACCTCGTTGCTGATCTTTACTTCAGCTGCCAGAGCCACTGTATGCTCCTCAGTCCAGAGTGAGCGCTATGTGTTGCCATTAGCAGTGATGACACCCTTGGGTCCGGGCATCTTTAGCTTCAGGTATGCGTAATGGGAGACGGCGTTGAAATGAGCGAATGCCATACGGCCAAGGAGTGCTTGATAGCCACTACAAAAAGGGACAATGTCGAAAATCAAGTCCTCGCTACGGAAGTTGTCGGGCGAGCCGAACACTACTTCCAAAGTCACAATGCCCGAGCAGTGGGCTTCGACGCCTGGGATTACTGCTTTAAAGGTGGTGTTGTTGGGTTTGATCCTCGACGGATCGATACCCATTTTCCTAACTGTATCTGAATAAATCAGATTGAGGCTACTGCCTCCGTCCATGAGGACTTGAGTTAGGTAGTACCCACCGATAATGCGGTCAAGTACCAGGGCCGCTAACCCTCCATGATGGATGCTGGTCGGGTGGTTCCTATGGTCGAAGGTGATCGGGCACGCCGACCATGGGTTGAATTTCAGGGCCACCGGCTCTACGGCATAGACGTCCCGATGTGCACGCTTCCTCTCCTTCTTGGGTATATGCATGGCATAGATCATGTTCACAGTTTTTACCTCAGGAGGGAATTGCTTCTGGCCTCCATTGTTTGGCTCGCGAGGCTCTTCATCGTCCTCGCTGCGGGGGTGATGACCCACAAGTATAGGGGATCAACCGTAGTCCTTTCGATAAGTAAGAGTGTCAAACCCAACGAGGAGCAGGAGGAAATGACAAGTGGTTTTCAGCAAGGTATTTTCTGCAAGCACTGAAATAGTCGGTAACAAGTAGTTTGATAGCAAGATAATTTGTAACAAGCAAGTAACAGTAACGGTAAATAAAGTGCAGCAAGGTAGCCCAATCCTTTTGTGGCAAAGGACAGGCCAAAACGGTCTCTTATGATAAGCAAAGCGTTCTTGAGGGTACACCGGAATTTCATCATATCACTTTCATCATGTTGGTTTGATTCGTGTTCGCTACTTTGATAATTTGATATGTGGGTGGACCGGTGCTTAGGTGCTGTTCTTACTTGAATAAACCTCATACTTATGATTAACCCCCTCGCAATCATCTGCATCTAGGAGAAAAGTATTAAGATAAAATCTAACCATAGCATTAAACTTTTGGATCCAAATCAATCCCTTATGAAATAGCGCATAAACTAGGGTTTAAGATTCTGTCACTCTAGCAACCCATCAACTAATAACTACTCCAAAATGCATTTCCTTAGGCCCAAATATGGTGAAGTGCCATGTAGTCGACGTTCACATGACACCACTAAGGGAATCACAACACACATATCATCAAAATATCGAACACATATCAAGTTCACATGATTACTTGCAACATGACTTCTCCCGTGACCTCAAGAACAAAAGTAACTACTCACAAATGATAATCATGCTCAAGACCAGAGGGGTATTAAATAGCATAATGGATCTGAGCATATAATCTTCCACCAAATAAACCAAAAAGTAATCAACACTACTAGTCACCCACAAGCACCAACCTAAGGTTCCGGTACAAAGATTGAACACAAGAGATGAACTAGGTTTTGAGAGGAGATGGTGTTGTTGAAGATGTTGATGGAGATGGCCCTCCCAAAGATGGGAGAGTTGTTGGTGATGACGATGATGATGATTTCCCCCTCCGAGAGGGAAGTTCCCCCGGCGAAATCGCTCCGCCGGAGGGCAAAAAAGTGCTCCTGCCCAAGTTCCGCCTCGAGACGGCGACGCTTCATCCCGAAAGTCCTCCCCCTATTTTTTCTAGGTCAAAATGACTTATATACAAGAAGAGGGGCACCGGAGGTGGCCCGAGGAGGGCACAACCCACCAGGGCACGCCTGGGCTCCCTGGCGCGCCCAGGTGGGTTGTGCCCACCTGGTGGGCCCCTCTGGTAGTTATTTGCTCAAATATTCTTCATATATTGCAAAAAAATCTCCGTAATTTTTTAGCTCATTTGGAGATGTGCAGAATAGGTAACTCTGACGTAGCTTTTTCAAGGCCAGAATTCCAGCTGCCGGTATTCTCCCTCTTTGTGTGAACCTTGCATATTATGAGAGAAAAGGCATTATAAATACTCTAAAAAGAATTATTATGCATAAAAACATTATAAATAACAGTAGGAAAACATGATGCAAAATGGACGTATCAACTCCCACAAGCTTAGGCCTCGCTTGTCCTCAAGCGAAAACCGAAACCGAAAAACATGTCCACATGCTTAGAGAGAGAGGTGTCGATAAAAACAAAATACGGACATAGAAGCATCATGCATATTATTATAACAGCAAAGAACTTTAACATAAAACTTTATCATAAAACTTCTCATGAACAAGTAACAATTCATCACAACATTGAAGTATAAAGTATAAACCTTATTGAAAACCAACAAACTATGTTCTCAGTCAACTTTGCAACTACAATTCATCATATTTTCAGGAAGGGTCACGTATCGGAGCCTTTAGGCAAGTCCACATACTCAACCATCATTTAATCTTCTATGATTGCTAACACTCACAACATACCCATGAACAAAAAGTTTCAACCAGACACATAGAAAGATAAGGGCTTATAGTTTCGCCTCCCAACGTATTCACCTCAAGGGTGATGTCAACAATAATAACTCATGCCTACTCATATCCAACTGGATATATGTGCCTAGATCTTTCCTCACCACATGATGCATGCAAAAAATAGAAAATAAAATGGAATAGGGAAGAAATCTTTTGACTCTTACATAAAAGTAAATGCATAAAAGTAAAAGATAGGCCCTTCGCAGAGGGAAGCAGAGGTTGTCATGTGCTTATTTGTTTGTATGCCAAATCTCTTAATGCAAAAGAACGTCATGTTATATTGCCCCTTCTGATAGCAACCTTTATTATGCAGTCCGTCGCTTTTATTACTTTGCCATCACAAGTTCGTACAATGCTCAATTTTCTCTTACACTAAATGATCCAACACATTTAGAAGCAATTTTTATTGCCTTATTGCACCGATGACAACTTACTTGAAGGATCTTACTCAATCCATAGGTAGGTATGGTGGACTCTCAAAATAAGATTTGGGTTAAGGGGTTTTGGATGCACAAGTAGTATCTCTACTTAGTGCGGAATTTTTGGCTAGAAAGGATATTGAGCAAGCACCACATGTTAAAGGATCTATGACAAAATAACTTCTATGTGAATATGAACAAACATAAATCATTACGTTGTCTTCCTTGTCCAACGTCAACTATTTTGACACAAAATATTTAATGGGGGCTCACAATCATAAAAGATGTCCAAGATAGTGTATTTGCATGTGAATCTTCTCTTCCCTTATTAATTCTTTCATGAATTGCATCATTGACCAATGCTATGTTTGTCAATCTCCAATAAATTTTACCACTTATACTTTTCCTTATGTGATGTCATTACTTACCATCAGATTAGCATATGATCTTTTTATTTATTTTCCTTCCTTTTATTGAAACATTAAAGTAAAGAAACAAAACTCAAACTACTCTTTATTATATATCTCGCACACGATTACATCGATAGATAGATCACTAAGCAAACACTCGAAAAGAATGGATCGAACTAAACTTTTATTCAACTAAATCATAGGAAAACTAAAGATCGAACTAAAATAGATGAAAGCAAAGATAGTGGTGGTGATACGATACCGGGACACCTCCCCCAAGCTTGGCACAAGCCAAGGGGAGTGTCCATACCATGAACTCAAGTCTCCTTTGGTGATGAAGAAGGTGGTGGTGGTGATGAGGTAGTAGCATCACACTTCAGGCTCAGGAGGTACTCCAATCTACGGATGATGCTCCAGAGGGCGATGACATGCTCTTGCAACAGAATATTTTCACGAGTGAGATATTTATTTTGCTCATGAACCGTTTCAATTATCCTAAAAGCCTCAATTTCAGTAGGGGTAAGATGATCATAGTAAGGCTGAAGGAAGTCTTCTTCTGCTGTTGCTGGAACGGCTTGCCCCTCTTCCGGAACTTGATCTCCCTCGACTTCCTTGACCTTGTCACCCTTGATGGTCTTCTCTGGTTCCTCTCTCTTTAGTTCCATCTTCATCAACCAAGCATCCTCTTCTACCTTGTTGGAGGAGGGAGAAGACATGATGCTTGGCTTAACAGATCTAACAGAAACAGCAAGAAAGAAGAACAGAAGATTTCTCCGTGATACGGTGGTCAATACGTTCGGGGGGTATATAAAGATTTTTTATCTTGGCAAACAAGCAAACGGGAGGAAAACGGAGTTGGGAAGGTTCCCGAGGTGGGCACAACCCACCTGGGCGTGCCAGGGGGCCCAGGCGCGCCTTGGTGTCTTGTGCCCCCCTCGGGTGCCTTCCTGGTTGTTTCTTATTTTCCTAATTTTTAAAATATTCCAAAACTGACAGAAAATATTTTTGCGGATTTTTCGGAGTCCGTTTACTTACCGTATCATGTACCTCCCCTTTTTTCATTAGTCTGGAGTGTTCCGGAAGGTCTCTTTTATGTGTTCCTCAGGTGTCATGGTTTGAATAATATTGCTTTCAACATTAACAGGCGTACCTGAGATATAGTGTTTAATTCTTTGCCCATTGACCACCTTCGGGTTAGTACCTTCGGCATTATTTATTTTACTAGCTCCAGAGCGGTAGACCTCTTCGATGATATAAGGTCCTTCCCATTTAGAGAGAAGTTTCCCTGCAAAGAATCTAAAACGAGAGTTGTACAAAAGAACATATTCTCCAACTTTGAATTCCCGCTTTTGAATTCTTTTGTCATGCCATCTTTTAACTTTTTCTTTAAATACTTGGCATTTTCATAGGATTGGGTTCTGCATTCATCTAGTGAGCTAATATCAAATAACCTCTTTTCACCGGCAAGTTTGAAATCATAGTTGAGTTCTTTATTTGCCCAATATCCTTTGTGTTCTAACTCTAGAGGCAAATGACAAGCTTTTCCATAAACCATTTTGTAGGGAGACATACCCATAGGATTTTTATAAGCTGTTATGTAGGCCCAAAGTGCATCATCTAATTTCTTAGACCAATTCTTTCGGGACCTATTAACGGTTTTCTGTGATATTAGTTTTATTTCTCTATTGCTAAGTTCAACTTGACCACTAGATTGAGGATGATAGGGTGATGCAATTCTATGGTTAACATCATATTTAGCAAGCATTTTACGGGAAGCACCATGAATAGAGTGTGAACCACCATGAGTAATTAAATACCTAGGGACTCCAAACCTCGGGAAAATAACTTCTTTAAGCATTTTAATGGAAGTGTTATGATCAGCACTACTAGTTGGAATAGCTTCTACCCACTTAGTAATGTAATCAACAGCAACCAAAATATGTGTATACCCATTAGAGGAAGGAAAAGGTCCCATATAATCAAAACCCCAAACATCAAATGGTTCAACAGCAAGTGAATAATTCATAGGCATTTCCTGATGCTTACCAATATTACCAATTCGTTGACATTCATCACAAGATAAAACAAACTTACGGGCATCCTTGAAGAGAGTAGGCCAATAAAAACCAGATTGCAATACCTTGTGAGCAGTTCTATCTCCCGCATGATGCCCTCCATAGGCTTTGGAGTGACATTTCCGTATGATTTGTTCCTGTAAATGCTCAGGTACACAATGTCTAATAATACCATCTACTCCTTTATACAGATGTGGACATCCCAAAAGTAATGTCTTAAATCATAAAATAATTTTTTCTTTTGTTGGTATGTGGAACTAGGTGGTATGTATTTAGCAACAATATAATTAGCATAGTCAGCATACCAAGGAGTGTTATGAGAAACATTTATTGCAGCTAGTTGCTCATCAGTAAAACTATCATCAATAGGTAGTGGGTCATCAAGGATATTTTCTAACCTAGATAAGTTATCAGCTACGGGGTTCTCAGCTCCTTTTCTATCAGTGATATGTAAATCAAATTCTTGTAGCAAGAGAACCCACCTAATGAGTCTAGGTTTAGCACCTTTCTTTTTCTTAAGATATTTAATAGCAGCATGATCAGTGTGAATAGTAACTTTAGAATCAACAATGTAAGATCTGAATTTGTCACAAGCAAACACAACTGCTAAAAATTCTTTTTCAGTGGTAGCATAATTTCTTTGGGCACTGTCTAGAGTTTTGCTAGCATAATGAATAACATTTATTTTTTTATCAACTCTTTGTCCTAGAACAGCACCAACAGCATAATCACTAGCATCACACATAATTTCAAAAGGCAAGTTCCAATCAGGTGGTTGAACAATAGGTGCAGAAGTTAAGGCTTTCTTAAGTGTTTCAAAGGCTTCTACACAATCATCATCAAAAACAAATGGAACATCCTATTGTAAAAGATTTGTAAGAGGCCTAGAAATTTTAGAGAAGTCTTTAATATATCTCCTATAGAAACCAGCATGACCTAGGAAACTATGAATACCTTTAATATCTCTAGGACATGGCATTTTCTCAATTGCATCAACTTTAGCTTTATCCACCTCAATACCTCGTTCAGAAATTTTATGCCCCAAGACAATACCTTTATTAACCATAAAGTGGCACTTCTCCCAATTCAAGACAAGATTAGTTTGCTCACATCTCTGCAAAACTCGATCAAGGTTGCTCAAGCAATCATCAAAAGAAGTTCCATATACAGAAAAATCATCCATGAAAACCTCAACAATATTTTCACAAAAATCAGAGAATATAGCAGTCATACATCTTTGAAAGGTAGTAGGTGCATTGCATAAACCAAAAGGCATATGTCTATAAGCATAAGTTCCAAAAGGGGAAGTAAAAGTGGTTTTCTCTTGATTAGGTTGTGAGACAGGTATTTGAGAAAAACCAGAATATCCATCTAGGAAGCAAAAGTGTGTGTGCTTTGATAATTTTTCTAGCATTTGATCAATAAAAGGCAAAGGGTAAGGATCTTTTCCAGTAGCTTTATTTAATTTTCAAAAATCAATTACCATTCTATAGCCAGTAACAATTCTTTGTGGAATGAGTTCATTTTTATCATTACGAACAACGGTAATACCTCCCTTCTTAGGGACACCATGAACGGGACTTACCCATCTACTATCAGCTATGGGATAGATTATACCTGCTTCCAGAAGTTTTAATATTTAGTTCTTACCACTTCTTTCATCTTAGGATTCAAACGTCGTTGATGATCAACAACGGGTTTAGCATCAGGTTCCATATTAATCTTGTGCTGACAGAGAGTGGGACTAATGCCCTTAAGATCATCAAGAGTATATCCAATAGCACCACGGTGCTTCTTCAGAATGTTCAATAATCTTTCTTCTTCATGTTCTGAAAGGTTAGCACTAATAATAACAGGATATATCTTTTTCTCATCAAGATAAGCATATTTCAAAGTGTCAGGCAATTGTTTCAATTCAAACACAGGATCACCTTTAGGTGGAGGAGGACCTCCTAGAGTTTCAATAGGAAAATTATGTTTGAGCAGAGGTCGTTGTTCAAAGAAAATTTTATCTATCTCATTTCTTTCATGCATGTGCATATCATTTTCATGGTCTAGCAAATATTGTTCTAGTGGATCAGTAGGAGGCACGGCAATAGAAGCAAGACCAATTATTTCATCCTTACTAGGTAATTCTTTCTAGTGAGGTTGTCTATTAAACTTGGAAAATTAAACTCATGAGACTCATCACCAAAGCTAACACCGACAGTTTGTTTTTCACAATCTATTTTACCATCGACAGTGTTCAAGAAAGGTCTACCAAAGATAATGGGACAGAAGTCATCTTGTGGGGAACCAAGAACTAGAAAATCAATAGGGTATTTTATTTTCCCACACAAGACTTCAACATATCTAACAATCCCAAGTGGTGTGATGGTGTCTCTATTAGCAAGTTTAATAGTAACATCTATGTCTTCTATTTCAGCGGGTGCTATATCATTCATAATTTCTTGGTATAAGGTAAAAGGAATAGCACTCACGCTAGCACCTAAATCACATAAACTATGATAACAATGATCTCCTATTTTAACTGAGACAACAGGCATGCCAACAACAGGTCTATGTTTATCTTTTTCATCGGGTTTGGCAATTCTAGCAGCTTCATCACAGAAGTAAATAACATGCCCATCAATATTTTCTACCAGGAGATCTTTAACCATAGCAACACTAGGTTCTACTTTAATTTGTTTAGTAGGTTTAGGTGCTCTAATATTACTTTTGTGAACCACAGTTGAAACCTTAGCATGTTCCTTTATCCTAACAGGGAAAGGTGGTTTTTCAATATAAGCAGTAGGCACAACTGGACCAACATTATAAATAATAGTTTCATCTTTAGCTATGTAGGGTTCTTTAATTTCTTCTTTGATAGGGGGATAATATTTGAACCACTTCTCCTTAGGGAGATCAACATGAGTAGCAAATGATTCACAGAAAGAGGCTACTATCTCAGAGTCAAGTCCATATTTAGTGCTAAACTTGTGAAAAGCATAGGTATTCATAAAAGATTTAACACAATCAAATTCAAGCTTAATACCTGACTCTTTACCTTCATTGAGTTCCCAATCTTCAGAGTTGCGTTTAACTCTTTCTAAAATACCCCACCTAAATTCAATATTCTTCTTCAAAAAAGAACCAGTACAAGAAGTATCAAGCATGGATTGATCATCACGAGAAAGCCGAGCATAAAAATTCTAAATAATAATTTCTCTAGAGAGCTCATGATTGGGGCATGAATGTAACATTGACTTAAGCCTCCCCCAAGCTAGAGCGAGACTTTCTCCTTCACGAGGCCAAAAATTATATATATAATTCCGATCACGATGAACTAGATGCATAGGATATTTTTTTTGGTGAAATTCCAATTTCAATCGATTCCAGTTCCAAGATCCAATATCATCGCATAGCCTATACCATGCCAATGCTTTTCCCTTCAAAGATAAAGGGAAAACCTTCTTCTTAGCTTCATCTCCGGGCAAACCTGCAAGCTTAAATAATCCACAAATTTCATCCACATATATCAAGTGCATATCAGGATGTTCGGTTCCATCTCCTGCATAAGGATTACCTAGCAGTTGTTCTATCATACCCAAAGGAATTTCATAACCAATATTTTCAGTAGGTGCAGTAGGTTGAGGGGCAACTAATTGTGGTTCCGGTCAAGGTGAAGATACCCCAAACAAACCCCTCAAAGGATGATTCTCTATAGTAACAAGTGACAATAAATTTCAGCACGTAGTAATAATTTTTCCTTACCAAGAGCGCTTCACTCCCCAGCAACGGCGCCAGAAAAGAGCCTTGATGACCCACAAGTATAGGGGATCAACTACAGTCCTTTCGATAAGTAAGAGTGTCGAACCCAACAAGGAGCAGAAGGAAATGACAAGTGGTTTTCAGCAAGGTATTTTCTGCAAGCACTGAAATAGTCGGTAACAAGTAGTTTGATAGCAAGATAATTTGTAATGAGCAAGTAACGGTAATGGTAAATAAAGTGCAGCAAGGTAGCCCAATCCTTTTGTGGCAAAGGACATGCCAAAACTGTGACGCCCCCGGCTCAATCGTGCACTAATCATACATGCAAATGCACATGATCAAGCCTAAGGACTCATGGGAAGATATCACAACACAACTCTAAAACATAAATAAAGTCATACAAGCTTTATATTACAAGCCAGGGGCCTCGAGGGCTCGAATACATAAGCTTGCGTACAAGCGTCAGCGGAAGCATCAGATATCTGAGTACAGATATGAAACAGAAACAGAAAGGCCTTAGAAAGGCGGGGCAAAATAAAACACTACGATCGAAAGGCGCAGGCCTCCTGCCTGGGACCCTCCGAACCTACTCCTGGTCGTCATCCAACTCGTAGTAGTATCCATCCTCGGGGTGGTAGTAGTAGTCGATCGATGGGGCATCTGTCTCTGGGGGGCTCCGTCCTCTGGTCACGACAAACTGATATGGGGAGAAAAGGAAAACAAAGCAACTGTGAGTACTCAGAAGTACTCAGCAAGCAAGGATCTACACTACATATGCAACATTTTCAAAGAGAGGCTGTATATGTGGACTGGGCTGCAGAAATGCCAGAATAGAGAGGAAAGCCTAGTCCTATCGAAGACTAGCATCTTCAGAGGTCTTGCAGCAATAGAAGCGAGTAGAACAATACAATATAATGTAGCAGTATCATTAAGTCTCAACCTCACCCAGAGATCCTTTCTCGACTCCCTGCGAGAAAGCAATCCCAGAGCCATACAGTCATCAACCTCGTCCTAAGATCCCTTCTCGACTCCCTGCGAGAAGCAATCCCAGAGCCATAGTATCCAAGTATCCAATTCTAAATTGTATCAATCAGGATACAACTCCGAGTGTCCTTTACCGTAGGACCGGCTATCGATAGAAGTTTTCTTCCCTGCAGCGGTGCACCAACTTACCCACCACGCTCGCTTAACTCCGGCCGGACACACTTTTCCGGGTCATGCCCGACCTCGGCCAAACGACACACCGCAGCCCTACCTAGAGCTCAGCAGAGAGGTCCCCGCCGGTCTACATCCTAAGCACTCAGGGGTCTTGGGCCGTCGCCCTGTGCACTCCGGGTCGTTGTGAGTAGGGTGGATACCAGCGCCAACGGCACGATCCGACCCGGCCACAATGCTGAACTGGACGTCTGACAGAACTGTCGGCTGATGCTACGATGCAGAATGCCCATACTATGCCCACGTGATGGTTAGTGCTATCAGGCCAGAGGCCTGCTCGGATCAAATATCCAAATCATTAGTGGACTAGGGCTTGCGGTAACAAGCAGAGACTCATGAAAGATGTGACCCCGTCGCCCCGTCTCAAGGACTTGCTGCAAGGGCTAAGAATGCCCGGCCGCGCCTTGTATTCATCACTCGGGCACCATACAGGCAACCCGTCTTCACATCACACGCGGGTACCCCTCAGGGTCGACCCGCTTTTCCAAGTAACAGTGTAAAATCCAAGTATCCGTGTGTCCATAACATCAGGGGAATCCGAGGTATCACCCTCGTTGGATTCCTACTTGATTATCCGTCAAGGTGAACTCGGAGGAATCACCCTCGATGGGTTCACACTTGATGTGTTGCACGACGGCGTCGTTATCGGAAGCGGTGAAGGAGGAATCACCCTCGATGACCACGACCGAATAGCTACTCTACAGAGTTAACATCAGAAGTGCTACAAGAGGTTTCACCCTCGGCACTCGATATTAACGCTGCAGTGTTGTTACAACTAAGGGGGTGATGTGCGGTGCCGGGGTCTGGTCTTCAATCCCGCTGATCGGGTCTTCAGATTATCCAGCGGGGCAGTCGGGATAAGTGGGGTCACTGATAGGTCTCTACCCAGCCTATACTAGACAGTTTAGGACATGCAGGTTACAATAAACAGGCTATGCATCCGAATAGGTAAAGCAGTAGCAGCAGCAATTCTAATGCAAGCATGAGAAAATAGAATGGGCGATATCGGGATGATCAAAGGGGGGGCTTGCCTGGAAGCTCTGCTGAAAAGGAAGAAGAGTCGTCGGTGACGTAGTCGATCACAGCGGCATCAGCAGTGGTCTCGGGGTCTACCGGAGAGAAGAGGGGGGAAGAAATAGTAAATATAGAGCAAACAAAAGCATGACATGGCAAAACGCAGAGCTAGGGGTGTTCTGACGCGGTGCTACACGATATAGGTGAAGAGGGAAAACATCTGGGAATGTTTTCCCGAAGTTTGGCATTTTCGGACAGATGAAACAGAGGGGGACGGTTGCATGTTCGCTATGCTAGGGACGTGTGGCAGACGAACGGACCGCGTATTCGGATTCGTCTCGTCGTTCTGAGCAACTTTCATGTACAAAGTTTTTCGATCTGAGCTACAGTTTAATTTATATGATTTTCTAAAGTTTTAATTGATTTTTTGAATTTAATTATTTATTTAAATCAACATTATCCGAAACAGTGTATGCTGACGTCAGCATGACGTCAGCAGTCAACATTGACTGGGTCAACCTGACAGGTGGGTCCCACCTGTCAGTGACTATTTAGTTAATTAACAGTAGTTAATTAGTTTAATTGGTCATTAGGCTAATCATAGTTAATTAGTTAATTTAAACAGAATTAATTAATTAATTAATTTTTTTAAACGTTCTTAGGGGCGTGGGCCCCATGTGTCTGTGGCTACTTGGATTAGTTTATCTAGTCTGTTAATTATGCCCGCGATTAACTAGGTGTGGGTCCCATTTGTCGGTGACTCAGAGCATAATTAGGAGCTGGGTTAAAGGCGCCATGTCAGCACCACCGGAGAAATCCGTCGGCGACCAAAACAGAGGCGGAGGGGCTCGGGACCTCGTCGAAAATCCGCCACAGGCGTCGGCTTGACGCGCGGCTAGGTGCGTTCGGACGCCCGCGGCAGTGTGCGTCGAACGATGGTTGTGGCAGCAGCGGGGGTGGCCGAACATGGCCGGAAAAGCAATGGCAGTGGCGGCCGGAGTAAGGCAATGACAGCGACGCGGTAAGGCTCAAATCTGAGGGCGAACACGAGGGGTTTGTCGCAGTAGCTCACCGCGAGCTTGCTTCGGGGGTCGAGGTAGTTGGAGGGCGTCGATGGCGAACGGCTCGACGAGGATCAAAGAGGCGGACGAGGTTGAAGAGGCGACGACGGCGACGACTTGGTGAAGCTCCTGCTCGCTGGCGTTGGCGTGGAGGCCGAGGAGGTCGAGGCGTGCAGGGCGATGACGAGCAGTGGGCGAGTGCACGCACGTCGGCCACGGTCTGGCGCGGCCAAGGAAGGCGGGCGGCGCCGGCGGCAGGGACGGCCATCAGCAGCAGGGCGCGCAGAGGCGGGCGCAGGGGAGGGTGAGGCGAGCTCGGGGGAAGGTGCAGGGCGTTGCCGGCGGGAGGAGCTGCGGGACGACACGAGACGACGGACTTGGCGCCGGGGATGGAATGGTTGCGGCCGGATCCGTCTGAGAATGGGAAGGGGCGGCGAAGGCTGGCCGGACCTGGTCGCTGGGGCAGAGGAGGTCGGGGCTCGCGCCTCCCACTGTGGGTGGCGGCGCACGGGAGGACGAGAGGGAGTGGGGGGGGGTTCAGGAGCGAGGGTGGCTGCGGGCTAGGGTTATAGGAGGGGCGGCTGGGCTGAGCTAACTCTAGTTAGGTGGGCCAAGTGGCCCATTAGGTTAGGTCCTCCGTTTCTTTTCTTTTACTTTCCCCTTTTTTTCTGTTTATTTATTTCTCTAATATTTAGCCTATAGTTTAGGTACTAAATGGTTTTTATTAAATGTTGAAACTTTTCCCATAATTACTTTCCGATATTTTGGTGTTGCTCAAAAAGTTCGAGGTTAAACGGAAATGTTTGAAATTAGGTTTATAATTAAATGGTCACAATAAGTGATGTTTGGCTACTTTAAATTATTTCTAGGGGCAATTTAAAAATCCATTAAATGTTGGTCCTTACGTGTTAATTTCTTAGTGAATACTTGTAACCCATCGAACATTATTATTATGCCACTTGAAAACTTTAATTATTTGACTTTAATCTAAACTTGAATTTGAATCGGGTCAGGATCAAAGTGAGGTTTAGCAAAATTTTGTGATGACATGGCACCATTAGCGTGTGGTTACTGTGGCTTAACTACCGGGGTGTTACAAAAACGGTCTCTTATGATAAGCAAAGCGTTCTTGAGGGTACACGGGAATTTCATCATATCACTTTCATCATGTTTGTTTGATTCATGTTCGCTACTTTGATAATTTGATATGTTAGTGGACCGGTGCTTAGGTGTTGTTCTTACATGAACAAACCTCCTACTTATGATTAACCCCCTCACAAGCATCCGCAACTACGAGAAAAGTATTAAGATAAAATCTAACCATAGCATTAAACTGTTGGATCCAAATCAGTCCCTTAAGAAATAGTGCATAAACTAGGGTTGAATCTTCTGTCACTCTAGCAACCCATCATCTAATAACTACTCCACAATGCATTCCCTTAGGCCCAAATATGGTGAAGTGCCATGTAGTCGACATTCACATGACACCACTAAGGGAATCACAACACACATATCATCAAAATATCGAACATATATCAAGTTCACATGATTACTTGCAACATGACTTCTCCCGTGACCTCAAGAACAAAAGTAACTACTCACAAATGATAATCATGCTCAAGATTAGAGGGGTATTAAATAGCATAATGGATCTGAACATATAATCTTCCACCAAATAAACATATAGTAATCAACTACAAGATGTAATCAACACTACTAGTCACCCACAAGCACCAATCTAAGGTTCTGGTACAAAGATTGAACACAAGAGATGAACTAGGGTATGAGAGGAGATGGTTCTGTTGAACATGTTGATGGATATGGCCCTCCCAAAGATGGGAGAGTTGTTGGTGATGATAATGGCGATGATTTCCCCCTCCGGGAGGGAAGTTCCCTCGGTGGAATCACTCTACCGGAGGGCAAAAGTGCTCCTGCCCAAGTTCCGCCTCGAGACGGCGGCGCTTCATCCCAAAAGTCCTCCCCCTATTTTTTCTAGGTCAAAATGACTTATATATACCAGAAGAGGGGCACCGGAGAGGGCACAACCCACCAGGGCGCGCCTGGTCTCCCTGGCGTGCCCAGGTGGGTTGTGCCCACCTGGTGGCCCCCCTATGGTAGTTATTTGCTGCAATATTCTTCATATATTGCAAAACAATTCTCCGTAAATTTTCAGCTCAGTTGGAGATGTGCAGAATAGGTAACTCTGACGTAGCTTTTTCAGGTCCAGAATTCTAGCTATCGGTATTCTCCCTCTTTGTGTGAACCTTGCATATTATGAGAGAAAAGGCATTAGAAATACTCCAAAAAGCATTATTATGCATAAAAACATTATAAATAACAGTAGGAAAACATGATGCAAAATGGACGTATCAGGGGGCCCTTGCCTTGCTCATCGGTTGTGAGTTTGCCGGCCTGTTTTATCACCCAACAGTAACGGTTGGTGTGGTTGGCAGGCTTGTCCGAGGTGCCATGGATCTGGTAGGGCCAATCCAGGATTTTGTTGAGTGCGGTCGGGCCATCCCTGTTCCCTTTAGAGGGCTTCTTTCCGCGGTCCAGATTTTGAGTTGCTGAATCAGGCATTTACTGCCGTGTCCTCGGTTTCACCACCATTGTGACGAAGCTTGTTCTTACTGTGTCGTGGTTTCCCGTTTCCGTCTTGGACTTTTGAGGTGCCGGAGTCTTCGGTGTTGTTGCTCCTACGAGCCAACCAGCTGTCTCCTACAATTTGGTTCTTCTTAGTCTAGAACCGATTCCAAAATTGCCGGGCTGACTCACCGGGCTGTTGTACCACATGGCTCAGGTCATCGGCATCCGAAGGCCGAACATAAGTGCCTTGAAAGTTAGCTATGAAGGCATCCTCGAGCTCTTCCCAGCTCCCTATAGAGTTTTCAGGGAGGTTGTTCAACTAATGCCTAGCTGGTCCTTTAAGCTTTAATGGCAGGTACTTTATGGCATGGAGATCATCTCCTCAGGCCATATGAATGTGGAGAAGGAAATCTTCAATCCACACGGACGGGTCTGTTGTCCCGTCATATTGTTTGATTTTTACGGGTTTAAACCCTTCGGGGAACTGATGCTGCATCACCTCATCTGTAAAACACATTGGGTGAGCGGTGCCCCTTACCCGGGCTACGTCACACCGAAGATCGGCTGCCATCCGGGCCCGGTGTTGCTCCCGAGCTCTATCGTTTCGGTCGCGCCATGCTTGGTATCCATCCTGTCTAGCGGGAGTGTACCCTCTAGATCCATAAATGGATCTTGTCTGACCTACTCTAGCGGCCAGGTCGTGTCGTAGGTCATGTGGGTCCTCTGGCAACATTGGCTCCTTGCCTCTCCGACGAGGTAGTGCGGGTGGGTCTTCGGCCTCTCCAGCCGTCCTGTCCCGTCCTCGAGGGGGGCGGTCGGGCTGGTGTGCCTGAGTATATCTTGGGGGTGTGGGCCCAAGGGCCTCGTCATCGAATTGTGGTAGCAAATGTTGGCGTGGGTAGCTTTTGTTCTGATCTTGCCGCTCATAGTCGTACCCTTCCTCGGCTGCTAGGACTTTTGTCCATATGTCATTGAGGGTGTCTTGTTCGGCTTTTAGTTGTTTCTGCTTTTCTTCAGGCTTCGTGCAGTGGCTATAAGTTGCCACTTGAATCGTTCTTGACACAGCGGGTCCTTAGGGACGATAAAATCCTCGGCTCCAAGGCTGACCTTCTCTTCGGAGAGAGGGAGGTAGTTACTGTCCTCGGAGTCATTGAGGTCCTCTGTGTTATACTGATCCTTGTGCCCCTCTGAGTCATCAAGCTATTGCTCGGGCGCAATGGGGTCGCCTAGGTCTTCCATATTGTCCGAGGTATCATTTTCTCTGGTGCCCGTGTTGCTTTCCCTGCCCCTACGCCCCTTGGATCATATAAGCTGTCGTTGACATTTGGGCGGCTCCTCGCCGGGCTTATCGCTATCTTTTCTGGGGGTGCCGTTGCCGTTCTTCCCATGGGTGCCATCGCCCTTATCGTTGGGGGTGTCCACCATATAGACATCGTAGGTGGAGGTGGCCGTACACCGTCCAGTGTTGGGCGGGGCAGTAGTAGTATGAGCCGTGGCGTCGACATCTTCATCCATGTCGTTGGCCTCCTCGGAAGCGTAGTCCAGCATGTCGGTCAAATCTTCGACGGTGGCTACTGATACGTCGCCAACATATCTATAATTTTTTGTTGTTCCATGCTATTATATTATCTATCTTGGATGTTTTATATGCATTTATATGCTATTTTACATCATTTTTGGGACTAACCAATTAACCTAGTGCCCAGTGCCAATTGCTGTTTTTTCCTTGTTTTTGACTTCTACAGAAAATCAATACCAAACGAAGTCCAAATGGAATAAAACTTTACGATGATTTTTGTTGGACAACAAGACACACACGAGGCTTGGGGAGGAGGCCAGAAGACCCACGAGGGGGCCACAAGCCCTGGGACGCGTCCCCGGGGGGCGCGGCCAGGGGGCTTGTGGGCCCCTCGTGGCTCTCCTAAGCCTAACTCCAGCACTATAAATTCCCAAATATTCCCCCTACACCAGAGGGCACACCAAAAATAATTTTCCGCCACTGCAAGCTTCTGTTCTCGTGAGATCCCATCTTGGGGCCTTTTTCGGTACTCCGCCGGAGGGGGATTCGATCATGGAGGGCCTCTACACCAACCTTGCTGCCCTTCCGATGATGTGTGAGTAGTTTACCACAGACCTACGGGTCCATAGCTAGTAGCTAGATGGCTTCTTCTTTGTCTTTGATCTTCAATACAATGTTCTCCTCGATGTTCTTGGAGATCTATTCGATGTAATCATCTTTTGTAGTGCATTTGTTGAGATCCGATGAATTGTGGATTTATGATCAGATTATCTATGAATATTATTTGAGTCTTTTCTGAACTATTTTATGCATGATTAAGATAGCTTTGTATTTCTCTCCGATCTATCGATTTGGTTTGGCCAACTAGATTGGTTTTTCTTGTAATGGGAGAGGTGCTATGTGATGGGTTCAATCTCGCGGTGTCCTCACCCAGTGACAGTAGGGGTAGCGAGGCACGTATTTGTATTGTTGCCATTAAGAATAAAAAGATGGGGGTTTTACCATATTGATTGGATCTATCCCTCTACATCATGTCATCTTGCTTAAGGTGTTACTCTGTTCTTATGAACTTAATACTCTAGATGCAGGCAGGAGTCAGTCAATGTGTGGAGTAATAGTAGTAGATCTAGGCAGCAGTCGGTCTACTTGTCACGGACGTGATGCCTATATTCATGATCATTGCCTTGGATATCATCATAACTATGCGCTTTTCTATCAATTGCTCAACAGTAATTTGTTTACCCACCGTATGCTTTCTTCGAGAGAGAAGCCTCTAGTGAAACCTATGGCCCCCGGGTCTATTTTCCATCATATATTTTCAGATCTATAAAACCAAAAACCCAAAAATACCTTGCTACAATATATTTATATTTACTTTATTTTTTACTTATCTTTTATATCTATCTCTATTAGATCTCACTCTTGCAAGTGATCGTGAAGGGATTGACAACCCCTTTTTCGCGTTGTGTGCAAGTGTTTGTTAGTTTGTGCAGGTGCATATATTGGGGACTTGCTTGTGCCTCCTACTGGATTGATACCTTGGTTCTTCACTGAGGGAAATACTTATCTCTACTTTGCTGCATCACCCTTTTCTCTTCAAGGGAAAAATCAACGCAAGCTCAAGAAGTAGCAGGAAGAATTTCTGGCGCCGTTGCCGGGGAGGTTCTACATCAATCCTACCAAGTACCTATCATACAATCTCATCTCTTGCACTTACATTATTTGTCATTTGCCTCTTGTTTTCGTCTCCCCCACTTCTAAAACATTTTCAGAAAAACACAAAAATATTTGCCTTTTTATTTGCCTTCTTTTCATTTGCCCTTATGTCTTACTTGGTTTGTTTGCTTGTTCGCTTGGTATAATTGTGTGTTTATTGAAAATCGGAAGCAAAAAGTTTATGGATCCTCATCCGCTTGCTAATCTTTTTAAAAGATCCAACTATGATGAACCAATTGCTAGTGAGTTGAGTACACTAGATTATCTTTATGAAGTTTTGCTTGAAATTCGTGAATTAGAAAATTGTGATGAAGTGTTAAAAGAAGAAATTTATGAAGTGATTCACAATATCTCCTTTAATGAAAAGCATGATTGCAATGATGTTATTATAAATTCTATTAATGTCAATTGTGTTAATGATATGCAAAACCCCAAGCTTGGGGATGCTAATTTTGCTATGTCCACTACTTATTGCAATGATCATGATTGGGGTGATAATGCTTCTTATGATCTTGAAAATTTATTTAAGCCTCATGATGAATATGTTTGCGATAATATTGAAAGTGGGTTTGTAAGAGTGTCAACTTTAGCTAAAAATAAACCCACATATTTGGAGAGTGTTCAATCTTATGATTTTTTTGATAAAAGTGGGTTTGAAGAGGTCATGACTTTAGTTGATGTTAATCCCACTATCTTGGAAGATTATAAAGCTTTTATGAATGTGGATCATGAAGAGAAAATTTTATATGGTAGCTATATTATTGAATTTGATTATGATCCTACATGTAATTATTACGAAAGAGGAAAATATGGTTGTAGAAATTTTCATGTTACTAAATTACCTGTCGTTATGTTGAGATTGCTATTGTTTCCTTCTTCTTCCTTGCATATGCTAGTTTTTGCTTGTCTTGATAATTTGTTTGCTTACAAAATGCCTATGCATAGGAAGTTTTTAGACTTAAACTTGTTCTTCACATGCTACATGATGCTCTCTTCGTGTTTCAATTGCTATCTTTCATGTGAGCATCATTAAAATTATCAATGCCTAGCTAAAAGGATTTAAAGAAAAGCGCTTGTTGGGAGACAACCCAATATTTTTATTTTCTGTTTTTTTGGTAATACACAATATTACTTCTTTAGGAATTGTGTTTTAGTGTTTTAATTAGTGTTTGAGCCAAGTAAGACCTTTGGGATGATCTATGGTGATAGTTGATTTGATCTTGCTGAAAAACAAAAACTTTTGCGCTCATTGCCAGAATTTAAAAAAATAACAGAAGCGTGATTTTGATCTAATTTTTTTACAAAATATTGATATACAAATTTCCTAAGCTGTTGTAATTTTTCAGAATTTTTGGAGTTACAGAAGTATGGATAGTTTCCAGATTACTACAGACTGTTCTGTTTTTGACACATTCTGTTTTCATTGTGTTGTTTGCTTATTTTGATGAATCTATGGGTAGTATCGGGGGTTATGAACCATGAAGAACTTAGAATACAGTATATATAACACCAATATAAAATTGGAATGAGTTTTCAACAGTACCTAAGTGGTGAATTGCTTTTATTATACTAACGGATCTTACGAGTTTTATGTTGAGTTTTGTGTTGTGAAGTTTTCAAGTTTTGGGTAAAGTTTTGATGGACCACGGAATAAGGAGTGGCAAGAGCCTAAGCTTGGGGATGCACAAGGCACCCCAAGGTAATATTCAAGGACAACCAAGCATCTAAGCTTGGGGATGCCTCGGATGGCATCCCCCATTTGTCTTCAATCCATCGGTAAAATTACTTGAGGCTATATTTTTATTCACCACATGATATGTGTTTTGCTTGGAGCGTCTTGTATTATATGAGTATTTGCTTTTTAGTTTGCCACAATCATCCTTGCTGTACACACCTTTTGAGAGGGACACACATTAATCGTGAATTTATTAGAATACTCTATGTGCTTCACTTATATCTTTTCAGCTAGGTAGTTGCTCTAGTGCTTCACTTATATCTTTTTAGAGAACAACGGTGGTTTTATTTTGTAGAAATTGATGAACTCTCATGATTCACTTATATTATTTTGAGAGTCTTGAAAATAGTATGGCAATCTACTTAGGCTATGAATTTGGTCCTAATATGATGGGCATCCAAGAGGGATATAATAAAAACTTTCATGAAGAGCATTGCATATATGAGAAGTTTGATTCCTTGCATTTGTTTTGAGATATAAAGATGGTGATATTAGAGTCATGCTAGTGAGTAATTGTGGATTAGTAGAAATACTTGTATTAAGGTTTGTGATTCCCGAAGCATGCACGTATGGTCTATCGTTGTGATGAAAGTTGGAGCATGATTTATTTTTGATTGTCTTCCTTATGAGTGCCGGTCGGGGACGAGCGATGGTCTTTTCCTACCAATCTATCCCCCTAGGAGCATGCGTATTAGTACTTTGCTTCGATGGCTAATAAATTTTTGCAATAAGTATGTGAGTTATTTACGACTAATGTTGAGTCCATGGATTATACGCACTCTCACCCTTCCACCATTGCTAGCCTCTCTAGTACCGTGCAACTTTCGCTGGTGCATTAAACCCACCATATACCCTTCCTAAAAATAGCCACCATACCTACCTATTATGGCATTTCCATAGCCATTCTGAGATATATTGCCATGCAACTTCCACCGTTCCGTTTATTATGACACATACCATCATCGTCATATTGCTTTGCGTGATCATATAGTTGACATAGTATTTGTGGCTTGGCCACCATTCATACTTTTTTATACATGTCACGCTATATCATTGCACATCCCGATACACCGCCGGAGGCATTCATATAGAGTCATATCTTTGTTCTAGTATCGAGTTGTAAGTAAATAAAAGTGTGACGATCATCATTATTAGAGCATTATCCCATGTGAGGAAAGAATGATGGAGGCTATGATTCCCCCACAAGTCGGGATTAGGCTCCGGACGGAAAAAAGGTGAAAATAAAAAAAGAGGCCAAAGAGCCCAAAAGAAAAAAATGGAATGAGAGAAAAAGAGAGAAGGGACAATGTTACTATCCTTTTTTCACACTTGTGCTTCAAAGTAGCACCATGTTATTCATGATAGAGTCTCCTATTTTATCACTTTCATATACTAGTGGGAATTTTTTGGTTATAGAACTTGGCTTGTATATTCCAATGATGGGCTTCCTCAAATTGCCCTAGGTCTTTGTGAGCAAGCAAGTTGGATGCACACCCACTTAGTTTTCTTTTGAGCTTTCATACACTTATAGCTCTAGTGCATCCGTTGCATGGCAATCCCTACTCACTTGCATCGATATCAATTGATGGACATCTCCATAGCCTATTAATTTGCCTAGTTGATGTGAAACTTTCTCCTTTTTGTCTTCTCCTCACAACCTCCACCATACTCTATTCCACCCATAGTGCTATATCCATGGCTCACGCTCATGTATTGCGTGAAAGTTGAAAAAGCTTGAGAACATTAAAAGTATGAAACAATTGCTTGGCTTGTCATCGGGGTTGCGCATGATAAATACTTTGTGTGATGAAGATAGAGAATGCCAATATTATATGATTTTGTAGGGATAACTTTCTTTGGCCATGATATTTTGAGAAGACATGATTGCTTTGTTAGTATGCTTGAAGTAGTGCTGTTTTTATGTCAATATGAAACTTTTGTTTTGAATCATATGGATCTGAACATTCATGCCACAATAAAGAAAATTACATTAATAAATATGTTAGGTAGCATTCCACATCAAAAAAAATATCTGTTTTTATCATTTACCTACTCGAGGGCGAGCAGGGATTAAGCTTGGGGATGCTTGATACGTCTCCAACGTATCTATAATTTTTGATTGTTCCATGCTATTATATTATCTATCTTGGATGTTTTATATGCTATTTAATATCATTTTTTGGGACTAACCTATTAACCTAGTGCCCAGTGCCAGTTGCCATTTTTTTTTCTTGATTTTGACTTTTACAGAAAATCAATACCAAACGGAGTCCAAACAGAATAAAACTTTATGATGATTTTTCTTGGACAACAAGACACCCACGAGGCTTGGGGAGGAAGCCAGAAGACCCATGAGGGAACCACAAGCCCTGGGGGTGTGGCAAGGGGGCTTGTGGGCCCCTTGTGGCTCTCCCAACCTGTGACGACCCCGGCTTAATCGTGCACTAATCATACACGCAAATGCGCACGATCAAGCCTAAGGACTCACTTGAAGATATCACAACACAACTCTAAAACATAAAATAAAGTCATACAAGCTTAATATTACAAGCCAGGGCCTCGAGGGCTCGAATACATAGCTCGATGGCATACAAGCGTCAGCGGAAGCATTAGATATCTGGGTACAGATATATTACATAGAGAGAATTAGGCCTTCACAGAGGCGGGGTAAAATAAAATACTACGATCGAAAGGCGTAGGCCTCCTGCCCTGGACCCTCCGATCCTACTCCTGGTCGTCGAACGGCTCCTCGTAGTAGTAGTACTCGCCAGGCGGATAGTAGTACTGGTCGTCGGCTGGGGCTTCTGGCTCAGGGGCTCCGTCGTCTGGTGGCATCAAATGGAAAATGGGGGAAAAAGAAAATAAAGCAAACGTGAGTACTCATCCGAAGTACTCAGCAAGCAAGGATCTACACTACATATGCATCATTTTCAAAGGGGGCTGTATATGTGGACTGGGCTGCAGAAATGCCAGAATAGAGGGGGAAAGCCTAGTCCTATCGAAGACTAGCATCTTCAACATTCTTCGACAGTCTTGCAGCATCAGGGAAGAGCCGATGAACATAATGTAAAGTAGTAGTAGTAGAACATCAACCTCGACCTGAGATCCTTTCTCGACTCCCTGCGAGAAAGCAATCCCAGAGCCGTACTATCCAGTTCTCACCACATGTTCTAGTTGTACCGATCGGGATACAACTCTGAGTGTCCGTTACCGTAGGACAGGCTATCGATAGAAGTTTCTTCCCTGCAGGGGTGCACCAACTTACCCACCACGCTCACTTAACTCTGGCCGGACACACTTTTCTGGGTCATGCCCGGCCTCGGCTAAGCAACACGCCGCAACCCGACCTAGACTTATAAGAGAGGTCAGCACGCCGGACTAACTATGCCCCCAGGGGTCTTGGGCCATCGCCCCGGGAACTCCTACATGTTACGGGGCCACCGAGAGCAGACCTACAACCCCTTATACAAGCGCGGTTGTGTTACCAGTCCAACTCGGCGTGCGCCGCTCCTTACTGACTTCAAACAAGCTTCGGCTGATGTACAACGCAGAACGCCCATACTATGCCCACGTGATGGTTAGTGCTATCGGGCCAGAGGCCCCTCGGATCAAATATCCAAAACCGTAGTGGATTAGGAGCGCGCGGAAACGAGCAGAGACTCACGATCGATGTGACCCCCGCCCCGTCTCGAGGACTTGCGGCAAGGGCTAGAATGCCCGGCCACCTCGTAGTTATCTCGGCGGCACCATCCAGGTCAACCCGACTCCACATCACTTCGCGTTAAGCTCGCGCGGGTACCCCTCAATGGCCGACCCGTCTTTAGTATCATAGTTTAGTGCAAGTCATAATATCCAAGGTAACTGTGTGTCTGACACCGAAGGGAACCCTGAGGAATCACCCTCGATGGAATTCCCGCTCGATGTTATCATCAAGGTGAACGAAGGAGGAATCACCCTCGAGGTCCACCTTGAGGAGTTGCGCGACGACGTCATTATCGGGGGTGGTGTAGAAGGAATCACCCTCGCTTACCACGACCGAGTAACTAACCTACAAGGTTAACATCAGAAGTGCTGACGAGGTATCACCCTCGGCACTCGATGGTAACCCAGCAGTGTCGGCAACTAAGGGGAAGTGATGAGCGGTGCCATGGTCTAGTCTTCAATCCGATGATCGGGTCTTCTGATGTCCAGCAGGGCAGTCGGGATCAAGTGGGGGTCTCGGTCGTGTCTCTACCCACCTTATACTAAGCAGTCTAGGATAACCGGTAAGGTAACAAAGCAGGGTACAATAATCAGGCTATGCAGCAGATATAGGAAAACAGTAGCAGTAGCAGTTCTAATGCAAGCATAAGAGAGAAGAGAATAGGCGATATAGGCATGCTCAAAATGGGGGTGCTTGCCTGTTTGCTCGGGGGCAAGGGCAAGGTCTTCAGTAGTATCGTCGGGGACGTAGTCGTACTCCTGTGCGGCATCTGCCTCGGGAGCTACGTCAACGTCGGGGTCTACCGAGAGAGAAGAGGGGGAAGAAACAGGTAAACATAATGCAAACAGATGCAATACGGTGCGTGTGATGCTATGATGCAGTGCAGGGTTGCCTAATTATGCATCTAAGTCATTTTAGTTATTTTTAGAATTATTCTGGGATTTAATTACCGGAGTGTGTGCACTATTCATCTACCGAATATGGGTCCGGAGTTACGAGTTCTTCTACGTAGGGGGTTCCGATGAAGAAACAGACGGCACGATCAGACTCGGCTCGTCGTTCTGAGCAACTTTCATGTTTTAACTTTTTCGATCCGAGCTACGGTTTAAAAGTTATTAATTTTTAAAGATTATTTGAATTTCTGGAATTATTTTATTTATCAGAAAATGAATTATGACGTCAGCATGACGCGCTGCTGACGTCAGCAAGTCAACAGTCGGCTGACTAAGTCAAATATGACATGTGGGTCCAGTGGGACCCACATGTCAGTCTCTGTTAAGACTAACAGTGGATTAATCCAGTTAACAGGGTGATTAGAGGGGTGGGCCCCACATGTCAGTGAGACATTAGGCTAAATTAATTAATTTTAGTTAATTAAGTGCTTAATTAGGTTAATTAGCCGCCGGGGCCCACATGTCAGGGAGAGGGGGTGAACAGTGCCGCGTTGACTCTGGTCAACGAGGTCAAAGTGGGGTCCCTGGGCCCACCAGTCAGTGGCCCAGGTGGTGCCACGTGGGTGCCACGCCAACGCGGCGACCGGAGACGCGCCGACGACCTTCCCAGCGGCGGAAGTTCGCCGGAGCTGCCCGGAAATCCGCTACGCTGCGTCAAATCGCCCGCAACCACTTGCGTTCGATCGGTCTCTCGCCCGCGCATCTAACTACGGTGGTAGTTCGACCGAACACAGCCTCTAGCGACGGCGGCGAGCGGTGGAGCGGTCGCCGGAGTTCGGGCTTCGACGAATCCTTAGCTAGGGGGTACGGGAGAGCGTGTGCGCGGGCGCGTTCGACTCCTGGAAGCAGCAGGAACAGAATGCCGTGCTCAAACGAGCACGACAGAGGCCATGGCCACGGCGGCGAGGCGAACCGCGGCGTCGGGCTCACGGCGTCGTCGGCTGCTAGCTACAGGCGACGGCGGGCAGCGCAAAGAATAGGAGAGAAAGGCTGGAAGCTCACCGAGCGGCTACGGAAAACCCTTGGTGGCTTAGGAGCAGCAGACGGCGCCGGGGACGACGAAGCTCACCGGAAGCAGAGAGATGCGGGGCGGCTCGATTTGCTTGTAGCCGGGCTCCCTGGCTCCTTCCAGTGGCGCCAGAGGTTGAGGAAGACGACGACGGAGCTGGCCGGCACAGTGGGCGAGCGCGGGGTCGCCGGTGGCCACGGCAAATGGCGAAGTGCGGCGTCGTCGGCGCTCGGACGCCTCGGATCTGAGGAGGAAGGAGGCAGAGCGAGCGAGAGGAGAAGGGGGAGAATGACGGAGAGGCCGGGGTGGAGTGGAGGGGCGTCAACCTTATCCCCTCCGCGCCCTGTATCGTCGGTGGACGGCGACGTGTCGGCGCCGCGCCGGCGCGCGCGCGCTCGACCAGCGGGAGAACGACAACGCGAGGGAGAGAGGTGAGTGGGCCTGCTGGGCCGGGGTTCGGGGCACTGTGCACTAAGGCCCAGTGCACAGTGCCTCATTTTTTATTTTTCTGTTTTTGTTTCTCTTTTTCTTTATTTCATTTCCTGTTTCGAAATAGTTAGAGCACTTTTGCATTTTTGTAAAATGTGGAACTTAGTCCAAATATTACAGTGCCATTTTAGCTCTCACCAAAAAGTGGTTTGGACAGATTTGGAATTCATTTGAAGCTGAAAAGAATTTAAATGGATTTGAATATTCTGTTTTGGTGCTGTTTCAACTTGTTTGAGTCACTTGTTCAACTCCATTTATTCTGAAGTTGATTTTAGAAATGTTCCTGGATTATTTGCCATTTAATGAACATTTTTCCAGCAGTGTTTGATCAACCTTATATTTCACTTATGAATTTGAGTTGATTTTCAGATGTGGATTTGAATTGGATCATTAACCCTTATGACTTGGCACTGCAAATGATCATGACTTGGCAGTTTAACAGAGTATCACAGTACTTATTACAAGGGGGTGTTACAAGTTCTCCTCCTCTAAAAGAAATTCTCGTCCCGAGAATTTTAGGAGGTAGAAGGGAAAAGTCCGGGATATTCTGCTCGGAGATGATCCTCGCGTTCCCAAGTGGCTTCGTCTTCAGTGTGATTCGACCATTGCACTTTTAGGAACTTGGTCGTCTTCTGACGAGTACGACGCTCAGCTTCGTCGAGGATGCGGATCGGATGCTCCTTATAGGAAAGATCATGTTGTAGCTCGAGCATCTCATGATCCACTGCATGATGCGGGGATTCCTTGAAGCACTTACGGAGTTGCGACACGTGGAAGACATCATGAATATGGGAGAATTGCGGTGGCAACTCCAATTTATATGCCACCTGTCCCCGTCTAGCCACAATGCGGAAAGGACCAATATAGCGAGGAGCTAGCTTGCCCTTGATTCCGAAACGACGGGTGCCCTTCATTGGAGTGACACGAAGGTAGGCTTGATCACCAGGTTGATAGATCACACCCCATCGCTTGCGATCATAATTACTCTTCTGACGGTCTTGAGCTACTTTGAAATTCTCCCGGACAATTCGGACTTGTTCTTCGGCATGCTGAATAATGTCCGGTCCAACAAGAGGTCGTTCCCCAGTTTCTGACCAATTCAGAGGGGTTCGACATTTACGTCCATAAAGAACCTCAAATGGGGCCATTTTTAAGCTGGCTTGATAACTGTTGTTATAAGAGAACTCGGCATACGGGAGAGATTCCTCCCATTTCTTACCGAAGGATATAACACAGGCTCGTAGCATGTCTTCAAGCACTTGATTAACGCGCTCAACTTGGCCTTGGGATTGGGGATGATAAGCTGAACTCCAGGTAATATGAGTTCCCATTGCTTTCTGGAAACTTTCCCAGAAATGGCCAGTGAAAATACTGCCACGGTCTGAACTGATTTCCTTGGGAATACCATGGAGTGAAACAATTCTGGAGATATATAGCTCTGCTAACTGACTAGCAGTAATAGTCTCCTTAACTGGCAGAAAGTGTGCAACCTTGGAAAGTTGGTCAACGACGACAAGAATAGCATCGTGACCCTTCTGAGACTTGGGAAGACCAGTGATGAAGTCCATTTGCACTTTATCCCACTTCCATAGAGGAATAGGGAGCGGTTGCAGAATTCCAGCAGGTTTTTGATGTTCTGCCTTCACGCGACGACAAACGTCACACTCGGCAACATAACGAGCAATATCTTGTTTCATTCTAGACCACCAGTACCTTTGACGAAGATCTCGATACATTTTGGTACTACCCGGATGGATAGACAGCGGTGTATCATGGGCCTCCTTCATGACTTTGTCAGTCATCAGCTCGAAGCGAGGTACTACGATGCGGTTTCTGAAATATAATGTACCATCTTCAGCAACTGAGAAATCCCGATACTTAGCAAGGTGAAGCTCCTTCTTCATCAAGTCAATTTCAGCATCTTTGGCTTGCGCTTCTTTAACAACCTTCAGAAGGTCTGGCTGTACCACAAGGTTATTAAGAGAACCCTGGGGAAGAATTCGCAGATTCAGCTGAGTCAGTTCTGCGAGAAGACGAGGTTGAGCTTGCCTAACCATGAGGTTGTTGCAATATGACTTGCGACTCAGGGCATCGGCCATTACATTAGCTTTGCCCGGGGTATAAGAAATACTGCAGTCATAATCCGCAATAGCTTCTAACCATCGTTGTTGTCGGAGATTAAAATCCGGTTGAGTGAATAAGTATTTCAGACTTTGGTGATCGGTATAAATTTCACACCGATTACCCAGAAGGTAGTGTCGCCATAACTTCAATGCATACATCACTGCTGCAAGTTCAAGATCATGCACTGGATAATTCTCTTCATGTGGACGCAATTGACGTGAAGCATATGCAATTACTCTCCGCTCTTGCATTAGGACGCAGCCTAATCCCTGACGAGAGGCGTCGCAATATATGACAAAGTCCTTGCGAGAATCAGGAGGAGCAAGCACTGGAGCAGAAGTGAGCTTGTCCTTGAGGGTTTGGAAACTTTCCTGACACTTGTCTGTCCACTCAAACTTAACGCCTTTGTGGAGCAGATTAGTCAGGGGCTTGGCGATCTTGGAGAAGTTCTCGACGAATCGGCGACAATAGCTGGCTAGACCGAGAAAGCTTCGGACCTGCTTGGCATTCTTCGGAGGAGTCCAGTCAAGGATAGCCTGAACACGCTCCGGGTTAACGGCAATACCGTCCTTGGAGATGACATGTCCAAGGTAGGTTACCTCAGAAAGCCAGAATTCGCACTTAGAGTACTTGGCATATAATTGGTGCTCTCGAAGTCTCTCCAGAACTAGTCGAAGGTGCTCAGCATGTTCTTCTTTGTTCTTCGAATAAACCAGAATATCATCCAGATATACCACGACGAATTTGTCGAGGTAATCCATGAATATGTAATTCATTAGGCGGGAGAATGTAGCTGGAGCGTTTGTTAAACCAAACGACATGACTGTGTACTCGTAAGAGCCATAACGAGTAACGAATGCAGTCTTTGGAATATCCTCTTCGCGGACACGGATCTGGTAATAACCCAACCTCAAGTCGAGTTTAGAAAACACCGAAGATCGATCAACTTGCAGGATCCTACTCTCCGTGTGCACTCTGATGCAGAATACGGTCTTATCGAATGACAACTCGGAGTATAATACAACTCGGAGAGAAAGGTTAAACAAAACAATGGAAAGAAAAATGATTATCAGACTAATCAGATCAACGACAGGGAAATCGCACTGAATCCAGCTCTCCGGGTGGATAGAATTAACGAGATCCTAAATGTCGGTGTTAGTAAATTTTATTAAACCCGAATAGATGAGAGATTAGAATCCCAGAGTAAAGACGAGGAATAAAAGATCCTAATACCACCCAGTTGGCGATGTGGGCCCGTAAGCCACACAGCCAAGTTAATAAAACAATTTTTGACCACTAGACTCAACTTCGGCCAAGGAATTGGGAAGGGGGATTCCTAGAGGCAGTCGGCTCTGATACCAACCTGTGACGACCCCGGCTTAATCGTGCACTAATCATACACGCAAATGCGCACGATCAAGCCTAAGGACTCACTTGAAGATATCACAACACAACTCTAAAACATAAAATAAAGTCATACAAGCTTAATATTACAAGCCAGGGCCTCGAGGGCTCGAATACATAGCTCGATGGCATACAAGCGTCAGCGGAAGCATTAGATATCTGGGTACAGATATATTACATAGGGAGAATTAGGCCTTCACAGAGGCGGGGTAAAATAAAATACTACGATCGAAAGGCGTAGGCCTCCTGCCCTGGACCCTCCGATCCTACTCCTGGTCGTCGAACGGCTCCTCGTAGTAGTAGTACTCGCCAGGCGGATAGTAGTACTGGTCGTCGGCTGGGGCTTCTGGCTCAGGGGCTCCGTCGTCTGGTGGCATCAAATGGAAAATGGGGGAAAAAGAAAATAAAGCAAACGTGAGTACTCATCCGAAGTACTCAGCAAGCAAGGATCTACACTACATATGCATCATTTTCAAAGGGGGCTGTATATGTGGACTGGGCTGCAGAAATGCCAGAATAGAGGGGGAAAGCCTAGTCCTATCGAAGACTAGCATCTTCAACATTCTTCGACAGTCTTGCAGCATCAGGGAAGAGCCGATGAACATAATGTAAAGTAGTAGTAGTAGAACATCAACCTCGACCTGAGATCCTTTCTCGACTCCCTGCGAGAAAGCAATCCCAGAGCCGTACTATCCAGTTCTCACCACATGTTCTAGTTGTACCGATCGGGATACAACTCTGAGTGTCCGTTACCGTAGGACAGGCTATCGATAGAAGTTTCTTCCCTGCAGGGGTGCACCAACTTACCCACCACGCTCACTTAACTCTGGCCGGACACACTTTTCTGGGTCATGCCCGGCCTCGGCTAAGCAACACGCCGCAACCCGACCTAGACTTATAAGAGAGGTCAGCACGCCGGACTAAACCTATGCCCCCAGGGGTCTTGGGCCATCGCCCCGGGAACTCCTACATGTTACGGGGCCACCGAGAGCAGACCTAGCAACCCCTTATACAAGCGCGGTTGTGTTACCAGTCCAACTCGGCGTGCGCCGCTCCTTACTGACGTCAAACAAGCTTCGGCTGATGTGTACAACGCAGAACGCCCATACTATGCCCACGTGATGGTTAGTGCTATCGGGCCAGAGGCCCCTCGGATCAAATATCCAAAACCGTAGTGGATTAGGAGCGCGCGGAAACGAGCAGAGACTCACGATCGATGTGACCCCGTCGCCCCGTCTCGAGGACTTGCGGCAAGGGCTAAGAATGCCCGGCCACGCCTCGTAGTTATCTCGCGGGCACCATCCAGGTCAACCCGACTCCACATCACTTCGCGTTAAGCTCGCGCGGGTACCCCTCAGGGCCGACCCGTCTTTAGTATCATAGTTTAGTGCAAGTCATAATATCCAAGGTAACTGTGTGTCTGACACCGAAGGGAACCCTGAGGAATCACCCTCGATGGAATTCCCGCTCGATGTTATCATCAAGGTGAACGAAGGAGGAATCACCCTCGAGGTCCACCTTGAGGAGTTGCGCGACGACGTCATTATCGGGGGTGGTGTAGAAGGAATCACCCTCGCTTACCACGACCGAGTAACTAACCTACAAGGTTAACATCAGAAGTGCTGACGAGGTATCACCCTCGGCACTCGATGGTAACCCAGCAGTGTCGGCAACTAAGGGGAAGTGATGAGCGGTGCCATGGTCTAGTCTTCAATCCGATGATCGGGTCTTCTGATGTCCAGCAGGGCAGTCGGGATCAAGTGGGGGTCTCGGTCGTGTCTCTACCCACCTTATACTAAGCAGTCTAGGATAACCGGTAAGGTAACAAAGCAGGGTACAATAATCAGGCTATGCAGCAGATATAGGAAAACAGTAGCAGTAGCAGTTCTAATGCAAGCATAAGAGAGAAGAGAATAGGCGATATAGGCATGCTCAAAATGGGGGTGCTTGCCTGTTTGCTCGGGGGCAAGGGCAAGGTCTTCAGTAGTATCGTCGGGGACGTAGTCGTACTCCTGTGCGGCATCTGCCTCGGGAGCTACGTCAACGTCGGGGTCTACCGAGAGAGAAGAGGGGGAAGAAACAGGTAAACATAATGCAAACAGATGCAATACGGTGCGTGTGATGCTATGATGCAGTGCAGGGTTGCCTAATTATGCATCTAAGTCATTTTAGTTATTTTTAGAATTATTCTGGGATTTAATTACCGGAGTGTGTGCACTATTCATCTACCGGATATGGGTCCGGAGTTACGAGTTCTTCTACGTAGGGGGTTCCGATGAAGAAACAGACGGCACGATCAGACTCGGCTCGTCGTTCTGAGCAACTTTCATGTTTTAACTTTTTCGATCCGAGCTACGGTTTAAAAGTTATTAATTTTTAAAGATTATTTGAATTTCTGGAATTATTTTATTTATCAGAAAATGAATTATGACGTCAGCATGACGCGCTGCTGACGTCAGCAAGTCAACAGTCGGCTGACTAAGTCAAATATGACATGTGGGTCCAGTGGGACCCACATGTCAGTCTCTGTTAAGACTAGCAGTGGATTAATCCAGTTAACAGGGTGATTAGAGGGGTGGGCCCCACATGTCAGTGAGACATTAGGCTAAATTAATTAATTTTAGTTAATTAAGTGCTTAATTAGGTTAATTAGCCGCCGGGGCCCACATGTCAGGGAGAGGGGGTGAACAGTGCCGCGTTGACTCTGGTCAACGAGGTCAAAGTGGGGTCCCTGGGCCCACCAGTCAGTGGCCCAGGTGGTGCCACGTGGGTGCCACGCCAACGCGGCGACCGGAGACGCGCCGACGACCTTCCCAGCGGCGGAAGTTCGCCGGAGCTGCCCGGAAATCCGCTACGCTGCGTCAAATCGCCCGCAACCACTTGCGTTCGATCGGTCTCTCGCCCGCGCATCTAACTACGGTGGTAGTTCGACCGAACACAGCCTCTAGCGACGGCGGCGAGCGGTGGAGCGGTCGCCGGAGTTCGGGCTTCGACGAATCCTTAGCTAGGGGGTACGGGAGAGCGTGTGCGCGGGCGCGTTCGACTCCTGGAAGCAGCAGGAACAGAATGCCGTGCTCAAACGAGCACGACAGGGGCCATGGCCACGGCGGCGAGGCGAACCGCGGCGTCGGGCTCACGGCGTCGTCGGCTGCTAGCTACAGGCGACGGCGGGCAGCGCAAAGAATAGGAGAGAAAGGCTGGAAGCTCACCGAGCGGCTACGGAAAACCCTTGGTGGCTTAGGAGCAGCAGACGGCGCCGGGGACGACGAAGCTCACCGGAAGCAGAGAGATGCGGGGCGGCTCGATTCGCTTGTAGCCGGGCTCCCTGGCTCCTTCCAGTGGCGCCAGAGGTTGAGGAAGACGACGACGGAGCTGGCCGGCACAGTGGGCGAGCGCGGGGTCGCCGGTGGCCACGGCAAATGGCGAAGTGCGGCGTCGTCGGCGCTCGGATGCCTCGGATCTGAGGAGGAAGGAGGCAGAGCGAGCGAGAGGAGAAGGGGGAGAATGACGGAGAGGCCGGGGTGGAGTGGAGGGGCGTCAACCTTATCCCCTCCGCGCCCTGTATCGTCGATGGACGGCGACGTGTCGGCGCCGCGCCGGCGCGCGCGCGCTCGACCAGCGGGAGAACGACAACGCGAGGGAGAGAGGTGAGTGGGCCTGCTGGGCCGGGGTTCGGGGCACTGTGCACTAAGGCCCAGTGCACAGTGCCTCGTTTTTTATTTTTCTGTTTTTGTTTCTCTTTTTCTTTATTTCATTTCCTGTTTCGAAATAGTTAGAGCACTTTTGCATTTTTGTAAAATGTGGAACTTAGTCCAAATATTACAGTGCCATTTTAGCTCTCACCAAAAAGTGGTTTGGACAGATTTGGAATTCATTTGAAGCTGAAAAGAATTTAAATGGATTTGAATATTCTGTTTTGGTGCTGTTTCAACTTGTTTGAGTCACTTGTTCAACTCCATTTATTCTGAAGTTGATTTTAGAAATGTTCCTGGATTATTTGCCATTTAATGAACATTTTTCCAGCAGTGTTTGATCAACCTTATATTTCACTTATGAATTTGAGTTGATTTTCAGATGTGGATTTGAATTGGATCATTAACCCTTATGACTTGGCACTGCAAATGATCATGACTTGGCAGTTTAACAGAGTATCACAGTACTTATTACAAGGGGGTGTTACATAACCCTAACTCCAGCACTATAAATTCCCAAATATTCCCCCTACACCAGAGGGCACACCAAAAATACTTTTCCGCCACCACAAGCTTCTGTTCTCATGAGATCCCATCTTGGGGCCTTTTCTGGTACTCCGCCGGAGGGGAATTCGATCACGGAGGGCCTCTACACCAACCTTGCTGCCCTTCCGATGATAGGTGAGTAGTTTACCACAGACCTACGGGTCCATAGCTAGTAGCTAGATGGCTTCTTCTCTCTTTGATCTTCAATACAATGTTCTCCTCGATGTTCTTGGAGATCTATTTGATGTAATCTTCTTTTGCGGTGCATTTGTTGAGATCCGATGAATTGTGGATTTATGATCAGATTATCTATGATTATCATTTGAGTCTTTTCTGAATTCTTTTATGCATGATTAAGATAGCTTTATATTATTCTCCGATCTGTCGATTTGGTTTGGCCAACTAGATTGGTTTTTCTTGCAATGGGAGAGGTGCTTTGTGATGGGTTCAATCTTGTGGTGTCCTCACCCAGTGACAGTAGGGGTAGCGAGGCACGTATTTGTGTTGTTGCCATTAAGGATAAAAAGATGGGTTTTTTACCATATTGGTTGGATCTATCCCTCTACATCATGTCATCTTGCTTAAGGCGTTACTCTGTTCTTATGAACTTAATACTCTAGATGCAGGCAGGAGTCGGTCGATGTATGGAGTAATAGTAGTAGATGCAGGCAGCAGTCGGTCTACTTGTCACAGACGTGATGCCTATATTCATGATCATTGCCTTGGATATCATCAGAACTATACGCTTTTCTATCAATTGCTCAACAGTAATTTGTTTACCCACCGTATGCTTTCTTCGAGAGAGAAGCCTCTAGTGAAACCTATGGCCCCTGGTTCTATTTTCCATAATATATTTTCAGATCTATAAAACCAAAAACCTAAAAATACTTTGCTGTAGTTTATTTATATTTACTTTATTTTGCCTTTTACTTATCTTTTATATCTATCTCTATTAGATCTCCCTCTTGCAAGTGACCGTGAAGGGATTGACAACCCCTTTTCGCGTTGTGTGCAAGTGTTTGTTAGTTTCTGCAGGTGCATATATTGGGGACTTGCTTGTGCCTCCTACTGGATTGATACCTTGGTTCTTAACTGAGGGAAATACTTATCTCTACTTTGCTGCATCACCCTTTCCTCTTCAAGGAAAAAATCAACGAAAGCTCAAGAAGTAGCAGCTACTAAGTGGGTGGTGGGTGGGACGTAAAATTCCCCATGGCCCGCCTCAAGACCAATCTGAGGATAGGTCGAGGATGGGTCATCCATGATGTTCATCATCTGGGTCCGATTTAGCGTCTCGCTTAATAGGGAGAGGCTAGTCGGATCGGTATCCCGGATTTCTTCGGAGTCAACCTCCGGTATGGTGGTGCGAGGGGAGAGTCTGGCCAGGATTAACTCCTGGTATTCGGACACCGAAGTCATATCCGGGCTTGAAGATAGATCCGAGGTAAAGGCCGACCGAGGAACAGGGTCAGAAAGAGAGTCCGAAGTCAAAGCTTCGGGGTTTTCGGCTTCTCAGGCAAGGCTGAGAACCCAGTGAAGATCAGATTGCCCCGAGCATTAGCGACGTACTATAGGTTACCGAACCTGATCTGGTGCTCAGGGGCAAAGCTATCGACCTAGTCGAGATGACCGGCCGAGTTGGTGTGCAAAACGATGCCTCCGAATGCGAAGAGCTGGCCGGGGACGAAGATGTTCCCGGTGCGGATGTCATCTCCGATGACTAGGCGAGCCATGGATCCTTTGGTGATCCCATAGCGGAACTCTCAATGAAAGCACCAATGTCGGTGTCAAAACCGGCGGATCTCAGGTAGGGGGTCCCGAGCTGTGGATCTTGGATCAATGGGGAACATGAGATGAAGGGGACGATGTTTACCCAGGTTCGGGCCCTCTCGAAGAGGTAAAACCCTACGTCCTGCTTGATTATATTGAAGTGTATATGATGGTTACAGAGTCGATATACCACGAGATCAGATGAACTAAACCCTAGGTGAGTAGGATGGTAATTCTTCTTCTAGTCTCCAAAGACTAAACCCTCTGGTTTATATAGACACCAGGGGTACTAGGGTTACACATGGTCGGTTACAATAAAGGGATAAACATGCCGATTCTCCTATCTTGACTTGGAGGACACACCAAGGCTTCAAAGGTTTCCTGTCCGAACACTTATAGCTCGGCCCTCTAGTAGTTGCAGAGCGGCCCACCTGTCCAGCCCATAAGAGATAGGCCGGCGGCCCGAGGACCCCTTAGTCCAGGATTCCCTCAGTCATGTTGATCGATGCATACATGTGTGCATTTAATTTGCACAAGACATCCCTAAAAAAATTGTACTGTCCAGTCACTTCAAGAATGGTTGAGTCTAGACAGGTCTTGTGTTCTGAGTACGACATGTTCTTTTGGTGAAGAAGCCTCTAGTGAATTGGGCATTGTGTGATTGTACTTCAATTTGAATCCGGACATGTTGATCGATGCATACATGTATGCATTTAATTTGCACAAGTCAACCATCAATTTTGTTTTGTAGTGAGCAGTCACTTGCCTTGACCATGTCACTTCAAGAATGGTTGAATCTAGACATGTCTTGTGTTCTGCATACGACATGTTCTGTTGGTGAAGAAGCCTCAAGTGAATTGGGCATCCTTTGGTTTTACTTCGATTTGAATCCGGGCACGTTGATCGATGCATACATGCATGTGTGTGTTTAATTTGCAAAAGCCAACTCTCAATTTTTGTTTGTACTAACTAGTTACTTGCCTTGACCATGTCACTTCAAGAATAGTTGAGTCTAGACATGTCTTGTGTTATGCGTGTACGAAATGTTCTTTTGGTGAAGAAGCCTCTAGTGAATTGGGCATTATTTGGTTGTACTTTGATTTGAATCTCGACAACTTGATCCATCCATACCTGTGACATTGTGCACGCTAATTGAAATAATGGTGTTCATATGTATATATTATACTATATATTTTACACATTACAAAATTTACATTACTCATAGAAAAACTTATCAAAAGTGAACTAGTGAAAATAAATTATGGCCCTATGAATTCGAATCCAGGATCATTTCCGGATTGAAAAGTAATATGAGGAAAAAGCTAATTCACTACACTTTCCACCATCCGATGGAAGATGGACGACCGAGCTTCTGTCCGCCTACTCGTGTTCCTCCATAGTCAAACTCAACTGCGTTCACACAATTCAATTTCCCGGTACTCCACACCATGCCACTGCTCTTTAAATCAGCGGTTCCATCTCATTCACCATCAAATACAGGAAAACCCTCAATCCCCTTTTTCGGCGACGATGGTGCGCATGACCCTCTCCTTCCCCCATATCTCTACGGCGAGCGGCAGGCCACAAAGGTCACCTCCGCCCCCCAACACCGACCCCGCTGGAACCAACCCCCTCCTCCCTCTGACCCGGCACCAGCGGGTGCTGCGTCAGATTTGCCCCCCTCACTGACAGCGCTTGGTCAGGCACTCGGCTCCCCATCGCGGAAGAGAAAGTCTGTGGCCGAGGAGGTGGAGGACGCCGACCGTGAATGTGCCGCACAACAGTGTTGCCTCATCGAGTCAGTCGAGGCGCCCATCGAGGAGGTCCTCCGTGAAGTAGAGGAGGCAGGTCGCGACTGCGGCCGCCTCTTGGCTCGCTTCGACGAGCTCCGGGCGAGAGCCCGCCACCAAGTGGAGGATATGCAACGTGAGATCAAGCACGTAGCCCCCATATTAGATGAGCTCCTCCGCGTCGTGGTCGCAGCGGAGCTGGAGGTGGCTTACAATATCTCCAACACGACGGCGCGCGCGAAGGAAATCATTTGGGAGGCCGAACGCACGGTCAACAAGGCTGTCTTGGAGGTGGGCATCAAGATGTCCGCGACCATGTCGTATTCGGAGGACATGGTGCACCAGGCATTCATTGAAGTAGACGTTGTTAATATGGCGTGCTATGCCGATAAGGAGGATAACGAAGGCAAGGAGGAGGATGAGGGTGGCGACAATGAGGAGGGGGCGGCGAGGACGAGGACGACAGCGACGACGAGGAATAATTTCTAGTAGTTTTGTTAGGTTTCTGGTACTATGCTTGATATTTATGTAAGTACTTTTGCTAATATTGTATGACATTAGTTACTATGTAGTATATGTTTTATGTAGCTCTGCTACTTGTGAGTTGTGTTGGGATTTTCCCCGAACAGGAAGGGTGAAGCAATATAGTAGCGGATAGTATTTCCCTCAGTGAGAACCAAGGTTATCGAACCAATAGGGGAACCACACAAATGCCTAGTAACTAGTACGTACACACACAAGAGCAAATACTTGCACCCAACACGGGCAAGAGGGATGTCAATCTCCTTGAACTCGTTATTTGCAAGGATTAAATCTGGTATTGATAGATAGATAAATTGGAAAGTAAAATAAAAGAAGGAAAATTGCAGCAAGTTATTTTTGGTTTTAGTAATATGATTTAAATAGACCTGGGGGCCATAGTTTTCACTAGAGGCTTCTCTCTCATAAAAATAGCATACGGTGGGTAGACAAATTACTGTTGGGCAATTGATAGAAAAGCGCATAGTTATGATGATATTCATGGCAATGATTATATAGGCATTACGTCCGTGACAAGTAGACTGAAACGATTCTACATCTACTACTATTACTCCACCAATCGACTGCTATCCAGCATGCATCTATGGTATTAAGTTCATGACAAACAGAGTAACGCTTTAAGCAAGATGACATAATGCAGACAGAATAAAACCAAGCAATATGATTAAACCCCGTTGTTTTACCCTTAGTGGCAACAATACAAATACATGCCTCACTACCCCTGCTATCACTAGGCGAGGACACCGCAAGATTGAACCCACTACAAAGCACTCTCCCACTGAAGGTAAATCAATCTAGTTGGCTAAACCAAGCGGATAGATCAGAGGGAAATACAAAGCTATAATAATCATGCATAATAAAGTTCAGGAAAAGACTACTTTCAATGAATATTTAGATAATAAACCCACAATTCATCGGATCCCAACAAACACACGCAAAAGAAGACTACATCGAATCGATCTCCGAAGAGAACATTGTATTGAAGATCAAAGAGAGAGAAGAAGCCATCTAGCTAATCACTATGGACCCGTAGGTCTCTGGTGAACTACTCACACATCATCGGAAGGGCAACAAGGTTGATATAGAAGCCCTTCGTGATCGATTCCCTGTCCGGCAGAGTACCAGAAAAGGCCTCCAGATGGGATCACGGAAGAACGGAAGCTTGTTGTCGGAAAAATTGTTTTGTGTGGTTCTCTGTTGGTTTTAGGATTTATGTGAATTTATAGGCTTGAAATTAGGTCAAATAGAGCTACGTGGGGCCCACAAGCTTAGGTGGCGCACCCACTTTGGGGCGCGCCGTGTGAGCTTGTGGCTCTCCCATATATCGTCTGGTCTTCTAGTCCAGAAAAAATCACCATAAAGTTTCATCGTGTTTGGACCTTGTTTGGTATTGATTTTCTGAAGAACAAAAAATATGCAGAAGACAGGAACTGACAGTGGGCACTGAGTTAATAGGTTAGTTCCCAAGAATGATAGAAAATTGCATATAAAGCCTCCAAGATTGATAATATAATAGCATCAAACAATCAAAAATTATAGATACGTTGGAGACGTATCAGCTTCCCCAAGCTTAATTTCTGCTCATCCTCGAGTAGGTAATGATAAAAACAGAATTTTTGATGTTGAATGATACCTAGCATGTTTTTCATGTAATCTCTTTTACGGTATAAATATTAAGAAACGATGAAGTAATTGATATCAACATAATAATATCCATGAATACAAGAACATAATCATTACTTTTTCAAAATATACGATTGTCAACGAATGTTATCCCTACTCATTGAATTATGTAAGCATGGCTGAAATATGAATATTGTAAAAACATTTGATGAGTATTTTAAAAACGCAACTTTTTTTTGAAAAAGTGATTTTTTTAGAACGTGAACCTTTTCAAAATTGTGAACAATTTTTAAAAACTCAAATAGTTTTCTAAAACACAAAACATTTTCTAAAAATCTCGATTATTTTTTGAAAACATGAATATTTTTTAAACATTTATCAATTTTTGAGAAACGGGAACATTTTTTGAAAAGTTTGAATGAAGATTGAAAACTGGCATTTTTTAAAACTCCAAACAAATTCAAAAGCACAAACATTTTTAGGATCTACGAGCAAAATTTGAAATCGGGAATATTTTTTGACATGCCAAGAAAAAATTGAAAATGCGAACATTTTTTTAAACTCCCGAAGAAAATTCAAAAACTAGAACAATTTTTGAAATACAGACATTTTTTGGGAAGACGAACAAAAATTGAAATCGGGAACATTTTTTGACATCCGAGAAAAAATTGAAAACACAAATTTTTTTTGAAACTCTGGAAGAAAAATAAAAAAAAACCCGAACAATTTTTGAAAACACGAAAAAAATTGGAAAGGCCCATTTTTTGAAATCGGGGATATTTTGTGAAACTCATGAACAAAAATAAAAAAATGTGAACATGTTTTGAAAACGGGAACATTTTTTGAAAACTCCCGAACAAAATTCAAAAACACGAACAATTTTTTAAAACACATATATTTTTTTTAAACGCGAACAATTTTTTAAACTCTGGAACAAAATTTAAAAACGAAACAAATTTTAAAAACAGGAACCTTTCTAAAAAAAATGAATATTTGTTGAATTTCATGAACATTTTTTTGGTAAACATGGATTTCTTGTTAATTCTGAACAACTTTTGAAAAAGTAAAGTAAACTTGAAAAGCAAAACAGGAAAAAGGAAATAAATAGAAACAGAAACAGAAAAAGAAAAAACAGAAAAAAAAATAAATAGGAAAACAAAAAACCCGCTTTAGGAACCTCCTAGAAGGTTCCCAAAACCGTTTACTAGAAAGATGCGCGTACTGCTATACATGAGCCGGCCCAATTGCTCGATAGGTCAACCTGCTTGTGCGAATCGACGATAGTATGACACAGAGAGCAGCAAATAGGGAATTTCGCCGAATTGGACAAGGGGGAGGAATCCTCCTCCCCCAATGGCCGGTGCAAGGGGAGGGGATTCCTTCCCCTTGTGTGGAATCCCCCCCTCTCCTCTCAACCTACATATACTAGAGGCTTTTGCACATTTTGGACACACAAGTTTTGGAGCCTCCTCTAGTTTCCAGTTCTAGTTGGTTCTAGCTGATTAATTGGAGCTTGACCTAGATCCTCTAATTCTCATAATTAGAAGGCTAGTGTGGTTCTAATCTCCTTCATCTAATTCTCCGGCAACGATTAGCTTTGGACGGCGAAGCACCGCCGGATCATGAAAATTGTACGCTTGCAACCAAGTAGAGAGGCCGTGCTTTCGGTCTTCCGGTCAAGGGATCGTTCGTGGGTGGTTTATGGGATCGTTCATCTACCGGTTCGAGGGACTCCAAGTACGATCTACACCGACTCATCTACTTTTGCTGCTACTCGCAGTCAGTAACGATCGTGATCCAAACCATTTATGCATCTTCATATTGTTCCTGGGTGATCGTAGGGTGATGTTTTTTTTTCTTTTTCTATATGTTTCCCAATAGTTTCTTGATGGATCATGGAGAACCGGGCAAAGATTTGCCGATGTTGGATAGATGCGGGAGGTTGATCCCTCCGAGATAGAGAGCTCCAAGAAAAGGAAGGCCACCACCGACTCGACCCTAGATACGCTCACGGGCACTACTGAGTTGCTCAACGCCATGTTTGGGGTGATAGCCCCCATGGCTGTGGAGGAGCAATTCCCCCCTGTAAGGTGGTCCCCTTTGAGGATGTGTCCCCCCCAGTGAGCTGCCAAAGGTGATTTTGTTTCTTTGGCGATCCTGATTATGATTTTATCTATGTTTGATTTTTTTACTTTGCATGTAGTATATGGTGATAAATAATGCAAGATTTATTAGCTTCGATGTCATGCTATCTTCGCTGCCATGCATACTTTTTACTATACATAGTGGTTTAAATAACTTGTGTTTTTATATTGGAAAGTAATTCGGAATCTGTTTGTGTTTCATTTAGAGCCCGAATGCAGATAAGAAATGTGTACTTGTGTTGGGAAACATAGTAGAAAACAAAAAAAATCATGCCTACGATCACCCAAGATCAATATGAAGATTCATAACGGGTTGGGATCACGATCATTACCGTCACTGACTTGTAGCAGAAGAATAACATGTCAGTGTAGATCGTACTTGGAGTCCCTTGAACTGTCGATAAACGATCCCGCGAACCGCCCACGAACAATCCCTCGAACTGAAGACTGAAAGCACGACCTCTCTACTTGGTTGCAAGCGTGCAACCTCACTACAAACTTTGCTCTATTTTGCGATGATTCAATTGTGTCACGTATAACCCTATTTCATCGTAGAAAATATAGTGACGACGTTTTTCGACCGTCACCCCGACCGTCACTGAAGCGTCGTCATAGAAAATAAAATCTCGACGGCACCACTTCCTCCGTCACGCAAGATCGTATCTTAGGTGACGGACTCAAAACCGTCGACTAAACTATCTTCTGCAATGGCCGAAAAATGTCACTAGAACTATCACTTTATATACTAACAATCGACCCAACATGTTTGACCAGTCAATGAATCTGATGTATGGGCCCATAATATGCTAACGTGGCACCTTACAGCTGGGCCCGGGTAAGGTTTTATCACTGACGGTGCCCGTCAGTGATAATCAGGTTTGATCGGTCAAAGATCCTAACATGTGGACCCATGGGATCCTAACGTGGCTGCTTACATGTGGGTCCATAAGCTGGTGACGACACGCATTTCTGTCACCATTATCGTCACAGTTTATTCATTGTTGCAACTGCCAACCAAATTTGAACTTGAATTTGAATTTTAAAATTTGTAAAAATACCAAATATGAGAATCAAATGACTTTCGTTAAAACTGAAAACAGACATGCTTAACACAATTCTGATAATGATCTGCCAACTGAGGAAGTATCACACACGACATAAGAGGAAACCTACAGTTTACCTCACAATACAAAATAAAATAAGGGACGACCATAAGTTTTCGGACGAAGTAGACCACCATCAGGGTAGCGACATGGTGTTGTAAAAGCCCCCCAAAGAGGGCTGCGACATGCTATTCTCAAAGCCCCCCAAAATAGGATGAGACATGCTTTTGTCAGAGCCGCCCTGCATCCTTAAGAGAAAACCTAAAGTTCCTTCCACTTGTGATTTCTTCTATTCCATAGAAGAACTTTTCTCCTCATGTGCCTTCTTGAGAGCTGCAATTTCATCTAGCTACTTTGCTTTCATCTCTTTGATTTCCTGTTACCGCATTGCCATTCTTGCATTCATCTCTTCTTGATACCTATCAGATGCTGATCTCGTAGCTACCTCCTGAGTTACAAGCCTCTCTTCAAGCTCTCTAATGCGTTCATGAGAGGTTGACTTCTGCCTAGAGGCAGATGACTCTCCCATGCTTGCGAGAAATGTGCTATGCTTGGAAACACCCTTGAGAACCTCTGCAACAATCTGCACATCTATTTTTGGCTCTTCACCTACTGCTAGAGTTGCGCGTTGCTTGTCCTTCATTTCCTTCTGCAATATGGTTGAGCATTGTTGGTACGGTCTTACAAACATAATATTTTGGCTGGCACATTACATGTGAAATCAAGAAATTGCAGAACACTTACGATTGCTATTGTTGTAGTCTTACTCATCACCCCATCCTTCTTTCTCATGTAGGTTGCTTCAAAAAATTCAACATGTGTAGGTTTGTGGTTTTGCTCTTTACACTAGTACATCAAACAGGATATGATGAACGTTATTGCCATCTACTTATGAAAAATATGATAATTTGCATGTATGAAGCTGGAGTGCTTACCCAAATGTGATAAGCTGCAATGTAGCTTCTAGAGCCAGGTTTATGGGGGAGCTTCATAGCACTTCAGTTTTCTTTATTCCTGGCACATATCTACTATGGATTGAAGCATAAATTTAGTTTTAACCACATGGTATAGTAAAACTTGAATATGTTAGATTAAGCATGAATTACCTGGTAGTGCTCATTTTTCCACTGTTTTACTACATCTATCCAGTTTTTATCTGTAATAGGCATTGGCTTCAACTGCAACTCTTTCTCGTCAGTAATATTTTTAACCTTACTGTAAAATTTTGCCATGAGTCGGTGCCTGTGTAACCGCACACTTTTCTGAATGATACCATCAATCATTGCTCTAGCCAATTTAGCGTCGTCTGGAAACTCAAACATTTGCAACAGACATCATACACACATGCATGTTAGAACATTTAGAGTGGGAAGATAAAAAGATGTGGTATGGCACAATTGGAAAACGGATTCATTTCATGGCTAACCTTCAAGTCGTCAAAAAATTCAGGAAGCAAATGCTGGTTCCCCGGTAAATTGTACTCCTTCCACTTGGTTTTTATGGGCATCTTAGTTCTCACTTGATACCAACCTCTGAACTAAGTTTTGCTGCTTGTAGAGGGTCAATAGGCCTGTTTGCTCCCTCCATAAAGTTAATCTTCATCTTACTTCATGTCCTTTCAATATATTTTTCTAAACCATGCGAACAAGTAGGTCCGCGCTCACCTCGCCTGTTCTTCTCCATGGAACGGTTTGTCTTTTCTGCTGGATGTTGTTGTGTGCACAAGCCCGTATCCTGGTTTTCTTCCCCAGGATCAACTACTTCATGATTTTCCTTTGCATTGTCTATAGGGGAGTTGCTATCTTGAGAGGTCAGACTTTCTGCTGGCTTGAGCTGCAAACCTTGTGTCATGTCCTCATCATCGTGATGTTAAGGCATCTGGGAATCATATAGGGCATCGCCTATGGCTGCTCTCGATCTTGTGCATACTGGAGTTGGACGAACAGTAGCGTGAGTTTGCTTCTCCTGTGTTGTCTGAAAGACATGAGTGTAGTTAAAAACCAACGTGATGCAGCTACAAGATGCTGTAAAACTAAAATGTACTAGAAATGTATATTTTGTTACCTCAACTTCTTGGGGCAACTGTGGGGTGTCATCATCTCCCTCTAGATTATTGTCACCTTCGTCATCCTCATTTTCCTCTTATGAACCCTCTGCTTCATATACAGGATCATTCGCTAACTCTTTCTCCTCCTGCAAATCACATTTTTATGCCTACTTTGCCCTTTTTCTTGTGTCTTTCCAGCAATGTTAGAAGCACCATATACAAATTTGTATGCAAGTTCAGAGATATCCCCTATAACTGGGTTTGAATCCATTCCATTCTCCTTAAATTTTGCCGACAAATGGATAGCATTCTCCCTTATATTTTCTTGCCTCCTTTTCTCGTACCCATTTCTTGTGTCGGGTGTAGCAACTGCAGAACAAAGATGAAACAATGGGATCTATAAAAGAATCCACAAACACACAGCCTAAATACACAATTACTACAATAGGGAATATAGATGTGGAATGACATTCTTCCAAACCTAGAACTAGTTTAATCATGTTTTCAATTGACTATACAAAGTACACTAAATTGTAAACACTTGTACGGTGCCTAAATTGTAACAACACGGAGGAACACAACATGAGTAACAACATGCGAACAAATCTACAACACACATGCAGGAAACACTCGGATACGAACCGTATGGTTGAACTCGTGTGTGGTTAACCATGGAGTTCCTGAATACTAGCAGATAAATCGAACATGTCTACATATACATACGCCTAGAAGGATCTTCAGTAGATGGGGTATTGAGGGAGGGGGATGATTGTTACATGTCCGTTTATGATTAGTTCTTGTCTTCGGCATGACAGGATCCTTGCGGACCTTGCCACTGCGAAGGTTGCCTGTTGTCATGTCGGTCGACGGCGATGGTGAGGGAAATCGATGCCACCGGGAGGGTTCAAGATCAGGAGGAGAAGTGCGGGCGGAGGGAAATTATGAGTGAGGTTTACTGATGGCAACAAAGGAGGTATTTATTAACAATGGAGAAAATTTAGCGCGGCCCCTTTTGGAATTGTAGGCAGGAAGGTGAAATAGTCAGGGAGCGAAAACACGGAGGGAACCAAAATAATTTCAGTGTACAAACTACTTTTTGTAACAGAGAAAGGACTGCTTTCAGAAATAACAAGAAAACTTTCAGAAATAATGTGAACGCTTTCAGAAATATGGTTCGGGCACTTTGTACACGGATATGTTTTATGTTCTGATCTTCTTTGTGCACGCATCTTTGGGTTTGATGCACCGTATTCTTTTCGTGAAGAAGCCTCAAATTAATTGGGCATTGTATGGTTGTACTCAGATTTGAATCAAGGCATGTTGATCGATCAATACATGCATGTGTGCGTTTTAGTTGCACCAGCCAACCCCCTTTTTTGTTGAAAGTGAGCAGTCACTTGCCTTGACCATGTCACTTGAATAATGGTTTAGTCTAGACATGTACATTGTGTTTTGCGTACGACATGTTATTTTCGTGAAGAAGCCTCTAGTGAATTGGGCATTGTGTGGTTGTACTTCAATTTAAATCCGGATATGTTAATCGATGTATACATGCATGTGTGCATTTAATTTGCACAAGCCAACCCTCAAATTTGTTTTGTAGTGAGCAGTCAGTTGCCTTGAGCATGTCACTTCAGGAATGGTTGAGTCTAGACATGTCTTGTGTTCTGTGTGCGACACGTTCTGTTGGTGAAGAAGCCTCAAGTAAATTGGGCATCCTTTGGCTGTACTTCGATTTGAATCCAGACATGTTGATCGATGCATACATGCATGTGTGCGTTTAGTTTGCACAAGCCAACCCTCAAATTTATTTTGTAGTAAGCAGTCAGTTGCCTTGACCATGTCACTTCAAGAACGGTTGAGTCTAGACATGTCTTGTGTTCTATGTATGACATGTTCTGTTGGTGAAGAAGCCTCAAGTGAATTGGGCATCCTTTGGTTGTACTTCGATTTGAATCCGGACATGTTGATCGATGCATACATGTATGTGTGCATTTAATTTGCACAAGCCAACCCTAAATTCTTTTTTGTACGGACCATTTAGTTGCCTTGACCATGTGACTTGAAGAATGGTTGAGTCTAGACATGTCTTTCAGTGAAGAAGCCTCTAGTGAATTGGGCATTGTTTGGTTGTACTTTGATTTGAATCCGGACAAGTTGATCCATGCATACATGTGACATTGTGCAAGTCAATTGAAATAATGGTGTTCATATGTATATAGTATACTATAGATTTTACACATTACAAAATTTACACTACTCATAGAAAAACTTATCAAAAGTGAACTAGTGAAAATAAATTATGGCCCGATGAATTCGAATCCAGGATCATTTCCGGATTGTAAAGTAATTAGAGGAAAACGCTAATTCCATACACTTTGCACCATCTGATGGAAGATGGACGCCGGAGCATCTGTCTGCCTACTCGCATTCCTCCATAGTCAAACTCGATTGCGTTCACGCAGTTCAATTTCCCACTACTCCACACCATGCCACTGCTCTATAAATCAGTGGTTCCATTTAATTCATCATCGAATCCAAAAAACCCTCAATCCCCTTCTCCGGCGATGATGGTGCGCACGACCCCCTCCTTCCCCCATATCGCAATGGCCAGTGGCAGGCCGCATAGGTCACCTCCGTCCCCCAATGCCAACCCCGCAGAAACCAACCCCCCACCTTCCCCTGACCCGGCACCAGCGGGTGCTGCGTCAGATCCGCCCCCACATTGACGGCGCCTGGTCAGGCACTCGGATCTCCGTCGTGGAAGAGAAAATCTGTTGCGAAGGAGGTGGAGGTCGCCGGCGGTGAACGTGCCACACAGCAGCGATGCTCCATTGAGTCAATCGAGGTGCCCACCGGGGAGGTCCTCCGTGAAGAAGAGGAGGCCGACCGCAACTGCGACCGCCTCTTAGCTCGCTTCGATGAGCTCTGAGAGAGAGCCCGTCGGAGGACATCCAATGCGAGGTCGACCACATCGCCCCCCATGTTAGATGAGCTCCTCCGCGTCATGGCCGCAGCAGAGCTGGAGGCGGCTTACAATATCTCCAATGCGATGGATGATGTCTACTACGCAACCTTCTTCTTGTAGACTCGTGTTGGGCCTCCAAGCGCAGAGTTTTGTAGGACAGTAGCAAATTTCCCTCAAGTGGATGACCTAAGGTTTATCAATCCGTGGGAGGCATAGGATGAAGATGGTCTCTCTCAAACAACCCTGCAACCAAATAACAAAGAGTCTCTTGTGTCCCCAACACACCCAATACAATGATAAGTTGTATAGGTGCACTAGTTCGGCGAAGAGATGGTGATACAAGTGCAATATGGATGGTAGATATAGGTTTTTGTAATCTGAAAATATAAAAACAGCAAGGTAGCAAGTAACAAAAGTGAGCAAAAACGGTATTGCAATGCTTCGAAACAAGGCCTAGGGTTCATACTTTCACTAGTGCAAGTTCTCTCAACAATGATAACATAATTAGATCATATAACAATCCCTCAACGTGCAACAAAGAGTCACTCCAAAGTCACTAATAGCAGAGAAGAAACGAAGAGATTATTATAGGGTACGAAACCACCTCAAAGTTATTCTTTCTGATCGATCTATTGGGCTATTCCTATAAGTGTCACAAACAGCCCTAGAGTTCGTACTAAAATAACACCTTAAGACACACATCAACCAAAACCCTAATGTCACCTAGATACTCCAATGTCACCACAAGTATCCGCGGGTTTGATTATATGATATGCATCACACAATCTCAGATTCATCTATTCAAACCACCACAAAGAACTTCAAAGAGTGCCCCAAAGTTTCTACCGGAGAGTCAAGACGAAAACGTGTGCCAACCCCTATGCATAAGTTCACAAGGTCACAGAACCCGCAAGTTGATCACCAAAACATACATCAAGTGGATCACGTGAATATCCCATTGTCACCACAGATAAACACATGCAAGACATACATCAAGTGTTCTCAAATACTTAAAGACTCAATCCGATAAGATAACTTCAAAGGGAAAACTCAATCCATTACAAGAAGGTAGAGGGGGAGAAACATCATAAGATCCAACTATAATAGCAAAGCTCGCGGTACATCAAGATCGTGCCAAATCAAGAACACGAGAGAGAGAGAGAGATCAAACACATAGCTACTGGTACATACCCTCAGCCCCGAGGGTGAACTACTCCCTCCTCGCCATGGAGAGTGCCGGGATGATGAAGATGGCCACCGGTGATGATTTCCCCCTCCGGCAGGGTGCCGGAACAGGGTCCCAATTGGTTTTTGGTGGCTATAGAGGCTTGCAGCGGCGGAACTCCCGATCTAGGTTTCTTTTTGGGGGTTTCTATATTTATAGGAATTTTTGGCGTCGAGAACAAGTCAGGGGGGTCCATGAGGAGCCCACAAGACCGAAGGGCGCGCCCAGGGGGTAGGGCGCGCCCTCCACCCTTGTGGAGGCCTCGTGGCTCTTCTGGCCCAACTCTTTTGCTTCGGGGGCTTCTTCTAGTCCATAAAAAATCACCGTAAATTTTCAGCTCATTTGGACTCCGTTTGATATTCCTTTTCTGCGAAACTCAAAAACAAGGAAAAAACAGAAACTGGCACTGGGCTCTAGGTTAATAGGTTACTCCTAAAAATAATATAAAATAGCATATAAATGCATATAAAACATCCAAGATAGATAATATAATAGCATGGAACAATCGAAAATTATAGATACGTTGGAGACGTATCAACGGCGCGCGTGGAGGAAATCATTTGGGAGGTCAAATGCACGGCAGACAAGGCTATCTTGAAGGCGGGCATCAAGATGTCCGTGGCCACGTCGTATTCAGAAGACGTGGCTGTCGGTGTACTAAGTATTGGGCCACTAGTACCCCGTACTTGTGCACAGGCAGTTGTAGCCATCCTCGCGGCAAGGCTTGTCGGGAACAGTTCGAGGTCGATTCAAGCCACCAGAGAAATCATCAAGTCAGAAATCTGAGGATCAGCAGATAAGAAGAGCTGGAATCCGAAGGCCAGCTTCCCCGGCAAGATCTTGCCGGGGTGGCCTACGGAGCCCGGCAAGGATTGGCACCCGGCAAGGTTTGGCGCCCGGTAAGGCTTGGCGTCCGGCAAGGCTTGGCGCCCGGCAAGGCTTGGTGCCCGGCAAGCTTCGGCGCCCGGCAAGATTCTGCCATTGTTCCACCGCTTCGGCACAGTAACAAGCCTGACATTCTGAGTCCTTCTCTGGATGCGTGGCAACGCGCCAGTGGAGGAGAGCTTAAGCGGTGCTGATGGGATGGCCCCTTTTTCCATCCCCAAGAAAGTGAGGACACCTAAACGGACACCTCACGGTGCATTAAATGCGTTTGTCCTAATCCGTCAGGGGTTAGGTATGATACCCTGTAGCTACTTTACACCTCAATGTATGTACATTTTGCCACTGTGGTGACCCCTTTGAGCGTATAAAAGGAGGCCCAAGGCAACTGCTACAGAAAAAGGAGAACTTCTGGCCCATTCTGCATGCGTAGCTGCTCTTTGAACGTACTGTTCACAGCGAGCGCTCCTGAAGGCTGGGCTCAAGAACATTAATAAGAACACAAAGCAGGAGTAGGGTTTTACGCTGATCAGCGGCCCGGACCTGGGTAAAAACTTCCCGCGTCGATCATTGGTTCTGCTCTTTGCGTATACCTCTCCCCCCGCCGAATCGTAAAGGGGTCTCTCGGGATCCCATCGCCAGGTAGGGGGATTGAAGGTTGCGTGAACCTGATCTAGTGATCGGCGCCTCAGTTTCCTCATCATCATGCCGCCCAAGAAGAAGAGCGTCGCGACGGCGCAACCGTCCACGTCCGTTTTGCCTACGCCTTCGCGTACGGGCGACGGCGTGGGTGCGGAAGGAAGAGGACTAGAACCCCCACGGCGTTCTGGTGATCCGAGCCAGGCGAGCGGCATCGTTCGCAGTGGCAGTGGTAACCTGCACGCCGCTGGATCTAGAGACGGCGCTGTGTTGCCTACAGGTGGCACAACGAACTCCAGAGATTGGAGGGCGCCTGCTGGAGCTCCCGCGCCGGCGCAAGCATCACGACCTACCCAGGTCGTGCATGATGAGCGATGTCATGGCGCTGGTGGATCAGGGCGTCCACACGAAAAGATTCCTGCGCATCGATCCCAAGATGCACGGGACCAGCATGCACACCGAGCTGCCGGCGAGGGTGGCGCGCGGTCGCGTGATCGTGGTGGTGCTCCTTCTAATATGGTTAGGAGTCAGAGCACCTCACGTACCTCGCACCTGTCGCCGCCACCTACGCCAGCGGAAGCCTTGGCATGTGCGCAGCTGCTCCTCGATTTTCCTACTGCCCCGGAGAAGATGGAGGAGTGGCGAGCTACTATCCAGAGCCTTATCGGCTTCGCCAACAAAGATGGACCGCAAGAGGCAGGGCCCTCGTAGCGGAGGCCCATCGATCCGGCGCGAGCCGATGTGGAGAAAACTGGAGGTGGTGCAACCACGGTGCACTCCCCTCCGCGGCACCAGCGGCGGCCGACAACCCAGCAGGTCGACCGCCGTGAAGAAGTATCCACGGTGTCATCCGATCCACGGATGCGCCGCGATCAGCGTCAAGTTCTCCAGGAACGAGGCAAGGAGGACGCTCGAACTACCATCGAGCGGCGACGGGAAGCGTGCTATCAATCTGATAAGCGCGCGGGGCCGGCTGTCGACGAGCCTGCGCCAGGGGACGTAGGAGATTTGCCTTATGAGGTAGGGACTCCAGCATTTACCCGTGAGCTTTGGCAAGTCCGGTGGCCCAATTCCCCAACCTTCAAGCCGGAGGCCCCGGAGAAATATGACGGTAAGACCCATCCCTCGGAGTTCCTGAGCATCTACACCATTGCGGTACAGGCTGCCGGGGGCCGAGATGACAAGATACTTGCCAACTACTTCCCGTTGGTGCTCAAACCCAACGTCAGGTCGTGGTTGATGCATCTGCCGGAGAATTCTATTTCTTCCTGGTCAGATCTGTGCCATCAGTTTGTTGGCGCCTTTGTCGGAGGCCACCAAGCTCATGGCCAAGAGAGTGATTTGCATATCATCCCTCAGAAGGAGGGCGAGTCCCTGCGCAAGTTTATGCAGAGGTTCAGCCGAGTGCAGTACAATATTCCTGACGTTCATCCTGCCGCTATCATTAGCGCGTTTCACCAGAACGTGTGTAACCGCAGAATGCGGGAAGAGCTGGCAATGAACAAAGTCAGGAGTATTGCCGAGCTTTACGCTCTAGCCGATAAATGCGCTCGAGCTTAAGAAGGGAGGAAACTCCCTGGCGAGGCTGTTGGTGCGGCGGGCGAATCCGAAGAAGAAGATGCCGCGGCCCCGTCAAGGAAAGGCCGGCGGCGGAACAGGAAACGCGGAGGCAAGGCCGTGCTTGCTGTCGAGGAATCCGACAACCCCGGCGCCGCCAAGAAGGCCAAGGTTGGTGACCCCGGCAAGGATCTTGCCGGGTGCCCTTCCTGTCAGGCCTTGGCGGCTGCCGACAAATCGGAAAACTCCGGCAAGCAGTATTGCAAGATCCATCGCACCAAGGGTCACGATGTCCAGAACTGCCGGCAAGTTGAACAGCTTGCCGAGAAGCAGAGGGCCGAATATAAGAGGCGAGATAAGGAGAAGGCCCAAGATGGTGCTGACGGATCCGGCAAGAAGCACGGTGGCCGAGGGGGTCGCCGCGGCAAGGCCAAGCAACAAAAAGATAGGCCCGCTCGGGGCCGAGAGAAAGAAGAAGATGATGATGAGTCCAGTGAGCAAGAATTTCAGAAAGCTACAGAGGCTATGTGTATCGACGGGGGCGCCTCGTTGCATTCTTCCCACCGTCAACTTAAACAGTGGGTGCGAGAAGTTAATGCAACAGAGCCATCACTAGATGCATGTAAGCCCCTGAAGTGGTCCAGCACGCCTATCATTTTCGACGCCGAGGATCACCCTGATCGCACAACTGCGGTCGGGCGCTTGCCATTGTTGGTCTCGCCAATGATTCGCAACCTCAAGGTGACGAAAATGTTAGTTGACGGTGGGGCCGGCCTAAACTTAATCTCACCGGATGTGCTCAAAAAGCTCCAAATTCCCGACGAGGACCTCGAAGAAACGGGTACGTTTCAAGGGGTCAATCCGGGAAGAACCCAGCCCAAGGGCAAGATTACGCTGCCGGTGACATTTGGTAGCGAGCTCAACTTCAGGACCGAGAAGGTGGTGTTTGATGTCGCCAAGATCCCCATGTCATATAATGGGATCCTTGGTCGGCCAGCGCTGGCTAAGTTCATGGAGGCATCACACTACGCGTACAACGTTCTGAAGATGCCTGGGCTGTTGGGCGTCATCACTATCCATTCCGATAAGAAGGATGCGCTCATCTGTGCCGATCAACTTTACCGGGAAGAAGTTGCAGCACCTGCCATCAAGGCACCTGCTCCTGCCGCTGGAACTCCCGGGGGGAAGAAGAAGACCGGCAAGAACCTTGGCGCGAACTCCGGCAAGCGCACCTCCTTGGAGTGCTGCGCTTCCGTCGAGGATGCACCAGAGAGTTCCACCAGCAAGAACAAGAGATCCAAGGCTGCTCCGCCGGAGACCAAGAAGGTGCCCGTCAGAGAGGACGGAACGGGGGGAACTTTCACCATAAGTTCCACCCTAGATGACAAATAGGAAAGCGCGCTCATTGCTTTCCTGCGGGCGAATGTCGACGTGTTTGCATGGCAACCGTCTGACATCACCGGTGTTCCCAGGAAGGTAATTGAGCACCACCTTGCTGTCTGTCCTCATGCGCGGCCCGTCAAGCAAAGGGTCAGGAAGCAAGCCTTGGAGCAGCAAGAATTCATTGCCGAAGAAATCAGAAAGCTGGAGGCAGCAGGATTGGTCAAAGGAGTGCTCCATCCAACCTGGTTGGCCAATCCGGTTGTAGTGCGAAAAGCGAATGGGAAATGGAGGCTTTGTATCGATTATACAGATATCAATAAAGCTTGTCCAAAAGATCCCTTTCCCTTGCCGCGCATCGACCAGATTGTGGATGCCACCGCTGGTTGTGATCTCCTGTCCTTCCTTGATGCCTATTCAGGGTATCATCAGATTTTCATGGCAAAAGAAGATGAAGAGAAGACCGCATTTATCACCCCATGTGGTACATATTGTTTTATACGAATGCCTTTCGGGTTGAAAAGTGCCGGTTCGACATTTGCGAGAGCAATCCAAATTGGTTTTGAGCCTCAACTCCATAGAAATATGGAGGCGTATATGGATGATATAGTGGTCAAAACCAAAGACAAAGCGACACTCATTCAAGATTTAGAAGAAACATTTGCAAATCTGCGCAAGATCAACTTGAAGCTCAATCCTGAGAAGTGCGTGTTCGGTGTTCCTTCTGGCAAGCTCCTCGGATTCTTTGTATCTTGCCGGGAGATTGAAGCGAACCCCGACAAGATCAAAGCTATTGAGCAAATTGAAGCGCCGAGACGTGTCAAAGATGTGCGTCGTCTTGCCGGCTGTGTTGCTGCTCTAAGCAGGTTTATTTCCAAATCTGCTGAGCGCGCCCTGCCCTTCTTCAAAATTTTGAAGAAGGCAGGACCAATGAAATGGACTCCAGAGGCGGAGGCTGCGCTGCAAGATTTGAAGAAATACCTTTCCTCTCCGCCGACGCTAGTCGCGCCTAAACCATAAGAGCCGTTGCTGTTGTATCTGGCAGCAACAAATCAAGTGGTTAGTGCTGCGCTAGTGGCGCAGAGAGAGGCTGATGAGGAAGCAACACTAGCGGCAGGACCGCCAGGTGACGCGGCAAGATCTTCCCCGGCAAGGGTTGATCCCGGCAAGACAGGATCTGCGCAAACAGAAGAACCAGTGCAGAAGAAGAAGGTGGTGCAGCGCCCAGTTTATTTTGTTAGCTCTCTTTTACAAGGAGCTAGGTCAAGATATTCTGGTGTGTAGAAGTTGCTTTTCGGCCTTCTTATGGCCTCGAGGAAGCTGCGCCATTATTTTCAAGCACATGAAATCACCGTCGTCACTCGCTTTCTGTTGCAACGGATTTTGCAAAATCCAGAAGCAACCGGTAGGATCGTGGAGTGGGCGTTGGAGTTGTCGAGCTTTGGCCTCAAGTTTGAAAGCACTTCGACGATTCAGAGCAGGGCCTTGGCGGAGTTCATTGCGGAGTGGACCCCAACGCCAGACGAAGAGGTTCAGGAAACAACTCTCCCCGGCAAGGAAATCGATCAGCAATGGGTTATGTACTTTGATGGAGCTTTCTCGCTGCAAGGCGCCGGTGCTGGCGTGCTGCTTGTCGCACCCACTGGAGAGCACCTCAAGTACGTAGTCCAAATGCACTTTCCCCGGGAGAGTTTGACCAACAACACTGCAGAATACGAAGGTTTGCTTGCCGGTCTCAGGATCGCGGCAGACCTTGGTATCAAAAAGCTCGTTATCAAAGGCGATTCACAACTTGTCATCAGGCAAGTTAACAAGAGTTATCAAAGTCCATTGATGCAAGCCTACGTGGATGAAGTGAGGAAAATGGAAGAGCGCTTTGACGGTCTGTAAATGAAGCACGTTCCTCGTGCCGAGAACAGTATTGCTGATGACCTGTCAAAGCATGCCGCCCTCAAGTTGCCTGTGGAACCAAGAACTTTTTTGCTCCAATTGACTCAACCATCCGTGGCGCCATCGATGCGGCAAGAAAAGAGAAGAAAGTTGAACTCTGGCCAGTACTTCCCGGCAGAGCTCCCTAGAGCCGCCGGCAAGGAAGTTGCCGGGATCAACATGCCTGCCGGGGAACAACAGGCTCCGACAGGGCCTCAGGCCCTTGTTGTCGAGACAAACATTCCCTCGGCGGAGGAGATGCCTTTAGTCCTAGCTGTCGAGCCTCAGGCTCCAGCATGGGCGCAGCACATTGTCCATTTCCTTCAAATAGGAGAACTCCCTAAGGAACAGGAAGAGGCAGAGAGAGTAGCCCGTCGGTCTGTTATGTACAAGTTCGTCGATGACGTCCTGTACAGAAAGAGACCAAACGGTGTGAAATTGAAGTGTATTCCTTGGGAGGATGGGCTAGAGCTGTTGGCGGAGATACATGGAGGCATATGTGGTTCTCACATAGGGTCAAGAGCGCTTGTCGAAAAGGCATTCCGATAAGGTTTCTTTTGGCCCACCGCTCTCCAGGATGCAACTGCACTAGTCACCAAGTGTGAAGCGTGCCAGTTTCATTCGAAGAAATCACATCAACCAGCTCAAGCTCTTCAGACAATCCCTCTCTCCTGGCCATTTTCGGTCTTGGGGCTCGACATACTGGGCCCTTTCCCCCGTGCTACCGGGAGCTTTGAGTACTTGTACGTTGCTATCGACAAGTTCACAAAGTGGCCGGAGGTGGAAGCAGTGAGGAAGGTGACAGCACAATCAGCCGTCAAGTTCTTTAAGGGAATTGTTTGCCGTTTCGGTGTGCCCAACAGGATCATCACCGACAATGGCATGCAGTTCACAAGTCGCACCTTTATGCAGTACGTCCAAGACCTTGGCGGCAAAATTTGTTTTGCCTCTGTTGCTCACCTGAGAAGCAACGGCCAAGCGGAGAGGGCTAATGCTGAAGTGTTGCGCGGTCTCAGGACCAGAACCTTTGACAGGCTGAAAAAGTGCGAAAGACGCTGGATTGATGAGTTGCCGGCGGTTCTTTGGTTAATCAGAACGACACCAAATCGAGCCACCGGCCAGACGCCCTTCGCTCTGGTCTACGGAGCGGAAGCTGTTCTCCCCACGAAACTCATATACGGATCACCTCGAGTGCTCGCTTATGATGAGCTTGAGCAAGAGCAACTGCGGCAAGATGACGCTGTGCTCCTTGAGGAGAATCATCTTCAGGCTGCTGTGCGAGCTGCACGCTACCAGCAAGCTTTGCACCGCTACCATAGCCGCAAAGTTCATGCCCAAAGCCTTGAGGAAGGCGACCTTGTTCTTCGGCGGATTCAATCCGCCAAGAATTCAAACAAGTTGACGCCAAAGTGGGAAGGCCCTTATCGGGTAGTACGAGTCACCAGGCCCGGCGTTGTCCGCTTGGAGACCGAAGATGGCGTTCCAGTGAGCAATTCCTGGAATATCAAACATCTTCGCAAGTTCTACCCATAAGGCGCGGTTGCCGGGGGCTCCCGGCAACCACCCTTTTGTACAAGTCTTGCCGGCAAGGCATGTGATCCTTTGTACAAAGCCAGGCGCAGACCCTGAGCGCAGATGAATAAATTTAAGTGTTGTACATTCCCTTATTGATTCCCATGTTCATATTTATATATGCATGTTTGTCTAAGATGTTGTATGACACCTACTCCCGGTAAGTTCTAACGAACCGCCAAGGTTTCATGTCTTTATTTTCTCTTCTTTCTTTTTAAAAGACAGAAGGATTCCTCACGTGCACATTTGCTGGGGGGGAGGGAGATATGAGTACCAGTTGGCGACGTTCAGAATCGACGCTTGCCGGAGGAAGGACAGCGACAGAAAGCTAAGTTCTAAAAACTTAGAGCAAGTTCTTTTTATTACAAAGTTATTTCCTTGGACGATTCCGACTCTTGTATGGAAAATCTGCACGCGAAGGAACCCTTGTTGTAATCAGTTGCGCCCTTATTTTGTTTCGAGCCCGCTCAACAATTTAAGTGGCTGCACTGAGAACGCCAAGGAGTCTTGCCGGCTGCTGCGCCTCCAGCAGGCTGCTGAAGTCCCGCACCCAGCGCTCGCGGCAGGTTGCGCGCCGGCAAGTTTTTCAGTAAGCGTAGGGTGAACTCCATACATAAAGGAATCAGACAAGGAAAATAGCAAGCATGAACCTGAACATAGGCGAGTTATATTACATTCATGAGTTGCCGCAATTCTAACTTGAGACTTAATTGTCTTTTACATGGAATGATGATGGCAAGAAAAAGCAGAGCACTTAATCCCTGTGCTGGCCTTCGATCCTTTTGATGGAGTCCACCTTCTCAAGGATAGGCGCGATGCACTCTTCAAGCGCCTCAACATTTGCATCCCTTGGCAGATGGCCGAGCGCGTTGGAGAGGTCGATGCCGGGATTGCTGTGTACCACCTTGATGAGCACCTTGCGGAGGATGGCCCGGCAAAGCCGGCGAGTCTCGTTAGCCAATTGGGTCGCCCGGCTAGACTGGAGCACCCTCAAGGCGTTGATGATGCTTTCAAAGAACATCGTCAACCTGGCACTTGGAGATATTCTTTCCTCGAAAGAATACTTGAAGTTCGACAGGCCCATGGTTGACAGTTATGCCGTAAGCTTCTCTGCGGTGGCGATGAGATGTCCAGTCCAGATCTCCACTCCTTTTTCGTAATCGGCTTGGGCGGCGGCGGCGCTCTTGAGCAGGATCCTCTCTCCTTGGAGATCCTTGAGTAGAGCCTTCTCACGGGCCCTGCCGGCCTCGAGAGACTTCTGCAACGTGGTCAGCTTCAGTTCCAGAACTGCAATGTCATCAGCCGCAGAGGAGAGCTGCTTGGTTTTATTGGACAAGGCAACTTGCATCTCCGCCAAGGAGTGGAGGGTTTTTTCCCTGTCACCCTTGAGCGTCGAGAGCTCCTTGCCGTGCTCTTCGAGATCTATTTCCAGCTTCTTTACCTTGTCGCTCAGCTCGTTCTTGGCGACCTCTGCAGCTTCAGCAGCATCGACGGCCTCCTTGAGCTTGCCGACATGACTTGCAGTCAGAGCTTCGAGCGCCTCTTTATGTTTTTGCTCCAGCTCCTGGGTCCGCCGCGCGACAAGCTTCTCGATATCTTCATCTTTGCTGCGAAGCTTGGCGGTGAGCGCCTGCTCACGTGCGGTGAGATCTTCCTCATGGGCATCAAGAGCAACGCGGCGCCCCGTCAGGAGGGCATCTTCAGCGGCAATCCTTTGAGTAGCTTCATCATGCGCCTTCTCCATATCAGATTGCTTCAGGAGGATCTCTGTCCACTGCTGGCTCACTTGTTCCCGGCCGGCAACCAACTCTTGGAGGGCCTCGGCGTGCCAGACTTGCATTTGTTCGACGCGCCTTTGAAAATCTGCTTCGGCCGCCTCGACAACTGCCATTCTGGAGTCCGCCTTATCTTTCCGGGCGCGGTGGAGAGCCTGAAGCTTGCGGAAATTCTCGCCCATGGCCTGAAGGAGCTGATCCTCTTTAAATTTGCCGCTGCTAGCGCTGGGATCGTCAACAACCTCGAGCCCGGTAGCAGCGATGATTTCTTCGTCAAAAACTTCTCCTTCGGCTGGTGCCCCGATGCTTGCCGTTCCCGACAAGTTGACGAACAGGTTCTCGCCAACCTTGAGGTATTTGCTGGATGAGGGGCCTTCAGATGTTGACGATTGGTCTTCAGCGACCGCCTCACCAATGGCAGGGGGCTCCGTGGCCGGTGCAGCGCCTGGCGCTCCTGCGGCAGGAATGCCGTCAGTACGGTCATCGGCCTCCCTATCACCCCCTTCAGCAGGTTCCTTGGCGGGTTCCTCTTGTGCAGTCTTGGCGGCCTCCCCGTCAAGAGCACCACCAGCCTCGATAGTGTCATCTTTGGTGGCCTCGCTGGCAGCGATCCTGTCTGCTTCGGCAGCGGCATCCCTGGCGGTCTCCTCGATGACAACGTCGACGTCCATGCGTTCCATCACAGGGAACTCTGAAGGACGAAGGAGGAAAACAGAATAAGATTGAGATTGAAGTTTGAAGCGACTAAAGATAGAGAGATAAGGAAAAAAAGTAACAAGCACTCTGAGGCGATCGATTACCTGCGTCGAGCTGTTGAGAGGTGGCCTCGCCCTTCCCGGCAACTTCTGTTGAAGGGGAGGGTTGCCGGTGTCCATGCTTGCCGGCTCCTCCTCGGTTAGGATGGGCTCGTCGGTGGGATCTCTTGTCGGGGATGTGCTTGTGGGCGGCGCGGTCGATGAAGGTGGCATGACGGGGATGTCTTCCGACAACTCTCCTTGTTGCCGTTCTTCTCCTGCGAGCCCAAGAATACCAGCGGCAAGAATGGAAGCCTCAGCACCCGCCAGCGGAAAAAGAATAGTGAACTTACGCTGGGGGCTGTGCTGGGGGCTGCGTTGAGGACTGGGCTCCGGGCTGACGACGATGGTTTCTGGCACGCTCATGGAGCCTGCCGGGGGCTCGTCGCTCGTGGAAGTCTTTGACCTCTTCGCCATCCTCTCTAGCAAGGTTTCTGCATCACTGCAGAGACAATACGAGCAAGTTAGTAAGACCGATCCAAGATTGGAATATAAAAGCTGTGGCAAAGTACTTACTCTTCTTCTTCTCGCTCCGGACTAAAGCCGGAGATGTCGAAATCGACCTCCGCTGCAATGTCAGAGTTGGGAGGCGGAGGAGGGGTCCTAGGCTGCTTGGCTGTGGCAGGCGCCGGGGCGGCTTCCGGTGCGGTAGTGCGAGACACCCCTGCCGCCCCAGCAGTGGCCGCTGGTGTGGGTCTCGCGCGCCACGTAGGTTGTTGACGAGCCCCTTGCCGCGGTCCAGTCTTGCCGGCCACTTTCTTGCCGGGAGCCTCGCCGCTCGAAGAAGGCTGGCTTGCCGGGATGCCAGATGCAGCCTTCCGAAGAACACGCTTCGTCTTCTTCGGGGCTGGGAGCTCTTCTTGCGTTTCTTCTTCGGCCGTGTCCTCGCCGGACGAGCTCTCAGCGGCTGTGCTACTCTGTTCCCCGGCCGCTCTATCCTTCTCGGCAGGTTGTAACTCCACTACTACCTCTGTGTCGCTGGCTTCCCATTCTGTGAAGCCAACGCTGCCGGCCTCCGCGGCAAGATTTGCCTCCTCCACCCTAGTAGCAATGTAAGCTACTTCTTGGTCGGTGGTGGCTCGGATGAGATCTGTCTCTTGCCGGACGGGTCTCTCCGTCAAGTTGTCAAAAAACTTCTGTGCTTCCTCCTCGGTTGGCTCGGCCCAGGTCGGGTCAAGACCGTGGGCGTTGAACATCGGCATGAAGGCGATGATTGACCCCAAGGCGGAGTTGTTGCACAAAGGGACGATCCTTGCCGGCAGCCGATGCTTATCTTCGCGCTGGAATAATCTTTGACGGAGAGCGCCAAGCTGCATAGTGGTCAGATTATTATTCAGCCTGGGGCGCAATCTCATGATATCTGCTGCGTTTTTATATTCCCAAGCTGGCCTTCCCCTGTTCTACAAGGGGGCGATGCGGCGGCGGAGAAAGTCGAAGCCGATCATCTCCATTGTCAGCCCGGCAGCTTTCAGGCGAAGGATTCTGGTGGTGGCGATTGTGAGCCTCTCGTCCTCCGCGGCGAGATCACTCCAGTCCTTGCCGCGGACCACCTTCTGTTGCCGGGGAAGACAAAACGGATGGGGATATGCCTCCTTGATCCAGCACCATTCAGCCCACCACTCGTCCCATTTCTCGCGGTAAACTCCTTCTGGGTATATTTCCTTATACCAAGCCCTTGGAATCCAGGCGATAGAACCAGAGAGAGCCTCTCCTTTTTGGATGCGGGGGAAGAAATAATGGCGAAAAAGAGTAGAGTTGGGAATCACGCCGGCAAAGTTTTCACAGAGATGGGCAAAGATGGACATGCATAGTACCGCATTCGGTGTGAAATCGATGAGATGAAAGCCGTATGTGTACATGATATCATTGAAGAAGTCGGAAAATGGGGGACAGAGCCCGCAATAAAAATACGCAGCGAAGAAAGGGTATCTGTCCGATCCACTTTTGGAACAAGCACCTGGAATCACGCGTGTGGCGGGGTGAGCTTGCGTCTCCTTCGCCCACATGCACTAGTACCGCCCCTTCAGAGCTTCAGCATCGAGCGATGGGGGGAAGACGACATGCTTCTTCCGCATCTTCACCAGTTCGCTCTCCGGGACGTCGGCTTTCGCTTCCTTGCCCTTGCCTTTGCTGGCCTTGGGCGGCATGGCGGCTGTGAAGGCGGAATCCGGGGGTGGAGCGAGTGTGGAAGCGGCGGGCGGAAGAGGAAAAAGCTTCGCTTTGAGCTCGAGAGGAGGAAGGCGATGGCAACGGCCAGATTGAGAAGAAGAGGGGGGTAAATAGGCTTGTGCCTCTGTAGCTTCTCCTTTTTATGGGGAAGTAGCGGGGCCACCTCTTTTACTCCCCAATGTGAATGCGCCTCTATAGGCGCGTTGCAGTTGCAGCCTTTGAGGCACGCTTCCCACGTCGCGCGTTCAGCGCGCGTAGTGGGGGGCACAGTAAAACGAGATATTTACGAGCAGTTAATCCCCTGCCACACGTGCCCGTGCACTGTTTGGGCCTAGCCCAACAATGCCTCACACTCGTGTATGGCTTATGCCCGGGGGCTCTTATTGGTGTACTAAGTATTGGGCCACTAGTACCCCGTACTTGTGCATGGGCAGTTGTAGCCATCCTCGCGGCAAGGCTTGCCGGGAACAGTTCGAGGTCGATTCAAGCCACCAGAGAAATCATCAAGTCAGAAATCTGAGGATCAGCAGATAAGAAGAGTTGGAATCCGAAGGCCAGCTTCCCCGGCAAGATCTTGCCTCGGTGGCCTGCGGAGCCCGGCAAGGATTGGCACCCGGCAAGGTTTGGCGCCCGGCAAGGCTTGGCGTCCGGCAAGGCTTGGCGCCCGGCAAGGCTTGGTGCCCGGCAAGCTTCGGCGCCCGGCAAGATTCTGCCATTGTTCCACCGCTTCGGCACAGTAACAAGCCTGACATTCTGAGTCCTTCTCTGGATGCGTGGCAACGCGCCAGTGGAGGAGAGCTTAAGCGGTGCTGATGGGATGGCCCCTTTTTCCATCCCCAAGAAAGTGAGGACACCTAAACGGACACCTCACGGTGCATTAAATGCGTTTGTCCTAATCCGTCAGGGGTTAGGTATGATACCCTGTAGCTACTTTACACCTCAATGTGTGTACATTTTGCCACTGTGGTGACCCCTTTGAGCGTATAAAAGGAGGCCCAAGGCAACTGCTACAGAAAAAGGAGAACTTCTAGCCCATTCTGCATGCGTAGCTGCTCTTTGAACGTACTGTTCACAGCGAGCGCTCCTGAAGGCTGGGCTCAAGAACATTAATAAGAACACAAAGCAGGAGTAGGGTTTTACCCTGATCAGCGGCCCGAACCTGGGTAAAAACTTCCCGCGTCGATCATTGGTTCTGCTCTTTGCGTGTACCTCTCCCCCCGCCGAATCGTAAAGGGGTCTCTCGGGATCCCATAGGTGTCATACCCCGACAGTGGCCCACCAGGCATTCACCGAAGTAGATGCCGCTAATAAGGCGCGCTACACCGACGAGGAGGACGACGATGGCGAGGAGGAGGATGAAGGGGCCAAGAAGGATGAGGAGGGGGGTGGCGAGGACGAGGACGGTAGCGATGATGAGGAATAATTTCTAGTAGTTCTCTTAGGTTTCTAAGTACTATGCTTGATATTTATGTTAGTACTTTTGCTAATATTGTAATGACATTAGTTACTATGTAGTATATGTTCTATGTAGTTCTACATGGAATCCACTTGATTACTGCGCTACCATTCCTTCCATTTCTGGAAGTGACAACCACATTTTGCATGCCATTCAGGTGGTCACCGCGACACTGGCATCCAGTTCAAGCGGTGAGCATGCCATACTTGTCTTCACCACGACACTGGCATCCAGTTCAGGCGGTGACCACGCCATTTTGCGTGCCATTCAGGTGGTCACCACAGTACTGGCAAGCAGTTCAGGAAGTGACCACGCCATTTTGCATGCCATTCAGGTGGTCGCGGCACTGACATCCAGTTTAGGCGATGAACACGCCATTTTTACATGCAATTCGGGTGGTCACCACATCGCTGGGATCGTTAAGGCTGTGACCATGCACTGGCTTGTAACTCAGGCGGTCACCATGGGACTAGCATCCAATTTCATACAGTGACCACGCCATTGTCATCTGACTCAGGTGGTCACCGCGGCAATGGCATCCGATTTGAAACGATGGTCATGGCCATGTGATGGCACCCTAGACTAATAGTAGGACATGCCATAAACCTGGTTCAAGTGTTAATATTGGTTTATGATCCAACTGGTTAAGTGCAACTCCGTAAGTGCATCAGGTCCTCGGTTCAAGTCCAGGTCGTCAATTTTTTTATGCTATTGATTCATTTTTCCTTTGTTTTTATGACACTGTCAAGTGGCCCCATGCTCACATCAACGACGACGCCGCTCTTCTTCCACACTGAGCCATCTTCGCCCCCATTCCAATCCCCAAATCCCCCCTCTCGCCGCTAACTACCATGCGGGACTGCGTCCCCCTTCACCGCCTCTCATCTCCGAAGAAGATCGCCTTCGCCTACTGCCGCTGCCGCCGCCGACCACCTCAACAACATCAAGAAACCCTAGGCAAGCCGACTCGTGCTCACAAAATGCAGGTAAATCCTTCTTCAGTATCTTTGATTTTGGATTAAATGAAGTCCGAATGATGTCTGTGTACTGATTTGATTGTTTGGATTCGTAGTCCCCAAAGTGTTTGGACACCAGGGGTTGTGCGAAAATGGCCACGTAATGTATGCCAAAACTTTCCTCATAACACTTCCAGTTGGCTTTGAAGACAGGACAGTATGTTTTTTACATTATTGTTCTTTCATTCATGATGTGCCTGAATTGATGTTAGGTAGTTCATGGAACTGTACTAGTGGTCTATGATTTAGGGCTTTGTTACGGTGATGACCATGGTTGGCCTGCATGCAACTGACTAACAGTCAAATTGATATGCGAACATACATGCAGGTTGTTTACATGATTGCTTCATAATTACAAAGGAGTACTGATCAGATTTTAGATCATTCACATTGTTTTCTGAAAATCCTAACAATAGTTATCCATGCATAATTTAGGAAACATGCTAAAAGTAGAACAGTACAGTTTTCTGAAATTTATGCTACATAGTGCACATTTTTGTTCATGCTTAAATAGGCATAATGATCTCATCTAGTTGTTTTATGCAAGTATGTAAAAAGAGCAAGCCATTGTTAAATTTGTGAACATGCTGACATAAGCCACTGTACATTAATAGATAATTTGTACTTATTTATGACTTGCAAGCTTAACTATTACAATCCTTCCATTTGTGCACAGTTCATCCCCTGCTCGGCAAGAAAAAATGTCTTGATGAAGCTGGGCGTTTATTCTTTTCAACACTCCTCTGCTTAGCCTTGGCTTAAAACAACACATGGCTTTCTTTTCTATTGTTGTCTCCAAAGCTTTGAAGGGAAAATGTTTTTCACTGGACCAACTTGGAGAGAATTTGCCAAAGTATACAGATTCTAAGTTGGTATGAAGTTGTACTTCGATATTAGCACACATGGACATCAAATCGATCTGGAATTGGACAATGTTCCAACGGTTCATCCTTGTAAGTGTTCTAAGACATACTTACCTTGCTTAGGTGGACTTGTGTTTACTTGCCTATTCTTAATAGTCCTAAATATAAATATTTGCACATGTTCTCATTCTTGTTTATGTATATATGCTCAGCTTACTATGTGATATCAGAAGAAAAGAAAAAGCGATAGTTGACAACATGGAACTCACTGCTGGAACCACATGTACGTGGAAAGACATGCGGTACGCCGTCATTTTTGCTGACAATATTGAATCACTTGTGTGATCGTGCGCACATGAACCAAGTTCTGGACCGTACAAGGTGCTGATGCACACTCTGATCGAGACCAACGTTAAGAAGAAACAACTGGTAATATGTTTATTTGTTTCAGCATTCATTGTACACATTTGTTATTTAAAATATGCCATCATACCATGTAACAATTGTGTTAACGTAACAGAGACTCCCTAGTCGTGTTCTTCCTGATCAGATGGATCGACATGGTGAAATGAGAATTATTATGTTTCCTGAAGCTGACATATGGTCGTCATACTCGACGTCAGAAAAAGATTGATGCCTCATCGTAATGGATGGCTGGAAGGATTTGCTTTGCTTGTCCAAATTGGCAGTTGGAGATAGGTTGTTCTTTGTGAACCACCATGGAGGTGATGAGGTTACCCTCTTTGTCAAACCCATGAATGGGTAATCTGTGTAATCTGCTGAATAGTAGTTCTATGTTGTTGCTGCACTTCCTGTTGATGCTCGAACACTCCTACTCATGATGTGTGATACTTTTGGGAATGACGTTGCCGATGTACCAAATGTTTGTTCCATGCCTGAAATTGCAATGCTATATTATTATCTGTGATCATATTTTTCCTATTCGTGCTTTATTTAAGAATCAGTATGGCATCTCATAGTTCAGTAAAATGATAGCATAAATGGAAAAATGTAATAGATTTCATTATGAGCATCTCAACTAATATCCATCAGATAAACCCAAAACTTTGTTTTGAAGCCCACAGCACCATTTTTTCCCTTTCCCAACATGCTGAACATCTCAACTAGTACCCTGAAAATTTGATTCTAATATGTTATAAGCTCTGCCATGGCAGAAATTATAAGGTACTACATTCTGAACACCTACTGGCCATTTATTAAATCATTTTTATAACCAGCCGACCATTTTTTTGGCACACCAAACATTTTATGTGACACTACTAATTGTCCCAGAAAATGGACAGGTGTAGTGACGCCCAAATGTGTCCCCGAAAATCAGGCCACAACGTCACCAAAGTTGGCTAGGGTGCTGCCCCGAGGGGAAAACTCTTGTGACAGTGAACCGTCATCGAAAATGATTTTAGGCGACATTTCCTGTTTCGTCGCCGGGGTTTTTGTCACTAAATAGACGAAATTTTGTAGTGCCTTCACGATCCGGCAATGCTTCGTCGTCCAGAGCTAATCGTCATCGGAGAATTAGAGGAAGGAGATTAGAACCACATGGGGCTTCTAATTATGAGGGCAAGAGGATTAGCCTAGCTCTAATTAGTCAACTAGGACCAACTAGAAGTAGAACTAGATGAACTAGAGGAGGCTCCAAAACTTGTCTATCTCAAAGAGCACAAATCCTCATGTATATATAGGTTTTGGGGAGAGGGAGGGCTGCCACCAAGGAGGGAAGGACCCTCCTTGGTGCGCCAGCCAAGGGGAGGAGTCCAATCTCCTCCCCATGTAGGATTCGGCCCCCCTTACATGGAAAGGGGACACCACTTCCGTTTGGGCTTTGGTGGCCCAATTCTCTTTCTCCGGTTTGGCCTTTTTAGACCCGTTGATATTTAAATTAAATACAAATGTTCTAAATACTTTTAGACCATTATATATATTTTTTAACATCTCTGGAAACATTATCCACCTATATATAATTTACCGGTAATACCTGGTATTACCCGATATTCACTGAAACCCTTCCGCTGACCCTGAAACGCTTCCGGATCCTCTCGGAACTATTCCGGATATTAATGAAACAATTCCACAAATATGTTCTCATCACTCCCATCCTACTAACACTTGGCAGATCATGATTGCCTTAGGCTTGTGACCCTGTAGGTTCAGTAACTCATAGACATGAACGAAACCGTTCATTCAATGACCGACAGCGGGGCCGTTGTCGATGTCAAAACCGGTGGATCTCGGGTAGGGGTCCCGAGCTGTGGATCTTTGATCAATGGGGAACAGGAGACGAAGGGGATGATGTTTAACCAGGTTCAGGCCCTCTCGAAGAGGTAAAACCCTACGTCCTGCTTGATTATATTGAAGTGTATATGATGGTTACAGAGTCGATCTACCACGAGATCAGATGAACTAAACCCTAGGTGAGTAGGATGATGGTTCTTCTTCTAGCCTCCACGGACTAAACCCTCTGGTTTATATAGACACCAAGGGTACTAGGGTTACACATGGTCAGTTACAATAAAGGGATAATCATGTCGATTCTCCTATCTTAACTTGGAGGACACAGCAAGGCTTCAAAGGTTTCCTGTCCGGACACTTATAGCTCGGCCTTCTAGTAGTTGTAGAGCGGCCCACCTATCCGGCCCATAAGAGATAGACCAGCGGTGCGAGGACCCCTTAGTCTAGGACTCCCTTAGTAGCCCTCGAACTAGTCTTCGGAGCCGGGGTACGTGCGGGAATCATCGGCTTCGCACACCAGTTCCTTCCCTCCCTCGTGTTCACGCGAGGCGAGTTGTCCCCCTCAGCCAAACCTTCAAGGATTGCTTGCCAAATTCGGCAATGTGTTATCCGGATTATGTTCTGATTCTGAATTGTAAATAATTCTTAGCCTCGAAGGCCAACCGCTCAAGTGTGAATAGTGCCCTTGCCTGACAACTTTTGGCAAAAGGTCACAGCCGGCCACAAACACTGAACCATTGTGAAAAATTGATTCGCAGTTTGAGGCAGCTCCTCCATTGGCATGTCCCATCAATATGGAGATCATGCCCCTTTTTTTAAGGGATATAATCAATGATTTTGGTTATCCCACGTGCATAACGGCACGACTATATCGGGAAGCGGCGAGGTCTGTGGTGCAGTAAAGGGACTCTGGGTATTACAGCAGCTTATAAAAGGAAAACCACCACCGTTTTCTCTGCATGATTTCCCCTTCCTCTCTCGCCATTGCCTTGCCAATCTGCTGAGCTCCAGCACTCTGACCCATCCTACCTCAAGAATCCCCTCCTAGCCAGTTCCTCAATCTGGCCATGGCTGGATCTGGTTCGAAAGGCAAGTGGGAGGCCTCCAGCGTCACCAACGACGACATCGAGGAGCTGAAGCGCGCCGGCTACCTCCCGGCCAATGTCACTCACCGGGCTCTGGAGGAGGATCAGGTCGTCCCCATGCCCCAGCCAGGCGAGAGAGTGGTGTTTGTCCCCCACTTCATTAGGGGACTAGGCTTCCCTCTCCACCCCTTTGTAAGGCGGTTGATGTTCTTCTACGGGCTAGATTTTCACGATCTCGCCCCAAACTCCTTCCTGCATATTTCGGCCTTCATCGTTATTTGTGAGGCCTTTCTGCGGGTCCAGACACACTTCGGCTTGTGGCTAAGTCTTCAACGTCAAGCCAAAGATAGTCGACGGCCAGTAGGCGGACTATGGGGAGGGGGGCAATGATCAGCAAGCTCACCCGAGTCGAGTGGTCGGAGGTTACCTTTATAGATACCGTCAAGATCTGGCAAAAAGAGTGGTTCTATATCACCGAACCGTGCGGCGTGGGCTGGGCTGTAGCTCCCAAATTCAGATTGGGACCCCCCACAAGGATAACTTCATGGACCAAGAAGGGCCTTGACTGGGGGTCGCCAGCGGAGGTGTAGTCACTACAGAAACGCATCTCCAAGATGATAAAAGTGAAGGCCAAGCTGACCAACGTGGTCTAGGTGATGCTTTGCCGCCGCCTCCTTCCTTGCCAACACCGGGTTGGCCCAATGTGGTCCTACAAGCCCAAAGACCCTGCCACCGTGCTTCGCTTCTATGGCACCACCCACGACAAGTTGTGGAAGGTGCTATTCAAGCCCCAAAAGGAGTGGCCGGCCAAGGAAGAAGACATCGGCCTTGATGCTGCAAACCCTCCTCGGGAGGTAATGAAGTTTTGTTCCTTATGTTTGGATATTTGCCTTTTAACAAGGAACCTAACTCTTTGTTCCCCACATTCACAGAGCTGGCTTGAGAAAACCGCACGGATGGACAGCCCATCCCCGCTGCCCGAAGGCCCCAGGTCGGCCTTGCTGGAGGAAATGCTGGCCGTGGTGCCGTACAAGGCGCAGGAGAAGAAAGAGAAGAAGAAGATCGAGATGAGGGAGGCCCGAGAAGGCCTCTGCCCAAGAGGGCATCCGGACACCATGTCCGGGGAAACCCAAGCCCCTTCCGCTCACGAGGTGGAGTAGGAAGAGGATGGGGAGGAGAGCGACTCCTCCCGAACAAGGAAGAGGGCGGCGTCGGACAACGCTGAGGAGGAACAACCTCCTCATGCCCCAAAGAAGCAGCGCAGGGCCAAGGTGGTCCTGTCCGATGACAGCTTGAACTCTACCGAGGAGTTCGGGGCTTCTGAAGAGGTTCCTCAAAGGAACCCCAGGGTCAAGCCCCCTGCCCAAAGGTACGAATCCGAAGACTATCCGGGCGTAAACTTTAAGATTTATTACTAATCATATGCATGTCTTTCATATTGCAGCCTGCTGAGCGACCTCCCTACCGATCGTGTCTCGGAGGGGGACTCCCCGCCCGCCGAGCTGGCAGAGAGCAGGAACGCATCATGCTCAACGCCTCCTCTGGTCATCAAGGAGACCGGAGAGGTGTTGTCCCGAAAGACCCCTCCCGGCCCGGACACGGGGGGTGGTGATGATGATCTCATGGCCGAGGTTAACACCTCGGTCGCTGAAGACCAGGAGGGGGGATCCCTCTTGGTGAACAAAGAGGGGGAGCTCGGTCAATCCGAGCCCTCCCCGAAGATGGTTCCGGAGCCCCCGAGGCCCCCGGAGTAGTCCATCCCGCCATCCACTGAAGGGGGAGCCAGGTTCCTGCCACCAGCGCCAACCACCGGAGAGAGGGTTGTGGCTGGGTGGCCGGACGTGATGGAGGTAGCTTTGATTAGCTCCTCCATCATCACAGAACACCGCACCCTGATGGGCATGGTTTTACAAATTATTCTGTTCGTTAATAGCAGACTGAAGGAAGCTTTTGGCGGCCTCTTGACGGGCTTCGAGGTAAGCCATGTAATATCCTTTTATAAAGATAATTTCTTAAGCAAGGTCATGCTATCCTCAAATATAGCAGCCCCTGAGCCCTGGGTGAGTTTGAAAAACTCAAACGGGGATCGAATAGTCAAAGAATGCTTGTGATAGCAAAAATTTAATCATAGCCCCCGAGACTGTGTCAGGATTGAGAAACCTGGCGGAGGATCGAAGATCATTAAATCAGGAGTCTAAATTATGTAAGCTATTTTGCAGTCCTCGTCTTTGGCGGTGGCTGCCAATGCTGCGGAGCTGGCCGAGGTGAATCAGAACCTCAAGATCTCCGATGAGGAGCTCGACCTTCTCAACAAGTGGTTCGATGAAGCGTAAGGTTTGTCTGAACTACACTTGTTAGTAGTTTAATTTGCCTTCTCAGGCGAGGTATTCGGAGTTAACCCTAAGCAAGGAATGCTTAATTATGACTACAGCTGTCGCCACGGAGGTCGAGAACCTCAAGGCTGAGCTGAAGAAGGCGAAGCAGGAGGCCGCCGAACAGAAGGCGGCGGCCGAGCGAGCAGCCGCTGGACTGTCGACGGTCACTGGTACAGCGAGGTGCTATACAAATGGTTTTTAACCCCTTTTCGCGACGGCATTTTAGACCGTCGCCTAGTGAGTGTGGGTGATAGGGGGGTCCTTCCCACACAACCCAGAAATCGCCGGGGATAGGCCCTCCGGCCACACACGCTTGGCAAAATGAGATCGTGTGCGATGGTCGAGCGATCAAATACAATTATACAGGCTCAATCGGTTCCGGTCGTAAGTACATCCCACACAGTCAGTCCCAGACAAACGTTTCCGTTCGTCTGTACATCCCACACAGTCAATCCAAGGAATATGTTTCCGTTCGTATGTACATCCCACACAGTCAATCCAAGAAGTATGTTTCCGTTCGTATGTACATCCCACACATTCATTCCAGGGAAAACGTTTCCGTTTGCACGTACATCACACACAATTTTCCCCATTAAATCGTTTGTGATAGTGTTGCCATTGGAGACGATATTAACAATTTTATCATTTGCGTTATTGAATGCATCACACACGGTGCGTCGAAGAAACTGTGTGGCATAGGCTGTCCATCACACACACTTTTTATGTGGTAAACGTTTGCGCAAGGTGGCCTAACGCAAACAGTTTTCAAGAGGAAGTCGTGTGTGATTGTTCATTGATCCAACATGTTTTCTTCCTAGAAACTGTGTGCGTTGTCTGAGGTCATCACCCATGATGTTTTCTCAATAACCATTTGCAATAAAAAAAACCAATTAGCAGCAATTAGCAGGCTAGTTGGCCTATTATTAATAATCCATTTATTAATCACATTTACATTTCATATTAAGCACACAATATATTTCATTTTCGTATTACGGAACTAGGATTTCATAATTAAAATACATCAGAGTACAAAATCATATAGCTTCAGCACTCAGTTGCACCATATAGGCATATAGCTAGCTACCCCATTACACAACTGCACTAGCACCAAGTTTCACATGCAACATCTATAACCTTTGGAAACTAGCATCATAGATGGTAGATAGACAGATGAATCTCATCTAGAAAACTGCTGAAGTGGAAGGCGAATATTGAGCCTTCATTGGTGTTGAAGGTCTTTGCAACTTTTGGCCAGTGCATGTGGATGATTGACCGTCCATCCTTCATCCTCTTCAGGAAGACTTCAATATTGAACCGTGGTGTTGTATGAATACCTTCCTTGCCTCCTGACCATACAGGTGGTTTGAGAGGTAATCATCAGTGAACTGCTTTGGAAAGGCCTTAAAACAAGGATATGCATAAATATCTTCTCTAGATTTGAAATGGCGCAAAGGAATAAAAAAGACAAGGTATAATAGTTAGTACCATCCTGTAGTGAACTGATGTCTTGTTCATTGTGCACACAAAGATCTTGTTGTTTTTTGTCGCAAATTTCTTTATCCTAACAATCTTTCTGAGGTTTTTGACTTGACTAATATTCATGGACAACTCATTTCCCCATATGCAAAAAGGGTCGAACAGTGGGTCAAAACCTCTGACAGTAGGACCTACATGTGCAAGACCAAATTGTTAAAAACCTAAATATTAGAATGGTTCCTGCAATTGCACAATAATGTGCTATTAGACAAAGGACCATGCATGTGCAAACCTCGATTGTAAACCTCAGTACTTCCCATTGTTTCCCTGCAACACATATAAGGTAGTTAGTGATTAGGTTAAGTGAGGGTTGGCATGCTATCAGTAAAATATGTTGATGAAAAATAAACACATTGCAGATTCATCAGAATAATTCTAGCCACATGGAAAAGCCATTTATATAAACCAAGCATGATTAAGAACTAGGAAATATAGCAATTGTATATGTTTCTCATGTATTAAGTGCAGCCAAATTCGATTTATTCCTCACATGCATAACAATACAAAATTGTACCCACAACAATTAGACATCGCATTGCAGAATTGAACCAAGCAGTTAACTAAACACCACAACAAATGAACCAAACATTAATTGAGCACCACATTGCACAATATAACATACTCCTAATAGAAGATCAGACAATTTACCAAACCAAGCATGCTTAACAACTTGGAAATATAGCAATTGTATTTGTTTCCCATGTATTTAGTACAGCAAAATTCGATTTATTTCTCACATGGTAGGCAATAACAAAATGCACCCACAACAATTGAACATCACGTTGCAGAATTGAATCAAACAGTTAACTAAACACCACAACAAATGAACCAAACATTAACCGAGCACCACATTGCACAATATATAACATACTAGAAGATCAGACAGTTAACCAAACCAAGCATGCTTGACAACTTGGAAATACAGCCAAATTCAATTTATTTCGCACCCAGAAGAATTGAACATCACATTGCAGAATTGAACCAAACAGTTAACTGAACATGATAACAAATTAACCAAATAGTTAATAAGTGAGCACCACATTACACGACATATAGAACATATACACTAGAGGAACAGATTGCATGGTAAAAGTAGATAGGACAATTCACTAGAATTTGCTAAGGAAAGTCAGGAGCAGCACCTGCAATGGGTAAACCGAGCATGCTTAACTGGCGTAGCTAGCTAACTGAACATAGGTCCTTATAGTGAGCTAATAAGACAAGCTACTCCTCATCATCGGAGATATCGATGATGATTGGCTCCTTGGACATGGAAGAGGGTGAGGCCTCCACATCGTGGGTGCCCTCCTCATAATGGTGAGTTGCCTGAGCCGCTCTGGACACCAACCTACTGAATCTCGAGTTGAGGTAAGCACGGGCACACTGAGAAAACACCTCGTAGTCTTCGTCGAAGGCACCGACGGTGGCCTCGAGGAAACGCCACGAACTATCATTTAAAGCAGCCAACCGCATTACGGTGTTGGCACTCGAGGCGTCGACGGTGGCTTTGACGGCAAGGAGCTCCTCCAAGGTCTGGGGGTCGGCACAAATGGCAGCCATCATGACCTCATCCGCGCGTGCGGCCGCGATTTGCTTCTCCGCTGCCAAATGCTCCTTGAGCTCCTGGCTATACTGCGTGCACCATGGCTTAGGGCGGTGCTTATTTGGGGTAGGGGTCGGTGATTTGGGTGTAAGGTGTCGCGCCGGCGGTCGGGGCATGTGGATGTAGAAGGAGGAGGAGGATGGGGGTCGGGTGTGGATTACCTGCCTGGATCGACGAGGCCGAGCAGTGTGAAGGAGGGTCGCCGGCGAGGAGGCGACACTGCAAGTAAGGAGTGAAGGTTTGAACTTGGAAAGGAAGGCGGAAACAGGGGAAATGTGGCTTTTGGTAAGGTGGAGGGGGCGGGGAGGTAGATATTTTCGAGGAAGCCAAAAAAATTGGCTCGGTGAAGCCAAAAACTGGCGTGCAAAGTGTCATCAGACACGGTCCCCTATTCAGCACTATGTACGATATGTGAAAATCATAAACAATTCATATAGCTTATTCCGTGTGTGATGAGTTTGAACAAGCAAATTTTGGTCCGAATTTCCCTGGTTACAGTGGTCATCCACGTCATTGCATAATTTGGGTAAACAAAAGAGGCTACCGCACACCCACACTTCTTAATCGAGCAAGTACAACAATTAAATAGAGCTAGCTGAACTAAATATTACTCTAACAAATTAAAGACCAGCGCTCTTAATTAAACAAAGAGTACCTTCTCGTGTAAGCCATATACGTACTATACTCCGACGGTGCTCAAAGATATTGTGTACTGTATCCCACACGGTTGGTGATAATAAATGTGTGCGATCTACTTGATTTTTTGTCTTGATTTGAAATACATAATGAGTCACAACAACAAAGGAGGGTGTTTGAATTGCTAGAACTTTTATCTGCAGTGAACATGCCACTATATGTGTGCCGTCAAAAAAATTAGAATTATTCAGGGTTCATTTGGATATTTTTATACATTAACTTGGTTTTCTAGGCATTTCATGTGCACAATTCAAAATTAAACTACATGCACATGCTCCGGTGCACCAAAATGGGTTACAAAATCATATATGTGTCCATGGATTGATGTTTATGTCCCATGCAAGAAATGGGGATGAATTTCAAACACCTCGGCACCATGGCTCGCCAGCAAACATTGAGATACTTGCTTTTGTAATTATAGTAAATCCAAAACTCGTCTGAAATTCATGAACCTTGGCATGCTATCATGGAATGGCATCAACATGCTGGGGTAAAAAAATTCCCATTTGGGGCAGGTTTTGGTATAAGCTTGTCACAAACCAGAGCTTCTCACAAGAAGCCTCATTGTTCCGGTAGGGAAACGTGTCATCTTTGTGGACGAAACGATATTCGTCGCCTCTTCTTGCTTTCAAAATTTTTCTGGTGTCAACATAGAACAACAGGAGTGTTGTGTTAAATTTTGGAATTTTTTGAGGTTCGTTTGGACATTTTTATACGTTAACTGAGTTTTCTAGGCATTTATGTGCACAATTCAACTTTGAACTGCAGGCACATGCTCCAGTGCATAAAAATGGGTTAAAAAATCAAATGTGGTCCTTGGTTGCATGCTTAGGTCACATGAAAGAAATGAGAACGAATGTCAAACACCTTGCCACCGTCGCTCGGCCGCTAACATTGAGATACATGGTTTTAAAATTTTAATAAATCAAAAACTCGTCTGAAATTCATGAAACTTGACATGCTATCATGGAACAGCATCAACATGTCGTGGTAAAAATATTGTCCCATTTGGCGCAGGTTTGGGTATAAGCTTCTCACAACAAGCCTCATGGTTTTGGTAGGGAACGTGCCACTTTTGTGGACGAAACGATATCCGTTGCCTCTTCTTGCATTCAAATTTTTTCTAGTGTCAACATAGAACAACAGGAGTGTTGTGTTAAATTTTGGGATTTTTTGGGGTTCGTTTGGACATTTTTATACATTAACTGAGTTTTCTATGCATTTATGTGCATAATTCAAATTTGAACTACAGGCACATGCTCCAACGCATATAAATGGGTTCAAAAATCAAATGTGTGTCCTTGGTTGCATGGTTAGGTCCCATGCAAGAAATGGGAATGAATATCAAACACCTTGCCACCGTCGCTCGGCCGCTAACATTGAGATACATGATTTTTAAATTCTAGTAAATTGAAAACTCGTCTGAAATTTATGAAACTTGGCATGCTATCATGGAATGGCATAAACATGTCATGGTACAAATATTGTCCCATTAGGGGCAGGTTGGGGTATAAGCTTCTCACAAACCAGAGCTTCTCACAACAAGCCTCATGGTTACGGTAGGGAACGTGTCACCTTATGGACGAAACGGTATTCGTTGCCTCTTCTTGCTTTCAATTTTTTTCTAGTGTGAACATAGAACAACAGGAGTGTTGTGTTAAATTTTGGAACTTTTCGGGGTTCGTTTGGACATTTTTATACATTAACTAAGTTTTGTATGCATTTATGTGCATAATTCAAATTTGAACTACAGGCACATGCTCCAGTGCATATAAATGGGTTGAAAAATCAAATGTGTGTCCTTGGTTGCATGCTTAGGTCCCATGCAAGAAATGGGAATGAATGTCAAACACCTTGCCACCGTCGCTCGGCCGCAAACATTGAGATGCATGGTTTTAAAATTCTAGTAAATCCAAAACTCGTTTGAAATTCATGAAACTTGGCGTGCTATCATGGAACGACATCAACATGCTGTGGTAAAAAACTTGTCCCATTTGGGGCAGGTTTAGGTATAAGCTTCTCACATACCAGAGCTTCTGACAACAAGCCTCTTGGTTCCGGTAGGGAATGTGCCTCCTTCGTGGAAGAAACGATATTCGTTGCCCCTTCTTGTTTTCAATTTTTTTCCTAGTGGCAACATAGAGCAATAGGAGTGTCGTGTTAAAATTTGGAATTTTGGGGTTCGTTTGGACATTTTTATACATTAACTGAGTTTTCTAGGCATTTTATGTGCATAATTCAAATTCCAACTACATGCACATGCTTCAGTGCAGAAAAATGGGTTGACAAATCAAATGTTTGTCCTTGGGTGCATGCTTAGGTCCCATGCAAAAATGTGAATGAATTTCAAACACCAGGGCACTGTTGCTTGCCGGCAAAATGTTGAGATACTTTGTTTTTAAATTCTAGTAAATCCAAAACTCGTCTGAAATTCATGAAACTTGGCATGCTATCATGGAATGGCACCCGACATGCTGTGGTATTTTTCGTGTCCAATTTGAGAGAAGGCGCACTCGAATAACAGCCAACAAAGGCATTTTGAAACAAATAGCTGCCACTTTAACATCTCAAACATTTGTATAATTCAAATCATGTGCATTTTGTTAACCATTCACGTGATGCCACGCGTCACACTTTTAATGGCTAGGAGATGCCATGCGGACAGCTGCTTGAGTAGACGGGAGGCATGCGAGCGCAGTCCACTACGCAGGCTGACTGGGAGGCGTGCAAGCTGTTCTCCAATGCGCAGGCTCACCGGGAAGCGTGTGAGCTGTACGCTACGCAGGCTCACTGGAAAGCGAGCCCTTTGACTTCCATGGCCGCCTGCCTTGCTCGCATCCTCTCCATTAATGGCGCCCGAGCCACTGTTTAATACGGGTGACCTTATTGTTCGCCTCCCATTCCCCTCCCGCAGACCTCCACCAACGCCACGGCGGAGAAGGATCATCTGCCACTAGTCTTCCAATTTGGTGAAGTCGACTCCGAGCCGGACGAGATAGAAAATAAGGAGGAATGGGGCCTCATGGACATGGCCCTGAACGAGCTGGCCGCGGCGATTGCTGCCCCCGCGCCTGTTCCAGCTCCCATCCCCGCGCCCGCGCCAGTGACCATCCCCATAGCATTGACGGGCTGGTCGCCGAGCACTATCGCAGAGCTGGAAGCCGCGGGCGTCAGCAAGGTCCCCGCGGACCCACGCGAGCTAGTGTACATGCCAGCGCCAGCGCTCATGCGCGCCCCTGCACCCACCGTGGCACCGGTCCCCATGCGTTTTCCTGCACCCGCCGTGCCCGTGCCCGTGTGCACGCCCCCCTCAGTGTCATGGGATGCCTCCGTCGACCGCTACCTCGCAGCGCCGCGAGTTGTCGTCCTCCCGCGCCCCGCCTGTCGATCGCGCAACGACAGGATGTTTGATTTCCATGTGAAGAACATTCTATGCTGCCTTGAAGACTTCAACAACGGTGTCCCGGAGGACGACAACGACAACGCCGGCGCGGCATGCCGCCTCCTCCACCGTCAGAATTAGTTTTTTTGGGTTTAGAATTGTATCTCGATCATATGAATATAAATTCGCAGTGTGACTGAATGAAAGATATGGTTTGAATGAACTTGCGTTTCTCTCTCTGAATGTACAGACTTATCAAACGATTTAAAAAAATGTCAATGGTTTTTAAATATAAAACACTCATCACAAACGTTTTAGATAGAACACGCGTATGCAAACCGACAGCTTCCCCAGGAAGCCAAGGGAAAATGTGCCGAGCAGGATTTGTGCAGCTCTTGATCGCAAATGTTTTAGATAGAACACTGGTATGCAAACCGACAGCTTCCCCAGTAAGCCAAGGGAAAATGTGCCGATCAGGATTTGTGCAGCTCTTCATCGTAAACATTTTACATAGAACACCCGTATGCAAAGTGAGAGCCATGTTCTTCCCTAGTAAGCCAAGGGAAAATTCGCCGTGCAGGATTTGTGCATCTCTTCAACGCAAACAATTCAGATTGAAGACGGTATGCAAAGCAATACTTCGCCACTAAGCCAAGAGAAAATGCAGCGCGCAGGATTTGTACATCCCTTCAACGCAAATGGTTTTTTCTGATGACCCGTGTGCAACCGCGTACAGACAATTTGGTAAGATTTGCATCTATCATATTGGGTATATTGCCATTTGTCAAGCTGAAAAGATTGACATTTGTCGATCTAGTAACATTGCCCTTTGTCAACCTTGTAACCTGCCATTTATCAAAATTTGCAGCTAAAAATCACTAGCACTATCTAATTTTGCAACTGAAATTCAGTAAGCATATATTTCATTCATAGATTAAGCAGTCGTTCTTTATACAAACAGTTCAACTCGACAGCTGAACCGACCAAACTTTTCCCCAATTGTTGCTAACCACGTACTGAAATAGCTAGTTCAGCTATATATACTAGGTAATTTTAAGTACGTAGTACAGTTCAACAACATCTATAGTCAGATGATTTGAACAAAATAGCCCCTAAATACTACTACTACGGAGGGGCTTTGTATGATTTCCAGCAGCCTCTCCTCTGCCGAGCACGCTCAGTAAGAGGCAGAGGAGGAGGAGCCTACCGACGAGCTGGACAACTGGAATACGGTGCCTGCCCCTGGTGCACCTTTAGCGACGCTCACCTCGAACGCCCTCTGCCACTCCAGACGACCCCTCTCGAAGTGGCGGGACTCCTCGTAGATCTCCTTATTCCGCACCTCTGCGGCGGCATGTGCTGCGGCCACAGCGGCGGTAAGACTCTTTGTGTGCTCGACCAGGTGCTCCTCCTCCTGCAGCAACTCGATGTAGCGCGCAAGGTTGCTAACGCACATGCGGGGCTCCACCTCCACCTCCCGCCTTCGGGCGACGGTGACGGAGCGGGTGATGACCCCGACGGTCGACGGTGGGCTGGCGGCCACGGCGGCCGACAGTGGGGTGGCGGCCACGACAGCCACCTCCCGCCTTCAGGCCGCAGTGGTGGAGTGGGTGATGGCCATGGTGGCCGACAGTGGGGTGGCGGCCACGACGGCCACCTCCCGCCTTCGGGCCGCGGTGGCGGAGCGGGCGATGGCCCTGGCTTTCGACAGTGGCGTGGCGGCCACGGCAACAGATGGTGGGGTGGCGGCAACGATGGCCGGCAACAGCTGCCGACGGGCAGCGGCGGCGGAGCGTGTGGTGAGTGTTGCGCGCACACCCAACAGGGACGCCACGCGCACTATACTATGCTGGGGACTGCGCCGTCGCCGCGGTGTAGCCTCCCAGCTGGAGCTGTCCTCTGATGATGGCGGAGTAGCTGAGCGATGAAGACGGACCGGTGCCATTGGCGATTGTGGGAGAAGAAGATGAGATAAGCTACCGGGAGGGAGGGGAAAATGTGACGCAGGACTCGCCGGCCGTGAGGGTTTATATAGCAGGCCGGTAAGCATTGGGATTTTGGGGGATTTCGCCGAGTCGGACGGGAAACTTGCGCGGCTATGCGCGGGAACCTGCGCTGTTGTGCGGGAACGGGCTCACCGATGATTCATTGGCGCCACCGTTTGGCCAAAAGAACACCACTGCGCGCTGCTCAAGCTTGCGCTCGAAGCCGTCTGCGCCTCTGCGGCAGCAGCGTGACAAGACATGCGAGAGGAGGACGAAACGACACGTACACATACGGTTAATAAAAAAACATTTGCGATTTAATTACCTACTACCCCCGTCCTGGTTTATAAGTCCTCTTTGTATTTTTGTGCCAAATTTTTACAAGAGATTTAACTAATAAAATACGAATGAATGTCACCAAAGATTATATCGTTGGATTCGTATTTGAACGTAGTTTCCAATTATATTATTTTTATAACATGCATTAACATTTTGTTAGTTAAATTTAAGGTCAAAATATGGCACAGAATATAAAGGGGACTAATAGACCAAGACGGAGGTAGTAGCACACGGCCGCTCTCTACGCAGCGTCACGAACAATTGTTCGACCACCGTGTGATGTGGAACTCGACGTAGTTTCACATCATGTCACCGGCTCGCAACTGCCGGCCGGCTTGTAGACGACCATTCCCTGCGTGTTCAACTGCTCTATGCATGTGGTTTCTCATGGTTGAGGCGGCTGCGGTGCGCTCTGCGCCACTACAACAGGAACCCCCCTTTAGCAACGCATCAATGCGTTGTCGTATGTCCATATATGCGTTGCTAAGGTCTACACCAACGGATTGTTATGTGTTGGCAATGGTGACGTTGCTAGGGTCTACAACAACGTATATACATGCGTTGGTAAACGACATGTAGAAGCGTTGTAAGGTAGCAACATATAGAGTTAGAGCCTAACAACACTTCTTATGCGTTGGTGGGTACCCTGCACAATGATATAGCATATCATTGTAACAACTAATGCTTTGCTACATAGCATGAATAATGGGTGATATTTTGTACGTCACCATCCAAAATTATTAGGTCAATATACACGGTTTATAGGAGTCACAATGTAATAAATAGAAACATCTCATATATTAAATCAACTATGTTGCATTACAAAGAATATGATTGAAAGATTACAAGATGTGAAACTATGTATAGTGGTAGTCAAATTCTCAACCTAGCAATCGCTATAATGTTTTTATCTAGTACTAGCCAAATTCTTGACCTTACAATCAACTATTGAAACATTGTCCTGAAAATGACAACTCTAATTATCTAATAGTAGCCCATTCTCAGCCTTGCAATCAACATCCGAGCCATGCACAATCCATTTATGTTGCAATCTACAAAAAAAATGAGATGAGTAACTTAGGATAGAGAAAATTAGGTTAATAGAGCAGCAAAATGTAAAGGAGGAGCAACATAAAAAGGTTGAAGGCCATGACAGTAGGTGCTTTGCATGAAGAGGAAAATAATAACCTACATCTGACAAGCGCTTTTGATCCTTGTTTTCTTATGAACAAAACTGCTATCTGTCAATTGAGTTAACATAAAAATTAGAATAGTATACAAGAGATGACATACTTCGTTTGAAAAAACATGTGCTAAGATACCACACATCATTCTTTTTCAAAGAAAGATTTGCAGTTCTCTAGAAAATACAAATAGATGCAAGGTTTCAACAATTTAAAAATACTTTAGGTTCAAAGAAAATGAATCATATGTCATGCAAAATTTGGATGTACCTAAATTAGGTACTGTGTTACATGCTCACAAATATGATTTACCAAGAATTTTATTAAATATAATAGGAAATTGCCCGTGTGTTGCAACCGGGGTGTAATTATTCTAGTGGTTCAACATTAACTATGTCAAACATATATAATTCAGACCAAACCAGTTTCCCGAACAAGTTTAAGAGGAACAATATAGGCATCAAGTATAATCTACTATATACAGTTATGTAACTGGATGTCATGTGTCTGGTGCAATTGTATCATGAATCATGCACTGGTTATGATTTCTGAGTTATTTGAAGGTCACATCCTAAGTGGATTTTGAGTTATGTTCTCCTGAGTACTTCTTTCTCATTATTTGGCTCCCATGAGCTATTCCTGCCTACTCATGGTTAAATTTTAGTACAACAGCAAGGCAAATTCAAGTACAACAATGCAAAAATGTAGTAACAACGTAATTTAGTAAAACAAGGTAAATTTTAGTACAAAAGTAATAAACTATAGTACAAGAAGTCTAAATATCTTGACAAAATGGGGTATTAGCCTCTCCAAGCAACAAGACCCTTAGAAACTATGTATTCAGTTATACGGATCAGTTTAGTACAATATTTACATCAGTATAAAATCTACAGGGAATGCTAGAAGATATCAGGCATAGCATTGCATCAAAATAGCATTAGTAGTAATGTAGAATGGGAAATTACACACCTTTTTGCTCAAATATCATCAACACTTGATCTATAAAAAGATATGTGAGACATTTGAGAGATGGTCAGAAGAACGTACACAAACTTTTCAGCATCGCAGCTGCATAGATCACATGACTGTTCACCTTGGCATCATATTTTCTTTTCTAGACTGGGAAATTTCTCTGTAATCTATAAGCCAAAGTAGGTCATGACATCATCTTTAGTTTATCAAAGATGCTTTGCATTCAAAATAGCTCTATATGGTTTATTATGCAAAGTAGGGTGTATTACCTTTAGCATATTGATGTTTATCTCAACTCCTAATCTGAGAAATTAGCCAATGGAGAACCTGTGAGACATAATGATGTCATGGTCTTGTGAAGAATCAGATGCTGATTGAAGGAAGTTGAGAGCCAACAACATGTAGAATACCATGAGTTCTGACTGAGCAATTGGAGCAAGGTGAAATCGTACAAGTTTCTGACTCGAGCACTGAAGTTCTTACTGAAACAAATCAAGAAACAACAAAACATGTTACAGTCATAGTAAACCATAGTTCCTACATCCAGTAACTTCACCATCTTAAATTCTATGGGAACACAAAAGCTTACAACCTAAGAAAGCAGTACCATAGTTTTCTCTCACGGAGTTGGCACTGATCGGGGGCGGCTCAGGCAGGTCGGTGGCTCCACAGCGTGTGGGCACGACGAAAAGATCTGCAATTTTGCTCGTCGTCACTGGTTAATTGTGCAGTTCTGCGGCTACACCATTCTACAAGCACCGCAATGAAAAGGTCAAACCAAAACTCCACGCTGAACTTAGCAGGCGGATCAACAATTAAAATGAGTCTGCGATTAGTTAATTAAGGGAAACATTGTCTTTGCAACTCACAACCATCCTGCAGCCTCGCGTGGATGTTCATTACAACAGATTGAATTACTACTACGATGAGTATGCAATCAAACAAACAGAGACACACTTTGGCTGAAGCAAGGTCGGTTTCAGACTTTGTAAGGAAAGATCAAATTAAAGATTATATATACAATAAATAGGAATATTAGGACGGATGGAAACATGTCAGACATATTCCTATAGTATTACACAATGTGTGACAAGGAAATCAGTAAGGATTCATCCACGAACATAGCAGCAAGAAAGAACTATTGAGAAAAAAGAAGCGCATTCTTCCAGAATTAACACATATGTGCAAGTGGTAGATCACTCAACAATACATCCAAATAGATCAACCCAACTAGAAATAACTCGCCTGCAAGCACAAAACTGCCTAGAATGGTGAAGTGAATTTTTGAGCCTCCAGCAAGGCCGCTGATCGTGATGGGGTTTTATTGTGTTATCCAGCCATAATGTACGACATTACGACAGCTAACAAGTAACAATAGGTAGCGTAGATCACAATCGCCATTTCTGACAAAGAATTGACCATGGCACAAAGGCCATGTCACCAGAAATCATCAGAGAGGGTATGAGCAGAGGAGAGAAGTGTCTTACTAATCAGTCGGTGACGGAGGCAGGGTAGCCGAGGGGGAGCAGCACCTTCGAACCTATCCGGCAGCAGCGTGCACGGAGACGTGGGGTAGAGGACCTACGCGGCAGTCGCACCGGCCACCCGTGGTGGCTAGATGCAGGGGCATGTGCAGGGGTCCGGAGGAGGCCGCGGTGGCGGAGGATCGGAGGAGAGGCCGAGGGGCAGCAGGGTTGGTGAGTGACGTCTGGGAGAGCGCCGGAGCTAGCAGCAATCGGCGGTGCCGGTCAGCGTCATGCCATTGAGCTCGGGTGAGAGGGGAATCGCGGAAGGAGGGGGAGAGAGATGGCGGATAGGAAAATCTGGATGGAGAGGTGGGTACGGCCATACGGCGAGATTAGATTTTTAGGGAGAGGAGGTTAGCGCTAAGTAGGGGGGTGGGATAAGTAGGGGAAGTGGGATGTTTTTTTTTCTTTTGACAACTAGGAGAAGTGGGAGACTGAAATAGACAACACATATTTTCATATCGTTGGTAGATATGTGTTGCTATAGGTGGGTTCTTGTTGCGGCCCTTCGCACGCGCTGCCAGTGTTTGGGGCCGGCGCATGATCACGTACGTTCAAGCTGCCATTATGCATGCGGTTGCGCCGGGCGCGGCGCCACGATGCAGTTACCCGCTGCAAAAACTATCATGCGGACGTGCGGAGAATCCAGGCCGCCCGGCCCCCATTTATTCCCATGGCCATTTACATTCATCTCTCGCACCACACGACACAATAAGCACACCCACAACGACACATACAGAGAGGACATCCAGCGGTTCCAATGGCGCTCCCCGTGGCTCCAATGGCGCTCCCAGTGACCGACAACGACAATGGGGGGCAGTTTACCACGCATCACGTAGTGGACACCCACGTGAGGGGAAGGACCTCTCGGTGGTGTACATGAACGAGCCGGTCTCGGTGGAGAGCTCCATCCAAACTATGGAACAGTTGCTTGCTCAGGACAAGTACCAAGTGGTCGGCTTCGACCTCGAGTTCACCAGCGGTCGTGCCGGGCAAGATCAAAAGGTTGCCGTCGCCCAGTTATGCGTGCGACATGACGTCCTTATCTACCACTACCACCTGGCCACAAGGCCTTGTGAGCGTTTCTCCAGGTTTATCAATAGCTCCGACTACAGTTTCGCTACAATGGACACCACCAACAATCTAAAAGCGCTCAAGGTTTCAGGCTTGACCTGCCAGAATCTTGTCAACATCCGTGACCACTACAAGGTCTGGGGCAGCACCAATAACAAATAGAACTCCTTGGTTGACCTCGCCTCGGCCATCATCGACCCCTACTACATGAAGATGAAAGATGAGAGCAAGAAGGACAAGAATGCCTGGCACAGTGCCTGGCATCAGAGACTGGATGAAGAACATGTCAAGTACACGACCAAGGACGCGTACACAAGCTACGAGATGTACAGGCGGATCGTTGACATGAGGAAGTGTCTTCGTCCTGCCCCAGACAAGGGATCGAGCCATGGAGCAGTGGCGGGAGCGTCACAAGAAGTAGATGACTAGACGATCGTTTCTCCTAGTCTAGAATGCATGCAATTGTTTATTGAGGTGTGTGCAAATGATCTACATAGTAACTTATGTAATTGGATGTTTATTTCAGTTATATATATGTTGTTCTTCTGTAGACAGAGCAAATCACATGGTTTATTAGCAACAATCGTCTGTGTTATTATTGGTCTTCGCACACAGTTCGGATTACGGACCTGTTTGCTGTGTATCACACATATCTTGTTCAGTTGAACTGTTTCTGTTGTCTTGGCTAATCGCAAACAGTTCATCCGAGTGAACTGTATGCTGTCCATGGCACACACCTTGATCTGGCTGACCATTTCTATTGTGTTTCCTAATCGCACGCACTTCATCCTAGTGAACTGTAAGCCGTATATCGCACACACCCTCATCTGGCTGACCGTTTCTGTTGTTTTGGATCACCACAAATAGTTTGTATGGATTAACTGTGTGCCATGCATCGCACACACAGCTCTGATCTGAATCTTGTTTGATGTATGCGCCATCGCAAATAGTTCATCTCATTTTTGACGGTTTTCTTACACCATCGTTTGCGATTAATGCATCACACACAGTTTCGTCAAAGGGTCTCTGATTGTAGTGTCGCATTAGCAGCATCCTGTAGTAGTGGGTGAAGACCGTCAGTGACAAGCACGAGGCCAGAGTGGTCGAGGTGCAGCAGGAGCTCAAGGATGCCATCACTAAATGTGAGGTCCTTGAGCAGAAAAATAAGGGTCAAGCCACCGAGCTGTCCACGATGAAGCTGGGGATCCAGGAGGCGAGGACGGAAATGCGAGGCGCCCGAGAGGAACTCCGCCAAGTGAAGCTTATTGCAGATGGTAAGCCATACTTACTGTAGATTGTCTTTTGCGGTCATCGGTTCGCTTTGCTCACACGAGTGTGGCGTTCCTCAGGCGCGTTTGCGGATCTCCCGAGGAGTGCGGCAGATGCGGCAAGGCATTTTGCATCAAGGAAGGGCGATGCCGAGCATAGGCTGTTCTGGGCGTAGTTCTAGGCGCCCGAGCACCCTCCCCTCCTGAGTAATCAAATGAAGCAGCTGATGGAGTTGCACCGGACGGCGGATCCGGCCATGAAGGACCTTTGTGTCTGGCTGTGGCCTTCAGGGCCACTGCCGAGCAGCTACTTTGGCCTAGTGCAGAAGTTGTGCGACGCCGTGTCCAGGATTGACATCTTGAAGCGGTCAGTATGCATCGAGGGAGCTCAGATGGCTTTCACGAAGACGATGGTGCACTGGCCAAAGATCAAGCCGGTCGAGATGGCCACCGGACCCCCACCCCCGGGAAAAGAGCACAGGAACCCTGAGCAGTATTTTCCCATCGTAATGGATGGGGCTCGGGCGATAGAGGCCCAGTGTTCGAAAGATGTAATTTATGAGTGAGCGCACTATCATGTGTCAGATGACAGTTGAACCTTTTGCTTTATAATGTGGTTGCTTTGTATGGTGTATCATACTTTGTCTGCTTTTGTTTATTTTGACTCTTGTGCGGCCGTTTTAATCTGAAAGTTACCGATCGTCGGCTTTAGCCCCCTTGTAGATTCTACAAAGGGTGTTTTGACCTCCACACTGTGACCCTTAGCCGACATCTCGGTGCCCGAAGGCGGTAGTGTGTGAGGGAAATGAGGCAATCAGACTATGCGGTTTTAGTGCTTTCACTTAGCCATAGGAGCTTGACTGCGGGGGATAATGACTAGCCCCCAGTGTTTTGTGATGTTCGGATGAGCCGAGGTATATACCTTCATCACATGGTTTGTGTGAAGACAAAGCCTTCGTATAACACGGCGTAACCTCCATCAATTTGTAGTTTAACACTTGTCATCGGATCGCCGACCAGTTCTCGCTTATTATGACAGTTAGTTTTCGGCTTTCTCCATTGAGGCACTTAACCAGGCGAGCTGGAAGTACAACCGCAGTGGTTCTCCCTTTACCCTCCTAGCCGAACATGCGGAACGTAAGAGGGCAAACAGAGGAACCGGGCAACCCAACTATTGACCCAAGACATAATTCGGAATCAATTCATATAATGCAATATCCGAGATGCCGAGCACATGAGATAGAAACTAGTGTTGGGGTGATGCTTGGGGCGAGTTTTGTAATCGAGCCCCCAGTCTATTATCCGATCGCATCTAAAGAAAATATGTACTGAACTAGTTTGTTTCGGCGTCGAAGAGCGAAAAAAGTTATGCAACATAAATGATTGCAATGGGACCATGAAAATTGGTCTTTATTTTTTATGAACTCATGACGTCTAACCGTGCAATCCAAACTGCCGAAGCAACAGTTACAAATACTTTGTTTTTAAAAATAAACTTTACAGAGGAAAGGTTTACACAGGGCCTTAACGCGTGGTTTGACGTCCCTATTGTGCCCTGCTGCACGTCTGCGCATTTGCTCTTGAGGGAAGGAAGAACTCCTTGGAGGGGATAGTAATCGGTTGATGGGCCCTTGAGAGAGAGTCTTGAGAAGTCACCGCAATATATTGGCTTGATGCCGGATAGGACCTATATGGTACCTACTATTGTCCGAAGACGTGTTTGGCCATAGCTCTGTTAAGCCAAATACTTGGCCCTTGGATGGTTACTCCCCACAGCTACCCATGGTATTTTAAGCGCAAAGTTGTGCCCCCAGGGAACGTACTTTGCGGCTAGGGTGGCCATGCTGTGGGGTGCATATTGCTATTTGCGTTTAGCGTGAGGAGACTCCGGGAACTGATATAAGGCTCGGACCCGTTTGCTTGCCTTTCGTGCCTTGACGGCAGGCTGGGACTTTGGCACCTCATTGCCGATCTGTGCTTCGGCTGCCAGAGCCGCTGTATGCTCCTCAGTCCATAGTGAGTGCTCCGTGTTTCCATTGACAGTGATGACACCCTTGGGTCCGGGCATCTTTAGATTCAGGTATGCATAATGGGGGACGGCGTTGAAACGAGTGAATGCCTGATATGCCCATATTGCATTGTGTTTTCCTACTATTATTTATAAGGTCTTTATGCATAATAATGCTTCGTGGAGTAATTCTAATGCCTTTTCTCTCATAATATGCAAGGTTTACACAAAGAGGGAGAATACCGGCAGCTGGAATTCTGGGCCTGAAAAAGCTACGTCAGAGATACCTATTCTGCACATCTTCAAATGAGCTGAAATTTTACGGAGAATTATTTTGGAATATATAATAAATATTGGAGCAAATAACTACCAGAGGGGGGCTGCATGTTGCCCACAAGACACCAGGGCGCGCCAGGCCCCCCTGGCGCGCCCTGGTGGGTGGTGGGCAGCCCAGCCCACCTCCGGTGCCCATCTTCTGGTATATAAGGTCTTTTGACCTAGAAAAAATATAGAGAAGACTTTCAGGACGGAGCACCGCCGTCTCGAGGTGGAACTTGGGCAGGAGCACTTTTGCCCTCCGGCGGAGCGATTCCGCCGGGGGAACTTCCCTCCCGGAGGGGGAAATCGAAGCCATCGTCATTACCAACAACCCTCTCATCTTTGGGAGGCCAATCTCCATCAACATCTTCAACAACACCATCTCATCTCAAACCCTAGTTCATCTCTTGTGTTCAATCTTTGTACGAGAACCTCAGATTGGTACCTGTGGGTGACTAGTAGTGTTGATTACATCTTGTAGTTGATTACTATATGGTTTATTTGGTGGAAGACTATATGTTCAGGTCCATTATGCTATTTAATACCCCTCTAATCTTGAGCATGAATATCATTTGTGAGTAGTTACCTTTGTTCTTGAGGTCACGGGAGAAGTCATGTTGCAAGTAATCATGCGAATTTGATATGTGTTCGATATTTTGATGATATGTATGTTATGATTCCCTTAGTGGTGTTATGTGAACATCGACTACATGACACTTCACCATCTTTGGGCCTAAGGGAATGCATTGTGGAGTAGTTATTAGATGATGGGTTGCTAGAGTGAGAGAAGATTAAACCCTAGTTTATGCGCTATTTCGTAAGGGACTGATTTGGATCCGTGTGTTTAATGCTATGGTTAGATTTTATCTTAATACTTTTCTCGTACTTGCGGCTGCTTGTGAGGGGGTTAATCATAAGTGGCAGGCTTGTTCAAGTAAGAACAGCACCCAAGCACCTGTCCACCCACATATCAAATTATCAAAGTAGCGAACGCGAATCAAACCAACATGATGAAAGTGACCAGATGAAATTCCCGTGTGCCCTCAAGAATGCTTTGCTTATTATACGAGACCATTTTGGCATGTCCTTTGCTACAAAAAGGATTGGGCTACCTTGCTGAACTTTATTTACCGCTACCATTACTTGCTCGTTACAAATTATCTTGCTATCAAACTACTTGTTACCGATAATTTCAGTGCTTTGCAGAAATTACCTTGCTGAAAACCACTTGTCATTTCCTTCTGCTCCTCGTTGGGTTCGACAATCTTACTTATCGAAAGGACTACGATTGATCCCCTATACTTGTGGGTCATCAAGACTCTTTTCTGGTGCCGTTGCCGGGAAGTGAAGCGCTCTTGGTATGTGGAAATCGGTAAGGAAAAATTTATATTACGTGCTGAAATTTATTGTCACTAGTTACTATGGAAAACCATCCCTTGAGGGGTTTGTTCGGGGTATCTTCACCTCGACCGGAAACACAAAGAGTTGCCCCTCAACCTACTGCACCTACTGAAAATATTGGTTATGAAATTCCTTCGGGTATGATAGAAGAACTGCTAGCTAATCCTTATGCAGGAGACGAAACTGGACATCCTGATATGCATGTGATACATGTGAATGAAATTTGTGGATTATTTAAGCTTGCAGGTTTACCCGGAGATGAAGTTAAGAAGAAGGTTTTCCTTTTATCTTTGAAGAAAAAAAGCATTGACATGGTATAGGCTATGCAAAGATATTGGATCTAGGAACTGGAATCGATTGAAATTGGAATTTCACCAAAAAAATTATCCTATGCATCTAGTTCATCGTGATCAAAATTATATATATAATTTTTGGCCTCGTGAAGGAGAAAGTATCGCTCTAGCTTGGGGGAGGCTTAAGTCAATGTTATATTCAAGCCCCAATCATGAGCTCTCGAGAGAAATTATTATTCAGAATTTTTATGTTCGGCTTCTCGTGATGATCAATCCATGCTCGATACATCTTGTACTGGTTCTTTTATGAAGAAGACTATTGAATTCAGGTGGGATCTTTTAGAAAGAATTAAATGCAACTCTGAAGATTGGGAACTCGACTGTGACGCCCCCGGCTCAATCGTGCACTAATCATACACGCAAATGCACACGATCAAGCCTAAGGACTCACGGGAAGATATCACAACACAACTCTAAAACATAAATAAAGTCATACAAGCTTTATATTACAAGCCAGGGGCCACGAGGGCTCGAATACATAAGCTTGCGAACAAGCGTCAGCGGAAGCATCAGATATCTGAGTACATATATGAAACAGAAACAGAAAGGCCTTTAGAAAGGTGGGGCAAAATAAAACACTATGATCGAAAGGCGTAGGCCTCCTGCCTGGGACCCTCCGATCCTACTCCTGGTTGTCAGTCAACTCGTAGTAGTATCCATCCTCGGGGTCGAAGTAGTAGTCGATCGACGGGGCATCTGTCTCAAGGGGCTCCATCCTCTGGTCGCGACAAACTGATATGGTGAGAAAAGGAAAACAAAGCAACCGTGAGTACTCAGAAGTACTCAGCAAGCAAGGATCTACACTACATATGCAACATTTTCAAAGGGAGGCTGTATATGTGGACTGGGCTGCAGAAATGCCAGAATAGAGAGAAGGCCTAGTCCTATCGAAGACTAGCATCTTCAGTGGTCTTGCAGAAATAAAAGAGGGTAGAACAGTACAATATAATGTAGCAGTATCATTAAGTCTCAACCTCACCCAGAGATCCTTTCTCGATGCCCTGCGAGAAAGCAATCCCAGAGCCATACAGTTATCAACCTCGTCCGGAGATCCCTTCTCGACTCCCTGTGAGAAGCAATCCCAGAGCCATAGTATCCAAGTATCCAGTTCTAATTGTATCAATCAGGATACAACTCCGAGTGTCCTTTACCGTAGGACCGGCTATCGATAGAAGTTTTCTTCCCCGCAGGGGTGCACCAACTTACCCAACACGCTTGATTAACTCCGGCCGGACACACTTTCCTGGGTCATGCCCGGCCTCGGCCAAACGACACATCGCAACCCTACCTAGAGCTCAGCAGAGAGGTCCCCGGCGGTCTACATCCTAAGCGCTCAGAGGTCTTGGGCCATCGCCCTGTGCACTCCGAGTCGTTGCATGCAGGGGGAAGCCAGGCACCAGGGGGGCGTCGGTCCGTCCCGGCCGCAAGGCTGAACTAGACATCTGACAGAGCTTTCGGCTGATGCTACGATGCAGAACGCCCATACTATGCCCACGTGATGGTTAGTGCTATCAGGCCAGAGACCTGCTTGGATCAAATATCCAAATCGTTAATGGACTAGGGCTTGCGGTAACGAGCAGAGACTCACGAAAGATGTGACCCCGTCGCCCCGTCTCGAGGACTTGCTGCAAGGGTTAAGAATGCCCGGCCACGCCTCGTATTCACCACTCGGGCACCATACAGGCACCCGTCTTCACAACACTCACCTCTCAGGCGCATGCGGGTACCCCTCAGGGTCGACCCGCCTATCCAAGTAACAGTGTAAAGTCCAAGTATCCATGTGTCCATAACATCAGGGGAATCCGAGGTATCACCCTCGTTGGATTCCTACTCGATGTATCTGTCAAGGTGAACTCGGAGGAATCACCCTCGATGGGTTCACACTTGATGTGTTGCACGACAGCGTCGTTACCGGAAGTGGTGAAGGAGGAATCACCCTCGATGACCATGACCAAATAGCTACTCTACAGAGTTAACATCAGAAGTGCTACAAGAGGTTTCACCCTCGGCACTCGATAGTAACACTGCAGTGTCGTTACAACTAAGGGGGGTGATGTGCGGTGTCGGGGCCTGGTCTTCAATTCCCGTTGATCGGGTCTTCTGACAATCCAGCGCGGCAGTCAGGATAAGTGGGGTCACTGATAGGTCTCTACCCAGCCTATACTAAGCAGTTTAGGATATGCAGGTAATTATCAACACCAGGTTAGGATAAACAGGCTATGCATCAGAATAGGTAAAGCAGCAGCAGAAGTAATTCTAATGCAAGCATGAGAAATAGAATGGGCGATATCGGGATGATCAAAAAGAGGGGGCTTGCCTGGTTGCTCGGCGGCAAGGGCAAGGTTGTCAACGGTGGCTTCGGTCTCCGGAGCTGCGTCGGTCTCGGGGACGACGTCGAGGTCGGGGGCTATCGAGAGAGAAGAGGGGGAGGAAACAGTATAAATACACAGCAAAACATGAGCAACACAAAGTACGACATGACAATGTGCAGTGCCGGGTGTGTCCTAGCGTATGGTTGCACGTCACTGAGGAAGGAGGAATCCATCCGGGAATGTTTTCCCGGTTCCGGACATTTGTCAGATAGATGACCGGAGGGGAACGGTTGCACGTTCGGATAGTTAGGGACGTGTGGCGGACGAACGGAACACGTATTCGGATTCGTCTCGTCGTTCTGAGCGATTTTCATGTACAAAGTTTTTCGATCTGAGTTACGGATTATTTTGTATGATTTTCTAAAGTTTTTATTAATTTCTGGAATTTAATTATTTATTTAAATTAAACATTATCCAGAACAGTGTTTGCTGACGTCAGCATGACGTCAGCATGATGTCAGGACCAGTGGGTCCCACCTGTCATACTCTGTTAGGTTTAATTAGGGTTTAGTTAACTTAATTACTATTTAATTAAACTAACTAATTAATTAGACTAATTAAATAGGATTAATTAATTAATTAATTAACTAATTATTAATTTTATTTATCTATTTATTATTTTTATTTCTTTTCTTTTCAAATCCCTTTTTTTACAGGGGCGTGGGCCCCATCTGTCATAGGCCACGAGGGCCTATCGGGCGTGCGGGTACTAGCGGGCGCCCGGGCGCTAACGGGCGCTGGAGGCGAGCGCAGCCCGGCTGGCCCCGAGCGCCGGCCGAAGCGGAGGTGAGCACCGTGGGGGAGCAGGGGGCCGTGCGGCGTGGGGCTCCGGTGGGCTGCGGCCGGTCGGAGCAGGGGGAGGGGCCGCTGCCGGGCGAGCCAGCGTGCGACGCGGGCGCGGTGGCGGCCGACGGGAGCGAGGCGGCGTGGCTGCGCGGCGGAGCAGATCAGCAGAGCGGGAATAGGGGCGGCGAGCGATCGCGGTGGCGCGGCGAGGCGGTCAGCGTGCGGAGACGAGTGGGAGGCGGCGCTACCACGGCGAGGCAAGGACACAGCGGGCGACGGGCATCGACGCGAGCACGGTCGGGCGGAGGGGCAGCGCGCGGTGGTGAAACCGGATAATTCTCTTCATGTGGGCGCAAACTGACGAGAGCCATAAGCAATCATCTACGCTCTTGCATTAGGATACAGCCTAATCCTTCACGGGATGTGTCACAATAAATCACAAAGTCTTTGCGGGTATCAGGAGGAGATAGTAACTGGGGCAGATGTCAGCTTGTCTTTGAGTGTCTGGAAACTTTCCTGACATTTTTGTCCATCGAACTTAACGCCCTTGGACAGAGATCAGTCAAAGGCTTAGCAATCTTGGAAAAGTTCTCGACAAATCGACGGCAATAGCTGCAAGGCCAAGAAAAACTTCTCACTTGCTTGACGTTCTTTGGAGGAGTCCAGTCCAGAATAGCCTGAACTCGTTCTGGGTTAACGGCAATTCGGGGCAGGTAGTCAAAGAGATTGACGATGATAACACAGATCAGCGAGGGGCAAGGATGGCATTGCCGTTCATGAATTCAATTAACATCTCGGAGAACTCAAATGTTGACGCTGAACACGACACATTTTTCCAGGAGATTCCAAAAGTGTCAAATGACAGTGTGAGGAGCGTAAGATACTCGTAAAGGAAAGGTTTAAACAAACCATGGAAAGGAAAATGATGATTATCAGACTATCAGAATCAATAAAGGGAAATCGCACAGATATCCAGCTCTCCGGGTGGACGGAATTACGAGATCCTAAGTGTCGGCGTTAGTAAAAAATTTAACCCGACTAGAAGAGAGGTCAAAGTCCTAGATGTTAGATGAGGAATAAAAGATACTAATACCACCAATTGGCGACGTGGGCCTGTAAGCCACACAGCCAAGTAGTAAAGTAGTTTTTCGGTTACTAGACTCAACTTCGGCCAAGGAGTTGGAAAGGGGGGTTCCTACAGGCAGTCGCTCTGATACCAACTTGTGACGCCCCCGGCTCAATCGTGCACTAATCATAACGCCAAATGCACACGATCAAGCCTAAGGACTCACGGGAAGATATCACACACAAACTCTAAAACATAAATAAAGTCATACAAGCTTTATTTACAAGTCAGGGGCCATGAGGGCTCGAATACATAAGCTTGCAAACAAGCGTCAGCGGAAGGACAGATATCTGAGTACAGATATGAAACAGAACAGAAAGGCCTTTAGAAAGGGAGGCAAAATAAAACTACGATCGAAGGCGTAGGTCCTTGCCTGGGACCTCGATACTCTGGTGTCAGTCAAACTCGTAGTAGACCATCTGGGGTGAAAGTAGTAGTGATCGAGGGGCATCTGTCTCAAGGGGCTCCGTCCTCTGGTCGCGACAAACTGATATGGGGAGAAAAGGAAAACAAAGCAACCGTGAGTACTCAGAAGTACTCAGCAAGCAAGGATCTACACTACATATGCAACATTTTCAAAGGGAGGCGTATATGTGGACGGGCTGCAGAAATGCCAGAATAGAGAGAAGGCCTAGTCCTATCGAAGACTAGCATCTTCAGCGGTCTTGCAGAATAAAGAGAGGGTAGAACAGTACAATATAATGTAGCAGTTCATTAAGTCTCAGCCTCACCCAGAGATCCTTTCTCGACGCCCTGCGAGAAAGCAATCCCAGAGCCATACAGTATCAACCTTGTCCGGAGATCCCTTCTCGACTCCCTGCGAGAGCGGGCCATCTCCTCGATCCCGGTCGGGAGGAACAGAGGAGGGATGGGGAGAGTGGGGAATCGAGGGGAGTGGGGGTGGGGATTAGGGTTACGGGGGAGGGAGTATGTAGGCCAGGGGGGTGGGCCACGTGGGCCGGCTGGCTGGGCCGGTTGGCCTAGTTGGCTGGGGGGGTTTCCATTGTTTTTTTTCTGTTTTTTTTTGTTTTTTTTTCATTTTATTTATTCTTTTCTCTGTTTTGCAATTAGTTAGGCCTCAAAATGACTTTTGTAAAACATAGGAATTGCTCCAACAAATACTAGGCATTACCTACCACTACCAAAAACTGGTTTGGAGACAATAGGAGTTCACACAATTCTTATAATAATTAAAATGCATTAAACCTTACTGTTTTGATAATGTTAGTGCCACCTAATTAATTTATTAATTGTTGGTTACAATTTTAGAATGGTCTCTAGAATATTTGCCATTTAATGAACAATTTAGTTTTTATGTTGGACAACTTTTATATTTCACTTTCATTTAAATTTGGATTTTGACTTAGGAGTTGAAATGCAATATAATGCTAATGATGATCATGCACTGTTAAACATGATGACATGGCATAATCAAAAGTGATTACTGTAGTTAACCACCGGGGGTGTTACAAATCTCCTCTACTAACAAGAATTCTCGTCCCGAGAATTAAGAGGTAGAAGGAAAAAGTTCGGGGTATTCCGCACGAAGATTATCCTCGCGTTCCCAAGTGGCTTCATCTTCAGTATGATTTGACCACTGCACTTTGAGGAACTTGGTAACCTTCTGACGGGTCCGACGTTCAGCTTCATCGAGAATGCGGATCGGATGCTCCTTATAAGATAGGTCATCTTGCAATTCGAGCACCTCGTGATCCACAGCTCGGTGCGGAGATTCTTTGAAGCATTGACGAAGTTGCGACACATGGAAGACGTCGTGGATATGAGAGAATTGCGGCGGCAACTCCAATTTATATGCCACCTGACCACGTCTAGCAACAATGCGGAAAGGACCAATGTAGCGCGGAGCTAGCTTGCCCTTGATTCCAAAACGGTGAGTGCCTTTCATCGGGGTGACTCGCAGATAAGCCTGATCACCAGGTTGATAAGTCAAACCCCATCATTTGCGATCATAGTTGCTCTTCTGGCGGTCCTGAGCCGCCTTGAGATTTTCCCGGACAATACGGACTTGTTCTTCGGCGTGTTGAATAATTTCCGGACCCACGAGCGGTCGTTCCCCAGTTTCTGACCAATTCAGAGGGGTTCGACACTTACGTCCATATAGAACTTCAAAGGGAGCCATTTTCAAGCTGGCTTGATAGCTGTTGTTATACGAGAATTCCGCATAAGGAAGAGATTCTTCCCACTTCTTGCCAAACGATATAACACAAGACCGAAGCATGTCTTCAAGAACCTGATTGACTCGTTCGACTTGGCCTTGGGATTGGGGATGATAAGCTGAACGCCAGGTAATATGAGTTCCCATAGCTGTTTGAAAACTTTCCCAGAATTTGGAAGTGAAAAGACCGCCACGGTCCGAACTAATCTCCTTCGGAATACCGTGGAGTGATACAATTCTGGAGATATACAACTCTGCTAACTGACTAGCAGTGATAGTCTCTTTGACAGGCAGAAAGTGTGCAACTTTAGAGAGTTGGTCGACGACGACAAGAATAGCATCGTGACCCTTCTGTGACCTGGGAAGTCCTGTAACGAAATCCATCTGAACCTTATCCCATTTCCATAGAGGAATAGGAAGTGGTTGCAGAATTCCAGCAGGCTTCTGATGTTCTGCTTTAACGCGACGACACACATCACATTCGGCAACATAACGAGCAATGTCCTGCTTCATTTTAGACCACCAGTACCTTTGACGGAGATCACGATACATCTTGGTGCTACCTGGATGAATAGACAACGGGGTATCATGTGCCTCCTTCATGACCTTGTCGGTCATAAGTTCGAAGCGAGGTACGACAATGCGGTTTCTGAAATACAAGGTTCCATCTTCAGACAGCGAGAAATCCCTGTACTTTACAAGGTGAAGGTCTTTCTTCATCAGATCAATTTCAGCATCTTTAGCTTGCGCATTCTTAACAGCTTTCTCAAGATCTGGTTGTATCACAAGGTTATTAAGAGAACCCTGTGGAACAATACACAGATTCAGCTTGCACAGTTCTTCAAAAAGACGAGGTTGAGCTCGCCTAACCATGAGGTTGTCCAATAGGACTTGCGGCTTAAGGCATCAGCCATCACGTTAGCCTTGCCAGGGGTATAGGATATACCCAAATCATAGTCCGCAATGGCCTCCATCCATCTTTGCTGACGGAGGTTCAGGGATGGTTGAGTGAACAAGTACTTCAGACTTTTATGATCCGTGTAGATCTCGCAACGATTACCGAGAAGGTAATGTCGCCACAACTGCAATGCATAGATCACAGCAGCTAGTTCTAGATCATGTACCGGATAATTCTCTTCATGTGGGCGCAACTGACGAGAGCCATAAGCAATCACTCTACGCTCTTGCATTAGGATACAGCCTAATCCTTCACGGGATGTGTCACAATAAATCACAAAGTCTTTGCGGGTATCAGGAGGAGATAGTACTGGGGCAGATGTCAGCTTGTCTTTGAGTGTCTGGAAACTTTCCTGACATTTTTCTGTCCATTCGAACTTAACGCCCTTGTGAAGCAGATCAGTCAAAGGCTTAGCAATCTTGGAAAAGTTCTCGACAAATCGACGGCAATAGCTTGCAAGGCCAAGAAAACTTCTCACTTGCTTGACGTTCTTTGGAGGAGTCCAGTCCAGAATAGCCTGAACTCGTTCTGGGTTAACGGCAATTCGTGGGCAGGTAGTCAAAGAGATTGACGATGATAACACAGATCAGCGAGGGGCAAGGATGGCATTGCCGTTCATGAATTCAATTAACATCTCGGAAGAACTCAAAATGTTGACGCTGAACACGACACATTTTTCCAGGAGATTCCAAAAGTGTCAAATGACAGTGTGAGAAGCGTAAGATACTCGTAAAGGAAAGGTTAAACAAACCAATGGAAAGGAAAATGATGATTATCAGACTAATCAGATCAATATCAGGGAAATCGCACAGATATCCAGCTCTCCGGGTGGACGAGAATTACGAGATCCTAAGTGTCGGCGTTAGTAAAAAATTTAACCCGACTAGAAGAGAGGTCAAAGTCCTAGAGTATAGATGAGGAATAAAAGATACTAATACCACCCAATTGGCGACGTGGGCCTGTAAGCCACACAGCCAAGTTAGTAAAGTAGTTTTCGGTTACTAGACTCAACTTCGGCCAAGGAGTTGGAAAGGGGGGTTCCTACAGGCAGTCGGCTCTGATACCAACTTGTGACGCCCCCGGCTCAATCGTGCACTAATCATACACGCAAATGCACACGATCAAGCCTAAGGACTCACGGGAAGATATCACAACACAACTCTAAAACATAAATAAAGTCATACAAGCTTTATATTACAAGTCAGGGGCCATGAGGGCTCGAATACATAAGCTTGCAAACAAGCGTCAGCGGAAGCATCAGATATCTGAGTACAGATATGAAACAGAAACAGAAAGGCCTTTAGAAAGGCGAGGCAAAATAAAACACTACGATCGAAAGGCGTAGGCCTCCTGCCTGGGACCCTCCGATCCTACTCCTGGTCGTCAGTCAACTCGTAGTAGTATCCATCCTCGGGGTCGAAGTAGTAGTCGATCGACGGGGCATCTGTCTCAAGGGGCTCCGTCCTCTGGTCGCGACAAACTGATATGGGGAGAAAAGGAAAACAAAGCAACCGTGAGTACTCAGAAGTACTCAGCAAGCAAGGATCTACACTACATATGCAACATTTTCAAAGGGAGGCTGTATATGTGGACTGGGCTGCAGAAATGCCAGAATAGAGAGAAGGCCTAGTCCTATCGAAGACTAGCATCTTCAGCGGTCTTGCAGAAATAGAAGAGGGTAGAACAGTACAATATAATGTAGCAGTATCATTAAGTCTCAGCCTCACCCAGAGATCCTTTCTCGACGCCCTGCGAGAAAGCAATCCCAGAGCCATACAGTTATCAACCTTGTCCGGAGATCCCTTCTCGACTCCCTGCGAGAGGCAATCCCAGAGCCATAGTATCCAAGTATCCAGTTCTAATTGTATCAATCAGGATACAACTCCGAGTGTCCTTTACCGTAGGACCGGCTATCGATAGAAGTTTTCTTCCCTGCAGGGGTGCACCAACTTACCCAACACGCTCGATTAACTCCGGCCGGACACACTTTCCTGGGTCATGCCCGGCCTCGTCCAAACGACACATCGCAACCCTACCTAGAGCTCAGCAGAGAGGTCCCCATCGGTCTACATCCTACGCGCTCAGAGGTCTTGGGCCATCGCCCTGTGCACTCCGAGTCGTTGCATGCAGGGGGAAGCCAGGCACCAGGGGGGCGCCGGTCCGTCCCGGCCGCAAGGCTGATGCTACGATGCAGAACGCCCATACTATGCCCACGTGATGGTTAGTGCTATCAGGCCAGAGACCTGCTCGGATCAAATATCCAAATCGTTAATGGACTAGGGCTTGCGGTAACGAGCAGAGACTCACGAAAGATGTGACCCCGTCGCCCCGTCTCGAGGACTTGCTGCAAGGGTTAAGAATGCCCGGCCACGCCTCGTATTCACCACTCGGGCACCATACAGGCACCCGTCTTCACAACACTCACCTCTCAGGCGCACGCGGCTACCCCTCAGGGTCGACCCGCCTATCCAAGTAACAGTGTAAAGTCCAAGTATCCGTGTGTCCATAACATCAGGGGAATCCGAGGTATCACCCTCGTTGGATTCCTACTCGATGTATCTGTCAAGGTGAACTCGGAGGAATCACCCTCGATGGGTTCACACTTGATGTGCTGCACGACAGCGTCGTTACCGAAAGTGGTGAAGGAGGAATCACCCTCGATGACCACGACCAAATAGCTACTCTACAGAGTTAACATCAGAAGTGCTACAAGAGGTTTCACCCTCGGCACTCGATAGTAACACTGCAGTGTCGTTACAACTAAGGGGGTGATGTGCGGTGTCGGGGCCTAGTCTTCAATTCCCGTTGATCGGGTCTTTTGACAATCCAGCGAGGCAGTCGGGATAAGTGGGGTCACTGATAGGTCTCTACCCAGCCTATACTAAGCAGTTTAGGATATGCAGGTAATTATCAACAGCAGGTTACGATAAACAGGCTATGCATCAGAATAGGTAAAGCAGCAGCAGCAGTAATTCTAATGCAAGCATGAGAAATAGAATGGGCGATATCGGGATGATCAAAAAGGGGGGGCTTGCCTGGTTGCTCGGCGGCAAGGGCAAGGTTGTCAACGGTGGCTTCGGTCTCCGGAGCTGCGTCGGTCTCGGGGACGACGTCGAGGTCGGGGGCTATCGAGAGAGAAGAGGGGGAGGAAACAGTATAAATACACAGCAAAACATGAGCAACACAAAGTACGACATGACAATGTGCAGTGCCGGGTGTGACCTAGCGTATGGTTGCACGTCACTGAGGAAGGAGGAATCCATCCGGGAATGTTTTCCCGGTTCCGGACATTTGTCAGACAAATGACCGGAGGGGAACGGTTGAACGTTCGGATAGTTAGGGACGTGTGGCGGACGAACGGACCGTGTATTCGGATTCGTCTCGTCGTTCTGAGCGATTTTCATGTACAAAGTTTTTCGATCTGGGTTACGGATTATTTTATATGATTTTCTAAAGTTTTTATTAATTTCTGGAATTTAATTATTTATTTAAATTAAACATTATCCAGAACAGTGTTTGCTGATGTCAGCATGACGTCAGGACCAGTGGGTCCCACCTGTCATACTCTGTTAGGTTTAATTAGGGTTTAGTTAACTTAATTACTATTTAATTAAACTAACTAATTAATTAGACTAATTAAATAGGATTAATTAACTTAATTAATTAATTAACTAATTATTAATTTTATTTATCTATTTATTATTTTTATTTCTTTTCTTTTCAAATCCTTTTTTTTTACAGGGGCGTGGGCCCCATCTGTCATAGGCCACGAGGGCCTATCGGCCGTGCGGTTACTAGCGGGCACCCGGGCGCTAACGGGCGCTGGAGGCGAGCGCAGCCCGGCTGGCCCCGAGCGCCGGCCAGAGCGGAGGTGAGCACCGTGGGGGAGTAGGGGGCCGTGCGGCGTGGGGCTCCGGTGGGCTGCGGCCGGTCGGAGCAGGGGGAGGGGCCGCTGCCGGGCGAGCCAGCGTGCGACGCGGGCGCGGTGGCGGCCGGCGGGAGCGAGGCGGCGTGGCTGCGCGGCGGAGCAGATCAGCAGAGCGGGAACAGGGGCGGTGAGCGGTCGCGGTGGCGCGGCGAGGCGGTCAGCGTGCGGGGACGAGTGGGAGGCGGCGCTACCACGGCGGGGCAAGGACACGGCGGGCGACGGGCATCGACGCGAGCACGGTCGGGCGGAGGGGCAGCGCGCGGTGGTGAACAGGGATAGGGGAAGCTCGGGGGGGCGAGGCGCGGGCGCGGCCGCTCGATCGGGAGCGCGAGCGGACGGGCGCGGGCCGGTGCGGGGGCGCGCGCGACGACCGCGGCGTGCATAGGGGGGAGGAGGAGCGGGGCGACGGAGACCGTGGCCTGATCGTGGGGCGCAGGGTCAAGGGCAGCGGGCGCGTGGGGAGGGCGACGGGGACGGCGGCGGGGCGGCGTTCGTCAGCGGGATCGGGCCGATCTCCTCGATCCCGGTCGGGAGGAACAGAGGAGGGATGGGGAGAGTGGGGAATCGAGGGGAGTGGGGGTGGGGATTAGGGTTACGGGGGAGGGAGTATGTAGGCCAGGGGGGTGGGCCGCGTGGGCCGGCTGGCTGGGCCGGTTGGCCTAGTTGGCTGGGGGGGTTTCCTTTGTTTATTTTCTGTTTTATTTTGTTTTTTTATTTTATTTATTCTTTTCTCTGTTTTGCAATTAGTTAGGCCTCAAAATGACTTTTGTAAAACATAGGAATTGCTCCAACAAATACTAGGCATTACCTACCACTACCAAAAACTGGTTTGGAGACAATAGGAGTTCACACAATTCTTATAATAATTAAAATGCATTAAACCTTACTGTTTTGATAATGTTAGTGCCACCTAATTAATTTATTAATTATTGGTTACAATTTTAGAATGGTCTCTAGAATATTTGCCATTTAATGAACAATTTAGTTTTTATGTTGGACAACTTTTATATTTCACTTTCATTTAAATTTGGATTTTGACTTAGGAGTTGAAATGCAATATAATGCTAATGATGATCATGCACTATTAAACATGATGACATGGCATAATCAAAAGTGATTACTGTAGTTAACCACCGGGGGTGTTACATCGACAAAGGTAAAGAGTCAGGTATCAAGCTTGAGTTTGATTGTGTTAAATCTTTTATGAATACCAATGCTTTTCACAAGTTTAGCACTAAATATGGACTTGACTCTGAGATAGTAGCCTCGTTTTGTGAATCATTTGCTACTCATGTTGATCTCCCTAAGGGGAAGTGGTTTAAATATCATCCCCCTATTAAAGAAGAAATTAAAGAACCGGTTATAGCTAAAGATGAAACTGTCATTTACAATGTTGATCCAGTTGTGCCTACTGCTTATATTGAAAAACCACATTTCCATGTTAGGATAAAGGAACATGCTAAGGTATCAACCGTGGTTCGCAGAAGTAATAATAAAACACCTAAACCCTCTGAACAAATCAAAGTAGAACCTAGTGTTGCTATGGTAAAAGATCTCTTGGTTAAAAACATTGATGGTCATGTTATTTATTTTTGTGATGAAGCTGCTAGAATTGCAAAAACTGATGAAAAAGATAAACATAGACCTGTAGTTGGCATGTCTGTTGTCTCAGTTAAAATAGGAGATCATTACTATCATGGCCTATGTGATTTAGGTGCTAGTGTGAATGATATTCCTTTTACCTTATCAAGAAATTATGAATGATATAGCACTCGCTGAAATAGAAGACATTGATGTTACTATTAAACTTGCAAATAGAGACACCATCACACCACTTGGGATTGTTAGAGATGTTGAAATCTTGTGTGGGAAAATAAAATATCCTACTGATTTTCTAGTTCTTGGTTCCCCACAAGATGGCTTTCGTCCCATAATTTTTGGTAGACCGTTCTTGAACACTGTCATTGCTATGATAGATTGCCATAAAGAAATTGTCGGTGTTAGCTTTGGTGATGTGTCTCATGAGTTTAATTTTTCTAAGTTTCATAGACAACCTCATAATAAAGAACTACCTAGTAAAGATGAAATAATTGGTATCGCTTCTATTTCCGTACCTCCTACTGATCCACTAGAACAATATTTGCTAGACCTTGAGAATGATATGCACTTGCGTGAAAGAAAGGAAATAGATAAAATATTCTTTGAACAACAACCTCTCCTTAAACACAATTTGCCCATTGAAACTCTAGGAGGTCCTCCTCCACCTAAGGGTGATCCTGTGTTTGAATTAAAATAATTGCCAGACACTCCGGAATATGCTTATCTTCATGAGAAAAATATATATCATGTTATTATTAGTGCTAACCTTTCAGAACACGAAGAAGAGAGATTATTAAAAATTCAGAGGAAGCACCGTGCTGCTATTGGATACGCTCTTGATGATCTTAAGGGCATTAGTCCCACTTTCTGTCAGCACAAGATTAATATGGAACCTGATGCTAAACCCGTTGTTGATCATCAATGATGTTTGAATCCTAAGATGAAAGAAGTGGTAAGAACTGAAATATTAAAACTTCTGGAAGCAGGTATAATATATCCCATAGCTGATAATAGATGGGTAAGTCATGTTCATTGTGTCCCTAAGAAGGGAGGTATTACTGTTGTTCCTAATGATAAAAATGAACTTATTCCACAAAGAATTGTTACTGGCTATAGAATGGTAATTGATTTTAGAAAATAAATAAAGCTAGTAGAAAAGATCAGTACCCTTTGCCTTTTATTGATCAAATGCTAGAAAGATTATCTAAGCACACACATGATACGTCTCCAACGTATCTATAATTTTTTAATGTTCCATGCTATTATATTATCTGTTTTGGATGTTTTATATGCATTAATATGCTATTTTGTATTATTTTTTGGACTAACTTATTAACCCAGAGCCCAGTGCCAGTTTCTATTTTTTCCTTGTTTTTGAGTTTTACAGAAAAGGAATATCAAACGGAGTCCAAACGGAATAAAACTTTACGAAGATTTTTCTTAGACCAGAAGACATCCACGGAACTTGGAGGCCAAGTCAGAAGAGTCCCGAGGACTCCACAAGCCTCCAGGGCGCGCCCTAGGGGGGGCGCGCCCCCCTAGCTTGTGGGCCCCTCGGGAGTCCATCGACCTCCTTCTGAGTTCTATAAATCCCCAAATATTCCCAAACGACCAGAAGCGTCCACCAAAATACTTTTCCGCCGTCGTAACCTTCTGTTCCCGTGAGATCCATTCTTGGGGCCTTTTCCGACACCCTGCCGGAGGGGGATTCGATCACGGAGGGCATCTACATCAACTCTATTGCCCTTCCGATGAAGCGTGAGTAGTTTACCACAAACCTACAGGTCCATAGCTAGTAGCTAGATGGCTTCTTTTCTCTCTTTGATTATCAATACCATGTTCTCCTTGATGTTCTTGGAGATCTATCCGATGTAATCTTCTTTCGCGGTGTGTTTGTCGAGATCCGATGAATTGTGGATTTATGATCAACTTATCTATGAATATTATTTGAATCTTCTCTGAATTCTTATATGCATGATTTGATATCTTTGTATTTCTATTCGAATTATCGGTTTGGTTTGGCCAACTAGATTGGTTCTTCTTACAATGGGAGAGGTGCTTAGTTTTGGGTTCAATCTTGCGGTATCCTCACCCAGTGACAAAGTAGGGGTAGCGAGGCACATATTTGTATTGTTGCCATCAAGGGTAAAAAGATGGGGTTTTCATCATATCGCTTGAGTTTATCCCTCTACATCATGTCATCTTACTTAAGGCGTTACTCCGTTCTTTATGAACTTAATACTCTATATGCATGCTGGATAGCGGTCGATGTGTGGAGTAATAGTAGTAGATGCAGAATCATTTTGGTCTACTTGACACGGACGTGATGCCTATATGCATAACCATTGCCTTGGATATCGTCATAACTTTGCGTTTTTCTATCAATTGCTCGACGATAATTTGTTCACCCACCGTATTATTTGCCTTCAAGAGAGAAACCTCTAGTGAAACCTATGGCCCCCGGGTCTATTTTCCATCATATATTTTCAGATCTATAAACCAAAAAACCCAAAAATACCTTGCTTTAATTTATTTACTTTTATTTTGTTTTACGTTTTAGTAATCTTTTATATGTATCTCTATCAGATCTCACCTTTCCAAGTGACCATGAAGGGATTGACAACCCCTTTATCACGTTGGGTGCAAGTGTTTGATTGTTTGTGCAGGTGCATATATTGGGGACTTGCTTGTATCTCCTACTGGATTGATACCTTGGTTCTTAACTGAGGGAAATACTTATCTCTACTTTGCTGCATCACCCTTTCCTCTTCAAGGGAAAAACCAACGCAAGCTCAAGAAGTAGCAGGAAGAATTTCTGGCGCCGTTGCCGGGGAGATCTACATCAAGCCTACCAAGTACCCACCATAAACTCTCATCTCTTGCAGTACATTATTTGCCATTTGCCTCTCGTTTTCCTCTCCCCCACTTCTAAAATGATTTTCAGAAAAGTACAAAAAGATTTGCCTTTTTATTCGCCCTTCTTCCGTTTGTCTTTTCGTTTGCTTTTTGGTTGCTTGTGTGCTAGATTGCTTGCTTTGTCACAATGACTCAAGAGAATACCAAGTTGTGTGATTTTTCCAATACTAATAATAATGATTTTATTAGTACTCCGATTGCTCCCGCCACTAGTGCGGAATCTTATGAAATTAATGCCGCTTTGCTGAATCTTGTTTTGAAAGATCAATTTTCCGGCCTTCCTAGTGAAGATGCCGCATCCCATCTAAATACTTTCGTTGAGTTGTGCGATATGCAAAAGAAAAAAGATGTGGATAATTATATTGTTAAATTGAAGCTATTTCCGTTCTCACTACGAGATCATGCTAAAACTTGGTTTTCATCTTTGCCTAAAAATAGCATTGATTCATGGAATAAGTGTAAAGATGCTTTTATTTCCAAGTGTTTTCCTCCCGCTAAGATCATCTCCCTTAGGAACGATATAATGAATTTTAAGCAACCTGATCATGAACATGTTGCACAGTCTTGGGAGAGGATGAAATTGATGATAAGAAATTGCTCTACTCATGGTTTAAGTTTATGGATGATTATACAAAGTTTTTATGCCGGATTGAGTTTTGCTTCTAGAAATCTTTTAGATTCAGCCGCGGGAGGTACTTTTATGGAAATCACATTAGGAGAAGCTACTAAACTCCTAGATAATATCATGGCTAATTACTCTCAATGGCATACCGAAAGATCATCTACTAGTAAAAAAGTGCATGCGATTGAAGAAATCAATGTTTTGAGTGGAAAGATGGATGAACTTATGAAATTGTTTGCTAGTAAGAGTGCTCCTATTTATCCTAATGATATGCCTTTGTCTACTTTGATTGAGAATAATAATGAATCTATGGATGTGAATTTTGTTGGTAGGAACAATTTTGGTAATAACGCGTATAGAGGTAATTTCAACCCTAGGTCGTTTCCTAGTAATTCCTCTAATAATTATGGTAATTCCTACAACAATTCTTATGGAAATTATAATAAGATGCCCTCTGATCTTGAGAACAATATTAAAGAATTTATTAATTCCCTAAAAGTTTTCAATGCTATGGTTGAAGAAAAATTGCTTAAGATTGATGATTTGGCTAGGAACGTGGATAGAATTTCACTTGAGATTGATTCTTTGAAAATTAGATCTATTCCACCCAAGAATGATATTAATGAATCTCTGAAAGCCATTAAAACTTCTATTGATGAGTGCAAAGAAAGAACCGCTAGGATGCATGCTAAGCGAGATTGGTTTGTAAAAGCGTGTTCTTCTAGTTTTCGTGAAAATAATGATGAAGATCTTAAAGTGATTGATGTGACTCCTATTGAATCTTTATTTTATAATATTAATCTTGATAAAGATGGGACTGGAGATGAGTCAACTTTAGTTAAAAGGCGTCCCAATGATTCGGAGTTTATAGATCTTGATGTAAAAATTGATAAAAGTGGGATTGGAGAGGTCAAAACTTTAAGTAGCGATGAACCCACTCTTTTGGATTTCAAGGATTTTAATTATGATAATTGTTCTTTGATAGATTGTATTTCCTTGTTGCAATCCATGTTGAATTCTCCTCATGCTTATAATCAAAATAAAGCTTTTACTAAACATATCGTTGATGCTATGATGAAATCTTTTGAAGAAAAACTTGAGTTGGAAGTTTCTATCCCTAGAAAGCTTTATGATGAGTGGGAACCTACCATTAAGATTAAGATTAAATATTATGAGTGCCATGCTTTGTGTGATTTGGGTGCTAGCGTTTCCACGATTCCAAAAACTTTATGTGATGTGCTAGGTTTTCGTGAACTTGATGATTGTTCTTTAAATTTGAATCTCGCGGATTCCACTATTAAGAAACCTATGGGAAGAATTAGTGATGTTATTATTGTTGAAAATAGGAATTATGTGCCCGTAGATTTCATTGTGCTTGATATAGATTGCAATCCTACATGTCCTATTATTCTTGGTAGACCTTTCTTTAGAACGATTGGTGCAATTATTGATATGAAAGAAGGAAACATTAGATTTCAATTTCCGTTAAGGAAGGGCATGGAACACTTTCCAAGAAAAAAAATTAAGTTGCCTTATGAATCTATTATGAGGGATACTTATGGATTTAATACCAAAGATGACAATACCTAGATCTATGTTTTATGCCTAGCTAGGGGCGTTAAACAATAGTGCTTGTCGGGAGGCAACTCAATTTTATTTTTATGTTTTTTGTTTTTGGTTCTGTTTTTCAATAAATTTATCATCTAGCCTCTGGTTAGATGTGTTTTGGTGTTTTAATTAGTGTTTGAGCCAAGTAAGACCTTTGGGATGGCTTAAGGTGATAGTTGATTTGATCTTGCTGAAAAACAGAAACTTTTGCGTCCAAATCCAGAATATTAGTAATTCACATAAGCGACGAAAAACCCTGAATTTTTTACACAAGATTGATATATGAATTTCATATGTTGTCCTAATTTTTCTGAATTTTTAGAGTTACATAAGTATTATAACAATTAATATATTAGCATACTATTCTGTTTTTGATAGATTCTATTTTCTATGTGTTGTTTGCTTATTTTGATGAATCTATGGGTAGTATCGGGGGGTATGAACCATGGAGAAGTTGGAATACAATAGATATTACACCAATATAAATAAATAATGAGTTCACAACAGTACCAAAAAGTGGTGATTTATTTTCTTATACTAACGGATCTCATGAGTATTCTGTTGAGTTTTGTGTTGTGAAGTTTTCAAGTTTTGGGTAAAGATTTGATGGACTATGGAATAAGGAGTAGCAAGAGCCTAAGCTTGGGGATGCCCAAGGCACCCCAAGGTAATATTAAATGACAATCAAGCATCTAAGCTTGGGGATGCCCCGGATGGCACCCCCTCTTTCGTCTTCGTCTATCGGTAAATTTACTTGAGGCTATATTTTTATTCACCACATGATATGTGTTTTGCTTGGAGCGTCATGTATAATATGAGTCTTTGCTTTTTAGTTTGCCACAATCATCCTTTCTGTACACACCTTTTGAGAGGGACATGCATGAATCGTGATTTATTAGAATACTCTATGTGCTTCACTTATATCTTTTGACCTAGGCAATTTTGCTCTAGTGCTTCACTTATATCTTTTTAGAGCACGGCAGTGGTTTTATTTTATAGAAATTATTGAACTCTCATGATTCACTTAAATTATTTTGAGAGTCTTTCTAAACAGCATGGTAATTTTCATAGGTTATGAATTTAGTCCTAATATGATGGGCATCTAAGAGGGATATAATAAAAACTTTCATATAAAGAGCATTGAATACTATGAGAAGTTTGATTCCTTATGATTGTTTTGAGATATAAAGAAGGTAATATTAGAGTCATGCTAGTGAGTAATTGTGGATTGGTAGAAATACTTGTGTTAAAGTTTGTGGTTCCCGTAGCATGCACGTATGGTGAACCGTTATGTGATGAAGTCGGAGCATGATTTATTTATTTATTGTCTTCCTTATGAGTGGAGGTCGGGGACGAGCGATGGTCTTTTCCTACCAATCTATACCCCTAGAAGCAAGCGTGTAGTACTTTGTTTTGATAGCTAATAGACTTTTGCAATAAGTATGTGAGTTCTTTATGACTAATGTTGAGTCCATGGATTATACGCACTCTCACCCTTCCACCATTGCTAGCCTCTCTAGTGTCGCGCAACTTTCGCCGGTGCACAACACCCACCATATACCCTTCCTCAAAACAGCCACCATACCTACCTATTATGGCATTTCCATAGCCATTCTGAGATATATTGCCATGCAACTTCCACCGTTCCGTTTTATTATGACACACTCCATCATTGTCATATTGCTTTGCATGATCGTAAGATAGCTAGCATGATGTTTTCATGGCTTGTCCGTTTTTTGATGTCATTGCTATGCTAGATCTTTGCACATCTCGGTACACCGCCGGAGGCATTCATATAGAGTCATATTTTTGCTCTAAGTACCGAGTTGTAATTCTTGAGTTGTAAGTAAATAAAAGTGTGATGATCATCATTATTAGAGCATTGTCCCATGTAAGGAAAGGATGATGGAAGTTATGATTCCCTCACAAGTTGGGATGAGTCTCTGGACTTTACAAAAAAATAAAAGAGGCCAAAGAAGCCTAAATAAAAAAAAGTGAAAAGAAAAAAAATGAGAGAAAAGAGAGAAGGGGCAATGTTACTATCCTTTTACCACACTTTTGCTTCAAAGTAGCACCATGATCTTCATGATAGAGAGTCTCCTATGTTATCACTTTCATATACTAGTGGGAATTTTTCATTATAGAACTTGGCTTGTATATTCCAATGATGGGCTTCCTCAAATTGCCCTAGGTCTTTGTGAGCAAGCGAGTTGGATGCACACCCACTTAGTTTCTTTTTGAGTTTTCATAAACTTATAGCTCTAAGTGCATCCGTTGCATGGCAATCCCTACTCACTCACATTGATATCTATTGATGGGCATCTCCATATCCCGTTGATACGCCTAGTAGATGTGAGACTATCTCCTTCTTTTTGTCTTCTCCACAACCACCATATTCTATTCCACCTATAGTGCTATATCCATGGCTCACGCTCATGTATTGCGTGAAAGTTGAAAAAGTTTGAGAACATCAAAAGTATGAAACAAATGCTTGGCTTATCATCGGGGTTGTGCATGATTTAATACTTTGTGTGATGAAGATGGAGCATGGCCAGACTATATGATTTTGTAGGGATAACTTTCTTTGGCCATGTTATTTTGAGAAGACACGATTGTTTTATTAGTATGCTTGAAGTATTATTGTTTTTATGTCAATATTAAACTTTTGTCTTGAATCTTATGGATCTGAATATTCATGCCACAATAAAGAAAATTACATGGATAAATATGTTAGGAAGCATTCCACATCAAAAATTCTGTTTTTATCATTTACCAACTCGAGGACAAGTAGGGATTAAACTTGGGGATGCTTGATACGTCTCCAACGTATCTATAATTTTTTATTGTTCCATGCTATTATACTATCTGTTTTGGATGTTTTATATGCATTAATATGCTATTTTATATTATTTTTGGGACTAACTTATTAACCCAGAACCCAGTGCCAGTTTCTGTTTTTTCCTTGTTTTTGAGTTTTACAGAAAAGGAATATCAAACGGAGTCCAAACGGAATAAAACTTTACGATGATTTTTCTTGGACCAGAAGACATCCACGGAACTTGGAGGCCAAGTCAGAAGAGTCCCGAGGACTCCACAAGCCTCCAGGGCGCGCCCTAGGGGGGCGTGCCCCCTGGCTTGTGGGACCCTCAGGAGTCCACCGACCTCCTTCTGAGTTCTATAAATCCCCAAATATTCCCAAACGACCAGAAGCGTCCACCAAAATACTTTTCCGCTACCGTAACCTTCTGTTCCCGTGAGATCCCATCTTGGGGCCTTTTCCGGCACCCTGCCGGAGGGGGGTTCGATCACGGAGGGCATCTACATCAACTCTATTGCCCTTCCGATGAAGCGTGAGTAGTTTACCACAGACCTACGGGTCCATAGCTAGTAGCTAGATGGCTTCTTTTCTCTCTTTGATTCTCAATACCATGTTCTCCTCGATGTTCTTGGAGATCTATCCGATGTAATCTTCTTTTGCGGTGTGTGTCGAGATCCGATGAATTGTGGATTTATGATCAGCTTATCTATGAATATTATTTGAATCTTCTCTGAATTCTTATATGCATGATTTGATATCTTTGTATTTCTCTTCGAATTATCGGTTTGGTTTGGCCAACTAGATTGGTTCTTTTTGCAATGGGGGAGGTGCTTAGTTTTGGGTTCAATCTTGTGGTGTCCTCACCCAGTGACAAAGTAGGGGTAGCGAGGCACGTATTTGTATTGTTGCCATCAAGGGTAAAAAGATGGGGTATTCATCATATTGCTTGAGTTTATCCCTCTACATCATGTCATCTTACTTAAGGCGTTACTCCGTTCTTTATGAACTTAATACTCTAGATGCATGCTGGATAGCGGTTGATGTGTGGAGTAATAGTAGTAGATGCAGAATCATTTTGGTCTACTTGACACGGACGTGATGCCTATATGCATAATCATTGCCTTGGATATCGTCATAGCTCTGAGCTTTTCTATCAATTGCTCGACAGTAATTTCTTCACCCACCATATTATTTACCTTCAAGAGAGAAGCCTCTAGTGAAACCTATGGCCCCTGGGTCTATTTTCCATCATATATTTTTAGATCTATAAACAAAAAAAACCAAAAATACCTTGCTGTAATTTATTTACTTTTATTTTATTTTATGTTTTAGTAATCTTTTATATCTATCTCTATCAGATCTCACCTTTGCAAGTGACCGTGAAGGGATTGACAACCCATTTATCGCGTTGGGTGCAAGTGTTTGATTGTTTGTGCAGGTGCATATATTGGGGACTTTCTTGTATCTCCTACTGGATTGATACCTTGGTTCTTAACTGAGGGAAATACTTATCTCTACTTTGCTGCATCACCCTTTCCTCTTCAAGGGAAAAACCAATGCAAGCTCAAGAAGTAGCAACACACTTTTGTTTTCTGGATGGATATTCTGGTTTTTCTCAAATACCTGTTTCACATCCTGATCAAGAGAAAACCACTTTTACTTGCCCTTTTGGAACCTATGCTTATAGACGTATGCCCTTTGGTATGTAATGCACCTGCTACTTTTCAAAGATGTATGACTGCTATATTCTCTGATTTTTGTGAAAAGATTTTTGAGGTTTTCATGCATGATTTCTCCATTTACGGAACTTCTTTTGATGATTTCTTAAGCAACCTTGATCGAGTTTTGCATAGATGTGAACAAACTAAGGTTGATGTGATTGAGAAAATGCCATGTCCTAAGGACATCAAGGGTATTCGTAGTTTCCTTGGTCATGTTGGTTTCTATAGGAGGTTTATTAAAGACTTCTCTAAAATTTCTAGGCCTCTTACTAATCTTTTACAAAAGGATGTTCCATTTGTCTTTGATGATGATTGTGTAGAAGCCTTTGAAACACTTAAGGAAGCCTTAACTTCTGCACCTATTGTTCAACCACCTGATTGGAACTTGCCTTTTGAAATTATGTGTGATGCTAGTGATTATGCTGTTCGTGCTGTTCTAGGACAAGATAAGAAATTAAATGTTATCCATTATGCTAGCAAAACTCTAGACAGTGCCCAAAGAAATTATGCTACTACTGAGAAAGAATTTTTAGCAGTTGTGTTTGCTTGTGATAAATTCAGATCTTACGTTGTTGATTCCAAAGTAATTGTTCACACTGATCATGCTGCTATAAAATATCTTATGGAAAAGAAAGATGCTAAACCTAGACTCATTAGGTGGGTTCTCTTGCTACAAGAATTTGACTTACATATCACTAATAGAAAAGGAGCTGAGAACCCCGTAGCTGATAACTTGTCTAGGTTAGAAAATATTCTTGATGACCCACTACCTATTGATGATAGTTTCCCTGATGAACAACTAGCTGTCATAAATGCTTCTCATAACACTCCTTGGTATGCTGACTATGCTAATTATGTCGTTGCTAAATTTATACCACCTAGTTTCACATACCAACAAAAGAAAAAATTCTTCTATGACTTAAGACATTACTTTTGGGATGACCCACATCTTTATAAAGAGCGAGTAGATGGTATTATTAGACGTTGTGTACCTGAGCATGAACAGGAACAAATCCTACGAAAATGTCATTCAGAAGCCTATGGAGGGCATCATGCGGGAGATAGAACTGCTCATAATGTATTACAATCTGGTTTTTATTGTCCTACTCTTTTCAAGGATGCCCGTAAGTTTGTCTTATCTTGTGATGAATGTCAAAGAATAGGTAATATCGGTAAGCGTCAGGAAATGCCTATGAATTATTCACTTGTTGTTGAACCATTTGATGTTTGGGGTTTTGATTATATGGGACCTTTTCCTTCCTCTAATGGGTATACACATATTTTGGTTGCTGTTGATTATGTTACTAAGTGGATAGAAGCCATTCTATCTAGTAGTGTTGATCAGAACACCTTCATTAAAATGCTTAAAGAAGTTATTTTCCCAAGGTTTGGAGTCCCTAGATATTTAATGACTGATGGTGGTTCACACTTTATTCATGGTGCTTTCCGTAAAATGCTTGCTAAATATGATGTTAACCACAGAATTGCATCACCTTATCATCCTCAACCCATTATCAGTGATTATACTATGGGGAGCACTGTAACGGTGTACGACACTGGATATGAAGTCAACAACTGGTCCGGACTCTGCAGAGGTTACCGGTTTTGCTTCGATCCACTTAGTGAACTTGTCGACCATAACCAGTAAGTACTTCTTTTTCTTGGTGCCCCCTTTAAGTGGTCTGACCATGTCAAGCCCCCAGACTGCGAACGGCCAGGTTATCGGTATAGTCCGAAGAGCCGTGAGGGGCATATGGCTTTGATTTGCAAATAGCTGGCACCCAACGCAATGTTGGACTAAAGAGCGTGCGTCTACGCGGGCTGTGGGCCAGAAAAACCCTACTCAGAAGGCCTTGCTGACCAAGGCCCGATCTGCCGCGTGGTGGCCGCCCATGCCGGCATGTATCTCAGCGAGCAGCTACTGCCCCTCCTCTTCGGAGATGCATGTCTGCAGGACCCCCATAGTGCTCTTTTTATAGAGCTCGCCCTCATGGACCTTGTACGCTTTAGAGCGTCGAATTATGCGCCGCGCCTCTGTCTGATCATCGGGAAGTTCTTGTCGTAGGAGGTAGGAGAGCAAGGGCTCGGTCCATGGGGCGATTACGTCCATGATCTCATGGGCCGAGGGTGTTTCTTCGAGTGCAGAGCCCCCGATGATGTAGTCGTCGGGCTCGATTTCCGGGGGGGGACGACCTGGGCGGGCTCATTGGATGCCGTGCTGCTGTTCCCGTCCTGCCATACCACGGATGGCTTGAAGAGCCTTTCTAGGAAGGTGTTTCTAGGGACTGGGTCGTGCTTAGCGCCCATGCGGGCGAGGACATCTGCGGCTTGGTTACTGTCTCTAGAGACATGGTGGAATTCTAGACCCTCGTCGGGCTGACATCCTGAGGACGGCATTTCTATATGCCGCCATTTTCGGGTCTTTGGCATCAAATTCTCCATTGACCTAGGAGATGGCGAGGTTCGAGTCTCCCCGCACCTCTAGCCGCTGAACACCCATTGATGTTGACATCCGAAGACCGTGCAACAGGGCCTCGTATTCGACTGCATTATTGGAATCCGTGTACATGATCTATAGAGCGTACCGGATATTGTCGCCTGCGGGGATATGAGGATCACCCCGGCCCCTAGTCCGGCTAGCATTTTTGAGTCGTCAAAGTACAATGTCCAATGTGCATATGTACTATGTTCCTTGGGGAGTTTGGCTTCGGTCCATTCGGATAGGAAATCGGCCAGCACCTGAGATTTAATAGCTCGGCATGGTTTGTACATGATTTCAAAGGGAAGGAGCTCTATGGCCCATTTGGCAATGCGGCCTGTGGCATCCCTGTTATTGATTATATCATTTAAGGGTACCTCGGAAACCACTGTCACCAAACACTCTTGAAAGTAGTGTCGCGGTTTTCGGGATGCCATGAAGACTGCATAGGCTATCTTTTGGTAATGTGGGTATCAGGATTTGCACGGTGTAAGAACCTCTGACACATAGTAGACTGGTTTTTGGACCTGGAACTTGTGGCCCTCCGATTCCCATTCTACGACGAGCACCGCGCTCACCACTTGACTGGTGGCCGAGATATACAGCAGCATAGGTTCGCCGACACCTGGTGCGGCCAGGATAGGGTTGCTTGCCAGGAGTGTTTTACTTTCCTCCAGTGCCGTAGTTGCTTCGTCGGTCCACTCGAAGTTTTTTGTCTTTTTAAGTAGCCTGTAGAGGGGCAGTGCCTTTTCGCCGTGGCGGGAGATGAAACGGCTTAAAGCCGCTATGCAACCTGCTAGCTTCTGGACATGTTTGAGCTCCGTTGGCATTGCTAGCTGGGACAGGGCCCTGATTTTAGCCGGATTGGCCTTGATTCCTCTATGGGAGACAATAAAGCCGAGCAGTTTTCCGGTGGGTACTGTCGGATTCAGGGCTCTGCGGACCCAAAGAAGGTTTGAACTCTGGGGAGAACTCAACCTATCCAACCAACCAACCCGTCGCCCTACAGCCTAGCTTAATGGGTCAAGGAAGAAGATGGACATGGCAGTTTACCCAGGTTTGGGCCACCTTGCGGTGTAAGACCCTACTCCTACTTTGTGGTGGATTTGCCTCACAAGGGGCTGAGGATGAACTAGTACAAGGGATGAACAAGCTCGCGAGGTCTACTCTCGTCTGGGTCGAATTGATCCTTCGGTTCGCCTCTCTTCTCGTCCCCCTCTACGGTGGTGGCTAGCTTATACTTATAGTGGCCTTGGTCCTCTTCCTCCAAAACAAAGGCGGGAAGGGATCCCACAGTGGCCAATTTGAAAGGGGACAAGTAGTACATCTTATCCTGATGAAAGGTGGTCTTCGCCTGCAAAGCTTCTGGTCATGACGCCGCGGTGGGCTCGGCGATGACATCCGTCCTGGCGGTCTTGGTCCCATTGCACTGGAATGGAAACCTTTGCTTGATTCCTCGGGAACCCACGCCTGCGCTTGCCTCCTTAACACCAAAGAGGAAACCTGCTCCTCTGTGCCCGCTGGCACCCGCCTGGCCTTGGTCGTCATGGCTTGCATCACCGCAACCTCGTGAGGTTGGATACCTGCATAGAAATCTCCGCTCCTCAGGAGGCAGCCCGGGGAGGCCGCTCCCTCAGGAGGTCTTGGCGTTGTCTGCCTCGCGAGGGTCTTGTCTTGTTGGTGTTGAAACTGGGCCATACCAGGCCATCGATGGAGCCATGCCGTGGGCCGCAGGCAGGCAAGTCTGGGTACCCCGGTTCCCAGAACGCCGACAGTAGCCCCCGGGCCCAAGGCGCGCTCGGACTTGGCTTCGAGGCGAAGCCAAAGGGCAAGGGCGAAGCACCGCGGGCCCTAATTGCCTGCGGACCGAGCCGACGCGTGGCGCTTGATGGGACGTGGGCATCGACGATATTCTTCAAGGTCTTCAGGGAGGATGGCCAACGTCTGGAGTGCTGCCTCAGTGGAGGCGATCGAGACGGCGACCCCTCACAGGCCGGCAAATCGACGAGGCCCCTCACGGTGAACTTGCCCTTGGCCTTGTCCGTGATTCCTCCAGTAGCAGCGACGCCTCCTCCGAACCAAGCTTAAGCGACGACGACAGCTACGAGCCGCCGCGCCGCCGCGCTCAGTCTTGAGGGAGGAATTGCGCCGGCCAGGCGTCATGGGCAACACCGCCTGGGTCGTGATCCTCAGGAGGTCCTTTCCTTTTGTTTCATTCCTGCACAAAAGTCATGAAGGGCCCCGCGGGGGTCTGTAAAGATCGTGACACTTTTGCCTTAATGTTAGCGTCCCCAACTTATGTTGTGTTTGCGTCTCTCACTTGGGCACGTTCCCCCTTTTTATTCTCGCGGTAGCTTAGTGATCTACGCCGACAGGACCCAGTCCCCAGGCAAGCTTCGGCCGTCGCTGGTATGCCAGGTCGCGATGCCGTGGTCAAGGCTAGGAGGTGAGCGGCCCGAGGTCCGGTAAGAGCCCCCGAGGCGCGATGCTCAGGAGGCCCCCTTTGGCGCGCAAGTGGCTCCCGAAGGACTGAAAGGGGAGTTCCCTTGCCTGAGCGAAATCACGAGAGATGAAGCGCCGATTATGGGGTTCACGCCTGGGTGTGCGAAGCGACTTATCTTGGCGAGCCTATGGTGGTTTCCTTGTCGCGAGGGCGAGCTTCTTGTGTGACGTTAGGCTGCGCCCTTCTCCTGATGGCGCCCCCCCCCCCCCCCCCGCAGGGCTCCTACCGACTCCATCTCTCCCGCTCGTCAGGGTGCTCTACGTCCTCGGGACCCAGCTCTCGAGCGAGCCTCGGCCGCCGCTGGTATGCCAGGTCGCGATGCCGTGGTCAAGGCCAGGGGTGAGGGCTCGAGGGCCGGTAGGAGCCCTTGAGGCGCGGTGGTCAAGGGCCCCCCCTTAACATGCAAGCGACTTGCGCGAGAAAAGAGTGGCTGGCTCCGAGGGGGTACCTAGGAGGGGTTGCGCCCTATGGCACGTAGCGCGGTATCCTTCCGCGGTGGCGAGGTGTTGGCGAAGCTGTTCATGATCCTGCCTCCGGAGGTTCCCATCTCTGAGGCTCCAGCAGCAGAAGTCGAAAGTGGTGAGGACGGTTGCAGCATTGTCGACGAGGGGCTTCCAACGAGCGGGGCAGGCGGCGGCAGTGGCGTTCCTTCTTAGTTTTACCCTGGCACCATCATTGTAGAAGCGTTGAAGTAGCTGAAGACGCGTGCTGCGGAGATCGCTCCTCATGAGCTGGCTAGCTCCTGAGGCTCGGGAGGCTCTGGAGGCCCGGGAAGCTCGCGAGGGTCCGGCACCTCCTCTGTCAGGACCGCCCGACGCCGGGCCTCGTGAGCTGCCAGGACGCCCTACATGTAGCGCTGGTGCGAGGTAGCCATGTCCAGCAGGCCGAACGGCATGCGGACGTAGCTGCAGGGGTAGCCCCCGCTCCGGCTGACATGGGACGGCCAGAAGAGGTCCTGCGAAGCAGCCCTGTTGAGGCCTGGGATGTTGACGCAGACGCATAGCTCGCCACCCACGTCAGGGGCGGCAGCTGCACTGGATGGTACGGGGCGACGCTCGCCACGCATGGCTCGCGCCTCCCGAAGCTCCTCGATTGCCTTGGTGATGAACTCCTGAGCGCCTGGCGCCTCGCGCCTTACTCATGGAGGAGCGCATCAGAGCACGCCCCCATGTGGTGCCCGAACGCCTCCCTCATGACGCTGGTCAGGTTAGAGGCCCTCCAGATGAGAGCCCCCGAGCTCATCCTGAGAGGGGCGCCGGGCGCGCCTTCCTATGTGAGAGGGAAGGGCGCCCCAGCAGTGGGCGCGGGGGCTGAGGCACGATCGTCGGGCGCCCCAGCCTCCTGACGGCCCTTGGGGAGGAGCTGCTTCTTCTTCTTGGGGATGGCCTCGGGAGGCGGGATGGCACCCTTGCCATCTTAGTTCTCGACTACCGCCGAGTGCCTTGTAAGTTGGCGATGAAGCGCTCGCGTAGCTCGTCCCAGGAGGAGATCGACCCCACCGGGAGGTTCAGGAGCCAAGAACGCGCGCCATCCTTGAGGGCCATAGGGAACCAGTTCGCCATGACCTTCTCATTGCCGTTTGCCGCCATGATGCTCAGCTCATAGAGCTGGAGGAACTCAGCGGGGTCGGGGGTGCCGTCGTAGCATGGAGGCAGATCCGGCTTGAACTTGCTGGGCCGGACGACACGGCGCAGCTCCGGGGTGAAAGCACGGCAGCCTGCCGCACTCACAGGGGCAAGTCGTAGGGGAGGAGCCTGATCTCGATGCCCGCGCGCCGCTACCTCTGGCGGTACGCGGTCTTGATGTGGCGGTGCTGGGAGCACACGCGCTTCTCCTTGGGGCCGCTGCACCACCTGGCAGCTTTCTTCATCGCGCGCCGGTGCTCTGCGTGGCGGGTCGCACTGGGGAGCTTCACACCTCGGTTCGGGGCCCACGCCATGCAAAGGAGGGGGAGGAGGCGCGCCGTGAGCCACGTCACCCGCTAGGGACGGCGGAGGGCAAAGCGAACGAGACAGAGCAGGGGCCTCGCCAACGGCGTTGACGAGTTCGGCGATGCGGGCGAGTCAGTCGTCGTAGAGGTCATTGGCCGGACGATAGCGCAGAAGCTCGTGGACCATGAGTAGCGCAGACTGCGCGTTCGCCGGCCCACGACGGCCATGAGAAGACGATGCCGTGGCTGGAGTGGGTGATGGATTCGCGGTGCGGCCGTCGCACTGCACGGACGGTGGCAGTAACGAGTCCTACTGTTCGCGGGCAGCAAGGTCGGTCACGGCGTTAGCCACTGGGGAGGCAGAGCGGCGAGGGGCACCATTGGCCGCGGGTGCCGTCTGAGCGACGCAAGCGGCCCGGCGCTCGGCTCGAACACGGCGAGCGTCGGCCATTGGAACGGCGGAACGGCGGCAGAGCGAGTGGTGGGAGAGAAGCTTCAACACGCCCCTACCTGGCGCGCCAAATGTCAGATTCAGGGCTCCGCGGACCCAAAGAAGGTTCGAACTCTGGGGCGTGTGTGAAGAACTCAACCTATCCAACCAACCAACCCGTCGCCCTACAGCCTAGCTCGATGGATCAAGGAAGAAGATGGACACGGCAGTTTACCCAGGTTCGGGCCACCTTGCGGTGTAAGACCCTACTCCTGCTTTATGGTGGATTTGCCTCACAAGGGGCTGAGGATGAATTAGTACAAGGGATGAACAAGCTCGCAAGGTCTGCTCTTATCTGGGTCGAATCGATCCTTCGGTTCACCTCTCTTCTCGTCCCCCTCTACGGTGGTGGCTAGCCTATACTTATAGTGGCCTTGGTCCTCTTCCTCCAAAACGAAGGCGGGAAGGGATCCCACAGTGGCCAATTTGAAAGGGGACAAGTAGTACATTTTATCCTGACGAAAGGTGGTCTTCGCCTACAAAGCTTCTGGTCGTGACGCCGCGGTGGGCTCGGCGATGACATCCGTCCTGCCATCCTGGCGGTCTTGGTCTCGTTGCACTGGAATGGAAACCTTTGCTTGATTACTCGAGAACCCACACCTGCGCTTGCCTCCTTAACACCAAAGAGGAAACCTGCTCCTCTGCGCCCACTGGTGCCCGCCTGGCCTTGCTCGTCATGGCTTGCGTCACCGCAACCTCGTGAGGTTGGATACCTGCATAGAAATCTCCGCTCCTCAGGAGGCAGCTCGGGGAGGCCACTCCCTCAGGAGGTCTTGGCGCTTTCTGCCTCGTGAGGCTTGGCCCCTCGCGAGCGTATTGTCTTGTTGGTGTTGAAACTAGGCCGTGCTAGGCCATTGATGGAGCCATGCTGTGGGCCGCAGGCAGGCAAGTCTGGGTACCCCGGTTCCCAGAACGCCGATAGGTACTCCGAAGACGCATTTGTCCGGGTTGAGCCGTATATCGTAAGCCCGCAAATTTTCGAAGGTCAAGCGAAGGTCATCCACGAATTGATCGACATTTTTGGTTTTAATGACCACGTCGTCTACGTATGCTTTGACCGTTTTGCCGATTTGGTTTTCCAGGCATGTTTGAATCATGCGTTGGTACGTGGCTCCCATGTTCTTTAACCCAAAAGGCATCGTGTTAAAGCAGAATGGCCCGTAGGGGGTGATGAACATGGTTGCAGCTTGGTCGGACACCTTCATATTTATCTGCTGGTATCTGGAGTATGCATCGAGGAAGCATAGTGAGTCGTGTCCGGCAGTGGCGTCGATGATCTGATCTATGCGAGGTAAGGGGAATGGATCTTTAGGGCAGGCCTTGTTTAAGTCCTTGACATCGACGCAGAGCCGCCAGGATTTGTCCTTCTTAGGTACCATGACCAGATTTGCTAGCCACTCGGGATGCTTGATTTTGCAGATGAATCCGGCCTCCAATAGCTTTGCCAATTCCCCACCCATAGCCTGTCGTTTGGGTTCGGAAAATCGATGTAGTGTCTGTTTGACTGGCTTGAAGCCCTTTATGATGTTCAAGCTGTGCTCCGCCAGCCTCCGTGGGATGCCTGGCATATCCGAAGGGTGCCAGGCGAATATATCCTAGTTTTCGCGTAGGAACACTCGTAGTGCTTTGTCGACTGCGAGGTCCAGCTGTGCTCCAATGGAAGCTGTTTTGTTTGGGTCTGTCAGGTGTACTTGAATTTTTACTATTTCATCAGCTGGTTTGAATGACGTGGATTTTGGCCTTTTACTGAGGACCACGTCATCCCTGTTGACTGTAGTGCGGAGCGCTGTTAATTCTTTAGCTGCGAGGGCCTCAGATAGTGCCTCAAGGGCGAGCGATGTTGTTTTATTTTCAGCTCGAAGGGCCGTATTCAGATCACTGGCGAGCGAGATCACACCGTTGGGCCCTGGCATTTTGAGTTTCATGTACCCGTAATGTGGTATAGCCTGGAACCTTGCGAATGCCTCATGTCCCAATAGGGTGTGGTATCTGCTGTGGAAGGGCACAATGTGGAATAACAAGGATTCGGATCTGCAGTTGTCGGGAGTACCGAACACTACGTCCAAGGTTATGCGTCCCGAACAGCACGCCTCCCTGCCGGGGATAATTCCTCGGAATGTGGTATGGCTGTGCTCAATGCGGGATCTGTTGAACTGCATTTTATCGAGTGCGTCCTCATAGATGAGGTTTAGGCCGCTGCCCCCGTCCATCAGCACTTTAGTTAACCTAAAGCCATCGATTATCGGATCGAGGACTAGTGCGGTGGGCGCGTGGGTGGGGCGGGGCCTTGGTTCATCCTTCTGATCGAAGGTGATAGGTGTGTCCGCCCAAGGTGTGCGGCCGTCACCTGGTAGACCTGGCCGAGCTCTCGAAGAGCCCTTTTTCTTTGATTGTTTGAAGAGAACGTCTCGTAGACTGTCAGAACGTTGTTGCCATGAGGTGGCGTTGCTGATCGTCCATCAGGTGGTGTGAGACCAAGGATATTTTCACCACTCTTGGCCACCTGCTTCACCACCCAACAAGCTCGAAGCCTATGAGTCGGATTTGTGTTAAGCAGGGCCGAGTGTATAGGGCATGGTTTATCCAGCAACTCGTCCAGGACCGTTCTGGGTCTGTTTTTCTTTTTGGCAGGCTCATGTTCGGGCGACCGTCGCGCATATGCTCGTTTTGCTTGGGATTTTCTTGGCTATGCGGCAGGGACTGACTCCATGTGCATTTTCTATGACTTCCAAGCACTTTCCATGGCGCAATATTTGTGTACCATGTCTGATAGTTCGACGAAGCTTTGCACGTGGCGACGGGCGAGGGCGTTTAGGATTCCTTCATCCCGGCAGTTGAAATGGAAAGCTTCAATTATTTCTTTGTCACGGCAGTCCGTCATCTTGTTTTTTACCAAGAGAAATCTAGCCCAGTAATGATGGACCATTTCTTCGGGCTACTGCTTGATGTACATCAGGTCCCATACATCCGGACTTCCCGCGTTTGGAGAATATTCCGTGTGGGAGGTGGGTGGGAAAATTTTAAACATTCCCGTCTGCTGTGAGTCCGGAGCATCGGTAGCGGCGAATCGTGCTTGGGTTGTATCCGGATCTGGTCGCAGAGGGTTCGGGTGCAAGCCCGTATGTGGTTGGGCCGACTCGAGGTCGGATCCCGTATCATAGACTGAGTCTGAGCTCTTCTCTTGACGGGTATCCGTCTCCGGGCTAGAGATCTGGGTATATACTGTTCTCAGCTTCGGAGATCATGATCCCTCCGCCGTCTCTTTGATGGTAGCGACGAGGCGTGTGACCGGCGGGGTGTGGATCTCTCTGTTGTCGGGTTTAAGCCCGATCTGGTTATAGGCCGTAGGCCTGCTGACGGAGATTCCCATGGCGAGGAATCGATCCAACAGGTCGTCTACCAAAGAGGTTCCTGTCGGGGCCATGCCTTCTGGGTATTCGGTGGGATGTTCTTCGGATATTTCGACGGGATCCGGTTTTAAGGCAAGATTCCAGATAATTTTTGCCCCCTTCGTGCCCGCTGAATCCGAGGTCAAGGCATCGGGCTTGGAGGGTTTTTCCGTAGTAGTAGCGGATTCAATAGGAACATGGCTTCCCCGAGGGTCGGCGCCGGACTCTAAGTTCCTGCAGCTGGCCTCGCGATAGGGGGTGAGGTTCTCAACTTGGTCCAGATGACCAGTGATGTCAGCGCGTAATGTGATGCTGTCGAACGTGAAGATCTGGCTGGGGACGAAGATGTCCCTGGCGCAAATAGGGCTTCCAGTGGATGGTGGGCCATCGATCCTTTGGTGACCCCACAGCGGAACTCTCAATGAAAGCACCAATGTCGATGTCAAAACTGGTGGATCTCGGGTAGGGGGTCCCGAGCTGTGGATCTAGGATTGATGGGGAACAAGGGACGAAGAACACGGTGTTTACCCAGGTTTGGGCCCTCTCTAAGAGGTAAAACCCTATGTCCTGCTTGATTGTATTTGATGTGTATGGTATGATTATAGAGTCGATCTACCTCGAGATCAGGCGAGCTAAACCCTAGGTTGGTGAGGGATTGGATGTTGCTCTGGCCCTAAAGACTAAAATCCTCTGGTTTATATAGGCACCAGTAGGGTTAGGGTTACATGCGGTTGACTACAACAAAGGAAAGATCACGTTAAATCTTGACTTGGAGGGCACACCAAGGCTCCGAAGATCTCCAGTCCGATCATGGGTCCACGCCCTAGCTTGGCTCCATAATAGCCCATCAATCCGGCCCATAAGCGAAGGGTCGGCAGCCCAAGGACACCTTAATCTAGGACTCCCTCAGCAACCCACATGCCCACAAGACACCAGGGCACGCCTGCCCCACCTGGCACGCCCTGGTGGGTGGTGGGCCCCTCGGGCACCTTCCCGACTCCGTTTTTCTCCCGTATGCTCGTTTCCCAAGATAAAAAATCTTTATATATACTCCCAGACTATTTGACCACCGTATCGCGGAGAAATCCTCTGTTCTTGTTTTGTGCTGTTTTTCTGATAGATATAGATCGCCATGGCCACACCAAGCTCCTCCAAGGACAAGTTCTTTGAGAGGGTAATCAATCCCTACTTGTCGGAGGTGATGAAGCACCCTCAAGCCATTGAGATGTGTGAGGGGGTGCTCCACATCCGGGATGTTCTAGGGCTCAAGAAGACGGGAACCCTGGAAGCCAGGCTCGAGGCAGTGGAGTAGGAGATCTTCAAGTGCCAAGGGATGGTGGAGCATGGACTCAGTGCCAATCACCCCATGATAACGGAATTCACCCGTGATCATAATATGGATGGCCGGTCTATGGAGGACATCGTCTTCACCTTCAACGAGCAAATCAATTTTCTGCAAAACCAAATCTATGATCTTCAAAATCAAGTCTTTGAGTATGAGGCAAGATTTAAAGGTATGAGTTTAGCTGCCAGTTGCAGGACTCAGGAGACTCGTGCTTCCTCCTATGATGGTGAGCCGCTGCCATGGAAGCCGAAGGATAAGCTCGCTACTACCTCATCACCACCACCATCATCATCTTCCCCACCAAAGGAGACTTGAGTACACAGGTATGGGCACTCCCCTTGGCTTTTGCCAAGCTTGGGGGAGATGCCCCGATATTGTATCACCATCACTTTTATTACCTTTACCTATCTTAGTTCGATCTTTAGCTATTTCGTGATTTAGTTGAATAAAAGTTTAGTATGATCTATTTTCGAGTGCTAGTTTCGTGATATATCTATCTATGTAATTGAGTGAGAGTTATATAATAAAGTTTAGTTTGAGTTTTTCTTCTTTACTTTTATGTTTCAATCAAAATAAAAGGAAATAATAAAAAGATCATATGCTAACCTTATGCTAAGTAATGACATCACATAAGGAAAAGTATAAGTGGTAAAATTTGTTGAAAGTTGACAAACATAGCATTGGTCAATGATGCAATTCATGAAAGAATTAATAAGGGAAGAGACGTTTCACATGCAAATACACTATCTTGGACATCTTTTATGATTGTGAGCCCCCACTAAACATCTTATGCCAAATTGTTGACGTTGGACAAGGAAGACAACGTAATGATTTATGTTTGTTCATATTCACATAGAAGTTATATTGTCATAGATCTTTCAACATGTGGTGCTTGCTCAATATCTTTGCTAGCCAAAATTCCGCACTAAGTAGAGATACTACTTGTGCATCCAAAAAACCTTAAACCCAAGCTCTTGTTTTGAGAGTCCACCATACCTACCTATGGATTGAGTAAGATCCTTCAAGTAAGTTGTCATCGGTGCAATAAGGCAATAAAAATTGCTTCTAAATGTGTTTAATCATTTAGTGTAAGAGAAATTAAGCGTTGTATGAACTTGTGATGGCAAAGTAATAAAAGCGACGAACTGCATAATAAAGGTTGCTATCATAAGGGGCAATATAACGTGACGTTCTTTTGCATTAAGAGATTGTGCATACAAACCAAAAAGCGCATGACAACCTCTGCTTCCCTCTGCGAAGGGCCTATCTATTAGTTTTATGTATTTACTTTTTTTATGCAAGAGTCAAAGTATTCTTCTCTATTCTTTTTATTTTTCGCTTTGGCAAGCATCATGTGGTGGGGAAAGATCTAGGCACATATTGTTGGGGAACGTTGCATGGGAAACAAAAAATTTCCTACGCTCACCAAGATCAATCTAGGAGATGACCATCTACGAGAGGAGAGATTGGATCTACATACCCTTGTAGATCGCTAAGCGGAAGCGTTAAGAAACACGGTTGATGTAGTCGAATGTCTTCGCGATCCAATCATGATCCGTCCCGCGAACTCCCGATCCAAGTGCCGAACGGACGGCACCTCCGCGTTCAACACACGTACGGCTTGATGACGCCTTCACATCCTCGATCCAGCGAGCGATGGTGAAGTAGTAGCTCGAGTCCTCCGGCAGCACGACGGCGTGATGGTGATAGTGGTGGAGAAATCTCAGCAGGGCTTCGCCAAGCCTCACGGAGAAGAAGGACTACGAGGGAGAGGGAGGGCAGCGCCGTGGCATCGATGGGGTCGGCTGCCCTCCCTCTACCCCTCTATATATAGGGGGAAGGGAGGAGGGGGGCGCCCCCTAGGGTTTCCCCCAGGGGGCCGGGGGCCCATAGATGGGGCGCCTAGGGTTTGGGTGGCCTCCCCCAGGTGGCTTGCCCCCCAAGCAAGGGGGAGGCAGCCCTAGGGGGCGCACCAACCTTCTGGTGCTCGTGGGATGGGGTGAGGGGGCGCATAGCCCCTTAGTGGGCTGATGTGCTCCCTCCCCTTGGCCCATGAGGCCTCCCCAACACTTGCCAGGGGCCCCTTTCGGTCCTCCTGGTCATAACCTGGTACCCCCGGAACACTTCCTAACTTCGATATCATTCGTTCTATATATCAATCTTCACCTCCGGACTACTCTGGAGTTCCTCGTCATGTCCGGGATCTCATCCGGGACTCCGAACAACCTTCGGTCACCACCATAACAACTCAACTATACTTATATCGTCACCAAACGTTAAGTGTGTTGACCCTGCGGGTTCGAGAACTATGCAGACATGACCGAGACACCTCTACGGTCAATAACCAATAGCGGGACCTGGATGTCCATATTGGTTCCTACATATTCTACGAAGATCTATATCGGTCGAACCGCGATGCCAAGGATTCAGCTAATCCCATATGCAGTTCTCTTTGTCTATCGGTATGTTACTTGGCTGAGATTCGATCGTCAGTATCACCATACCTAGTTCGTTACCGGCAAGTCTCTTTACTCATTCTGTAATACAAGATCCCGTGGCTAACCCATTAGTCACATTGCTTGCAAGCTCATTGTCATGCTGTATTACCGAGTGGGTCCTGAGATACCTCTCCATCATACGAAGTGACAAATCCCAGTCTTGATCCATGCCAACTCAACAGACACCCTCGGAGATACCTGTAGAGCACCTTTATAGTCACCCAGTTACGTTGCGATGTTTGGTACACACAAGGTACTCCCCCGGTGTCAGTGAGGTGCATGATCTCATGGTCATAGGAACATATACTTGACATGCAGAAAACAATAGAATAAACTTGATACGATCATATGCTACGTTTATAATTTAGGTCTTGTCGATCACATCATTCTCCTAATGATGTGATCCCATTATCAAATGACAACTCATGTCTATGGCTAGGAAACCACAGCCATCTTTGATCAACGAGCAAGTCCGGTAGAGGCTCACTAGGGACATGTTGTTGTCTATGTATCCACACATGCATTTGAGTTTCCGGTCAATACAATTATAGCATGGATAATAAACGATTATCATGAACAAGGAAATATAATAATAACCACTTTATTATTGCCTCTAAGGCATATTTCCAACAATCTCCCACTTGCACTAGAGTCAATAATCTAGTATTACATGGTAATGAATCTAACACCCATAGAGTTCTGGTGTTGATCATGTTTTGCCCGTGGAAGAGGTTTAGTCAACGGATCTACAACATTCAGATACGTATGTACTTTGCAAATGTTTATGTCCTCCTCCTTGACTCCATTACGGATGGAGTTGAAGCATCGCTTTATGTGTCTGGTCCTCTTGTGAAAGCTTGGTTCCTTGGCTAGAGCAATGGCACCAGTGTTATCACAGAACAGAGTCATTGGGTTTAGTACACTGGGCACAACTCCAAGGTCCATCATGAACTGCTTCATCCAGACACCTTCCTTCGCTGCCTCCGAGGCAGCTATGTACTCCGCTTCGCATGTAGAATCAGCTACCACGCTTTGCTTGGAACTACACCAGCTTACCGCTCCCCTATTCAGAATGTATACGTATCCTGTTTGAGACTTAGAGTCATCCGGATTAGTGTCAAAGCTTGCATCGACGTAACCCTTTACAACGAGCTCTTGATCACCTCCATAAACGAGAAACATTTCCTTAGTCCTTTTCAGGTACTTAAGGATATTCTTCATCGTTGTCCAGTGATCCACTCCTTGATTACTTTGAAACCTTCCGGCCATACTTATGGCAAGGCTAACATCCGGTCTTGTGCACAGCATCGCATACAAGATAGAGCCTATGGCAGAAGCATAGGGGATGACACTCATCTTTTCTCTATCCTCTGTAGTCATTGGGCATTGAGTCTGACTCAACTTCATACCTTGCAAAACAAGCAAGAACCCCTTCTTGGACTGATCCATTTTGAACTTCTTCAAAATCTTATCAACGTATGTGCTTTGTGAAAGTCCTATCAAGCGTCTCGATCTATCTCTATAGATCTTCATGCCTAATATGAAAGCAGCTTCTCCTAGGTCCTTCATTGAAAAACTCTTGTTCAAATATTCCTTCACGTTTTCCAAAAGTTCTATATTGTTTCCAATCAGCAATATGTCATCCACATATAATATTAGAAACGCTATAGAGCTCCCACTCACTTTCTTGTAAATACAAGATTCTCCGAAAACTTGTATAAACCCAAATGCTTTGATCACCTCATCAAAGCGAAGATTCCAACTGGAGATGCTTGCACCAGTCCATAAATGGATCGCTGGAGTTTGCATACTTTGCCAGCATTCCCTGGATCGACAAAACCTTCCGGTTGCATCATATACAACTCTTCCTTAAGGAAACCATTAAGGAACGATGTTTTGACATCCATCTGCCAGATTTCATAATCAAAAAATGTAGCTATTGCCAACATGATTCTGGCGGACTTAAGCATCGCTACGGGTGAGAAAGTCTCATCGTAGTCAACTCCTTGAACTTGTGAAAACCCCTTTGCCACAAGTCGAGCTTTATAGACGGTTGCTACTTCTTGAGCTTGCGTTGATTTTTCCCTTGAAGAGGAAAGGGTGATGCAGCAAAGTAGAGATAAGTATTTCCCTCAGTTAGGAACCAAGGTATCAATCCAGTAGGAGGCACAAGCAAGTCTCCAATCTATGCACCTGCACAAACTAACAAACACTTGCACTCAACGCGAAAAAGGGGTTGTCAATCCCTTCACGGTCTCGAACAAGAGTGAGATCTAATAGAGATAGGTATAAACGATAAATAAAAAGGCAAACTAAAATAAATCTAAATAAATTGCAGCAAGGTATTTTTGGGGTTTTTGGTTTATAGATCTGAAAATATATGATAGAAAATAGACCCGGGGGCCATAGGTTTCACTAGAGGCTTCTCTCTTGAAGATAGCATACGGTGGGTGAACAAATTACTGTTGAGCAATTGATAGAAAAGCGCAAAGTTATGATGACATCTAAGGCAATGATCATGAATATAGGCATCACGTCCGTGACAAGTAGACCGACTCCTGCCTGCATCTACTACTATTACTCAACACATCGACAGCTATCCAGCATGCATCTAGAGTATTAAGTTCATAAGAACGGAGTAACGCCTTAAGTAAGATGACATGATGTAGAGGGATAAAGTCAAGCAATATGATGAAAACCCCATCTTTTTATCCTTGATGGCAACAATACAAAACATGCCTCGCTACCCATACTATGTCACTGGGTGAGGACACCGCAAGATTGAACCCAAAACTAAGCACCTCTCCCATTGCAAGAAAAACCAATCTAGTTGGCCAAACCAAACCGATAGTTCGAAGAGAAATACAAAGATATCTTAATCATGCATAAAAGAGTTCAGAGAAGACTCAAATAATATTCATAGATAATCTGATCATAAATCCACAATTCATCGGATCTCAACAAACACACCACAAAAAAGTATTACATCAAATAGATCTCCAAGAACATCGAGGAGAACATTGTATTGAAGATCAAAGAGAGAGAAGAAGTAATCTAGCTACTAGCTATGGACCCGTAGGTCTGTGGTAAACTACTCACGCATCATCGGAAGGGTAGCAAGGTTGATGTAGAGGCCCTCCGTGATCAAATCCCCCTCCGACAGGGTGCCGGAAAAGGCCCCAAGATGGGATCTCACGGGAACAAGGCTTGCGGCGGTGAAAAAGTATTTTGGTGGACGCTTCTGGTGGTTTGGGAATATTTGGGAATTTATAGCGCAAGAATTAGGGTTAGGAGACCCCCGAGGGGCCCACAAGCCCTCAGGGCGCCCCCCCCCCCAGGGGCGCGCCTGGCAGGCTTGTGGCCTCCTCGGCCATCCTCTGACCCCCTCTCCAAGCTCCGTGGATGTCTTCTGGTCCAAGAAAAATTATCGTAAAGTTTTATTCCGTTTGGACTCCTTTTGATATTCCTTTTTTGTAAAACTCAAAAACAAGGAAAAAACAGAAACTGGCACTGGCTCTGGGTTAATAAGTTAGTCCCAAAAATAATATAAAATAGCATATTAATGCATATAAAACATCCAAAACAGATAATATAATAGCATGGAACAATCAAAAATTATAGATACGTTGGAGACGTATCAACGGTGACATTACCGTGCGCGTCCGTCTTCTTCTTGAAGATCCATTTATTTTGAATGGCCTTTCGCCCTTCAGCTAATACTTCCAAAGTCCATACTTTGTTTTCATACATGGATCCCATCTCGAATTTCATGGCCTCTAACCATTTTTCGGAATCCGGGCCCACCATCGCTTCTCCATAGCTCGCAGGTTCACCGTTGTCCAACAACATGACCTCTAAGACAGGGTTACCGTACCACTCAGGAGCTGTACGTACCCTTGTCGACCTACGAGGTTCGATAGTAACTTGATCTGAAGCTTCATGATCATCATCATTAGCTTCCACTTCAACTGACATAGGTGCCACAAAAACATCTTTCTGTGCTACGCTATTCTCTGGTTGAAGTAAAGGTTCAACAACCTCATCAAGTTCTATCTTCCCCCCACTCAATTCTTTGGAGAGAAAATCTTTCTCGAGAAAGGACCTGTTCTTAGCGACAAACACTTTGCCTTCGGATCTGAGATAGAAGGTATACCCAACCGTCTCTTTTGGGTATCCTATGAAGACGCATTTGTCCGCTTTGGGTTCGAGCTTTTCCGGCTGAAGCCTTTTGACATATGCATCGCAGCCCCAAACCTTAAGAAACGACAACTTAGGTTTCTTGCCAAACCACAGTTCATATGGTGTCGTCTCCACGGACTTAGATGGTGCCCTATTTAAAGTGAATGCAGCTGTCTCTAACGCATAACTCCAAAATGATAGTGGCAGATCGGCAAGAGACATCATAGAATGCAACATATCCAATAAGGTACAATTACGACGTTCAGACACACCATTACGCTGTGGTGTTCCACGTGGCATCAACTGTGAAACAATTCCACATTGTCTTAAGTGATTACCAAACTCATAACTCAGATATTTTCCCCCTCGATCGGATCGTAGGAATTTAATCTTCTTGTTACGATGATTCTCAACTTCACTCTGAAATTGCTTGAACTTTTCAAACGTTCCAGACTTATGCTTCATTAAGTAAATATACCCATATCTACTCAAGTCATCGGTGAAGGTGAGAAAGTAACGATATCCACCGCGCTCGTCAACCCTCATCGGACTGCACACATCGGTATGTATGATTTCCAACAAGTCACTTGCATGTTCCATTGTTCTGGAAAACGGGGTTTTGGTCATCTTGCCCATGAGGCATGGTTCGCATGTGTCAAGTGATTCAAAATCAAGCAGCTCCAAAAGTCCATTAGCATGGAGTTTCTTCATGCGCTTTACACCAATATGACCTAAGCGGCAGTGCCACAAGAAAGTGGTACTATCATTATCAACTCTACATCTTTTGGCATCAATGTTATGAACATGTGTATCATCACTATCGAGATTCAATAATAATAAACCCCTCACAATGGGTGCATGACCGTAAAAGATATTACCCATATAAATAGAACAACCATTATTTTCTTATTTAAATGAGTAAGCATCTCGCATTAAACAAGATCCAGATATAATGTTCATGCTCAACGCAGGCACTAAATAACAATTATTCAGGTTCATCACTAATCTCGATGGTAGTCAAAGAGCGAGCGTGCCGACGGCGATCACATCAACCTTGGAACCATTTCCCACGCGCATCGTCACTTCGTCCTTCGCCAGCCTCTGTCTATTCCGCAGTTCCTACTTTGAGTTGCAAATGTGAGCAACCAAACCGGTATCAAATACCCAGGCACTACAACGAGAGTTGGTAAGGTACACATCAATAACATGTATATCATATATACCTTTGTTGACGTTGGCCCCCTTCTTGTCGGCCAGATACTTGGGGCAGTTCCGCTTCTAATGGCCAGTTCCCTTGCAATAGAAGCACTCAGTCTCCGGCTTGGGTCCAGCCTTGGGTTTTTTCACGGGAGGAGCAACTGCTTTGCCACCTTTCTTGAAGTTTCCCTTCTTTCCCTTGCCTTTCTTGAAACTAGTGGTTTTATTCACCATCAACACTTGATACTCCTTTTGGATGTCTGACTCAGCGACTTTCAGCATCGCGAACAGCTCGGAGACTGACGTGTTCATCCCTTGCATGTTCTAGTTCAACAAAAATTAAAGCTCTTGTAGCTAGGTGGTAGCGATTGAAGAACTCTGTCGATGACAGCCTCTGGCGGGAGCTCAACTCCAAACTCAGCCAGACGGTTGTAGTACCCAGACATTCTAAGTATGTGCTCACTGACAGACCCGTTCTCCTCCATCTTGCAGGCATAGAACTTATCAGAGGTCTCATACCTCTCGATCCGGGCATTCTTCTCAAAGATAAACTTCAACTCCTGGAACATCTCATATGCTCCATGACATTCAAAATGCCTTTGAAGTCCCGGCTCTAAGCCATACAACATGGCGCACTAAACTATTGAGTAGTCATCAACACGCGACTGCCAGGCGTTCACAGCGTTCGCAGTTGCTGGAGGAGGTGGCGCATCAAGCGGTGCATCAAGGACATAAGCCTTTTGGGTAGCTGTGAGGATAATCCTTAGATTATGGGCCCAGTCCACAAAGTTACTTCCATCATCTTTCAGCTTAGCTTTCTCTAGGAACGCATTGAAATTCAGGGGAGCTACTGCGCGAGCCATTGATCTACAACATATTGCAAAGATAACTTAGACTATTGTTCAAGATAATGAGTTCAATTAATCATATTACCTAAGAACTCCCACTCAAATCAACATCCATCCGGTTGTCCGAGTGTAACACGATCCAAATTCACCAACCCAAGTCCGATCATCACGTGAGATGAGGTTGTTTCAATGGTGAACATCTCCATGTTGATCATATCTACTATATGACTCGTGTTCGACCTTTCGGTCTCTTATGTTCCGAGGCCATGTCTGTACATGCTAGGCTCGTCAAGTTTAACCCAAGTGTTCCACACGTGCAAAACTGGCTTGCACCCGTTGTATGCGAACGTAGAGTCTATCACACCCGATCATCACGTGGTGCTTCAAAACGACGAACTTTCACACCGGTGCACACTTGGGGAGAACACAATTTTATCTTGAAATTTTAGTGAGGGATCACCTTATAATGCTACCGTCGTCCTAAGCAAAATAAGATGCATAAAAGGATTAACATCACATGCAAATCATAAGTGACATGATATTGCCATCATCTTGTGCTTTTGATCTCCATCGACACTGGCATGACACCATGATCTCCATCATCGTGTCGCCATTGGGGTTGTCAAGCCAACCATGCTTCTACTACTACTGCTACCGTTTAGCGATAAAGTAAAGCATTACATAGCGCTTAATGATTGACATGCAGGTCATACAGTAATTAAAGACAACTCTATGGCTCCTGCCGGTTGCCGTATACATTGACATGCAAGTCGTGATAAAATATACAAAACATGATCATCTCATACATCAAATATATCTCATCATGTCTTTGGCCATATCATATCACAACATACCCTGCAAAAACAAGTTAGACGTCCTCTAATTGTTGTTGCATGTTTTATGTGGCTGCTATGGGTATCTAGCAAGAACGATTCTTACCTACACAAAGCCACACCGGTGATATGCAAGTTGCTATTTAACCTTCTACAAGGACCACCTTTTGTCGACTCCGATTCAACTAAGGTGGGAGAGACAGACACCCGCCAGCCATCTTTATGCAACAAGTTGCATGTCAGTCGATGGAACCGGTCTCATGTACGTGGACATGTAAAGTTGGTCCGGGCCGCTTCATCCCACAATAGCGCTGAATCAAGAAAACACCAAGGAAGGAAGCAATCTGAATATCAACTCCCACAAACTCCTTTGTGCTCTACTAGTGATGTCATCTACGCATAGACCTAGCTCATGATGCCACTTTTGGGGAACGTTGCATGGGAAACAAAAAATTTCCTACGCTCACCAAGATCGATCTAGGAGATGACCATCTACAAGAGGAGAGATTGGATCTACATACCCTTGTAGATTGCTAAGCAAAAGTGTTAAGAAACACCATTGATGTAGTCGAACGTCTTCGCGATCCAATCATGATCCGTCCCGCGAACTCCCGATCCAAGTGCCGAACGGACGGCACCTCCGCGTTCAATGCACGTATGGCTTGATGGCGCCTTCACCTCCTCGATCCAGCGAGCGATGGTGAAGTAGTAGCTCGAGTCCTCCGGCAGCACAACAGCGTGATGGCGGTGGTGGTGGAGAAATCTCAGCAGGGCTTCGCCAAGCCACACGAGGAAGAAGAAGGACTACGAGGGAGAGGGAGGGCAACGCCGTGGCATCGATGGGGTCGGTTGCCCTCCCTCTACCCCTCTATATATAGGGGGAAGGGAGGAGGGGGCGCCCCCTAGGGTTTCCCCCAGGGGGCCGGCGGCCCATAGATGGGGCGCCTAGGGTTTGGGTGGCCTCCCCCAGGTGGCTTGCCCCCCAAGCAAGGGGGAGGCAGCCCTAGGGGGGCGCACCAACCTTCTAGTGCTCAAGGGATGGGGTGAGGGGGGCGCACAGCCCCTTAGTGGGCTGATGTGCTCCCTCCCCTTGGCCCATGAGGCCCCCCAACACTTGCCGGGGGCCCCTTGCGGTCCTCCTGGTCATAACTCGGTATCCCCGGAACACTTCTGGACTCCGATACCCTTTGTCCTATATATCAATCTTCACCTCCGAACTACTCCGGAGTTCCTCGTCATGTCCGGGATCTTATCCGGGACTCTGAACAACCTTCGGTCACCACCATAAAAACTCAACTATACTTATATCGTCACCAAATGTTAAGTGTGTAGACCCTGCGGGTTCGAGAACTATGCAGACATGACCGAGACACCTCTATGGTCAATAACCAATAGCGGGACCTGGATGTCCATATTGGTTCCTACATATTCTACGAAGATCTATATTGGTCGAACCGCGATGCCAAGGATTCAGCTAATCCCGTATGTAGTTCCCTTTGTCTATTAGTATGTTACTTGCCCGAGATTCGATCGTTCGTATCACCATACCTAGTTCAATCTCGTTATCGGCAAGTCTCTTTACTCATTCCGTAATACAAGATCCTGTGGCTAACCCATTAGTCACATTGCTTGCAAGCTCATTGTGATGTTGTATTACCGAGTGGGCCCTGAGATACCTCTCCGTCATACGGAGTGACAAATCCCAGTCTTGATCCATGCCAACTCAACAGACACCCTCAGAGATACCTGTAGACCTTTATAGTCACCCACTTGCGACGTTTGGTACACACAAGGTACTCCTCCGGTGTCAGTGAGTTACATGATCTCATGGTCATAGGAACATATACTTGACATGCAAAAAACGAAAGCAATAAGCTTGATACGATCATATGCTACGTTTATAATTTGGGTCTTGTCCATCACATCATTCTCCTAATGATGTGATCCCGTTATCAAATGACAACTCATGTCTATGGCTAGGAAACCACAGCCATCTTTGATCAACGAGCTAGTCCGGTAGAGGCTCACTAGGGACATGTTGTTGTCTATATATCCACACATGCATTTGAGTTTTCGGTCAATACAATTATAGCATGGATAATAAACGATTATCATGAACAAGGAAATATAATAATAACCACTTTACTATTGCCTCTAGGGCATATTTCCAAAACATATTCCCAGTTGGATATGAGTGAGCATGAGTTATTATTGTTGACATCGCCCTTGAGGTGAATAAGTTGGGAGGCAAAACTATAAGCCCCTATCTTTCTTTGTGTCCGGTTGAAACTTTTTGCTCATATGTATGCCATGAGTGTTAGCAATCATAAAAGATTAATTGATGGTTGAGTATGTGGACCTGGCAAAAGGCTCCGATACGTGACCCTTCCTAAAAATATGATGAATTGTAGTTGCAAAGTTGACTGAGAACATAGTTTGTTGGTTCTCAATAAAGTTTATCCTTTTTACTTCGATGTTGTGATGAATTGTTACTTGTTCATGAGAAGTTATATGATAGAGTTCTATGATAAAGTTTGTCGTTGTTATAATAATAAGCATGATGCTACTATGTCCGTATTTTGTTTTTATCGACACCTCTCTCTCTAAACATCTGGACATGATTTTCGATATCGGCTTTCGCTTGAGGACAAGCGAGGTCTAAGCTTGGGGGAGTTGATACGTCCATTTTGCATCATGTTTTCCTACTGTTATTTATAATGTTTTTATGCATAATAATGCATCATGGAGTAATTCTAATGCCTTTTCTCTCATAATATGCAAGGTTTACACAAAGAGGGAGAATACCGGCAGCTGGAATTCTGGACCTGAAAAAGCTATGTCAGAGATACCTATTCTGCACATCTCGAAATGAGCTGAAATTTTATGGAGAATTATTTTGGAATATATAATAAATATTGGAGCAAATAACTACCAGAGGGGGCTGCCTGGTGCCCACAAGACACCAGGGCACGCTAGGCCCCCCTGGCGCGCCCTGGTGGGTGGTGGGCAGCCCAGCCCACCTCCGGTGCCCATCTTCTGGTATATAAGGTATTTTGACCTAGAAAAAATAAAGAAAGGACTTTCGGGATGGAGCGTCACCGTCTCGAGGTGGAACTTGGGCAGGAGCACTTTTGCCCTCCAGCGGAGCGATTCCGCCAGGGGAACTTCCCTCCCGGAGGAGGAAATCGAAGCCATCGTCATCACCAACTACCCTCTCATCTTTGGGAGGCCAATCTCCATCAACATCTTCAACAGCACCATCTCATCTCAAACCCTAGTTCATCTCTTGTGTTCAATCTTTGTACCGGGACCTCAGATTGGTACATGTGGGTGACTAGTAGTGTTGATTACATCTTGTAGTTGATTACTATATGGTTTATTTGGTGGAAGATTATATGTTCAGATGCATTATGCTATTTAATACCCCTCTTATCTTGAGCATGAATATCATTTGTGAGTAGTTACCTTTGTTATTGAGGTCACAGGAGAAGTCATGTTGCAAGTAATCATGTGAATTTGATATGTGTTCGATATTTTGATGATATGTATGTTGTGATTCCCTTAGTGGTGTTATGTGAACGTCGACTACATGACACTTCACCATCTTTGGGCCTAAGGGAATGCATTGTGGATTAGTTATTAGATGATGGGTTGCTAGAGTGACAGAAGCTTAAACCCTAGTTTATGCGCTATTTCGTAAGGGGCTGATTTGGATCCATATGTTTAATGATATGGTTAGATTTTATCTTAATACTTTTCTCGTAGTTGCGGATGCTTGCGAGGGGGTTAATCATAAGTGGGAGGCTTGTTCAAGTAAGAACAGCACCCAAGTACCAGTCCACCCACATATCAAATTATCAAAGTAGCGAACGCGAATCAAACCAGCATGATGAAAGTGACTAGATGAAATTCCCGTGTGCCCTCAAGAACGCTTTGTTTATTATACGAGACCGTTTTGGCCTGTCCTTTGCTACAAAAAGGATTGGGCTACCTTGCTGCACTTTATTTACCGTTACCATTACTTGCTCGTTACAAATTATCTTGCTATCAAACTACTTGTTACCGACAATTTCAGTTCTTGCAGAAATTACCTTGCTGAAAACCACTTGTCATTTCCTTCTGCTCCTCGTTGGGTTCGACACTCTTACTTATCGAAAGGACTACGATTGATCCCCTATACCTGTGGGTCATCAACGTCGTACGGCCTAGGAGTGCGTGATAGCCACTGTGAAAAGGGACAATGTTGAAGATCAAGTCCTCGCTGCGGAAGTTGTCGGGCGAGCCGAACACTACTTCCAAAGTCACAGTGCCCGAGCAACGGGTTTCGACACTTGGGATTACTCCTTTAAAGGTGGTGTTGCTGGGTTTGATCCTCGACGGATCGATACCCATTTTCCTCACTGTATCTGAATAAATCAGATTGAGGCTACTGCCTCCGTCCATGAGGACTCGACTTAGGTGGTACCCATCGATAATGGGGTCAAGTACCAGGGCCGCTGACCCTCCATGATGAATGCTGGTCGGGTGGTCCCTGCGGTTGAAGGTGATCGGGCACGCCGACCATAAGTTGAATTTTGGGGCCACTGGCTCTACGGCGTAGACGTCCCGAAGTGCGCGCTTCCTCTCCTTCTTGGGTATATGCATGGCATAGATCATGTTCATAGTTTTTACCTCAGGAGGGAATTGCTTCTGGCCTCCATTGTTTGGCCGGTGAGGCTCTTCATCGTCCTCGCTGGGGGGGCCCATGCCTTGCTCCTCGGCCATTAGTTTGCCGGCCTATTTGATCACCCAACAGTTACGGTTTGTGTGGTTGGCAGGCTTGTCCGAGGTGCCATGGATCTGGCAGGGCTTATCTAGGATTTTGTCGAATGCGGTCGGGTCGTCCCTGTTCCCTTTAGAGGGCTTCTTCCGCGGTCCCGATTTTGAGTTGCCGAATCCGACATTTACTGCCGTGTCCTCGGTTTCACCGCCATTGTGACGACGCTTGTTCTTGTTGTGTCGTGGTTTCCCGTGTCCGTCCCGGACTTCTGAGGTGACGGGGTCTTCGGGGTTGTTGCTCCTATGAGCCAACTAGCTGTCTTCGCCCGCGCAAAAGCGGGTCATGAGTGAGGTAAGAGCCGACATTGTCCTCGGCTTGTTTTGGCCAAGCTGACGAGCTAGCCATTCGTCCCGGATGCTATGTTTGAACGTGGCTATCGCCTCAGCATCCGGATAGTCAACAATATGGTTCTTCTTACTCAAGAACCGATTCCAAAATTGCCGGGCTGACTCACCGGGCTGTTGGACCACATGGTTCAGGTCATTGGCATCTGGAGGCCGAACATAAGTGCCTTGAAAGTTAGCTCGGAAGGCATCCTCGAGCTCTTCCCAACTCCCTATGGAGTTTTCAGGGAGGCTGTTTGTAGGATCAAAAGTAGGTCTAGAGGGGGGTGATTAGACTACTTGACCAAATAAAAATCTAACCTTTTCCCAATTTTAGTTATGGGCAGATTTTAGCAATTAGCACAAGTCAAGCAATCAACCTACACATGCAATTCTAAGAGTGTAGTAGCGGAAAGTAAAACATTGCATATGAAGGTAAAGGGAAGGGTTTGGAGAGTGCAAATGCAATGAAGACACGTAGATTTTTGGCATGGTTCCGATTGGTGGTGCTATCGTACATCCACGTTGATGGAGACTTCAACCCACGAAGGGTACCGGTTGCGCGAGTCCACGGAGGGCTCCACCCACGAAGGGTCCACGAAGAAGCAACCTTGTCTATCCCACCATGGCCATCGCCCACGAAGGACTTGCCTCACTCGGGTAGATCTTCACGAAGTAGGCGATTTCCTTGCCCTTAAAAACTTCTTGGTTCAACTCCAAAATCTTGTCGGAGGCTCCCAAGCGACACCTAACCAATCTAGGAGACACCACTCTCCAAAAGGTAATAGATGGTGTGTTGATGATGAACTCCTTGCTCTTGTGCTTCAAATGATAGTCTCCCCAACACTCAACTCTCTCTCTCTCTCACGTATTTGGATATGGTGGAAAGATGATTTGAGTGGAAAGCAACTTGGGGAAGGCTAGAGATCAAGATTCTTGTGGTAGGAATGGTATATCTTGATCTCAACACATGAGTAGGTGGTTCTCTCTCAGAAAATGTATGCTGAAAGTGTAGGCACGTTCTGATGGCTCTCTCTCTCATAGGGAGAAGGGGGTGGAGGGGTATATATAGCCTCCACACAAAATCCAACCGTTATACACATTTGACCCAACTCGGTCAAACCGAATAGAAGAACTCGGTGAGACCGATTTAGTTCAAAATGTGAACGTTAGGAATCTCGGTGGGACCGACTGGAACAACTCGGTGGGACCGATGTGCTAGGGCTTAGGGAAAACATCAACTCGGTGGCACCGATTGCGTCAACTCGGTGAGACTGAAGTGAAGCAATAATGCAACAGAGCAAATGTCAAGCCAACTCGGTGAGACCGATTGCATAACTCGGTGAGACCGAAATAAATGCATGAAGTCACAGAGCGCTGGCAAGGCCATCTCGGTGGGACCGAGATCCGTATCGGTGTGACCGAACTGTTAGGGTTTCTGGCAGTGGCTATGTCATATGAACTCGGTGGCTCCGGATAGGATGATTCGGTGGGGCCGAGTTTGACTTTGGGTTTTGGACATATTTGGAATGAGGAAGTGGTTGAGGGATTTGGAGCAATATCACTAAGCACTTTGAGCAAGCAAGCCATTAAGCAACACTTCATCCCCTTTTAATAGTATTGGCTTTCCTATGGACTCAATGTGATCTTGGATCACTAAAAGTAAAATGAAGAGTCTTGAGCTTTTGCCAATATGTGTCCTTAGCATTTTGAGGGGTCCACATTCCTAGTCCATGCCATGCCATTCATTGAACTTTCTGAAATATTGAATTTGAATGATCATTAGTTCAATGAGCTATATGGTGTTATGATTACCAAAACCACCCGGGGATTAGTTGCACTTTCACTGTTCAACCAATGCCTGGCTGGTCCTTTAAGCTTTAATGGCAGGTACTTTATGGCGTGGAGATCATCTCCTAGGGCCATATGAATGTGGAGAAGGAAATCTTCAATCCACACGGCTGGGTCTGTTGTCTCATCGTATTGTTTGATGTTTACGGGTTTAAATCCTTCGGGGAACTGATGCTACATCACCTCATCTGTAAAACACATTGGGTGAGCGGTGCCCCTTACCCGGGCTACGTCACGCTGAAGATCGGCTGCCATCCGGGCCCGGTGTTGCTCCCAAGCTCTATCGTTTTGGTCGCGCCAAGCTAGGTATCCATCCCGTCCAGCGGGAGTGTACCCTCTAGATCCATAAATGGATCTTGTCTGACCTGCTCTAGCGGCCAGGTCGTGTCGTAGGTCATATGGGTCCTCTCGCAACATTGGCTCCTTGCCTCTCCGACAAGGTAGTGCGGGTGGGTCTTCGGCCTCTCGAGTCGTCATGTCCCGTCCTCGAGGGAGCGGTCGGGCTGGTGTGCCTGAGTATATCTTGGGGGTGTAGGCTCAAGGGCGTCCCCTTGGATCGTCTACGCTGTCGTCGGCGTTTGGGCGGCTCCTCGCCGGGCTTATCGCCATCTTTTCTTGGGATGTCATCGTCGTTCTTCCCATTGGTGCCATCGCCCTTATCGTTGGGGGTGTCCACCATATAGACATCATAGGTGGAGGTGGCCGTCCACCAGTGTTGGGCGGGGCAGTAGTAGTATAAGTCGTGGCGTCGACATCTTCATCCATGTCGTCGGCCTCCTCGGAAGCGTAGTCCAGCATGTCGGTCAAATCTTCGATAGTAGCTACTAAGTGGGTGGTGGGTGGGATGTAAAATTCCCCGTGGCCCGCCTCAAGACCAATCCGAGCATAGGTCGAGGACGGGTCATCCGTGATGTTCATCATCTGGATCCGATTTAGCATCTCGCTTAATAGGGAGAGGCTAGCCGAATAGGTATCCGGGATTTCTTCAGAGTCAACCTCCGGTATGGTGGTGCGAGGGGCGACTCCGGCCAGGATTGACTCCTGGTATTCAAACGCCGAAGTCGTATCCGGGCTTGAAGCCGGATCCAAGGTAAAGGCCGACCGAGGAACAGGGTCAGAAAGAGAGTCCGAAGTCAAAGCTTCAGGGTTTTCGGGCTTCTCAGGCAAGGATGAGAACCCGATGAAGATCAGATCGCCCCGAGCATCAGCGACGTACTCTAGGTTACCGAACCTGATCGAGATGACCAGCCGAGTTGGCGTGCAAAACGATGCCGCCAAACGCGAAGAGCTGGCCGGGGATGAAGATGTCGCCGGTATGGATGTCATCTCCGATGACTAGGCGAGCCATCGATCCTTTGGTGATCCCACAACGGAACTCTCAATGAAAGCACTAATGTCGGTGTCAAAACCGGCGGATCTCGGGAAGGGGATCCCGAGTTGTGGATCTTGGATCAATGGGGAACAGGAGACGAAGGGGACGATGTTTACCCAGGTTCGGGCCCTCTCGAAGAGGTAAAACCCTACGTCCTGCTTGATTATATTGAAGTGTATATGATGGTTACAGAGTCGATCTACCACAAGATCAGATGAACTAAACCCTAGGTGAGTAGGATGATGGTTCTTCTTCTAGCCTCCACGGACTAAACCCTTTGTTTTATATAGACGCCAGGGGTACTAGGGTTACACATGGTCGGTTACAATAAAGGGATAAACATGTCGATTCTCCTATCTTGACTTGGAGGACACACCAAGGCTTCAAAGGTTTTCTGTCCAGACACTTATAGCTCAGCCTTCTAGTAGTTGCAGAGCGGCCCACCTGTCTGGCCCATAAGAGATAGGCCGGCGACCCGAGGACCCCTTAGTCCAGGACTCCCTCAACCATGGATGTCAATATCGATCCCTATGAGCACACGAATGATATTCGAGTGAACCTATGGTTATCATGTGATGTGCCCTTTGCTTCACGATACTTCACAAAAACCAGGATGCATCGGAATCCTCCCGAGTCATCACTATGCTCACTATACCAAAATCCTCGTTACCGGTTTTGTTCTTCTTTCTCGTTATTGTGTTCCGGCATCCCTGTAACATAGTCACCTTTGTCTGGCCCGACGATGATGGATGCCATCACATTGAGAGGGCCCTAAGAATATCTCTCCATCATCGAAGGAGCAAATCCCACTCTCGAGCTATCCGGCCACTTGTCAAACTTTCTGATGAACCTGTAAGTTGTCGTTATGATCACCGTGTTACAGGTGCGTTTGAGCAACCCCAAAGCCCACCGTACGGTAATAAGTGACCACGATACTCTCATTGTCTAAGGAGCATAATCACATATTAACACTCTGTGCTATTACATTACTGTTGAAGATATCGGCCGATATTCTGATAAATTGGCTGATTTATCGCTTACCGGTGTGTGACCGATAAGATAAATCGGCCGATATGCCGATAAACCGGCCGATTTATCCCTTATCTTGGGTCGATCAATAAGTTCCCGATAAGCGATATCCCCTACATTTACAATTGATTACTGACGATATCAACTCAATTCATAACATACAAGATTGGGTCGATTCAATATGACCGTTCTTCTAACGTCATAATCTCGATGTTGTTTTAGGACTATCGTTACACTTAACGATATCCTAAGATCCGGAAAACATGATCACCAACAACACTTGAGCTAGTCTTAGAGGCGAGACTAGGAACCTTTATTTTATCCGTTTATCATTTCATACATGCATATGAGTTTTTCACTGAATCGCATATTCCAGGATCATAGCAGTTATAGCATGAAATATAAACACTTATTTTTTATGAATATGAAAATATAATAATACAATATTATTGCCACTAGGGCATATTTCCAACAAATTGTACATGTCACTCCCTATGAGCTGGATGTCCTGAATATAAACACAAAGTTCTTCACCTTTTCGTTCCTGGAAGCCATTTGCAGTTATACTAAAGACAAAGTGTCTTCCAGCCACGCTATTGTGAGGCATGTTGTCCAGGGTGTACTGAAGAACAATAAGTTCAAAGCCGTGCCATCCTTTGTGAGGCGCACTGTTCATGTCAACACTAGAAAACATTGTGGGTGCAACCCCGGCTGTAAACACTATAGGAGATATGCCCTAGAGGCAATAATAAATGTTATTGATTATCTCCCTGTTCATAATTAGGTTTATGTTCCATGCTATAACTGCTATGGTTCTCGAGTCTACAATAACCACGAGGCTCGGAGGAAGACTCATATGCACGTGTGGAATAATAAACGGTAAAATGTATTCCAAGTCTGGCCTCTGAGACTAGCTCAAGTGTTGCATGATGGTTCTGTTTTCCTGATCATGGGCATGACTATGCCGGCAACTTTGAGGGCACAATGTTAGAAGAACATTTGTGTTGAATCGACCCGAATTGATGTTATGCTATGGGATACTTTCGTCACAAGTTAATGGTTAATAACACAGAGATGGTTAACGTTTGCATGATTCCTCAGACCATGAGAGTATCGAGTTTCTTCATGCTTGATTCATGAACTTTGGGGTTTGTTAAACGTCATCCGTAAATGGGTGGCTATTACGGCGGCTTACGGGTTCATGGAAAAGTGTGTCAAGTAACTTGATAGCTCGAGATTGGGATTTGCTCCTCCGACGATGGAGAGATATCTCTGGGCCCTCTCGGTGTTCTGGTATCCATCATCGTCTGGCCAGACACTTTGTGATTTGATCACGGGGATGCCGGAACACGTAACGAGAAAAGAGAACAATACCGGTAACGAGGTAACTAGCATAGTGGACAAGTTGTTGATCCACGGGAATGCCAACATGTCTCACCTCGGGTATTTGTAACATATCGCGAAGCAACAGGAATAGCACACGACAACTGGAGGTTCACTCGAATATTCATTCGTGTGGGTATAGGGGTCAATATGGGTGTCCACGGCTCCGATGTTGATCATTGATCGGAAGAGGTTCCGTGTCATGTCTATACTTCACCAAACCTATAGGGTCACATGCTTAAGGGTCATCTATCTGCTGAATACTAGACAGGGAGTCTGAGAGAAAATCACCGAAAATGTTTCGGACACCGGAAAAGTTTCGGACAGCCGAAAAGTTCCGCAGAGAGAGGTCACCGGATGAGTTCCGGTGAAACTGAAAAGTTGTTTTGGGGTATTCCATTAAGTCAAATTGGTTTTGGCACATGCTTGATAATTCTTGGAGGGTGCCAGAATCATTCTGGAAACTTCTGGGAATTTTCCGAGATGAAAACCAGAAATGTTCCGGAGCTGCCGGAACCGCTTCAGATGCTTTTCGCAGATGAAATCACTAAACTGGAATTGTTCCAAAATGCGTTGAAAATTATTATGGTGGGTACTGGAAATGTTCTAAGCCCACATAAATATTTTCAGTTCGAACGGACGCTGAAAAATGTCATCGTGAATAGTGAAAGTGCTTTTTGGGTTACTTTTTGGAAAGCCACTTGTTTGGGCTTTATCCCAAAAGATCTAGGGATGACATGGATGGATTGGGAGGCCCTCTTGGGGGGCCCCCAAGGGGTGTGGCCGGCCACACTTGGGGCTCCACCATGGAGCCCCTCTTGTTCCTTGGTTTCACTTCTATGCCCTTGGTGGAAGGACTTCATTCATGTACTTTTGGGTTTTATTGTAAAACCACCCTACCCCTTGGGATTTCCTATAAATAGAGGTGGAGGGGCAGCCCTCCACACTCATCCCTTGCTCTCATACTCATGCCATGCAATGATCTGGCATCTCTCTCCCTCCCACGAAAAGAGTTTCGTAGAGCCGAAAGGCTGTCTGGGTTCCGGTGGGAACTAGTTCTGGACGGCGAAGCCCTACCGGATAGATGACACCGTATGTGTGCAACTCTATAGAGAGGTCGTAGTTTCGATCTTAGTGCCCGAGGGGCTGTTCGAGAGTGCCTCCCGAAGGGCTGTCCATGTGACGGTCCGAGTTCTGTGAGTCCTCCCGAAGGGCTGTCCGCGACACCGTCCGGGGGACTGTCCGACCGCCTCCCGGAGGGCTGTCCGAGTGGCGGATGAGGGTACACATCCTCGCGGTTGGGAGGTTGTAAATCCTAGCTGCGGGGATCTGCACCGCCGATCGTCATCGACTCTACTTCCGCTGCGCTACGAGTCGGTAACGAAAATGATCAAACCTTGTATGCAGTCTCCATAGTGGTCCTGGGCTGGTGCGTAGGTCGGAAAATTTTTGTTTTCTGCTGCATTACCCTACAGTGGCATCAAGAGCCGTGTTATGCGTAGATGCAGGTTGCGATCTAGAATACATAGTGATGTATGGGTGTTGCACAACATAATTAGGTAGTAGATGAGTTCTATTACCGAAAATTATTTGTGCGGGTAGCAGATGAAATCTGTTACCCGATGTTCTTGTTGCTTCCCTTGTATTTGCATATTTCTGATCTTGATAACAGTATGGTGGAGTTTCAATGTTCTGGCAATCCGCGATCCTGATTGATCAACGAAGTGCTAACAGTTCATTGAATTCCACCGTAGTTAAAAAGAAAGATGAAATTTCGCAGACAAAAGGGCAATGCAGATATGATCTGCACGGGGGTCATGCGTATGACGAAGTTTAGTATGGGGTTCGAGATTTTATTATCTCGTGCTTCATACACCCCGCATTGTTAATCTAGCGACTTGAATTATCATACTTGATGATGGACGTTGGTAGCTTCGGTTTGTTTCGAAACCTTAGAAGCCACAAAAAACAAGTTTTTGCATGAACCGATTAGAGGCGTCTAACTTGGTTTTGCAGGAGGGTTTGCATGTGCATGTGATGTGGTATAGCAGTGCTCATAATAATTTGATTATGTATGAGATGACTATATAATGTAAATTTATTAACATGACATGCGTGTCATGATTCGGCATGATGGCTGGAGCCATATGATTGCACTTTAATGACCTGCGTGTCAACCTTATTGTAATGCATTATTTTATTAGCTATAGAGATAGCAATATTATCTGGTGCATCGACAAGGTAGTGGCAATCTTCGCGAAGGTGAACACCAACGCGAATGCCGAAGACGAAGGAATGAAAGACTTCTCCGTCAGAAAGGGCTATACCATATCATGCTATTATGAATTGCCTGAGATGTTTATCCCTTATGATGCACCCTTTTTGATTGCGCGGTAGTCGCTTTTTATTAGGGTGATCTCTCACTTTAAAATATCAAAGTAGTTAGTGTTCACCCAAGTGTAGCACCGTCTGTAATTCGTATCTTTTCGGGGTGCGCCATGTCCACATGGGTACGAATGAATCGCGAGGAATGAGGCGGGTGAGGTCAGACCTCGCAGCAAGATCACTTGGTTGTTTTTGACGTTCAGGCAGGATCGTCCTGAGCTCGGAACACACCCATCGAAAGATGAACAAGAGTCACATGGAGATGTGATCGGCAAGTTTGCCTACCAATTGAAATTCTCGTCATCAGTGATGTCCACATCAATGGCGTTGAATCGAAGTGTGGGTCTTGTATCACTCACAAATCAATTATGAGAGATATTGATTTGAGTGGGAGCGCACTGTTGAATTAACTTGTTTAATTCTCAGTGCAATTAATTATGAACTATGTCTAAGTGTGATTTGCAAAATAGTTGTAGAATAATGGCTCGCGTTTCCACCTTCCCTGTTAAAATTGAATAGCTGTTAAATATCTGGTTAAAACTTTACGGTTGGTAACGTAATGTGAGGATTGTCCTCAAGAGTGCCGAGAAGGACTTTGTCCTATCGCATACTTTCGGTATTCTCTCGCTTATGCTATGGATCATGTGACTCTCGTCCTTCGATCCAAAAGCTAGAATTCCGTTTCAGTCAAGTGCAATATGTTTGCTTCCATGAGACCCGAACTTCAAAAGTTTGGATAGTTATGTGATATTCATGGAATCTGAAAATCATTTTCAGAGACAGGCAAAGGCTAAAAGATATGAGATATCCAAAGCAATGTTTGTTTGCAAACTATTAGTAAAGGAGTTTACTATGCATTAGACTGATAAGAGAGGGATCCAGAAGAACGCCTGTCATATGATGAAAGGTGAATAAAACAACAACTTAAAGAGAAAGGAAGTTTCCGAAGGGTGTTAGTGAAACTTTCATGCCTAGGAAGTCCGGGGCTAACGCCACTCTTAAGTTGGGTGCTTCTTCTGGAAGTAGGAGAAATACTAAAAGTTAAAATGTTAGAAGTATAAAGGCAAAAAGAAAGAAGACTGGAATATCCAGCTCATGTATGAATGTCATACAAGTTTTTGATGTATAGAAGGCTGGTCTTGGGAATTATGATTAAATTGTTAATCACTAATTCTTGGGTATTGTGAGTTAATCACAAAGATACCCGCTCGATTGCTTTCTGTTGCAACTCGATGTAAGAACTACTATGGCCTGAAAGACTAGCCAGGAATGAGGTTTAGGTATACACAGGGAACATAGTAAATGTTACTATACCTTCCATCGGTGTATTACCGTCTGTATTTATTTTCATAATTCATTTAGAGTTTCACAAACTCTAGCCCATTGCATAAGGTATCTTGCAAGAAGGTTGTTCATAAGAGAACTTTTGATGTTCGGTGTTATGAATAACATAAGGACCATACTTTCATTATGAATGAGATGTATGTTATGAATGTTGATAATAATATATTACCTCTGGGTTTACTTTCATAATTCATTTTAGAGTTTCATACACTCTAACCCATTGCACAATGTTTGTTGCAAAAGAGTTGTTCATAAAAACAACAATTGTTGTTCAGTATTATGAATAACATGAAGGGCCATGCTTCCATCCTAGATGGGACATATGTTATGAATATTTATGGTAATATGATACATCCATAACACTGACGCTAAATGTCGCAAGACTAAAAGAATACCACACAAGTGTGGCACTGCATTTGGTCACATTGGAGAAACCCGCATGGAAAATTCCATTATGATGGATTTTGAAGTCGTTTGATTTTGAACCATCTGACACTTGCAACTTTCCTCTGAAAAGTGAAGTGACTGAAATACCGTTCACTGGCCAAAAAGAACGAATAACAAACTTATTGGTGATCATACATTTTGATGTGTGTAGTCCGATAAATGTTGTTAGTAGTGGATTTATCTATCTTCAGAAATGACTCAAGTAGATATATGGATATTTACTTGATGAGACGTAAGTCTGGATCTTTTGAAATCATTCGAAAGGTTTTCAAAATGAAGAAGAAATTATTGTAACAAGAAAATTATGTTTCTATAATTCGATTGCAGAAAGGAAGATTTGAGTTACAAGTTTAGCGAATGTCTGATGAGTTGTGAAAGGGGTTTCATAACTTGCACCTCCCGGAACACCACTGCAAGTGGAAAGTCCGTGGAGATGTAATTGAACCATTTAACTAGCCAGGAATGAGGTTTAGGTATACACAGGGAACATAGTAAATGTTACTATACCTTCCATCGGTGTATTACCGTCTGTATTTATTTTCATAATTCATTTAGAGTTTCACAAACTCTAGCCCATTGCATAAGGTATCTTGCAAGAAGGTTGTTCATAAGAGAACTTTTGATGTTCGGTGTTATGAATAACATAAGGACCATACTTTCATTATGAATGAGATGTATGTTATGAATGTTGATAATAATATATTACCTCTGGGTTTACTTTCATAATTCATTTTAGAGTTTCATACACTCTAACCCATTGCACAATGTTTGTTGCAAAAGAGTTGTTCATAAAAACAACAATTGTTGTTCAGTATTATGAATAACATGAAGGGCCATGCTTCCATCCTAGATGGGACATATGTTATGAATATTTATGGTAATATGATACATCCATAACACTGACGCTAAATGTCGCAAGACTAAAAGAATACCACACAAGTGTGGCACTGCATTTGGTCACATTGGAGAAACCCGCATGGAAAATTCCATTATGATGGATTTTGAAGTCGTTTGATTTTGAACCATCTGACACTTGCAACTTTCCTCTGAAAAGTGAAGTGACTGAAATACCGTTCACTGGCCAAAAAGAACGAATAACAAACTTATTGGTGATCATACATTTTGATGTGTGTAGTCCGATAAATGTTGTTAGTAGTGGATTTATCTATCTTCAGAAATGACTCAAGTAGATATATGGATATTTACTTGATGAGACGTAAGTCTGGATCTTTTGAAATCATTCGAAAGGTTTTCAAAATGAAGAAGAAATTATTGTAACAAGAAAATTATGTTTCTACAATTCGATTGCAGAAAGGAAGATTTGAGTTACAAGTTTAGCGAATGTCTGATGAGTTGTGAAAGGGGTTTCATAACTTGCACCTCCCGGAACACCACTGCAAGTGGAAAGTCCATGGAGATGTAATTGAACCATTTATGACATGGTATGATCAAAGATGACATAAATAAATTTGCCATTATCCCTTTTAAAGAGTGATGCTTTAGAGACTGCGGCTTTTACACTGAAAAGAGCTCCATCGGGTCTGTTGAAATGACACCATGGTATGGTACGCCCAACCATGTTATATCTTTTCTTAACATTTGGAATATGGGGCTTGTGTAAAAGGTTACAAACCTATTCCAAATCAGACAAGTGCTACTTTGTAGGTTATCCCAAGTCATTGGGTATTCCCTCACCACTATACCAAGGCAAAGGATTTTGCCACAAAACGGTATGCTTTTAAAGAGAATTGTTCTTTCAAAAAGGTGAGTGGGAGGACAGTGCAACTCGACGAGATAGTCAGTATCTTCGTCATCAGGTCAAAGGAAAGGAACCTTGGAAGTAATTCCGGAGTTTCCTACTATGACTGATACGGAAGTCTCTACAATAAAATGTATGGACTTCGGTCGAACTTGCAGCTGAACCACGTAGGCAAGGCTCGTGCAAACCTCTCAGGTGCGCAAACGAGATATTGTTGTTAGACAACAGTATACCTACGATACACAAGGAAGCGTTGATGGGCCCTGACTCCGGAATTGGTTAAATGCCAATACAACCCGAGTTAGCTTCCATATAAGTGATTCAAGATTAAAACCTTGATACACCTTTCGGAAGACTTAGAGTCTAACAAATATTTATGGAACTTAAAACTGATATGGATAAAAATGTTTTATCCATAAAGCTCGACTTGTTGCAATAACAAGTTCAAGGAGTTGACTACGATGAGGTTGTTTCATCGTAGCGATGATTAAAGTCGGTTCGGGTTGAACTAGCAATTAATACATATTTCAATCATGAGATATGAAACATGGATGACAATAGGATTTCCATCTGATGGAAATGAAACCAAGGACTTGCATGTGTTACAGTCCAAGGTATTTTGTCAGTCCAGAGGATGCTAGTAAGTATGCAAACTTCAGAGTTCCAGCAATGGACAGAAGAGAGCAAAATGGAGTTGGAATCTTCGTGTTTTGATGAAATAGTCAAAGGGGTTTGACTTCATCAATGGGTAACGAAGATGCTTATGATTCAAGAAAGTAAGTGGGAGCATAATAAAATTTCTAAAAAACGTTGTGTGCTTGACACATTGTTAATTGGAAATAAATTTCTTGACACGAATTAGGACTTCATTTGAAAATAGTTTTTCGATGAAGTGGTTGGGCTAAATAGCCTTTATATTAGGCATGATGATCTATGGAGATAGATTTACCTAATGGGGCTAAGCAAAGATACATATTGACAAGATGCTAAAACCTTTTAGCATTAAAAACGTCAAGGAGTGATTCTTGCCGAAGTCACATGGAAAGATTTTTGCAAGACTCGGTGTCCCAAAACACTGATGAGCAAAATACATGATGGAGATTCCACACACTCTTGTGTTTGGATTAATCATGTATTCCATGGTATGTAAAAACAACTAGATATGTCCAATACTCCCAAAGTTGTTGCGAGTATAGATACCAAAGTGATCAAAAGTTCTGATCATGGGACAACAGTGAAAAAGGGTCATTGAGTACTATAGTAGCACCGATGACATGTTTTCTCGCAAGCGGAGATCATGAAGAGTTCGTTGTAAAAGGTTACATCGATACAGTCTTCATCCATGCTCCAAGCGATTTTCGATTTAAATTGAGGGTTTTGTGTAACATACAATATGGTGGCACGGTAGTTGGAAATTGTTCCAAACAAGTTACTGTGGCGAATTCTATAACAGAGGCGAAGTATGTTACCGCTTTTAAAAGCGACAAACAAGATGCTGAATCATATAGTTCTTTCATGAACTTAGTATGGTTCCAAGAAGGCTTTGGTCAATGGGACACTACTGCAGGTAGTTGCCCCATAACTCAGTCTGAGGAATCTAGGTTCGACCTGTGATTCACATACATACGAAGCCAAGTCCACACAAAATATGAATTTTGTGAAAGCGTGAAAATGCGAGGATACGCAAAGATACACACGGAGCTGAAGTCGTCAGATCCGTTGGACATCAGGCTATACCACATGCGAAGCATATTTACACCGGTGTGCCACAGGTGTAAAGTGCATTAGCATTAACTAGATTATTGACTCTAGTGCAAGTGGGAGTCTGTAGGAGATATGCCCTAGAGGCAATAATAAATGTTATTGATTATTTCCCTGTTCATAATTAGGTTTATGTTCCATGCTATAACTGCTATGGTTCTCGAGTCTACAATAACCATGAGGCTTGGAGGAAGACTCATATGCACATGTGGAATAATAAACGGTAAAATGTATTCCAAGTCTGGCCTCTGAGACTAGCTCAAGTGTTGCATGATGGTTCTGTTTTCCTGATCATGGGCATGACTATGCCGGCAACTTTGAGGGCACAATGTTAGAAGAACATTTGTGTTGAATCGACCCGAATTGATGTTATGCTATGGGATACTTTCGTCACAAGTTAATGGTTAATAACACAGAGATGGTTAACGTTTGCATGATTCCTCAGACCATGAGAGTATCGAGTTTCTTCATGCTTGATTCATGAACTTTGGGGTTTGTTAAACGTCATCCGTAAATGGGTGGCTATTACGGCGGCTTACGGGTTCATGGAAAAGTGTGTCAAGTAACTTGATAGCTCGAGATTGGGATTTGCTCCTCCGACGATGGAGAGATATCTCTGGGCCCTCTCGGTGTTACGGTATCCATCATCGTCTGGCCAGACACTTTGTGATTTGATCACGGGGATGCGGAACACGGAACGAGAAAAGAGAACAAATACCGGTAACGAGGTAACTGGCATAGTGGACAAGTTGTTGACCCACGGGGATGCCATCATGTCTCACCTCGGGTATTTGTAACATATCGCGAAGCAACAGGAATAGCACACGGCAACTGGAGGTTCACTCGAATATTCATTCGTGTGGGTATAGGGGTCAATATGGGTGTCCACGGCTCCGATGTTGATCATTGATCGGAAGGGGTTCCGTGTCATGTCTATACTTCACCGAACCTATAGGGTCACACGCTTAAGGGTCATCTATCTGCTGAATACTAGACAGGGAGTCTGAGAGAAAATCACCGAAAAAGTTTCGGACAGCGGAAAAGTTCCGCAGAGAAAGGTCACCGGATGAGTTCCGGTGAAACTGAAAAGTTGTTTCAGGGGATACCATTAAGTCAAAATGGTTTCGGCACATGCCTGATAATTCTTGGAGGATACCAGAATCATTCTGGAAACTTCTGGGAATTTTCTCGAAGAAAAACCGGAAATGTTTCGGGGCTGCCGGAACCGCTTCAGATGCTTTTCGCAGATGAAATCACTAAACTGGAATTGTTCCAGAACGCATTGAAAATTATTTTAGTGGGTACTGGAAATGTTCTAAGCCCACATAAATATTTTCAGTTCGAACGGACGCTGAAAAATGTCGTCGTGAATAGTGAAAGTGCTTTTTGGGAATTTTATGGAAAGCACCTTTTGGGAATTTCCCAAAAGGCTTCTAGAATGCCTTAGGCACTAAGGAAGCCCCCTTGGGGGGTCCCCCAATGGTGTGGCCGGCCAAGCATGGTGGAGCTCCTTGGAGCTCCACATGGCACCCCTTTTATCTTTATTCTTTTGTGGAAAGGCATAAAGTGGGGGTACTTTGGGGTTTTTTTGTATGACATCTTTACCCCTTGGCTATCCTATAAATAGAGGTGGAGGGGCAGCCCTCCACAATCATCCCTTCTCACATACATGCCATTGCAATGATCTGGCTTCTCTCTCCCTCCCACGAAAAGAGTTTCGTAGAGCCGAAAGGCTGTCTGGGTTCCGGTGGGAACTAGTTCTGGACGGCGAAGCCCTGCCGGATAGATGACACCGTATGTGTGCAACTCTGTAGAGAGGTCGTAGTTTCGATCTTAGTGCCCGAGGGGCTGTTCGAGAGTGCCTCCCGAAGGGCTGTCCATGTGACGGTCCGAGTTCTGTGAGTCCTCCCGAAGGGCTGTCCGCGACACCGTCCGGGGGACTGTCCGACCGCCTCCCGGAGGGCTGTCCGAGTGGCGGATGAGGGTATACATCCTCGCGGTTGGGAGGTTGTAAATCCTAGCTGCGGGGATCTGCACCGCCGATCGTCATCGACTCTACTTCCGCTGCGCTACGAGTCAGTAACGAAAATGATCAAACCTTGTATGCAGTCTCCATAGTGGTCCTGGGCTGATGCGTAGGTCGGAAAATTTTTGTTTCCTGCTGCGTTACCCTACAAACACAGTTGGTGCAAACCCAACACATTGGCAAGTACTGATACACACTGTTTGTGCAACCCCACTTCAAAACACTGTTGGTGCAAACACGCCACATTGGCGCAGCTCACTTCAACACTAGAAAACACAACGATCGACCAGCTCACTCTCGTACTCTGTTGTCGACATAACCAAGTATATTGTTAGAGTGGTTCATGCGGTTTAACAAGCCCATAATATACATTCGAAATGTTCACACGCTAGTCCAGCATTCAAGTTCAACATTCACATTAAACTCAGCTTCACAAACAAAAAAAAACATTCACAAGCATAAGTTCAACATGTTTATGCATCTCAATGATTCATCGAACATAACCAATATTTACAAGTTCACAACAAAAAACAAAGCCATGAGAAGGTGTACAAATCAATAAAAATCGATCGGTGCTTCTCTGAGCAAAGGGCCTTTCTAGTCACACTTTAATTTCCTGGGATTCACTCTGGTATTTCTTGTTGCCACCATTCAGGGTTAGGTTCTCTCATTCCATAATAACAAATTATAAGTGTGTTCTCACTTGGAATATTGAACTGAACCTCCTGGTGGATTGACCATCTGAACTTCTTGTGTATTTTCACTAAATTTAAGCACCGCTATTTGCAGAAATATGTTACAATCGAAGTAGCGTGCAGACGTGCCTCTTATACGCGCACATGGCCCCACAACCTCGTACGCAATGGAGTTCCCGCAGTCGTGCTTAAAGGGGCACCGCACCTTCTTGCACTGCAATCAGCAAGTCCACGCACGAATCGACTTATTTTATCTTGCATCGTCATTCTAACTAGTTACCAATGTAGGAATAACTGATATGGGTGGCTAGAGGACAGCAGGTAGCAAGAGCCAACTAATTTTGTGCAGTTCCACTAAAATTGAAGTGTGTGCTTTTGTTTGCGCAAATAGAAACGATATGGAGATAGACATTCTTGTTTGCACAAATAGAAACAGAAGAACTTACATTGCCAGTGTACGCGGTCGAGTGAACCGAGCATACTTGGGAATCCTCTTGATACTCCAACTGCCAACAGTTTTTCTGTGTCCTTCACAATTGGTTTTTTCAAATACTCCGGTGCAAACACCTTTACCATGATGCGTGCAAATTTCATCGTGGTCTACAGACATGTGGTCTCTCCCATCCGGACTTTAGCATCATTGGCATTTGCGGCTTTACCATAAGCAAGCATCATGAGAGCAGCGATGCATTTTTGCAGAGGAGAGAACGAAAGTTGTCCTCAATAATCCTTCCTCAACTTGAAGGAGTCATCAGCCTCCTCCACGGCATTCACTACGCGCAAGAACAAATTTCCGCTCATCCGGAAGTGATGTTGAAAAAAACCTTCATGGATGTTGGGTCCGGTTTGAAGTAGTCCTTGTAGAGAAGCTTTGCGCCAATGATCCTATCCAAGGGAACAACTCTCCTGCCCTTTATCGAACCCTGAAGTTCAGAACATGCTCCTCTTGCCTCCAATTCCTCACGGATCTTCATCATCGTCATTATTTCAGCATCTTCGTCGTCCAAATCCGACAAATCGACAAAATTTGTGAAGGTCCTTCTTCCCATACTCATCATCCGACAAATCCATTGTCCGCCTAAGAAAACTACTTGGACATTCGTCAAACACATAGAGCGTGATGTGTATGTCCGGAAGAGTGACGTATAAGACCTTGTCCGTGGGCACGGTTGGCGACGTTGTGGGCACCCGATGGTGGCACTATGACTATGTAGCTAGGGTGGCAGCGGAGCTACTGTGATAACTGTGCGAACGAGACGGGAGAGAGGATAGGAAGAGGGCAATTCAAGCTAGGACGGGGACGTCTTTAAAGAGATTTGGAATGGAACCTTCCCGTCCCTGTATCCACCCACATATGGGTTGGATTTGTCAAGTGCCACAGCCCGGACATAGGACATGTTTTCATGACCGGGTAGATGGAGATAGGACAGGTTTTCATGACCGGGTATAAGTGGAGGGTCGAGGGGTCCGGTCGTAGATGATCTGATACTTGCATAGTAGTAAAACAATATAAACTCCCTCAATAAAAAGTAAAAACAATATTAACTGGCACCAAATATTCTCCGTCAAAATACTTGCACCAATATAAACAGGCGCATGATAGCTGCCCACCAACGATCAGGAGCGGCTTCTCACATGTAAGAAGAACAAACCAATAAGGAACTGGCATATCAAATGTGTAAAAATAATATAGCAAGTAATTTATAAAAGTTGTATGCAATCCATAACCGGCACATGCAACTCAAATACCCTCAATTCAAACCCAAACTGTTCCAAACTCAATACTCATGGACTACATTTCGAGTTCTTGACAAAAGCAAGACAACACCATCCAAAAGCCAACCTTGCGAGCAGATATTTTACATGACAATAAATACTCAGACGCGTGAACACCCAGCTGGGGTGAAGATGGACTCTGCTCAAGACACCTTCTGACTCTCTCAAAAAGTTCTCAGCATATTTCATCGTCAACGACTACCAACTTCCGTCGACAGGAAGGACCGACAAACTGACTCTTGCCACTGAGCAATGCTCAGCAGTACCATTGTGACGGGCGTTGCTCTGCCCACTACTCTGAGGGGGCTGTCGCGGCTTTGGTTTCTGTCTCCTTGCTAGCATCAGTTGATTCCTCCTTAGCTGCGCTTTCCTCAGGTTTGCTTTCGCTTACACTAAGTTTCTCCAGCAGTCCAGCTGCGGAAGAACCTTCTTCGCTTTCACCGCTTTCATTCTTTGCAAGCGACTCAGCGATCTCGTCAACCAAGTCCTTAAACTTCTTGCAATCTAAAAAATAGACAAGAAGGGGGTCATTAGCAGAGAAATTCAACTAGTTTCAAAGTCTGCACTTAGAAAAACATAAATATGGAGCATCAGCGCACTATCACTAGGTGGCAAAGAGCAAAAGAAATTGCACAACTTTCAGTTGACCTCTGGTTGACTGGGGCAACACATGGAAAACACTGCAGGTGTGTTTAGTTCCTAACCGTTAATGCTAACCCTGGGTGTTTGGTAGAGGAAAGTTAATTCTGACAAGCAATTCTGGGCTAGAAAATCTTTACTCCACTGGGAGAGCCTATGCAGCTCTCTTCTGACGGCAATAACAGAGACAAATGCAGAGTTAAACTGTTGTCCTGCTAGTGGGTGTACATACTGCTGCTTGAATATGCTCAGGTTGGATTAGCTAACCATATACTCCCTCTGTAAACTAATATAAGAGCGTTTAGATCACTATTTTAGTGTTCTAAATGCTCTTATATTAGTTTACGGAGGGAGTATCAAACAAGTAGCTCTGCCTGGGTAGGGTATAGCTCAAACAGGCCAGTGGAGCCTAGCCTAGGTAAACTAGGTGAGCTAATGATCCAAAGGCTCCCTGTGCAGCTTAAACATGACTACTTGAACAGTATCAGGGAGATTTGCAGGAGAGATGTTATAGCTAAAGATAAGATTGAACGACAGCCATAAGTAGCAACAGAACATTTATATATCTAAATACGCAGCTGCTACTTGGATGAAATTAGAAATACTGCACAATAAATACTTAGCAAGTCAATAGGTTAAACAAGACAGTATATGCCTAATTATAGTACTTCACAGAATCACACTCAAAATGCTGCATTGAGCATGACTAAAAACAAAAGACTAATGTGTGTGGCAGAGCTAGCATACACCATTTATCACAAATCAGGCATGGCTACTAGTGGAAAACGACACGAAACAAAAGAACTGGGACAGTGCATTATTCCAAAATTATCTAAGGAACATATGAAACTACAAGTTTGCAACTTATCATCCCTAAAAAGTTGTAACAGGTTACAACCAGATCTTGATTGCAGTGACCCACAAGGCCACAAAAAAGGTGCAATTTTGAAGCTACAAATATCGATCATGCTTTACAACTGGAAATACTTTAATTAATGTATAAATACTCGGCAACTGGAATTAAAAATGTCAATTAGAGAGGATCCCTGTGACCAATAACATAAACAAAGCGGCAAAAAGAACAGTGCCAACATGCAGTTCCATGTGGATCTACAGCAAAACTGTAAAGTTGAGACATGATATTATGATATAGCTAGGATGTTGCAACTTAAATTTAGAAGAACCTTGAATGTTACAAATTCACAAACATCAAGAGTCCCATGAAAACAATGATAGGTTGTGGTCGCGTCACCTTCACTATGACAAGGAATGGCCTTGCCTCTTGGAACGTTGCCCTTATTATACCCAATCCACCTACCCCCAATCATGAAAGGTATTCTTTATGATCCTTTATCCCAAATAGTAGATTACTACAAGATCACATGCTTAAGATGTAATTTCTGATAGAGTGCCAACACACACCCTAAATATGTTGTATTACTGATGATTCACTGAGCCTCGTAAATACTAAATTGCTAAAAGAAAAATTCACGTGCTCAAGACAAAACACAACGTTCAGCTATAGAATGTAACCAGGTCATGTTTCACTAGTGTCCCACAAAGCATGCAAAAGAAACTACTAATGCTACAAACAGGGTGATCTAGCATGTTATCCAACCAAGTCAACCACGCAAGACACACCCACGCGGAAATAGAGTTGAGAACTCACTCTCCACGGTGCCAAACCGGATGGCAAACATCTCATCCTTAAGCTCTCCGTCAGCAAAGTCTGCCGCGTGCCAGACACAGGACTTGTCGCTGCCGGCGTGTTCCTGCATCTTCGTGGTCGAGATCACTGCACACAGAGAGGATCAAGGCCATAACCGTGAGACGAGATCCTGTGATGAATCTACTTGAAGCGGCTGAGCGATCGGAAATAAAGGAGCAAAATCTGAGGAAACAACTACAAACCTAGGTGGTTGGCGCAGATCTTAAGTGTCTTGGCCTGGCGCATAACAAGGCGGACCTTGCCGTTCTCCTTATGCTTGAGCAGCTTGACGGTGCCCGTGCCCCTCTCCTTCCATTGGTTCCCGTCCTTGTCGAACCTGTATAGCTTCGCCTTCCTGCACACCGCCGCGCGAACCATCCCAAAATCAGCGCCAGATCGAGCCGAAACGAGCAGACCTAGGGGAACGCGGGGGAGCTTACATGTCGAGGAGAGAGTCCTCGTCCTCCTCGCCGGTGGTGACGGCGACCTCCTCGAGCCGCACGATGGGGGCGACCTGGGCACCGGTGTCCTCCTCCTCGCCGGCGGCGGCCGCGGCAGCGGAGTCCTCGCCTTCCTCCTCCGCGATGGGGCGCTCCACGACGGGCTCCTTGTCCGCCATCGGAAGGGTTGGGCGGCGGCGCGCTTGCTACTTCCGAGTCGACGCGGCGGCGAGACGGGGGGACGAAGAGAGACGCCTAGGGAAGTTTTGGGAGGTCGGTCGAGTCGAGGGGCCGGCCGTAAAAGGGCAGTGCGCTAGGGTTTTTGTGTACCACGGAGGGAGAGGCGCCGCCACAGAAGTGGGGCCCACTGGAAGCGTGATGGGGCGAGGCCCTGGCGTAGGGTCACCGTCTGAACTGCGTGTTAACAACGCCACTGCCGATTAGCAACGGCGTCAGTTTTTCTTCTTCCAACAATATTTTCTTTTCTTTTTTGCAACTAAAAATAGCTTTTATTTGTCCCTTCCGGGACATCCGATAAAAAACATTTCTTTTGTGACTTTTAAAATTTTCAAGAAATTATTTGTTACTAGTTCATACACTCACCCTACAAAGGCTCCTAGAGAGTGAGTACATCTTAAGATTGACAAAGTTGCCACAAACGACTTCGAAGTCAACGGGAATGTCTTCTCGTACTGAACGCACATCACCGAAAGAACTGAATTAAATCCAGGAAAATGTGACTACCAATGCTAAGTCTAAGACTTTTTTTTTGAGAGGTTTCCACGTGTTATTCAAACAAAGAGCCTGGGTACATCACACGAAGAACCCACCAGAGAGCAGAAGAGCCCAAACACAACAGCAGAAAACACCCCGGAAAAAAGAAAATAACAACCAGATCCCTAAGGGGGTGAATCGCTGAACGAAGCCATCGCCTGCTGCCGATCTCCATCGCCGCCGGAGCGCACGCCGGAGGAAGGGAAGACAGGACCCACTTGCCAAAGAGTCGTCGCCGCACCATCGCATCAGAGCTTTGAGAGCCGAAGAAAGCATCCATCGTCATCGGCGGAGCACATCTCGCTGTGGCGCATCGGCCGGGGAACGAACCCGTGCAACTCAGGCCCCGGATCCGCCGTGTCCAGCCGACGTCGTCGGTGAAGAACGCCAGATCCGCCACCAAACAACCACCAGCCCTGTGTCGGAGCAACCTGCATCCTCTGCACACCGACGCCGTCGACAGAGATGACGAGCGCCAGCCAACTCCTATACAACCTCCCGGATCGATGAAAGACGCTGGAGAAAGCATCTCCATGGCAGGGAACGATCTAGAGAGCAAAATCCCCTTGGCTTGGTCACCACCACCGCCCTGTTGACCAAGCCCAGGAACACCAGTCCGACCGGCCAGACTGACCGGAGAGAAAACGAAGCCGCGAGCTCCTCGACTACGCCGAGGTGGGCAAGAAGCTGCAGCAGACCCATCCACCTTGCTTTGCCTCCGCCGCCACCTCCGCCGAGAAAGAGGCCGCAGCGTCGGGGGAAAAGCAAGAGGAAGCAAACTCGCGGCTGCCTCCATTCCTCCCGGTGAAGAAATGGCAGCCCGAAACCTACAGCTAAACTACTACCTAGTCTACTGTACAGGACTCCGCCCGGCCAGATCGTCGCCCACTCCTCCCCGACGGCGGCGAGGCCGCCCCGGAGTGGAAGGAGACGAGGATCTGGCCGGCGGAAAGCGAGACGCAGCGGTCGCCTACTCTATCGTCACCTCTCTCCTGTAGCAGGGGAAAGGGGAAAGATAGCAGTTAGGACCTGCCTAGGATATTGTGCTAAGTCTAAGACTTGAACCATCGCAGTTACGCTCAGTTCGTTGTTTACAATAGTTGCAAAAATTACCACACATATCTTGTAGTCGACATGTACATTGTCTCCCGCTGAACATAAAAATCTGAAACAAATCCAAAAAATTGCAAACACCCGTGTAAGATATAAAACTTGAATACAAATTCCATTATAAGCAACTTATCTATCTAAACTACGACTCAAGAAAGAGGCGAACAACTTTTAGACATTCAAAATATTTTAAGGTACATAATTAAGTCTATACTAGTGAGATCCTTGGAAAAAATCCAGACTAGTGTGAAAAAAAAACTATGTTCACACAATCTTTGCAACCAGACATATCGATCTAATGCTTGAGATAGAACAAGTTTTGCAACAAAATATTACCGACGTCGCTAATGTTTTTTTTTCTTTATCACATTTCTTATAACCTCTCCTTTAATTGTATCCTATGAGGATTTATTCTACGTTGTTTTTGTGAAGATAAGATTCTTGTATGTTTTTTATGTGGCTATGTAATATATGATCGTTGAATTTATGGTGACGTTCTTTTATCTAAATCAGGCTTGATGAATGTTATGCCATTCTGATTATTATGCTGACTATGTCACTATCGTCGAACTTCGTGTCATGCCTCTGGCTTTGACTTTAGTGTGTGGATGGGCTCAACTATGTGTTTCTGGTAAATATTCAAGATATGGGCCAAGCTTGGGCTAAACATTCGACATCCGGGGCTTTCGCAAGCCTAACCAAAAACTTGGCTACCCAGAGAAAGGCCATATTTAGATATCACTGGTTGGTCGATCGACCTATTAATAATGACCAACATCACTAATGGGTTGGCCAATTAGTGATAATTGTTGCGGGCAACCAAGGGTTGGTGGGTAGTGATCGATCGTCCCACTTCGATCGGTCTGTGATGATTGGTGGTGGCTTTGGCAGTAGGGTTGCACTGCCTCGTACACATATGTACATGGACATAACAAATGATACCATATGTAAAACATTGCACATTATCACATACAAGCATGGTATAAATAGTGTGTATCAACACATACACGCGTAGTGTCAACATTGCATATCAACACATACAAACACATGTTGCATATCATCGCATAGTCTCTATTTGTCACATATCATCTATGGCAGCATATTATTAACATGGCATTTCATCCTTATCACTTAGCATCTATACATTGCAAAGATTTTGTTGGCTACGTTGTTGTTGTCCCATCTCGCCTCTATATGTCTAGCCCATCGATCGTTGATCTCGTCGCACATATCCAGTCTATCCATGTGTACCCAATTATATGTCATTTAGAGCCTCGGTCAAGATATTTAGAGTGGTGCAAAATTGCTCATATAGCTAGTTCTGCAAAAGAATGACTCGGACCAAACAATGTTCCACTGAACACGTAAGCACTCCTCATCCTAACCGATTATGTAATAATCACAAAACAAGTATTGAGATAGTTTGTAGCGTGTACATAATCGGATAGGATACAAAATCACCCGCGAATGATTGGAAAGGACATCAAGATCCAAGTTATTATTTCTAAACCTAGATGATATATTAGTTTCTATCTTATAATGTGTTTTCTCATCATAAGTGAGATCCAAATTTGTTGCCAAATTTCAAGGAGTGCAACCCAAGTATAAAATTTGGTGAACCAAAACCTAAAATTAAGACAAAAGAAAAATGACTCATATGTCATGTGGTGCGCACACAGTGTCATCATTGAGCATGGAAAGCGAACGAGTATGCCATATGTGCCCATCAGTAAAAAAGACCCTCTGATTTACGTCCACCATTAGACAAAGATGAGATGGGATTGGGAAAGATAAGAATGGAACATAGAACCTTGCATCCTGAAATTCTAATATACTCATAGAAAATTCTAGTAACTTTTAGCAATTGTAACATTCATAGCAAAAGACTACAAGATTCATATCCAATTAAATTTACAAGATTCATAGCAAAATGACTTTTTTTTTAGAGTACGCAAATTGTGTATTATAGAAGGTAGTTCAGTTTGATTTATTTATTTTTGAAAAGGAAAGAAGGACATGAATCAGAAGGTAGTTCATAGCAAAATGACATGAATTAGAGGGACATGCACGCTTCACTGCACCTTGTGATTGGTTGCGTTTCTTTTTTTGCAAGGCATGTTAGTCTGAATAAAGTATGGTCTCTATGTTATCAGGTTCAAGTTACAGTTTCAAGGAAAGTATTGAGTTGGTATAGCATGTGCAATTGATAATGCCTAAAACGAAGCACCTAACAATCTTTGATACGTACATAGTATGTCACATTTGTTAATTTCTGTCAGAATTACAGCCAGTGTCCACAATATGAAGCACGATACAGAATTGCAGGTTCAGCCACTCTCAAGACAGGCTTTTGCATGAGGTGAGGCCGTTCTCATGATATTTTGAAACACCAAATCTCTTTTCTCTGCGACGGCAAATCAAACGCTTGGCCAAACCAATGGATGCTCATCGCACCACACTCAGTATCACATCTTGCAAGCTCTCGCTCTACCTCTGCTTTGCTATCCCTGCTCTGTTCGGAACGTTCTGAATTTTTGAACACTTGCAGGTACCTTCTGAACTCTGAAGTCTGAACACTTTCAGACGTCTTCATATTTCAGGCGTCAGGTTGAGCCTGACGCACCGCCTCCCCGTCTCCCCGCCTCCAGCCGCCGAGGGTCTCCGCCGCCGCCGCCCTCGAATCCTTGCCCCCCCCCCGGCGATACTTCGCGTTTTCTTCACCCGCTCGTCCCGCTCAGGTCTCTCCAGCATTCTAGGGTTAGCCCTCCTCTGTTCTAGGGTTTGGCTCGCGGCGTTGTAGACGCGCCTTGCCGCGCCGCCCTTGTCTCGCCGGCATCCCCGCACCGCAGAAGGAGCCTCGGCCGTGGCCACCCACCCTCGGCGTCGTGTACACCTGCTTGCCGAACTACCTGAGCAGCGCCTCGTAGTCACACGCTTCCGCATCTGAGGGCCGCTCCCCGTTTCGCCGAATCGCGGCCGGTTCCGCCATGGCGGCGATGGGGCAGGACGGGGACGACGTCGACCACTACGAGGTGCTCTGCCTGCCGTCCGGCGAGGAAGGCGCGGCGCTGAGCGTCGAGCAGATCGAGAAGGCCTACCGGACGCAGTCGCGGCTCCGGCACCCCGACAAGCGCCCCGACGACCCCAACGCCACCGCCGACTTCCAGAGCCTCGCCAGCTCATACAAGTTCCTCCGGGACGAGTCCCTCCGCCGACAGTTCGACGCCCGCCTCCGTGGCCGGCGCGAGGCCACCGCCCGCGCCGCCGCCACCGGGGTCAAGCGGCGGAAGGCCGTGTCCGACCTAGAGGAGCGCGAGCGCGCCTTCGCCGCCGGCGGAGGCCCCGCCGTCGACCCAGCCGAGCTGGCCAGGCGAGAGGAGAAGCGGAAGGCTGCCGACGTCAAGCGCGAACTCGATGAGTTCTTCGCTGCCAAGAAGTCAGGCGTCTCTGGCTCTGCTTCGACTCCGGTAATGTCTCGCTGTTGTTTGAATCTATTCAATTCCTTCGTTCTTCGTGTAGGATTGATAGCGCTGTGCTCTTGCTTCACTTATAATTGATGCCTACCTCTTGCTAGCGTACTTGAACCATGCCGAATTGCTTAAAGATCTCATCCACCTAGCGTACTTTTGAATTAGTATTCTGCCTCATGGTTTTGTAATCAATTGTTCCGAAGTTGAGCTTTAGACGTTAGATGTAAATAAAAGCCAAAATGATGCCCCTAAAACTAGTGTATTACTGAAGAGGGACAGGGTTTGCAATTGTGGCCTTGCAGAGGAAGGTGGAACAATATGTAACTGGCTGCATGTAGCATTGAGGATAATAACCTTCAAACAGAGTAATACAGTATATAATTTCGTTCTGCGGGTGATGATTTTTTTAGAAGTGTTAACCTACAAACAGAGTAATATTCCCCAGAAATGCATCAACAGTACTTACCTTCAAAGTAAAATCTTAAGGTTATGCAAGAGATCTGTTGATCTGTACCTTTTATGTTGGTACTACTACTGACCACAACTTGGTTATTTCCCCTTTTAGGCACATGGAGATAAGAAGGGTGCAACTCCAGAGAACGGACCAAAAACGGACAAGGGTAAGATCTTGAAGGTTTCTTGGGAAGGGGGTGCAGATTACTACACTGCAGCAAAGCTTGATGAGATCTTTAAGCAATTCGGCTCGGTTGAAGACATTGTGATCAAGACTAGGAAATCAAAGAGCAAGGGTTCAGCAATTGTTGTCATGGCTTCCAAGGAGGCGGCAGTAAGTTTCATTTATCTACTTTTTTTTGTCCTGGAGAATTTTTCTACCTTTATTAAAAGTCTTGTAGATCTTGAACTAGCACATAAAGTTGAGCTCATTTCAGATCCACCACAAGATAGGAGTTTGCAAGCAATCGCATGCCTATGTTTTATCATGCATGGCGTCCATCTGTCTCTGTTTATGGTTCAATAATCAATATTGATGTCATTTGTTCCATTTCCATATCATATCACCGCGTGGATCTTTGCCAAGCTGTACTATCTGTCGGAATTGATTATATGTTTTTGTTGTGCGGCTAACCAACACTTGTTGACTTTTTACAGCAAACTGCACTGAAGAACCATTCTGTGTACAATGTTTTCCCTGTCCCATTGATTGTTGCTTCTGTTCAAGAATCGGGAGGGCTACCAGCAAGGTCAACTCAAACACCTGAACCGAGGACAAGCAACATTGATGGAACTGGGTTCAGCGATTTGGAAGCATCGGTATTCCGAAAACTTCAAGAGGTACTTGCTTTGGTTATTCTTCAGTTTCCACTGTATTAGTTAAATTTAATATTCATTTTTGTTGCGGTTAGTGCACAAAGAAAATCCATCTTAGAATTCTGTTTAGTTTCTTTTACAAGGTAGTTTAGCATATGTGTTGCGTGATAAGACATATACTTTTGTGCATTGTACAAATAGATAAGCATGAATGCATTTTGACTTTGCAGGCCCAGAAAAGGAAGCAATCTGGATAATTGATGCTCCTCGAGGCATGAGGTACCGCAAGTTACTGAGGGCATTTCCCTTCGCTACAGCGGAGGATCATCAGGGCAATCCAGAACAATCTTCTAGTATCGTTACTGTTATCTTTTGATGGGTATTTTGCATCTTAGATACAGTAGAAGAACCAATTTTTTGCTAGGAGAGGAGAAAGGGAAACAAAGCGATTCCATATCTATACTTGTGCTTTCGATCGCACGCTTGTCCTGGTGCCAGAAGCTATTTTCGTAGCCCGCTGAAAGCAAACAATTACTACTATATACTAAATTACTATCAATCTTCGGGTAGATAGATATGCTGATGGAAGGCAAGTCGATAATAATTTGTTTACATGATTGTTGTACTATTGATCTTAACCATGTATGCAGTACGAACGGGAAGAGACACATACATAGCTGCTTGCTGCTTGCTGCCTGCCGGGTCCGGGCAAAGTAAAGTGGCAAGCAAGCCGGAGAACTGAGTACTCCAATCCGCTATTTGCAACTAATAACTCAAGTAAGCAGACAATTGAGCCAGCAGCAAGCTAGAGTGGCCAACTAGCTGGATTAGCGGCACCATGTTGGTGTTGAGCAGCGATTATATTGGTCATCATGCATAGTGCTGAAGCTGATACCAACTCATCGGCCAGGTAATCCACGCTACCGTCTAAAAAAAGAAGGTAATCCGCGCCGACAAGCAAGCAAGGAGAAGTTGTTTAGTAAGGTGGTTGTGGCCTGGCTAGTTTTTTTTCGTTTCTGGAGAACCGTCCAACATGACTTTTGTTCATTCAAGCGGAGCATTTTTTTTTCGAGGGGCAAGCGGAGAATAGGTTCAGTCAGAAAATAAAGGATTGCATCAAAAGGACAAGAATCAATAGAAAGTAGAGACTGCCTAGCACATTGGTGGTTCACCACATTTCCTTTGGTGTTCATGTGTAGGGCTGGACCAAGAGCTGATAGTTGGCGAGCTTCACAAGCGCTCTCGATAGCTCTAGCTCGCTTCTTAATGAACAAAGCCAATTGTTGTTTTCAGCTAGTTAAACTTAATAATGAGTTTCACAAGCAGCTCGTTAGCACAGGACAACACATGTTCTTATGTTACATGACAACATTTTGTGGCATCTCAACCCATCTACTCAATCTAATCGACCCATCCCAACTCGTAGGAGGCATCAAGCTAGCGTATCTCCTCCTATAGTCATTGTATTCCTTTGTAAATATTACACCCACACTCTTATCCCATAGTGCGTAATACCGTAGTCTTTTTTTTTTTGCGCGAGAAAATTTCCGATCTATTCATCTTTAATCATAGCAGTACAACGAACACAAAAAATAATAGAAATTACATCCAGATCCGTAGACCACCTAGGGATGACTATAAGCACTGAAGCGAGCCGAAGGCGCGCCGCCGTCATCGCCGCCGTCATTGTCCCTCCTTCGCCGGAGTCGAGCAAAACTTGTTGTAGTAGACAACCAGGAAGTCGTTGTGCTAGGGCCCCATAGGACCAGCGCAGCAGAATAGCAACCACCGCCGATGAAGAGTAGCATAGATCGAAAGGATCCAACCTGAAAACACATGAACGTAGACGAACTACGATCAGATCCAAGCAAATCCATCAAGGAAAGATCTGCCGGAGACACACCTCCACACGCCCACTGATGATGCTAGACACACCATCGGGACGGGCACTAGGCGGGGAGAACCTTATTCCATTTATTTTCATGAGGCCGCCATCGCCGTCTCGTCTTCCTGAGTAGGACACAAACCCTAACAAAACACTAAGAAACAACTGAAAACAGAGCCTTCTAGCCGGCAAGGGCCGAGATCCACCGCGCCGCCATGGTCCTAAGACCACCGGAGACGAGGCGGACCGACGATGGCGACGGCGGGAGGCAGGGGAACCCTAGACTTTTCTTGGGAGGAGACAACCCGCTTGGGTAATTGGCCATGTAGACAACTGGGCTTGTAGCTCAGAGGATTAGAGCACATGGCTACGAACCACGGTGTCGGGGGTTTGAACCCCTCCTCGCCCGCAGCCTTCCAAAGGGGGAAGGGCCTTTACTTTCCGCCTGAGGGTAGGAAAATCATGATCGGGAGTCTCTTAACAAGGGCTCATGAGCTTAACGAAATTTAAACGAATGGAGCCGAACATGTTTTTGTTGAGAAACGTTGCATGGAAAATAAAAAAAATTCTACGCACACGCAATGATCTATCCATGGAGATGCATGGCAACGAGGGGGAGAGTGTGTCTACGTACCCTCGTAGACCGTAAGCGGAAGCGTTTCACAAGGCGGTTGATGTAGTCGAACTTCTTCGCGCTTCAACCGATCAAGTACCGAACGCACGGCACCTCCGCGTTCTGCACACGTTCAACTCGATGACGTCCCTCACCTTCTTGATCCAGCAAGACGTCGAGGTAGTAGATGAGTTCCGTCAGCACGACGGCGTGGTAACGGTGATGGTGAAGTGATCTCCGCAGGGCTTCGCCTAAGCACTACGAAAATATGACCGGGGGTGTAAACGGTGGAGGGGGGCGCCGCACACGGCTAGGCAATTGTCTTGGATGTGCTAGGCGCCCCCCTCCCACATATATATAGGTGGGAGGGAGAGGGGAGGCAGCCAGGAGGCGTCCCAAGTAGGCCGAATCCTACTTGGGGTCCTCCCCAAGTGGCGCCCCCCCCCCCCCTTGCCATATTTATTCGAGGGGGAAGGAAAGAGGGGGTGGGGGAGAGGGAAGGAAGGGGGAATCCTATTCCACTCTTTCCTTTCCCTTCCCTCCTTTCCTTCTCCTCCTAGGCCGGCCCATATGGGGGGTGCACCAGCCCCTTGTGGCTGGTGTGTTTCCCCTCTTGGCCCATAAGGCCCATATCTTTTGCCGGGGGTGCCCGGACCCCTTCCGGTGACCCCCGAAACACTTCCGGTGTCCGAATACCATCGTCCTATATATCAATCTTTACCTCTCGACCATTTCGAGACTCCTCGTCATGTCTGTGATCTCATCCGGGACGCCGAACAACATTCGGTCACCAAATCACATAACTCAAATAATACTATATCGTCAACGAACGTTAAGCGTGCGGACCCTACGGGTTCGAGAACTATGTAGACATGACCGAGACACCTCTCCGGTCAATAATCAATAGCAGAACCTGGATGCTCATATTGGCTCCTACATATTCTACGAAGATCTTTATCGGTCGAACCGTTATGACAACATACGTAATTCCCTTTGTCCATCGTTATGTTACTTGCCAAGATTCGATCGTCGGTATCTTCATACCTAGTTCAATCTCGTTACCGGCAAGTCTCTTTACTCGTTCTGTAATACATCACCTTGTGACTAACTCCTTAGTCGTTTGCTTGCAAGCTTATGATGTGTATTACCGAGAGGGCCCAGAGATACCTCTCCGACACTCGGAGTGACAAATCCTAATCTCGATCTATGCCAACTCAACAAACACCTTCGGAGATACCTGTAGAGCATCTTTATAATCACCCAGTTACGTTGTGACGTTTGATAGCACACAAGGCATTCCTCCGGTATTTGGGAGTTGCATAATCTCATAGTCGAAGGAATATGTATTTGACATGAAGAAAGCAATAGCAATAAAACTGAACGATCATTATGCTAAGCTAACGGATGGGTCTTGTCCATCACATCATTCTCCTAATGATGTGATCTCGTTATCAAATGACAACTCATGTCCATGGTTAGGAAACCATAACCATCTTTGATCAACGAGCTAGTCAAGTAGAGGCTCACTAGGGACACGGTGTTTATGTATTCACACATGTATTTAGGTTTCCGATCAATACAATTCTAGCATGAATAATAAATCTTTATCATGAATAAGGAAATATAAAATAACAACTTTATTATTGCCTCCAGGGCATATTTCCTTCAGTCTCCCACTTGCACTAGAGTCAATAATCTAGATTACATTGTAATGAATCTAACACCCATGGAGTGTTGGTGCTGATCATGTTTTGCTCGTGGAAGAGGCTTAGTCAACGGGTCTGCTACATTCAGATCCGTATGTATCTTGCAAATTTCTATGTCTCCATCCTTGACTTGTTCACGAATGGAGTTGAAGCGTCTCTTGATGTGTTTGGCTCTCTTGTGAAACCTGAATTCCTTCACCAAGGCAATTGCTCCAGTGTTGTCACAAAAGATTTTCATTGGATCCGATGCACTAGGTATTACACCTAGATCGGATATGAACTCCTTCATCCAGACTCCTTCATGTGCTGCTTCCGAAGCAGCTATGTACTCCGCTTCACACGTAGATCCCGCCACGACGCTCTGCTTGGAACTGCACCAACTGACAGCTCCACCATTCAATATAAATACGTATCTGGCTTGTGACTTAGAGTCATCCGGATCAGTGTCAAAGCTAGCATCGACGTAACCATTTACGACGAGCTCTTTGTCACCTCCATAAACAAGAAACATATCCTTGGTCCTTTTCAGGTACTTCAGGATGTTCTTGACCGCTGTCCAGTGATCCACTCTTGGATTACTTTGGTACCTCCCTGCCAGGCTTATGGCAAGGCAAACATCAGGTCTGGTACACAGCATAGCATACATGATAGAACCTATGGCTGAGGCATAGGGAATGACTTTCATTTTCTCTCTATCTTCTGCAGTGGTCGGGCATTGAGTCTTACTCAACTTCACACCTTGCAACACAGGCAAGAACCCTTTCTTTGACTGGTCCATTTTGAACTTCTTCAAAACTTTATCAAGGTATGTGCTTTGTGAAAGTCCTATTAAGCATCTCGATCTATCCCTATAGATCTTGATGCCCAATATATAAGCAGCTTCACCGAGGTCTTTCATCGAAAAATTCTTATTCAAGTATCCTTTTATGCTATCCAGAAATTCTATATTATTTCCAATCAACAGTATGCCATCCACATATAATATCAGAAATGCTACAGAGCTCCCACTCACTTTCTTGTAAATACAGGCTTCACCGAAAGTCTGTATAAAACCATATGTTTTGATCACCTCATCAAAGCGTATATTCCAACTCCAAGATGCTTGCACCAGTCCATAGATGGATCGCTGGAGCTTGCACACTTTGTTAGTACCTTTAGGATCGACAAAACCTTCTGGTTGCATCATATACAACTCTTCTTTAAGAAATCCATTAAGGGATGCAGTTTTGACGTCCATTTGCCAGATTTCATAATCATAAAATGCGGCAATTGCTAACATGATTCAGACGAACTTAAGCATCGCTACGGGTGAGAAAGTCTCATCGTAGTCAACCCCTTGAACTTGTCGAAAACCCTTTGCGACAAGTCGAGCTTTATAGATAGTAACATTACCATCAGCGTCAGTCTTCTTCTTGAAGATCCATTTATTCTTTATGGCTTGCCGATCATCGGGCAAATCCACCAAAGTCCACACTTTGTTCTCATACATGGATCCTATCTCAGATTTCATGGCCTCAAGCCATCTGTCGGAATCTGGACTCATCATAGCTTCTTCATAGTTCATAGGTTCGCCTTGGTCTAATAACATGAATTCCAGAACAGGATTACCGTACCACTCTGGTGCGGATCGTGCTCTGGTTGACCTACGAGGTTCAGTAGCAACTTGATCTGAAGTTTCATGATCATTATCATTTACTTCCTCTCTAGTTAGTGTAGGCATCACGGGAACGGATTTCTCTGATGTGCTACTTTCCAATTCGAGAGAAGGTACGATTACCTCATCAAGTTCTACTTTCCTCCCACTCACTTCTTTCGAGAGAAACTCCTTCTCTAGAAAGGTTCCATTCTTGGCAACAAAGATCTTGCCTTCGGATTTGTGGTTGAAGGTGTACCCAATTGTTTCCTTAGGGTATCCTATGAAGACGCACTTCTCCGATTTGGATTCGAGCTTATCAGGCTGAAGCCTTTTGACATAAGTGTCACAACCCCAAACTTTAAGAAACGACAGCTTAGATTTCTTGCCAAACCATAGTTCATACGGTGTCGTCTCAACGGATTTAGATGGTGCCCTATTTAACGTGAATGCAGCTGTCTCTAATGCATAACCCCAAAACGATAGTGGTAAATCGGTAAGAGACATCATAGAACGCACCATATCCAATAAAGTACGGTTACGATGTTCGGACACACCATTACGCTATGGTGTTTCAGGTGGCGTGAGTTGTGAAACTATTCCACATTGTTTTAAATGAAGGCCAAATTCGTAACTCAAATATTCGCCTCCGCGATCAGATCGTAGGAACTTTATTTTCTTGTTACGATGATTCTTCACTTCACTCTGAAATTCTTTGAACTTTTCAAATGTTTCAGATTTGTGTTTCATTAAGTAGATATACCCATATCTGCTCAAATCATCTGTGAAGGTTAGGAAGTAACGATACCCGCCGCGTGCCTCAACCCTCATCGGACCGCATACATCGGTATGTATTATTTCCAATAAGTCATTAGCTCGCTCCATTGTTCCGGAGAACGGAGTTTTAGTCATCTTGTCCATGAGGCATGGTTCACAATTATCAAATGATTCATAATCAAGTGATTCCAAAAGCCCATCTGCATGGAGTTCTTCATGCGCTTTACACCAATATGACCTAAACGGCAGTGCCACAAATATGTTGCACTATCATTATCAACTTTGCATCTTTTGGCATCAATATTATGAATATGTGTATCACTACAATCGAGATTCAACAAAAATAGACCACTCTTCAAGGGTGCATAACCATAAAAGATATTACTCATATAAATAGAACAACCATTATTCTCTGATTTAAATGAATAACCGTCTCGCATTAAAAAAGATCCAGATATAATGTTCATGCTCAACGCTGGCACCAAATAACAATTATTCAGGTCTAAAACTAATCCCGAAGGTAGATGTAGAGGTAGCGTGCCGACGGCGATCACATCGACCTTGGAACCATTCCCGACGTGCATCGTCACCTCGTCCTTAGCTAATCTTCGTTTAATCCGTAGCTCCTGTTTCGAGTTACAAATATGAGCAACCGAACCAGTATCAAATACCTAGGCGATACTACGAGCATTAGTAAGGTACACATCAATAACATGTATATCAAATATACCTTTGTTCACTTTGCCATCCTTCTTATCCGCCAAATACTTAGGGCAGTTCCGCTTCCAGTGACCAGTCCCTTTGCAGTAGAAGCACTCAGTTTCAGGCTTGGGTCCAGCTTTGGGCTTCTTCCCGGGAGTGGCAACTTGCTTGCCATTCTTCTTGAAGTTCCCTTTCTTTCCCTTGCCCTTTTTCTTGAAACTAGTGGTCTTGTTAACCATCAACACTTGATGCTCCTTCTGGATTTCTACCTCCGCGGCCTTAAGCATTGCGAAGAGCTCGGGAATTGTTTTGTTCATCCCTTGCATATTATAGTTCATCACGAAGCCTTTGTAGCTTGGTGGCAGTGATTGAATAACTCTGTCAATGACACAATCAACTGGAAGATTAACTCCCAGCTGAGTCAAGTGATTATAATACCCAGACATTTTGAGTATGTGTTCACTGACAGAACTGTTCTCCTCCATCTTGCAGCTATAGAACTTGTTGGAGACTTCATATCTCTCAACCCGGGCATTTTCTTGAAATATTAACTTCAACTCTTGGAACATCTCATATGCTCTATGATGTTCAAAACGTCTTTGAAGTCCCGGCTCTAAGCCGTAAAGCATGGCACACTGAACTATCGAGTAGTCATCAGATCGAGCTTGCCAGACGTTCAAAACATCAGCTTCTGCTCCTGCAGCAGGACTTTCACCTAGCGGTGCATCAATGACATAATTCTTCTGTGCAACAATGAGGATAATCCTCCAGTTACGGACTCAGTCCGTGTAGTTGCTACCATCATCTTTCAACTTAGCTTTCTCTAGGAACGCATTAAAATTCAAGGGAACGTTAGCACGGGCCATTGATCTACAACATAGATATGCAAATACTATCAGGACTAAGTTCATGATAAATTAAGTTCAATTAATCAAATTACTTAAGAACTCCCACTTAAATAGACATTCCTCAAGTCATCTAAGTGATACGTGATCCAAATCAACTAACCCATGTCCGATGATCACGTGAGATGGGGTAGTCATTAATGGTGAACATCTCTATGTTGATCATATCTACTATATGATTCACGTTCGATCTTTCGATCTCCAGTGTTCCGAGGCCATGTCTGTACATGCTAGGCTCGTCAAGTTTAACCCAAGTATTCTGCATGTGTAAAGCTGTCTTACACCCGTTGTATGTGAACGTAGAGTCTATCACACCCGATCATCACGTGGTGTCTCAACTCGACGAACTGTAGCAACGGTGCATACTCAGGGAGAACACTTTTACCTTGAAATTTAGTGAAGGGATCATGTTATAATGCTACCGCCGTACTAAGCAAAATAAGATGCATAAAAGATAAACATCACATGCAATCAAAATATGTGACATGATATGGCCATCATCATCTCGTGCTTTTGATCTCCATCTCCAAAGCATCGTCATGATCTCCATCATCACCGGCTCGACACCTTGATCTCCATCGTTGTGTCGTGGTCGTCTCGCCAACTATTGCTAACTCATAGCGATAAAGTAAAGCAATTACATGGCGTTTGCAATTCATACAATAAAGAGACAACTATAAGGCTCCTGCCGGTTGCCTGATATCTTACAAAACATGATCATCTCATACAATAACATATATCACATCATGTCTTGACCATATCACATCACAACATACCCTGCAAAAACAAGTTAGACGTCCTCTACTTTGTTGTTGCAAGTTTTACGTGGCTGCTACGGGTTTCTAGCAAGAACCGTTCTTACCTACGGCAAAAACCACAACGGTGATTTGTCAAGTTTGCTGTTTTAACCTTCTTCAAGGACCGGCCGTAGTCAAATTCGATTCAACTAAAGTAGGAGAAACAGACACCCGCCAGCCCCCTTTATGCAAAACTAGTTGCATGTTTGTCGGTGGAACCGGTCTCATGTGCGTGGACATGTAAGGTTGGTCCGGGCCGCTTCATCCCACAATACCGCCGAATCAAAATAAGACGTTGGTGGTAAGCAGTATGACTATCACTGCCCACAACTCTTTGTGTTCTACTCGTGCATATCATCTACGCATAGACCTGGCTCGGATGTCACTGTTGGGAAACATTGCATGGAAAACAAAAAAAATTCTACGCACACGCAATGATCTATCCATGGAGATGCATAGCAACGAGGGGGAGAGTGTGTCTAGGTACCCTCGTAGACCGTAAGTGGAAGCGTTTCACAACGCGGTTGATGTAGTCGAACTTCTTCGCGCTTCAACCGATCAAGTACCAAACGCACGGCACCTCCGCGTTCTGCACATGTTCAGCTCGGTGATGTCCCTCGCCTTCTTGATCCAGCAAGACATCGAGGTAGTAGATGAGTTCCGTCAGCACGACGGCGTGGTGACGGTGATGGTGAAGTGATCTCCGCAGGGCTTCGCCTAAGCACTACGAAAATATGACCGGGGGTGTAAACGGTGGAGGGGGGCGCCTCACACGGCTAGGCAATTGTCTTGGATGTGCTAGGCGCCCCCCTCCCACATATATATAGGTGGGAGGGAGAGGGGAGGCAGCCAGGAGGCGCCCCAAGTAGGCCGAATCCTACTTGGGGTCCTCCCCAAGTGGCGCCCCCCCCCCCCCTTGCCATATTTATTCGAGGGGGAAGGAAAGAGGGGGGAAGAGGGAAGGAAGGGGGAATCCTATTCCACTCTTTCCTTTCCCTTCCCCCTTTCCTTCTCCTCCTAGGCCGGCCCATATGGGGGGCGCACCAGCCCCTTGTGGCTGGTGCGTTTCCCCTCTTGGCCCATAAAGCCCATATCTTTTGCCGGGGGTGCCCGGAACCCCTTCCGGTGACCCGATAAGTACCCGGTGACCCCCGAAACACTTCCGGTGTCCGAATACCATCATCCTATATATCAATCTTTACCTCTCGACCATTTCGAGACTCCTCGTCATGTCCGTGATCTCATCCGGGACTCCGAACAACATTCGGTCACCAAATCACATAACTCATATAATACTATATCGTCAACGAACGTTAAGCGTGCGGACCCTACGGGTTCGAGAACTATGTAGACATGACCGAGACACCTCTCCGGTCAATCACCAATAGCGGAACCTGGATGCTCATATTGGCTCCTACATATTCTACGAAGATCTTTATCGGTCGAACCGTTATGACAACATACGTAATTCCCTTTGTCCATCGGTATGTTACTTGCCCGAGATTCGATCGTCGATATCTTCATACCTAGTTCAATCTCGTTACCGGCAAGTCTCTTTACTCGTTCCGTAATACATCACCTTGTGACTAACTCTTTAGTCGTTTGCTTGCAAACTTATGATGTGTATTACCTAGAGGGCCCAGAGATACCTCTCCGATACTCAGAGTGACAAATCCTAATCTCGATCTATGCCAACTCAACAAACACCTTCGGAGATACCTGTAGAGCATCTTTATAATCACCCAGTTACGTTGTGACGTTTGATAGCACACAAGGCATTCCTCCGGTATTCGGGAGTTGCATAATCTCATAGTCGAAGGAATATGTATTTGACATGAAGAAAGCAATAGCAATAAAACTGAACGATCATTATGCTAAGCTAACGGATGGGTCTTGTCCATCACATCATTCTCCTAATGATGTGATCTCGTTATCAAATGACAACTCATGTCCATGGTTAGGAAACCATTACCATCTTTGATCAACGAGCTAGTCAAGTAGAGGCTCACTAGAGACACGGTGTTTGTTTATGTATTCATACATGTATGTAGGTTTCTGATCAATACAATTCTAGCATGAATAATAAACATTTATCATGAATAAGGAAATATAAAATAACAACTTTATTATTGCCTCTAGGGCATATTTCCTTCAGTTTTTTTGCTCGTTAAACTTAACGAGCTTAACAAGTCGAGCCTTATCCAGCACGAGCTTAACGAGCCAAAAAGCTTGTTTATCGACCCCTATTCATGTGGATTGTACAATATATGCTTATTTGCACTTTCGCAGTACTATCTATCAATGTTTTGTCTGTTTGATATGTTGTTTGCATAAACTGTGTAACTCAAATACAGGAAATAGCAGTGAGTTTGCACTCTTTTTTTTGTGATAAAGGGGATATATTAATATAAAAAATACATCAATTATATCCGACCTCTGCATCAACACGATCTCAAGACATCAACGATGCGCAAGACCAAATTATTACAAAAGAAAAAAAAACGACCAACATATCAACTGCAACAAACAACACGAACAATCATTAATGATGGCAATCTAGATAGTAGGATAGGTGCTCCCGCGACGACGCCTTGAGGAAGAAAGCGATGCATAAGCGTCATTGTTGCCGGACCCAACCACCGAGGCCCTAACACAGTCACACGTCTGCAGTCAAGCATGGGCGGGAGAAGCTAATAGGCAGCAAAAGGTTTCCCGGCATACATAGTTTTCTTTTATCATCTTAACACCCTGCGATATTTGGTATGAACATGAATGCATGATGCTAGAGTTTTTTGTAATAATTTTGAAATGCAAGACCCTGCTTGCCCCTCCCTTGGCATAATGCTAGAGTTTTACATAACAATTTCAAAATGCTAGTTGAGATGAAGTGTAAATATAAAGATATACATATACGCATTGTTTGTTACTCCGATCATCAGAGTGCGACACAAATAGTGAGTAACGTTAAAGCTCATGTCGATCCGATCCATCCATCCCATCGTCCAAACAAGAAAAAATATCAATGGTTGTAAGAAGAAAATGGATGCGTGCGTACAATTTTAGTCTAACGACCGCATCCAACCCAAAATGCTGGGGAGAAATGATTCACAAACGCAAATTAATTCAGAAAATAAATTCTGTGTAGCCCTTGCACAAAATTTTAAAAAACAGTGAATTCCAATTTTTATCCTTTACTTTTATATTTTGGACACTAATTACCCCCATTTAACAAATTTTCATCCCGGTTATCTCATATGGCAAAAGAAATACCAGTTTTTACCTCTTTTAAAAAAATTGTCTGCGCCAACTAACTCTCAGCCATTAGATACACATGACATGTCACGTCATGTTTTTCTCATGGCGTGCTTTTTTTGATTATTTTTTTCATGCCCGAACCGGTCAAATGACTTGACCAAACCCGATTTTTCTCATGGTTGCCAGATTTGCGTACACCATATTTCCACAAAGAGGAATGATTATTTTAAGCAGTCAACCTCTTGCAGAAATGTAGGAAAAGGCTGCGTACTATAGACCCAAAGTGGTCAGACCCTTCCTTGGACCCTGCGCAAGCGGGAGCTATGTGCACCGGGCTGCCCTTTTTAATTAAGTTCAATTTTGCATTGTGGGTTGTGGTTCGTAGGTTTAATGTGATAATGTTTTGATTTTGTTCTGTGATGCAAAACATGGAAGGAAACATTTATTTAACACTCTGGGGGGGAATGACCTTTAAAATAATTGTCATTTTACATGAAGTTCCAGAAGTGGAAGATCACCAAACGTACGCATCAAGCTCTGTTTACATGCCTGCTATGCTATTGCTGGACAGGGTTGTTTACTTGTTCCCAATGATGTGTGTTCATCGAAAATTAGTACTCCCCCCCTATCACAAATATAAGAGTATTTTGGATATTTCAGTATGGACGACATACAAAATGAAATGAGTAAGCAGCACACCAAAATATGCCTATATACATCCGATTCAAATAAAAAAATAGAACATCCTATATTTGTGAACTGGGGGAGTACTATCCATTAGTATTGACATAACAGGAAGGGACGTTTTCTTTCATATTTATAAAAGGTGTGTATGGTTGGTGTTGTCAAAAAAGTGTGTACTGTCGGGCATTGCATGTTTAGTCTCGAGTAAAACACGAACTTTGCAAAAAACATGGTTTGTCATGTGTTTGCAAACAAGCGCACTTCATATTCTATCCCATGACAGGATTTGTAAAATTTTGATTGCAGCCACACAATCAGTGATTATTGTGCACAATTCAAATGACAACCGAGATAAGCACACTTAAAGTATGTAACCCGCGCAAGGGAAAAAATCAGGATCCAACTAAGCTAGACTCATTTCAGATGCGGACAAAAAACATCAGAAGAAAAAGCGCAACGTGGCATGCTGTACACATCTGATGGTCGGAAACCAACGGTCAGAAAGCTCCCAAAATATTAGAAAGGATAAAAATTGGCAAGACTTATGCTAAATGGAGTAACCCGGATGACAAATTATTAAATGAGGTAATTAACGTAAAAAATATCAAAGTAGGGAAGGGCGGGGGGGCGGCGGAAATCCCTTTTGGAGCTCGGCCTCCAAATTCAAATTTGAAATTTCATCGAAATTCATATTTTTACATTTTAAAAAATTCTGAAAAAAAATACAAATATACATGAAGGCATAACACACATGTGTGTAAATTTTCAGTTCAAAATACATTGAAATGAGGGTTGTGCAAAAAAGACAAATCTGGGGTTGTTTAACACATGATACTATTCATCCTTCCAGGCCATGAATTTATCTTTTTTGTACAGGTCGCAACTCAAGGTATTTCATCATGATTTTTTACACGCATGTGGTTTACATCCTTACATACACGCATATTTTTTTTCAGAATTTTTTGAATCATAAAAGTTTGAATTTGAATTTTTCAAAAATAAAGGCCTCCATGGAGCTCGGCCTCCAAAACGCCGGGGGGGGGAGGACTAGAATTCACTCATATATTTATAGATGCTCCTAAGAAATATAGAGCAGAGGCTCTAAATTTATTTTGCAGCACACACAAAGTTACATTTGCAGGCCAAAATCTCCAAATTCTCATTGTATTCAACAATATACATGTATAAGCGCGTGGTGTCTTTACTTGGAAGTAGGCAAACTCATCCTAGATGTACGTGCACTCGTCATTTTTTCCTCCCTGATATCATTATATTATACATATTGCTCATTTCTTATTATACGAGTTATACTTCGCAAGCATTATTTATCCACGATTTACTTGATCTATTTATCAATAACGAGACTCGAGACACATGGATGGTGCTATATGTACATGAATTCCTTAGCTGGTGCTATATCGATGTGTACCTTAAGTGCTCGTCTGGTAGCTAGAGATTCTCCGGGCCATTTCCGTGGGCGGAAAACCCTCGCGGTCCATTAAGCCGGGGAAATTTGCAAGGTCACTTGGAGACCAGCTCGACAGGGTTTTCCCCTCCACGCCATTTGCCGGGGAAGATTTCCATGACTCGAGACATCAGGCGAGAAATCATCATCCTCGTCCTTGGCTTGCTCTGCCTCCCCTTCCACATGAGTCGGCTCCGCCTTCCTCTATCTTCCCGGTACCATTGTATCCGTTCATTCGTTTTGAGGCACCATGTGCCTATAGCTATCTGCTGCCATGCGATGGAACCAATTTCCCTACATGTCCGGCTCCTCCTCCGCTTCTTCCCGTGACGACTTTTTGTCGGCAGCCACCAGCAATTTCACTTGTAATTTAGAGCATCTCTAGCAGACCCGTAAAAACGGTTAAACCCGTAAAAAGTAAAGCATTTTCAGTTTCGATCGAAAAAACGGTCCCTAGCAGATCTCGTAAAGTTCGATTGACCATTAAAAATTTTAAGGGGCGCCGAGAATTCATCCGCGAGAACCTCATATGTACAGTTTGGAAGGCCGTATACAGTTCAACCCATAAATGGGCAAACCTCGTCGGAGCAGATGTGCCGCCGTAGAACTGGCCGGAATCAATCCAAAACTCATCGGAATTCGTCGCCGCACATCGGAAAAGGTCGCCGCACGCCGAAATTTGTCACTGCCGGTCCAAATTGTGGCAGGCTCGACCTTCACCGCTAAGGCGAGCCGGCCACGGGCGGGGTGGAGCAAGCCGTCGGCGGCCCGAATCTGGGCGGGCCCGCGCCGGCGGCCCGAATCAAGGGGTGGGAGGGGGTTCGGGGCGGCCGCGGCGTGCTGGTGGGAGGGGGGTCGGAGCGGAGGCGAGGCGCTGGTGGAAGGGGGTTGGGGCAGTGGCGGCGCGCTGGTGGAAGGGGGTTGGGGACGGCAACGGCGCGCTAGTGGGAGGGGGTTGGGTGCGACGGCGGCGTGCTGGTAGGAGGGTGCTCGGACGGCGGCGGCGCGCTGGTAGGAGGGTGCTCGGACGGCAGCGACGCACAAATGAGAGGTCACCACTTGTTGTATCTTTTCGGATACAATTCGTAATATCTATTCTTTTCGGCCCAGTTTCGCACCGTAAAAACGGTTTAAAGGGCCCTTTAAACCGAAAAATGCCAATGATGGCCGCGCTGCAGGCAGGCCAAAATCTCAGCCGCTGCATGACCATTTGATTTGTTTTTGGCCCGTGTTGAACTCGTCAGGCCCAGGCACATTCAAAAGGCAGCTAGGCTCCTGATGCTCGTCTGACATGTACGAACAGCATCGTCATGCATGCCGTGGAGGATTTATGGCCAACGAAGCCCACTGATTGCTCAAGTGTGGACGTGGAACATTTTCGCCCAGGGAAGACGCAAGTTTGTTCACCATTAGCCCACCTTCCACTGATTACTTTTATTTTGTTTCATGCTAATTAATACGACTGGATGTGGGGATTAGCAAGTGCTACAATGGTTTTTTCTCTGAAAAATATCATGACTAACTTGGGTTCTATCTGTTCTGCACGTAACAGAGAACAAACAGATTATTCTCGATTAATCACGCCAGAGCACCACGTTCATGCCTAATGACCAATTTTGTGCTAGCGATAGCAGTTTTATGCGAGATGCCCCTTTGATGTAACAGCTTTTCACCGCGCATCGTGGTTCACTTTCCCCCGCCCTGTCATGTATGAGAATTTACTACGCCCTCACATCAACCCACCCCTGTTGTCATCTCCCGCCTCACTCGTGCATGCCACGGAGTCATTCCACGCGCGCGAATAGGTCAGGGAAATGCAGCACGGTTACACTGTCGTTGTGTTTAAAACCCCTTACCACTAAACTTGAACTTGTGTTCTTATCACGAAACAAAATGTGCCACGTTAAGATGGTTGTGTGGAATATTGATGTCATGAATGATTATTTATCATCGGACCATTAAGAATCTGGTCATAGGTTCGCTGTGATATTGTAACAATAAACAAATACATCTGACAAATACATAGATCAAGTTCTACGCACAGAACTAGCAACCATGCATAATTGGAATACCCATCTCCCATCTTAACAATTTGACATGGTTCACGAATGGTAAAAATCCATTACAATAATTACAAACATATGCCCGAGTCGAATGGATCGCTGACAGGGAACAACAGCCAAAGAAACATAGCTTGAGCAGCTTCAACCAGGGAATTTGCTGAATTGGCCAGAAGGCAATATTACAAGATCACGACAGTAGGAAAATGCATCAGATTAAATGCCTTCTACTTCAGGGTTCAGGATACAGACCATACCAGCATGGTTCTGATCAAGATCAGAACAAAAATCGCTTCATTAGAGGATGCTCTGAAGTAAGTTATGCAGTGTACAAAGAACAAGCCAATCACGCAGTGCATTTAGACATGTCAAATTCATTTTGTGAATAAACAAAACCCATCCATCTGGGAACACGAATGATTGATAACTCTACAAACGCAGTAGAACACAAATGCATCATCATATTTTTTTTCTAAATATCTAACCTACCCCACAGAATGTTTCTTGCACAAGCGACACAGAAGCCATGAAATTCGATTTTGTACCTCACTGATTTCGGGAGAGAAATGTGGTTGTATTCAAAATCTAACCAAGAACAAGGCCAACACATACTATGTTCAGAATTAAAGGTTTTTTGGATGATAATATTTTAATCTGAAATACCTTCTGGTCCAGCCACTTGTAGCTCCCCAACCAGCGTTTCCGGCAAGGGATGCGGCCTCGCCGCCATGGCACACTTGACCATCAGCGTTGCTCAAGTCTGTGACTCCAGTTGGAAAGGGATCAATGAAACAAACTGAAATCCATGGAACAGAGGATCTTTGCAATCAGTGGTAGGAAATCAAACTTTACCCCACTTGAATGAAATAATTATCAACCTTGGCTTAGCACATCAAGAACAGAACATCAAATCCATTATTATGGTCCAGTATCCAAGCTATAGGAATCCTCAAAACATCACAAAAATTAAGCCGATGTGGCACATAGGCATGGGTATGAATAAAAAATCCTCTATATTGTCTAGAACAACATCACGGCAAATTCGGATCTGCGCAGCAACAGGATGAGGAGAGACCTATCCAGTCCAGACGAAGGGGATTACAAGCAAACAAAAGAAAATCGCATCTGTACAGAAGGAATAGATGGAAGGGGGTTACAAGAAAACAAAGGAGAGCAGTCTATTTTGGATTCAGCAACAGAAGTGATATGCATCTCGATCGAGCCATACAGCTAGATGACTGTACCAAAGAAATAGATGGAACAAAATAAAAATCACCAAAAAAGTGCAAATCTGGAACAGATGAACAACAACTAGGAAAAAAGCACAAGCAATTGACGTGCGATCCAGCATCACCGACCGAAACAATGAAGAAAATGATTTTTCCCGGCCAGATCCGTGGACGAGGGCCTTGCCCTGGGCAGGTCTGGTGTTCTCCAAACTTGAGTTGAGCCGCCGCCGAAGTGGAAGATGACGCGGGATCCAGGTGATTTGGCTTCCAGAGTGGAAGAGGTCGAGTGCTCCGGAGAGGCCGAACCTGTACAAATCCAAGCTTCCTCAGTCAACTTTATTCAAATCCGGCACGGGGATTAGGCACACACGATGACCTAAGGAAAAAAAGAGGGCACGGAATACACAGACCCGACGCAGTCGACGTCGTCGGTGGACATCTCGCCGGACAGCACCCCGCCGCCGTCGCCCGAGGGGAGAGAGAAGAGGGCAGAGAGGCGAGTTTGTTCTGTGCCTGGGGCTTCTCCCACGGGGTAAAGTTTGGGGAGAGGTGGATGACGAGATTCTCCTTCCTGTACTGATTCGAACGAATAATAATGGGCCAAGAAACTTGTGCATGACATGTGAGCGAGGGAACAAGAGCAGGCCGATGGGCCAAACATATACACCTAGGGTGCAACTAGCTGTGTCCCAGACCGTATATGCATGCCTAGCCCGACAGCAGCCTGCCATTGGTCTGACACAATCCACATCCCAAAGCCCATTCCAACGACCAGGATTCCGGCCTGCCTGATGCTCGGCCACCAAAAGCCCTCACTCCCTTTAAACGTGTTTTTAAGGGTTGACTTTTAAGGTATCTACTAGAGATGCTCTTACAGTAGGTTTGTCTGCCTATGTCTTCCCTGCGCTTCAGCAAGGCTGTGCCATTCCATCGGAGGTGCCGAAGCAGGCATTTAGGACGAGCTCTCCCAGTTCGTGGCTTTTCTCTTTTTTCTCATGAACCTGGTTTCCCAAATGACAGAAAATTTCTCACCCGCTGCCTGTTTACCAAGTGTTGTACCCCTGACAACCAAATAAGACCCAATTGATTGATAGCCGCCACATCGATCTTTTCTCACCTTTTACATGAACTAGATGACCCGTTGCGCCAATGGCGCAAAGGGTGAGGGCAAACCAAGCATTAAGAGCATGCGCGTTAGAATATTTAGATACCGATTGGGTCATAAGGAAATAGGTATTTAGGTATGAAGTTGATATGTAGCGTTGTAAGAAAGGCATGAGATCAATTTACGATAGCTTATGTGCATTGCCTTTATCAAGCAAACTACATCATTTAGCTCATGATGAGTAGTGATGAGTCTCAGGTAGAGCATTGCCATTGCTGCAGGTGCCCCTTTAATACCATGTGCTCGATTTTTTTTGCATTTTTTGACAACTTTGTGTTTGAGAAAGTTCATACTTAAGCCCCTTTACATACAAAAAGATAACATAGGTTTATTTAAAAAAAATATGTAGCTTCAAAATCGTAGGTGCTTTCGAAACATATTTTTATATCATGGCCTTTCTTTTATTATAATTTTATATACCAAAGCAGTGTAATTAGCATCATGAACAATAATTTTGCTTTACACATATAGTAATGTTCCTCTCCAATTGTTACAAATGAGCATATCCTTAGATAAGACAGCTTTCAAAATTCAAACTATCTAAATATTAGGAACACAATAGTAATAGGATTGGTATCTTTCTTCAAATATTGCTCGAAAGCACATGCCCAGGATGTTGCATCCAGAAGCTTCCTCTTGCAAGTTCGCAATCGCTATATCATCTGAATATTATCTTAAAATGTTAGGATGCGAGAAAATAACACCTTTGGTAGGCATTTGTAATTCAAAAAGAGCATACAACTCGATAGTAGAATTTGGAAATGTTAATCCTCCAGAATACTGCACAGTGCCTTTGCATAATAAGAGAGTATAGTACTGCACATGCTATGCTGCAGAAGATTTAAAAATGGTAGATAACAATAAATAGGCAACTACAATAACAATCTCTTGACAGGAAGGACAGGGGTCATCTCAATACGATTAACAAAAATGATCTCCACCAATAAAGAAATAAACAACTCAACTGCACACAGATCAAACCATCATTTGTGCTCGGCATCTTCTTGGGCAGTGGCAGCAGCGGCACGTCGCTCAGCGTCTTGGGCAGCTGCAGCAGCGGGGCATCGCTCTGCATCTTGCCATTCTTCAAGAGCACCAGCGACTTCCTCGCCGCCTCCCTCACCATATATTTGTGCTCATGCATTCCAAATCGAGCAGGAAGTACAGACTTCAGAATTACCATGCCAACCAAATTCAGCATCAGAGTTTGTTCGGCACCTGCTTTCCTAGATGCTCAGCCAAGCCAAGGCAGGGTCGGCGTAGGGATTCTTGAAGAGGCCCATAGAGAACTTGGCACGCAGGATCCAGGTGATGGCGTCGTCAATCCTGCTCATGGGGATCACCTTACTGTTGACATGACCAGTCAGGATGCTGATAAACCGCTAGTAGTTGTTAGGCACCATGAGCTGCAATATCGCATCATGATCAGCATCAACTCATCAAGCAACGTTGTTGCAAGCACAAATAAGCAAGTATTGTCTGCTTACCATGTCAAGGCCAGCAAGGGTAGAAGCCTTGACCGAGTGAGTAGTCCGATCCTGCAAGGGTGGTGACCCTGTCAATGCCCTCCCAGTCTGAGATTATGAAGCCCTGCAGTTAAGATGCGATAAAGGAAATGAGCATCTGAACATCTGGAGAATCCAACTAATGAATTTCGGTATGCAATTGTTTTCCACTCTTTTTTACCTGTAATTTGAGTGTGTTCTTGAGGTATCCGGGGACAAGGTCTGGGTTGGCGTGCATCTTGACCCCGTTCCAGCTGGAGTAGGAGATCATGACGGTGGAGACACCCTTATCCATGGCGTTCTTGTACGCCGGCATGTGGATGTTCATCAGGCCCTCGCGATTGATGATGGTGTTGTATGAAAGCTGCATATAGCATACCAAAAGCAAGTTTGCAAAGCACTAATACACCCTGCAATTTGTGTAAAGTCGGAGGCATGATGGATCACTCAGATAGTAGGAACAATTAGCAAATTAAGATGATGTAGTAACTGTACCTGAGAAACGAAGATCGCCATTTGCATGGTTCCACCAGGCTGTACCCCACTGGATTAACAAATCAAACCCACCAGTACAAATGCTCTCTACAAAAGAAAGAAATGAATAGAATCACAATCATTTTCACAAGTGAACTGAAGCAACTAAATAGCAAGCATCATCACCAAACTGGAAGGTTATGTTCAGAAGAACTAATGCAAATAAATATGGCCGACCGATAAAATACTAACAGAGATGCACAAACTAACACAACAAGTACCACAGTGATTATACAACAACATGAGCATTTTTGCATGCACTGTATCTTAGCGCCATTACTTATACAGTAGAAATCAAATTAAGTGGAATTCAGTAGAAATTAGCAGATGTAAGTTAATGCACAAACAAACTGATACTATAAAACAAACTGGTCATATCACCTAACCACGTAAACTCTTACAACGGGCAGTGACAGTTTGCAGTAATACGGTTTCTTTTAGAAGCATTCCAAAAAATTGACAACTAAATGAAAGCAAAGAATAGGAAGTGGTCCGACCTTTTCCTCACATCAGATCCAGTATTTTCAGTGGCATCATTTTTTGTGATTAGTCTAGAACATAAACTGACCCTTCTTCCTTGTTACTCCCAAGACAAAATCAAATCTGCCTTCAAATGGAATTAAAAGATGAGCAAATTTTAGTTAATATTAATACATCAAATGGAATCAAAACTGGCAAATTGCATCTGTAAAAGAATATAACTGTACATTCATGCTTAATAACAATCATGGTCTAGCAAAACCAAAACGACCAGATCCGTATATGCCATCGCTCACCATTGATATGTTACAAAACCTGGGACAATTAAAAGCCGCCCACCTGTTTACACGCAAGCACAAAATATAAACAGTATGAGGCAAACCTTGCAAAAACTTGGGATGAGTCAGGTGGATCTCAAACAATGTTTATCCAATTATTATTGTCCTAACCTCCTCACATAACCTGAGACTGAAGTAAGAAAATGGGATGAGTTCACCTTTGATCTGCAGTAGCACATTTAGGAATACCCAATTTCTTCTTCCATCATGCAAGTACCCAGGACAAAAACACGTCCAGCTCATTGGTGAGCAGCCTTATCAAAGCTCCTACAAATAGGAAAAAGATGATTCAGGAGGGGAAATGACACCAATAACTATCAGGCACAGCTCACTGTATGAAGTTAATACCATTTACACATTTGGTACTGACAACAGTTCCAGTGATAAACAAAAGATGCAGTAGTATATGAAGTCAGGTAAGTGTACACTCAAATACTTTTTTTCGCGAATACGCAAAGCTTGCATATCATTTCATTGATAGAAGGAAAAGAAAGAGTACAACGAGGGATACAACACATGACACGAGCGCAGATAGGCGTGAACATGGTGCCCGGAGCAGAGAGACAAGGGATGCTCAGCCCGAACAGAGGATACATCACAGCTAAAACCTACCTAGCCCGAACCAAGCATGGCAATAACAAATCAACAGGAATTCCATCATCTCTCAACCCGAAAACCGGGGACACCGCGAGCGAGTAAGATAGCGCCTTCAAGAAGGAAAAACGACGCCGAGACGTCGTCGCCATCCGGTCCGGAGGAACCGGACCTAGGGTTTCCCCCGAGCTCGAAGAAGGGCGCAGCTGAAGGCCTTGGCAACGCCTCCAAGAAGGAAACGACACCCGCGGGCGCCGCCGTTGCCAGCACCGGCAAGCCGAGCAGGGATCTCTCCCTGGCCTGAAGCTGAGCAATCCCATCGCCGCCGAATCAGGAATCGAAGATGAGGAAGCCGAAGTTGGTCGGAACCACCATGTCGGAAGGGGTGTGGCGGGGGCTGTGCCTGCCGTCGGAGGGTGGCACCGCCTCCGGAACCGCAAACCTTGGGTCTGGAAAAAGGGGAGGCTTTGATGTACATGGTAGGACAGGCGACGAAGCGAACCACGCGAGGGATGGAGCGATGGCGTTAAGCAACACCTGCAGGCTAGGACTGGAGAGACGCAGATCCGAGCTGTCATGGCCTAAGCCGTCGAGACGTCGGCGAGCCAAGTGAGCTGGAAGGGACGCAGCCACTCGGTCACCAAAGCCGGAACTGCCCGGCAGAGGACGACGGCGACGAGGGACACCGGAGAGACGCGGGACCAAGGTCACCGGGGCCGGAACAGCTCCAGCAAGGACCCATCGCGAGGTGTACCGTGTCTGTCACAATCACAGAAGCATCGCCATCTCCGCGCGAGGACCGTCACCGAGGCTCGGGAGGAGGAAGTACCGCCGGAGACGAGGGGAGCGCCTGCACAAGGGAGGCAGGACCACCTCCGCGACTGGCCGCAGGCCCCACACCGCACCCACGGCCAGCAGCATCGCGCCGCCGCGAGGGGTGGGGGAGGCTGCAGTGGATGGCGCGAAAGGCCGTGGCCAGGAACGCCGGATCCGCCACCGGACAGGCAGGCACGGCCAGCAGCAGCTGGGAGATGGCGCCGGGGACGCGTCGGGGAAGGAGCCCGGGGCCGCGGGCGGAGGCGCGTGGAAGGCGGGGTGGCGCCCGCGATGGCCTAGGAGGCGCGGGGACGGAGGAGCGCGGCGAGCCTGGGGCTGGGGGAACGGATCCGGCCGCTCAGCACGCCGTGGGTGCCCCGCCGCCACACCGGACCAGCAGGGCAGCCGCCGGGGGGGGGGGGAGGGGGGGGGAGGGGGGGCGCGAATGGCCAGATCCGCCCCGCCGCCACCTTCTTAGGGCCGGACGCGGCTTCGCCGGCCGGCCATCCGGCGGCAGCGATGCGGGGGAGGGCGGCGGAGAGAGGCTACTGCCGGCGGCGGCTAGGGCTCCCCCCGTGCCGCCAGAGGAGGGCGACGCGGGCGCGGGGGGGGGGGGGGGGGGGGGGGGGTGGGGGGGGGGGGGGGGGGGGGGGGGGGGGGGGGCGCTCCCTTTCTCGATCAGAAGGAAAACTCAATCTGCATCCCAATACACCGCTACATGAAAACAAAAGCCTACAAAGCACACATTTTAGTGAACATGTTTCAGTTTTCTTTTCCTATCCGCGTTCGAAAAGGATAAAAGAGAACATAAGCAAACCTAAAAATAATCTCACGACGAAATAAAATATACAAAATTTCATGTCTCCTATAGTCTTATACAACAGGGAAGAAAATCAAGTTACCAAATGCTAATCTATGGGTAAAATCATCATGAAGAATTCTGTAGGGTCGAGAGCCCCATAAATAGAAGCAAATATCTACTTCATGGATTCTTGTTATGATTGACTGGAGCTAATGTTTTGAAGAATGAAATCACATGGCTTACATAGACCAATCCTTCCCAGCCAGCCTTCTGGGATTTTCATCAAACACCTTGTAGGCGTACAGAACAAAATCTACACAAGCAAAGATCAGAAGTTCAGAGAAGGAGCAGGGTATTGAAAGGAGGAAAGAAATTAGGAAGAGGACAAGAGTGTGTGCACCTGCTTGGCCAAATACGGCGAGGTTGGGCGGACATTCTGCACCATCTGTTTATGCGGTAGGTAAGACACCAACTTCCAAATGTACCAGCTGAGCAAACGCAAAGGGGCAAGGAAATTAAAGAGGGGAAAAATCATCACCATGTCGACGACTTCCTGGCTGGAGAGGAACTCGAACACGCCATCGCTTGCGACGACGAAGAAGAGGTGGGCCGGGGTGATCTCCACGGTCTTCACCTTGGGGTCGGCGATGACCCCGACGCCCTCTGCGGCGAGGTCGCCGAGGCTGCCTGAAGGCCGTGCCCGGGTAGAGCCCATCGCGGGCCCAGACGCGAGGCGGGGTCCCCCTCGTAGGCGAGCCAGCCCTCGGCGTCGGGGTCGCGCACGCCCTCCACCTGCTCGACGGACATGACCCGCGCGCCGCAGGCCTTGACGCGCGCACGCTCGTCGGTGCGGAACGGCGTCTGGTCCCACGACAGCTCCTCGGCGGCGACGCGGCCGTCGCGCCAGACCCCAGCCACGACGCGCGAGTCCCCGACGTTGGCCACGTGGAGCGCGCCGTCAGCCACGAGCGCCGCGACGGCGGTGGTCCCGCTCATGGAGTAGTCCACGGCCGCAGCCGCGTGCATCTCCTCGTTGACCCCGACCATAGCCGCCCGAACGCCCCCGCAGGGTCCGACGCGAGGAGGCTCCCTCCGGAGGCGTCGTCCTCGACCGCGAGGAGGAGGCGGGGTAGCCCGTCCCACGCGAACCCGGAGCAGCCGGCCCCGTAGGCGCCGTGGCAAGACCAAGAAGAGGTGGAGATCGGGGTCGCCCGCGAAGCGCGTGGCCACGAGTTACGCGTCCTGCGACTCCCGGCCCGGGGAGTCCGGGTAGAGGCCGTCCACCGTCAGCGTGGTGCACTCCAGCGCCAGGCCGGCGCCCGGCACCACGGCGCGACCGAGGGTGGAGCCGCCGCGGCCGCCAGGCATGCCACCACCTTCCCGCCGTCGCCCCGCGGCAGGCAGCACTTGCCATGCGCGCACCCCATGGACTACGTGCGCCCTCCACCAGCACCCCCCGGGATGCAGCCGCCCTCTTCCTCCTTCCCAGCAGCTCCACTGCACCACGACGGTGCTGATTCCCGTCCTTGTCGCCCGCCTTCCCTGCTCCTTCACACAACCACCGCCTCACCTAACCTGCACCCGATCCAGATCCAGGCGCCGCCGATGGGCATCGGACAATGGAGAGAAGGAAGACGAGGTGGAGAGGCCAGCGCTGTGGAGGAGCAGCGAGAAGGGTGAGCGGCGGCGGCGGCGGCCACGCGGTGGAGATCGAGAAGGAGGAGGAGAGAAACACGTGAGCGGATTGGTAGCTAGGTTTTACTGCTCGCGTCCCACCCGGAGTCCACACCACCAATCACGGACCAAGCCACCTCACAAGCTCTCACCTCGCGCCACGTCTACCCAAAGAGGCTAACAAGTGGGCCCAACGCTTCTGAAGCGGAAGAGATCCGGCTGGGTGCATGGAAGGAGCGTGAGGGTAGACCAACGCCAATCCACCCACCCGCCAGGTAGCCCCACGCCGCCCACGATCGTCTGTAATTGTTTCTTTCACCCAAGGCACAAACGACGCACCCACGGCACCTACACCGCCAAGCCGGACCCGTGAGAGATGTGGCCCACCCGTCATCCACATGAGTAAGAAATGACGTGAAAAAAACAAGCGGTGGGATCTCTGCCAGCACGGTAAAAAAGCTCCAGCGAGGCAAATCGAGTGAACGAGGTTGATTTCACGATGCAGATGCCCCAGGTTGGCCGGTAGTATAGAGCTGTTTATATGTTTGATTCTTTTTTCTTACTTATTGCATGAATCCTCATGTTCGATTCTTTTTTCTTACTTATTGCATGAATCCTCAAGTCTTATACCGTGCTCCTCATGGCTGAATAAGAAACCAGGATGTTCATGAAGTAGGCACCAACTTCAGGGTCATCTCAATAATATCAAACTAAGTGGGAAAAGCATGTATTCAACAAAATGCCAAAATTTCAACTATGGCAAGATTGTACAGAGAAACACCAGAGAACATCCTCAAACAGACATAGAAGCGGAAACGTTCATGCCCAATTGCCCAGAACAAATAACGTAGGTGAACACCAATCAGCCACACCTAAAACGGTTAAGCACAGGTAAACATCACAGTAGAGGAATTTACGCCGGATTTATAAGCATTACTGACAGGTAAACATTCGGCACACCATACATAATTATCAGGCTTGTACTTTGATGTGATGTGCGCCAGGATCAACCATTTTCATTAGACACTTCAAAAAAAGGTACTCAAATCCTCACAGCTGAATGTAATATAACACAATCAGATGCAGCAAAGGAGCAGGTACAAACGTAACGGAAGCAATTCAAAAAAAAATGAGAATTATTCCTGGCTTGGTGCGTCCTTAGAAACCTCCATGGGCTCTGCTATTTCTGCTGCATCTCCTTTCTTGCCTATTAGAAGATAAAAGAAGCTCTGTGAGTTCAAGGGACTTGAGACAGATGTAAACCAGTCTAGCAATCAGGAAAAGAACTCATGTATCAGCAACCAAACAGAGCAGCATATATAATGTCAACCAAGCAAACCTTTCTTTTTCTTGCCACCACCCTTCTTCTTTGACTTTGTGCCCAAAGCAAGCCAAGCCTTGATCTCAGCATCGCCCTCGATGGATTTTGAGGGCTCCAATTGCTGTAGTGGATGTGAAGTTATCTTGTCAGACCCATTTGGCATCAACAACACGGTGAACTTGATGTGGGCAACCAGGTCGCCTGCATAAACACCAGCAATTAAGAGACAAAACAAGCATAAAAGGGAGACTAATTAACATCAGATAAGATAAGTAAACATGACAAATAAACACAAACAATTCAGACAGTTCAAAAGATCTACAGCCCCAACTGACTTTGCCACAAGTTACAAGACAATTTCTAAAACATGTCTAGTGGATTATCATAACTACCTGGCTTCTCATGTAGAACAGGGTATGGCTGCAACAGCTCATGATTCATGCATTCTACCAAACCTAAGCGTGCACGCTTCTCCTCCAGCGCCCTGCCACAATGCACAACATAGGTTAGTAGACTATAAAATAATGGGCGCACAAAAAAAAAAGTGCATTCACACACCTAGCAGTGAATGGCATGATTGGGAACTTCTGGCTAATCTCACTGAAGATGAACCTTGATGCCTTCATCTTCAAGTGATAGTTCTTGTCTACAGCTCTCTTGTAAATAGTGGTCTGCTTCTCATCCAATAGCTTCGGCTGTGAATTACAATTCAACATAAATGTAAGAAAACATGCAAGCCGAAGTATCATCATGCCAATAACATCGATTATCACCTTTCCCTCGCCAGTGCTGGTGACAATATCAATTGCATACACTTCATTTTCTTCAAATTCAGCATCATCCACCTTTGTATCAGCGTTTGAAACACTAAGTACCACTTTGTTACCATCGATGACGAATTGTTTCAGCTGATGGCTAAGAACTCCTTCAACAATTTTACAATCATAAGCAGCAGCAACTTTCTGAATTGCTTCAGTGACATCCTTATTCTGCAAAAAATACAAGGAGCGGATTACTAATAAAACCAACATATCAAAAGACCATTGCAAAGAGAAAGGAGAAGACTAGCCATCCAGAGAGAAATATCAGCAACCATGCAGTGAAAGAAAAAGAAGTTAACTTGTGAAAAGGCAACCAATAGGATAATCTGTACATAATGTACCTTCTTTCCCGGTCTAACAAGCCTCATTGCAACTTCTGCTGCTGTGTTTGCAGCAGCAAGAACATTAGCTGCTCTTCCAGTAACCGGCCCAGCTTTGATGACATGTGTATGAGCCACCACAGCAATAAAACCATCAATATGGCAAGCCATATCACTGTCAAATGAGAGCAGAATCATCAAGGCACGTGGTGAAATAAGAAGATAAACACATGCTAGAAAGGTTAAAGGGAGACATACATCTTCACCATGTCATTTTCTTCGAGTACAGAATCATCAGTTGCCAGTGGGGAGAAATGGCAGACTGTATTGTTCACAGATACACACGTTGGGAAAGCAATGCCCCTTTCAATCTTCCTCTTCACGTTCTTGTAGACATTCCCAGTTTGCCTGCCATCAACAGGAAGCACAATGTAATCAGGAATCCAGCAAGGAAGATGTTATGGAAGACAAACTGGATGCATTACTCTGTTATGAAATTGTCACCCTTCTCACAAATGTCAACAATCTTGGCTTTCGGCTTGCACTCCGACAATACCAACTTCAGAGCTTCTGTTCCACAAAGAATATCAAGTTAGAATTAGAAATCTAATGACATCACAACCATGGCTCATCCCACAAAAACAGACCAATCCGAGACACTGAGAACCTCACACTACAATTGCAGCCTTTCTCAGCACGTGCATACTGAACTTTGAAATTGCATGAAGGTGAACATAACAGAGTAGGGTGCATCATCACCAACAAAAGCAAACAAAGAATGAATTGCACGCTGAATTTTAAGATCACATGAAGGTGAACATTACAGAGTAGGGTGCATCATCACCAACAAAATGGAGCAAACAAAGAATGACGTGCATGCTGAATTTTGAAATTACATGAAGGTGAACATAGCAGAGTAGAGTACAACATCACCAACAAAATGGAGCACACAGAGAAAGACGTGCGCACTGAATCTTGGAAGTTAAATGAAGGCCAACTTTGAACATAACAGGGCAGAGTGCAACATCGCCAACAAAATGGAGCAAACAGAGAAAGACGTGCACAGTGAATTTTAAAATTACATGAAGGCGAGCTGTGAACATAACAGAATAGAGTACAACATCACCAACAAAATGGAGCAAACAAAAACTGCCAGAGTCATTAAACTACAACCAGAACATCAGGTCTCTAATCATGTTAATAATCTCATTCCTCTGCAGGGAGCTGTATGGACACTCGTTAAAACTTGCAGGGCTACTGACCAAACAGCTAAATTCAGCAACGGGTAACAATACACACCCTAACCTGGGACAGCTTACCCCGATAACTAAAAATCGCATCGCACGCTACAGCAGCAGACATCAGACAGCACACGAGAGAGTTTAGGGAGGCGAGATTACTGTTGATGATCTCGGCGGCGGTCTTGTACTTGGTGACGACCTCGTTGGAGGAAAGGTCGAGCTCCTTCTCCTCCCTGACCTCCTCGTCGGACGACATCTGAACAAGGAACCGAGAAGGTTAGAAAATGGCGACGAAAACACCTGGGGAAGGCACGAAGCCGCCCGAATCGAGCCCTTGAGACGCGAGAAGAGCCTGGGAATTCCTCACCGTTCAAGCCGGACGGGGGATGCGGAGGCTGGGGAGGGGAATCGGGCGGCGGCGGCGGCGGCGGGAGGGCGGAGGTTTTAGGGTTAGGGTTTGGGAGGGCGAGGGGTTTGGGGCTTTGGCGTCTCGGGAGGGGGCGGATTAGAATGGAAGCGGGGGCTCGCGACTGGGACTGGGGGATAGGCGGTGGCGGCTGCTTGTAGTGGCTAGGGCTACAAGCGACCCGCGCGTGCAGAGACGAGAGACGCTGAGCCGTGGGTCCAGGGGTTGGCGTGGATTTAGGGCGTGTCGCCGTTGGGTTGAGTGGGCCAATAAGGCCCGGTGGTTCTTAGCCCATACTTGGAGGTGGACCACGCGAGAGTTGTTGTGGCCGGCCCAGCGAGCCACGTGTGGGACACTTGGATCGGCCTCTTCGATTCGAGGGATTCTTTTTTCTAAAAAAAAAAAAATGATACGAGGGATTCTCATATTGCATCTACACTACTATTAAAAGAGCAAACATGAGTTTCTTTAAAAACACACCACAAAGTGTACACGGGATAAGCAGAACCCTCAGATCTAATTGATTAAGTGAAATCTAAGAGCCCATAATGTTTCGGTGGTCTGCGAGTCAATCGAACGGTTCAGATTGGATGTTCTGCCGGCAGACCATCCTCACGCACCTTTTATTTAGGAAAAAATTCTAACTAATTACTCCCCTGATTCCGTTTAGTGTGGGTATAATTTTTTGCCAAATAATCCATGATCTGCGCGATGAGATACCTCCGCTTCCGTTGTAATTCCCGCATTAATTACTCCAGATCGCACGCCTTCTCCTCCTATCTTTTCGCCTTACATCTTCGTCCGCCTCTTCTCCTCCCCGTCAAGCTCATGGGCATGAAAGATATCCACTTGTGGGAACTGGGAAGACAGATAGCTTGCTTGCGGAGGACGGCGTCCAGCAGGGCGACGGAGTCCACCCGCACGGCGGCGTTCCCGCGGAAGGCAGCGTCCAGCAGGGCAACGGCGGCGTTCGCGCGGAAGGCGGCGTCCTGCAGGGCAACGACTGCGTTCCCGCGGAAGGCAGCGTCCAGCAGGGCAACGGAGTCGTCCCCCCGCACGACAGCGTACCCGCGAAGGGCGGCGTCCACCAAGGTGACGACGAGGCCGCAGACGGACGTCACGGCTTCAGCCATGCCGTTCGGAGGATTGCCGCCTCGCACAGCCCAACGATGGTGACTATGTGACGCATGCGAGCGGCCAACATGCAAGTGCTGATGATGGCCATGGCATGGCGCAGGTCGACGTCCAGCACTCGCACGCCTCGTGGAGTCGCGGGCGTCTACGGACTCCTTCAGGTTCGCGCAGATGACGACCAGGGCGTCGTCACAGCTGTCCTGGAGGACGGTCGCCAAAAGCAGGCCGAGAATGGCGACGACGTGTCGCATTCGGGCAGCCACATGCAGGCGCTGATGATGGACACTGCATCGCGCAAGGCAACGACCACCACGCAGGCATCCACACACTTGAGACACAGGTGCAGTCGCTCAGCACCGCATCCATCAGGGATTCAGGGGCTTTGTTTTCGCCATCTAATCATGAACCAGCGAGTAAGTGAAGAGAAGAGTGAGGAGAGAAGAGCACAGCAAGGACAGGGTGTGGAAGCGATTTATAGCAATGTTCTTCTGTGTTCTAGAAATCGCACTAGATAAAATTTCTGAAATAAATTTTATATAGTTTAAGAGGGAAAGGGTTCTGGAGATGGTTCTTTCCTACCTTCGTTCAACACACAGAGTTTAAGGACGATGAGTAAAACTGAAGCTCTAATAAATTGCGGATTAAGAAATTGAGATCTAGAAAATGCATTGTTCATTTTCTTCATTGAAAAAAAACTGACACGCCACATATAAATAGAATATACTAAGTTATAGCTAGATTTGTTCATGGAAATATTTTTGCTGAAGAGACAACAATATTTAGCTTCAGGCTGCGTCATCTTTTTGTTTTATAGTTGTTTAAACTTGGTGGCGCTGCTGCTCTTGTTGGCCTTCTTTAGGTTGATGTACTCTCCCCTTCTTAATATATTTACATGCAATTCTCAAGCATGTTCCTAGAAAAAAAGAAATGAGTGTTTGCTGAATTGGAGCATTGCATTTTTAAGTAAGTTTTCAACCATTATTTTTTAGCATAAAATTACTTATCTATATGCAAACGATTTCTCTGTTTTTAGTAGCCTTGCAGGACATCAGAGAGCAGATAACACATTGGCCACATCTCCATTAAATGTGGCAATCATACTAAATCATAAAAGGTTGGAGACTTTGGATATTGAAAGAATGATACTTTCTGAAGTAATATGAGTATTGATTAACTCATTTTTGTGTTTCTAGGCTGCCTTGATTTTTCTAATAGCTATTTTGATGTTTCTCTTGGCAGGAAGTATCAATGCAATGCTTGAGAAGACTAGGACTCTGAAAATTGTAACTGTGGGAGATTGTGGTTTCAAAGTTATTGATAAAGATGATTATGAATGAATTCATACTTATCTTAAGGTTATTAAAATACTTCATATGAAATTAAAATTTTCTTTTCTTCATTAACATATAGGACAGGAAACAGAGTTGCGTGCTTGCATAGAGGGAAGGGAATATTCATTGCCATTCAAAGATCAGAGTTGCCTATTTGTGTGAAACTAGACACGCTATCAGCAGTGAACGTGCTCAAGGAGAAGGATCTGGACAGATCAGTGTTTGCATCATTGATTGCTGAGATCAAATATCTTTTGTCTCTTCGTTTTGGTTCCGGCTTGCCAGAGGTAGTAAAGCAGATTGTAATGATGATGCTATTTGAGTAATGCAAGTTTTTACCCATAAAAAAACATATAGGACAAGATGTTCTCAACACGCATGTCGTTACTACCATTAGTTTGACATTCCATACCTTGTAAGCTCCAAGAAGCAACACTAATATGACAAGGGAAAACGATGCAGAAACTCAGCCTCATGACAATTGTACAAAAACCCTATTTTGCAGGTACATGTGATGCGATTGCCACAATACAACTGGCCAGGCAACTGGATAGGTGGTCAAGACTAGAGAAAAATGGGTGAATGGGTGAAGGTAAACAGCGATTCTTTTCAATTCTTTTTCACAAAATAATGACCAACCAGGTGAGTGCTTGCAACCACAAAGGGGGTGTGTTACTGACTGTTGCTCTAAACATCTAGAGATGAAGCAACGCGGTGAAAGCCGAAGTCAGAGCATAGGTGTGTTGTTAGGAAACTGACTGCACATGACATTGCAAACTATTTATTAATAGATTGTTGTTTCCACTAAAAGGAAAAAATGAAATGAATGGTGTATTGTCCAATTTTTTTGGGTGGTGGACGAGAGTGGGCGTTATTATTTTGGTGCAATGACATCCTCATCGTGCTGGAGTCGAAGCAACCCCCCCCCCCCCGTTTGGAGCAGTGAAATATGGATGAGGGGACCCACTATCTCAACGACAAAGGGAGGGCAAACTGTCACCACCATTTTTCCCTTAGTGGGAGAAGTTAGGAGGGAGTGAACCATGACTCTACGTGCGTTGCACGTGCACGCTTACTAGTAATACAAAACCATAGGGACGTCTATCTAAATAACACGGCAGACAGAAGCGCTCCATGTTTTTTATATATAGGTAATGAACTGCTCCATGCTGAAGTGTCGGCCTTGCTAAATGCGATTCAGTCCGTGGAGGCTCAAGGAATGAGACGTGTCGACGTGTGGTGTTTGAAACAAACTGTCTCGCACTCCAACATGCGGTATCTTCTACTAGCCTTGATCCCGGCCCTCTTGGCATGCTTTTCCGAGAAGCAAAGTACCTGCTCCAAATAGGTTTTATTGATCATCAGGTCTCGTATTGCCCTAGAACTTGTAATCAACCAGCTCATGTGTTGACGTCTTGTGGTTGCCGGAGCAATGCGGAGTGCCAAGCTTTATGGCCATTCGATATCCGCTTGATGTAACATGTGTTGCGACCGCCAACTTGGTCAATCCACCATACGTTTGGAATGCAAGGTGTTCCAATTTAATAAAACACACGTGGGTTTTGGATTCAAGAGGTTTTTGGATGGAAAAGCATCCAAAAAAGTGTGCAAAGCAATTATTAGGCGTTTTTCTCAATGATATCATTCATGTGAATCGAACAGCATGCGTGGAAAAAATTCCTAAGGATACAGATCCTTAAAAAATCATATGAAAATTCTTTGAATCAAATGAGTATAAAATATAGCCTGAAGTTGTATAAAATGTTAGTTGCAATAGTGTGTACCTTTTTATTAAATCAACTCTTGCATTTTTATGTGATCATGAGCAGAGTTACTTGATATGTTAAATGCCGATGTGAATTGTTTGATAGACTCTTGCTATCAAGAAATTTCGAGTGAATGACTTGTATTTTCTTTAAACATGCATATAAAGTGGATGACTTGTACTCCCTCCGTCCCAAAATAAGCGTCTTAACTCTAGTACAACTTTGTACTAATTAACAAAGTTGAAACACTTATTTTGGAACGGAGGGAGTATATTTTAACATGTATATAAATGGATGAGTTGTATTTTGAAGGAAACATGCCCTAGAGGCAATAATAAAGTTGTTATTTTATATTTCCTTATTCATGATAAAGGTTTATTATTCATGCTAGAATTGTAGTGATCGGAAACTTAAATACATGTGTGAATACATAAACAAATACCGTGTCCCTAGTAAGCCTCTACTAGACTAGCTCGTTGATCAAAGATGGTTAAGGTTTCCTAACCATAGACATGTGTTGTCATTTGATAACGGGATCACATCATTAGGAGAATTATGTGATGGACAAGAACCATCCGTTAGCTTAGCATATTGATCGTTCAGTTCATTGCTATTGATTTCTTGAGGACAAATACACATTCCTTTGACTATGAGATTATGTGACTCCCGGATACCGGAGGAATACCTTATGTGCTATCAAACATCACAACATAACTGGGTGATCATAAAGATGCTCTACAGGTATCTCCAAAGGTGTTTGTTGAGTTGGCATAGATCGAGATTAGGATTTGTCACTCCGAGCATCGGAGAGGTATCTCTGGGCCCTCTCGGTAATACACATCATAAGAAGCCTTGCAAGCAAAGTGACTAAGATGTTAGTTGCAAGATGATGTATTACGGAACGAGTGAAGAGACTTGCCGATAACGAGATTGAACTAGGTATGAAGATACCGACGATCGAATCTCGGGCAAGTAACATACCGATGGACAAAGGGAATTACGTATGTTGTCATAAGGTTCGACCGATAAAGATCTTCGTAGAATATGTAGGAGCCAATATGGGCATCCAGGTTCCGCTATTGGTTATTGACCGGAGAGGTGTCTTGGTCATGTCTACATAGTTCTCGAACCCGTACGGTCCGCACGCTTAACGTTCGTTGACGATATAGTGTTATATGATTTGGTGACCGAATGTTGTTCGGAGTCCCGGATTAGATCACGGACATGACGAGGAGTCTCTAAATGGTCGAGAGGTAAATACTGATATATAAGACGATGGTATTCGGTCACCGAAAGTGTTTCGAAGTGTATCGGGTAGTCATCGGAATACCGGAGGGGGTACCGGACACCCCCGGAAGGGTAATGGGCCTATTGGGCCATTAGAGGGGGAGCACACCATCCCACAAGGGGCTGGCGCACCCCCTATGGCAGCCACCCAAGTGGGAGAAAGAAAGGGGGGGATTCGGCCTCCCCCTTCATTCCCTCTTCCCCCTTTCCTTCCCCCCTCCGACAAATATGGTAAGGGGGGCGCCACTTGGGAAGGACCCCAAGTAGGATTCGGCCTACTTGGGGGTGCCTCCTGGCTGCTCCCTCCTCCCCCCCACCTATATATATGTGGGAGGGGGCGCCTAGCACAACCACGGCAAATTGCTTAGCCGTGTGCGGCGCCCCCCTCCACCGTTTACACCCTCGGTCATATTTTCGTAGTGCTTAGGCAAAGCCCTGCAGAGATCACTTCACCATCACCGTCACCACACCGTCGTGCTGCCGGAACTCATCCACTACCTCGTTATCTTGCTGGATCAAGAAGGCGGAGGACGTCACCGAGCTGAACGTGTGCTGAATGCGGAGGTATCGTACGTTCGGTACTCGATCGGTTGGAGCGCGAAGAAGTTCGACTACATCAACCACGTTAACAAACGCTTCGCTTATGGTCTACGAGGGTACGTAGACACACTCTCCCCTCTTGTTGCTATGCATCTCCATGGATAGATCTTGCGTGTGCGTAGAATTTTTTTGTTTTCCATGCAACGTTTCCCAACAGTGGCATCCGAGCCAGGTTTATGCGTAGATGATATGCACGAGTAGAACACAAAGAGTTGTGGGCGGTGATAGTCTTACTGCTTACCACCAACGTCTTATTTTGGTTCGGAGGTATTGTGGGATGAAGCGGCCCGGACCAACCTTACATGTCCACGCACATAAGACCGGTTCCACCGACTGACATGCAACTAGTTTTGCATAAAGGTGGCTGGCGGGTGTCTGTTTCTCCTACTTTAGTTGAATCGAATTTGACTACGGCTGGTCCTTGAAGAAGGTTAAAACAGCAAACTTGATGAATCACCGTTGTGGTTTTTGCGTAGGTAAGAACGGTTCTTGCTAGAAGCCCGTAGCATCCACGTAAAACTTGCAACAACAAAGTAGAGGATGTCTAACTTGTTTTTGCAGGGCATGTTGTGATGTGATATGGTCAAGATATGATGTGATATATCTTGATGTATGAGATGATCATGTTTTGTAATATCGACAACCGACAGGAGCCTTAGGGTTGTCTCTTTATTGTATGAAGTGCAAGCACCATGTAATTGCTTTACTTTATCGCTATGCGTTAGCAATAATTGTAGAAGCAATAGTTGGCGAGACGACCCCGGTGCAACGATGGAGATCAAGGTGTCGAGCCGGTGACGATGGAGATCATGACGATGCTTTGGAGATGGAGATCAAAAGCATAAGATGATGATGGCCATATCATGTCACATATTTTGATTGCATGTGATGTTTATCCTTTATGCATCTTATTTTGCTTAGAACGGCGGTAGCATTATAAGATGATCCCTTCACTAAATTTCAAGATAAAAGTGTTCTTCCCGAGTATGCACCGTTGCCAAATTTCGTTGTTTCGAAGCACCTCATGATGATCGGGTGTGATAGACTCTATGTTCACATACAACGGGTGTAAGACAGTTTTGCACATGCAGAATACTTGGGTTAAACTTGACGAGCCTAGCATGTACAGGCATGGTCTCGGAACACTGGAGACCGAAAGGTCGAACGTGAGTCGTATAGTAGATATGATCAACATAGAGATGTTCACCATTGATGACTACCCCATCTCACATGATGATCAGACATGGGTTAGTTGATTTGGATCACGTATCACTTAGATAACTTGAGGGATGTTTATTTAAGTGGGAGTTCATTAGTAATTTGATTAATTGAACTTAATTTATCATGAACTTAGTCTTATAGTTTTGCATATCTATGTTGTAGATCAATGGCCCGTGCTACCGTTCCCCTAAATATTAATGCGTTCCTAGAGAAAGCTAAGTTGAAAGATGATGGTAGCAACTACACGAACTAGGTCCGTAACTTGAGGATTATCCTCATTGCTGCACAGAAGAATTATGTCCTTGATGCACCGCTAGGTGACAGACCTGTTGCAGGAGCTGAAGCAGATGTTATGAAATCTGGCAAGCTCGATCTGATGACTACTCGATAGTTCAGTGTGCCATGCTTTACGGCTTAGAACCAGGACTTCAAAGACGTTTTGAACGTCATGGAGCATATGAGATATTCCAAGAGTTGAAGTTAATATTTCAAGCAAATGCCCGGGTTGAGAGATATGAAGTCTCCAACAAGTTCTATAGCTGCAAGATGGAGGAGAACAGTTCTGTCAGTGAACACATACTCAAAATGTCTGGGTATCATAACCACTTGACTCAGTTGGGAGTTGATCTTCCAGTTGATAGTGTTATTGACAGAGTTCTTCAGTCACTGCCACCAAGCTACAAAGGCTTCGTGATGAACTATAATATGCAAGGGATGAATAAAATGATTCCTGAGCTCTTCGCAATGCTTAAGGCCGCGGAGGTAGAAATCAAGAAGGAGCATCAAGTGTTGATGGTTAACAAGACCACTAGTTTCAAGAAAAAGGGCAAGGGAAAGAAAGGGAACTTCAAGAAGAATGGCAAGCAAGTTTCCACTCCTGGGAAGAAGCCCAAAGCTGGACCCAAGCCTGAAACTGAGTGCTTCTACTGCAAAGGGAATGGTCATTGGAAGCGGAACTGCCCCAAATACTCGGCAGATAAGAAGGATGGCAAAGTGAACAAAGGTATATTTGATATACATGTTATTGATGTGTACCTTACTAATGCTCGTAGCAGCGCCTGGGTATTTGATACTGGTTCGGTTGCTCATATTTGTAACTCGAAACAGGAGTTGCGGAATAAACGAAGATTGGCTAAGGACGAGGTGACGATGCGCGTCGGGAATGGTTCCAAGGTCGATGTCATCGTCGTCGGCACGCTACCTCTACATCTACCTTCGGGATTAGTTTTAGACCTCAATAATTGTTATTTGGTGCTCGCGTTGAGCATGAACATTATATCTGGATCTTGTTTATTGCGAGACGGTTATTCATTTAAATAAGAGAATAATGGTTGTTCTATTTATATGAGTAATATCTTTTATGGTCATGCACCCTTGATGAATGGTCTATTCTTGTTGAATCTTGATCGTAGTGATACACATATTCATAATATTGATGCCAAAAGATGCAAAGTTGAAAATGATAGTGCAACATACTTGTGGCACTGCCGTTTAGGCCATATTGGTGTAAAGCGCATGAAGAAACTCCATATGGATGGACTTTTGGAATCACTTGATTATGAATCATTTGATACTTGCGAACCATGCCTCATGAGCAAGATGACTAAAACTCCGTTCTCCGGAACAATGGAGCAAGCTAATGTCTTATTGGAAATAATACATACCGATGTATGCGGTCCGATGAGTGTTGAGGCATGCGGTGTGTATTGTTATTTTCTGACCTTCACAGATGATTTGAGTAGGTATGGGTATATCTACTTGATGAAACACAAGTCTGAAACATTTGAAAAGTTCAAAAAAATTCAGAGTGAAGTGGAGAATCATCGTAACAAGAAAATAAAGTTTCTACGATCTGATCGCGGAGGCGAATATTTGAGTTACGAGTTTAGCCTTCATTTAAAACAATGTGGAATTTTTCACAACTCACGCCACCTGGAACACCACAGTGTAATGGTGTGTCCGAACATCGTAACCGTACTTTATTGGATATGGTGCGTTCTATGATGTCTCTTACCGATTTACCACTAACGTTTTGGGGTTATGCATTAGAGACAGCCGCATTCACGTTAAATAGGGCACCGTCTAAATCCATTGAGACGACACCATATGAACTGTGGTTTGGCAAGAAACCTAAGCTGTCGTTTCTTAAAGTTTGGGGTTACAACACTTATGTCAAAAAGCTTCAGCCTGATAAGCTCGAACCCAAATCGGAGAAGTGCGTCTTCATAGGATACCCTAAGGAAACAATTGGGTACACCTTCTACCATAGATCCGAAGGCAAGATCTTTGTTGCTAAGAATGGATCCTTTCTAGAGAAGGAGTTTCTCTCGAAAGAAGTGAGTGGGAGGAAAGTAGAACTTGATGAGGTAATTGTACCTTCTCTCGAATTGGAAAGTAGCACATCAGAGAAATCCGTTCCGGTGATGCCTACACCAATTAGTGAGGAAGTTAATAATGATGATCATGAAACTTCGGATCAAGTTGCTACTGAACCTCGTAGGTAAACCAGAGTACGTTCCGCACCAGAGTGGTACGGTAATCTTGATCTGGAAATCATGTTACTAGACCATGACGAACCTACAAACTATGAAGAAGCTATGATGAGCCCAGATTCCGATAAATGGCTTGAGGCCATGAAATCTGAGATAGGTTCCATGTATGAGAACAAAGTATGGACTTTGGTGGACTTGACCGATGATCGGCAAGCCATAGAAAATAAATGGATCTTCAAGAAGAAGAATGACGCTGATGGTAATGTTACTGTCTACAAAGCTCGACTTGTAGTGAGAGGTTTTCAACAAGTTCAAGGAGTTGACTACGATGAGACTTTCTCACCCGTAGTGATGCTTAAGTCTGTCCGAATCATGTTAGCAATTGCTGCGTTTGATGATTATGAAATCTGGCAAATGGATGTCAAAACTGCATTCCTTAATGGATTTCTTAAAGAAGAGTTGTATATGATGCAACCAGAAGGTTTTGTCGATCCTAAAGGTGCTAACAAAGTGTGCAAGCTCCAGCGATCCATCTATGGACTGGTGCAAGCATCTCGGAGTTGGAATATACGCTTTGACGAGGTGATCAAAGCATATGGATTTATACAGAATTACGGTGAAGCCTGTATTTACAAGAAAGTGAGTGGGAGCTCTGTAGCATTTCTGATATTATATGTGGATGGCATATTGTTGATTGGAAATGATATAGAATTTCTGGATAGCATAAAAGGATACTTGAATAAGAATTTTTCAATGAAAGACCTCGGTGAAGCTGCTTATATATTGGGCATCAAGATCTATAGAGATAGATCAAGACGCTTAATAGGACTTTCACAAAGCACATACCTTGATAAAGTTTTGAAGAAGTTCAAAATGGATCAGTCAAAGAAAGGGTTCTTGCCTGTGTTACAAGGTGTGAAATTGAGTCAGACTCAAAGCCCGACCACTACAGAAGATAGAGAGAAAATGAAAATCATTCCCTATGCCTCAGCCATAGGTTCTATCATGTATGCTATGCTGTGTACCAGACCTGATGTGTGCCTTGCCATAAGTCTGGCAAGGAGGTGCCAAAGTAATCCAGGAGTGGATCACTGGACAGCGGTCAAGAACATCCTGAAGTACCTGAAAAGGACAAAGGATATGTTTCTCGTTTATGGAGGTGACGAAGAGCTTGTCGTAAATGGTTATGTCGATGCTAGCTTCGGCATTGATCCGGATGACTCTAAGTCGCAAACCGGATACATATTTATATTGAATGGTGGAGCTGTCAGTTGGTGTAGTTCCAAGTAAAGCGTCGTGGCGGGATCTACATGTCAAGCGGAGTACATAGCTGCTTCGGAAGTGTTGGGGAACGTAGTAATTCAAAAATTTCCTACGATCACGCAAGATCTATCTAGGAGAAGCATAGCAACAAGCGGGAGAGTGTGTCCACGTACCCTCGTAGACCGAAAGTGGAAGCGTTTAGTAACGCGGTTGATGTAGTCGAATGTCTTCGCGATCCAACCGATCCAAGTACCGAACGTACGGCACCTCCGTGATCTGCACACGTTCAGCTCGGTGACGTCCCTCGTACTCTTGATCCAGCTGAGGCCGAGGGAGAGTTTCGTCAGCACGACGGCGTGGTGACGGTGATGATGAAGTGATTCCGGCAGGGCTTCGCCTAAGCTCTCCGAAAATATGACCGAGGTGGAAATCTGTGGAGGGGGGCACCGCACACAGCTAAAAACAATTAACTTGTCTGTCCTAGGGTGCCCCCCTCCCCACGTATATAAAGGAGGGAGGGGGAGGCTGGCCGGCCCTCATAGGCGCGCCAAGGGGGGAGGAATCCTCCTCCTAGTAGGAGTAGGACTCCCCCCTTTCCTAGTCCTACTAGGAGAAGAAGGAAGGAGGGGGGAAGAGAAGGAAGGAGGGGGCGCCGCCCCTCCCCCTAGTCCAATTCGGACTAGGCCCATGGGGGGGCTCGCGGCCAGCCCTTGGCTGCCCCTCTCTCTTTCCCCTAGGCCCAATAAGGCCCATTACTTCTCCGGTGGTTCCGATAACCCTTTCGGCACTCCGATAAATATCCGGAACCTTCCGGAACCTTTCCGGAGGCCAAATACTATCTTCCAATATATTAATCTTTACCTCTCGGACATTCCGAGACTCCTCGTCATGTCCGTGATCACATCCGGGACTCCGAACTACCTTCGGTACATCAAAACACATAAACTCATAATACCGATCGTCATCGAACGTTAAGCGTGCGGACCCTACGGGTTCGAGAACTATGTAGACATGACCGAGACTCATCTCCGGTCAATAACCAATAGCGGAACCTGGATGCTCATATTGGCTCCCACATATTCTACGAAGATCTTTATCGGTCAAACCGCATAACAACATACGTTGTTCCCTTTGTCATCGGTATGTTACTTGCCCGAGATTCGATCGTCGGTATCTCAATACCTAGTTCAATCTCGTTACCGGCAAGTCTCTTTACTCGTTCCGTAATGTATCATCCCGTAACTAACTCATTAGTCACATTGCTTGCAAGGCTTCATATGATGTGCATTACCGAGAGGGCCCAGAGATACCTCTCCGACAATCGGAGTGACAAATCCTAATCTTGATCTATGCCAACTCAACAAACACTATCGGAGACACCTGTAGAGCATCTTTATAATCACCCAGTTACGTTGTGATGTTTGATAGCACACAAGGTGTTCCTTCGGTATTCGGGGGTTGCATAATCTCATAGTCAGAGGAACATGTATAAGTCATGAAGAAAGCAATAGCAACAAACTAAACGATCATCGTGCTAAGCTAACGGATGGGTCTTGTCAATCACATCATTCTCTAATGATGTGATCCCGTTCATCAAATGACAACTCATGTCTATGGCTAGGAAACTTAACCATCTTTGATTAACGAGCTAGTCAAGTAGAGGCATACTAGTGACACTTTGTTTGTCTATCTATTCACACATGTATTAAGTTTCCGGTTAATACAATTCTAGCATGAATAATAAACATTTATCATGATAGAAGGAAATATAAATAACAACTTTATTATTGCCTCTAGGGCATATTTTCTTCAGTCTCCCACTTGCACTAGAGTTAATAATCTAGTTCACATCGCCATGTGATTTAACACCAATAGTTCACATCTTTATGTGATTAACACACATAGTTCACATCGCCATGTGACCAACACCCAAAGGGTTTACTAGAGTCAATAATCTAGTTCACATCGCTATGTGATTAGCACCCAAAGAGTACTAAGGTGTGATCATGTTTTGCTTGTGAGAGAGGTTTAGTCAACGGGTCTGCCATATTCAGATCCGTATGTATTTTGCAAATTTCTATGTCTACAATGCTCTGCACGGAGCTACTCTAGCTAATTGCTCCCACTTTCAATATGTATCCAGATTGAGACTCTGAGTCATCTGGATCGATGTAAAAGCTTGCATCGACGTATCCTTTTACGACGAACTCTTTTATCACCTCCATAACCGAGAAATATTTCCTTAGTCCTCTTAGGCAACTAAGGATAACTTTGACCGCTATCTAGTGATCTATCCCTGGATCACTGTTGTACCTCCTTGCTAAACTCATAGCAAGGCACACAACTGGTCTGGTACATAGCATGGCATACTTTATAGAACCTATGACTGAGACATAGGGAATGACTTTCATTCTCTTTCTATCTTTTGCCGGGGTCGGGTTTTGAGTCTTACTCAATTTTACACCTTGTAACACAGGCAAGAACTCCTTCTTTGACTGATCCATTTTGAACTTTTTCAAAATCTTGTCAAGGTATGTGCTTTGTGAAAGTCCTATTAAGCGTCTCGATCTATCCCTATAGATCTTGATGCTCAATACTTAAGCAGCTTCACCGAGGTCCTTTTTATTGAAAAATTCTTATTCAAGTATCCTTTTATGCTATCCAGAAATTCTATATCATTTCCAATCAACAATATGTCATCCACATATAATATCAGAAATGCTACAGAGCTCCCACTCACTTTCTTGTAAATACAGGCTTCACCGTAAGTCTGTATAAAACCATATGCTTTGATCACTTCATCAAAGTGTATATTCCAACTCCGAGATGCTTGCACCAGTCCATAGATGGATCGCTGGAGCTTGCACATTTTGTTAGCACCTTTAGGATTGACAAAACCTTCTGGTTGCATCATATACAACTTCTTCTTTAAAAATTCCATTAAGGAATGTAGTTTTGACATCCATTTGCCAGATTTCATAAAATGCGGCAATTGCTAACATGATTCGGACAGACTTTAAGCATCGATCTCATCGTAGTCAACACCTTGAACTTGTCAAAAAACTTTTGCGACAATTCGAGCTTTGTAGATAGTAACACTACCATCAGCGTCTATCTTCCTCTTGAAGATCCATTTATTCTCAATGGCTTGCCGATCATCGGGCAAGTCAACCAAAGTCCACACTTTGTTCTCATACATGGATCCCATCTCAGATTTCATAGCCTCAAGCCATTTCGCGGAATCTGGGCTCATCATCGCTTCCTCATAGTTCGTAGGTTCGTCATGGTCTAGTAACATGATTTCCAGATCAAGATTACCATACCACTCTGGTGCGGAACATACTCTGGTTTACCTACGAGGTTCGGTAGCAACTTGATCCGAAGTTTCATGATCATCATCATTAACTTCCTCACTAATTGGTGTAGGCATCACTGGAACTAATTTCTGTGGTGAACTACTTTCCAATTCGGGAGAAGGTACAATTACCTCATCAAGTTCTACTTTCCTCCCACTCACTTCTTTCGAGAGAAACTCCTTCTCTAGAAAGGATCCATTCTTAGCAACGAATATCTTGCCTTCGGATCTGTGATAGAAGGTGTACCCAACAGTCTCCTTTGGGTATCCTATGAAGACGCATTTCTCCGATTTGGGTTTGAGCTTATCAGGTTGAAACTTTTCACATAAGCATTGCAACCCCAAACTTTAAGAAATGACAGCTTAGGTTTCTTGCCAAACCACAGTTCATATGGTGTCATATCAACGGATTTAGATGGTGCCCTATTTAACGTGAATGCAGCTGTCTCTAATGCATAACCCCAAAACAATAGTGGTAAATCGGTAAGAGACATCATAGATTGCACTATATCCAATAAAGTACGGTTATGACGTTCAGACACACCATTATGCTGTGGTGTTCCAGGTGGCATGAGTTTGTGAAACTATTCCACATTGTTTTAATTGAAGACCAAACTCGTAACTCAAATATTCTCCTCCACGATCGGATCGCAGAAACTTTATTTTCTTGTTACGATGATTTTCCACTTCACTCTAAAATTCTTTGAACTTTTCAAATGTTTCAGACTTATGTTTCATCAAGTAGATATACCCATATCTGCTCAAATCATCTGTGAAGGTCAGAAAATAACAATACCCACCGCGAGCCTCAATATTCATCGGACCGCATACATCGGTATGTATTATTTCCAATAAATCTGTTGCTCGCTCCATTGTTCCGGAGAACGGAGTTTTAGTCATCTTGCCCATGAGGCATGGTTCGCAAGTACCAAGTGATTCATAATCAAGTGATTCCAAAAGTCCATCAGTATGGAGTTTCTTCATGCGCTTTACACCAATATGACCCAAACGGCAGTGCCACAAATAAGTTGCACTACCATTCTCAACTCTGCATCTTTTGGTTTCAATATTATGAATATGTGTATCACTACGATCGAGATTCAATAAACCATTTATATTGAGTGTATGACCATAGAAGGTTTTATTCATTTAAACAGAACAACAATTATTCTCTGACTTAAATGAATAACCGTATCGCAATAAACATGATCCAATCATATTCATGCTCAACGCAAATACCAAATAACATTTATTTAGGTCCAACACTAATCCCGAAGGTAGAGGGAGTGTGCGATGGTGATCTTATCAACCTTGGAATCACTTCAAACACACATCGTCACCTCGTCATTAACTAGTCTCTGTTCATTTTGCAACTCCTGTTTCGAGTTACTAATGTTAGCAACTGAACCAGTATCAAATGCCCAGGGGCTACTATGAACACTAGTAAAATACACATCAATAACATGTATATCAAATATACCTTTGTTCACTTTGCCATCCTTCTTATCCGCCAAATACTTGGGGCAGTTCCGCTTCCAGTGAGCAGTCCCTTTGCAGTAGAAGCACTCAGTTTCAGGCTTAGGTCCAGACTTGGGCTTCTTCCCAGGAGTAGCAACTTGCTTGCTATTCTTCTTGAAGTTCCCCTTCTTCCCTTTGCCCTTTTTCTTGAAACTAGTGGTCTTGTTGACCATCAACACTTGATGCTCCTTTTTGATTTCTACCTCCGCAGCCTTTAGCATTGCGAAGAGCTCGGGAATTGTCTTATCCATCCCTTGCATATTATAGTTCATCATGAAGCTTTTGTAGCTTGGTGGCAGTGATTGAAGAACTCTGTCAATGACACTATCAACCGGAAGGTTAACTTCCAGCTGAGTCAAGTGATTATGATACCCAGACATTTTGAGTATATGCTCACTGACAAAACTATTCTCCTCCATCTTGCAGCTATAGAACTTATTGGAGACTTCATATCTCTCAATCCGGGCATTTGCTTGAAATATTAACTTCAACTCCTGGAACATCTCATATGCTCCATGACGTTCAAAACATCGTTGAAGTCCCGGTTCTAAGCCGTAAAGAATGGCACACTGAACTATCGAGTAGTCATCAGCTTTGCTCTGCCAGACGTTCACAATGTCCGGTGTTGCTCCTGCAGCGGGTCTTGCACCTAGCGGTGCTTCCAGGACGTAATTCTTCTGTGCAGCAATGAGGATAATCCTCAAGTTATGGACCCAGTCCGTGTAGTTGCTACCATCATCTTTCAACTTGGCTTTCTCTAGGAACGCATTAAAATTCAAAGGAACAGTAGCACGGGCCATTGATCTACAACAACATAGACATGCAAAATACTATCAGGTACTAAGTTCATGATAAATTAAAGTTCAATTAATCATATTACTTAAGAACTCCCACTTAGATAGACATCCCTCTAATCATCTAAGTGATCACGTGATCCAAATCAACTAAACCATGTCCGATCATCACGTGAGATGGAGTAGTTTTCAATGGTGAACATCACTATGTTGATCATATCTACTATATGATTCACGCTCGACCTTTCGGTCTCAGTGTTCCGAGGCCATATTTGCATATGCTAGGCTCGTCAAGTTTAACCCGAGTATTCTGCGTGTGCAAAACTGGCTTGCACCCGTTGTATTTGAACGTAGAACTTATCACACCCGATCATCACGTGGTGTCTCGGCACGACGAACTTTCGCAACGGTGCATACTCAGGGAGAACACTTGTACCTTGAAATTTAGTGAGAGATCATCTTATAATGCTACCGCCATACTAAGCAAAATAAGATGCATAAAAGGATTAACATCACATGCAATTCAATATGTGACATGATATGGCCATCATCATCTTGTTCTCTTGATCTCCATCATCGAAGCACCATCATGATCTCCATCGTCACCGGCGCCCCAGCATGATCTCCATCGTCACCGGCGCTCCAGCATGATCTCTATCGTAGCATCGTTGTCGTCTCGCCAACTTATTGCTTTTACGACTATCGCTACCGCTTAGTGATAAAGTAAAACAATTACATGGCCATTGCATTGCATACAATAAAGCGACAACCATATGGCTCCTGCCGGTTGCCGATAACTCTATTACAAAACATGATCATCTCATACAACAAATTATATCACATCATGTCTTGACCATATCACATCACAGCAAGCCCTGCAAAAACAAGTTAGATGTTCTCTACTTTGTTGTTGCAAGTTTTACGTGGCTGCTACGGGCTTCTAGCAAGAACCGTTTTTACCTACGCATCAAAACCACAACATGGTGTAGTGATTGCTTTTTGATCTTCTAAAAGAACCCTCTTCATTGAAACCGATTCAACTAAAGTGAGAGAGACAGACACCCGCCAGTCACCTTTGAGCAACGAGTGCTCGTAGCGGTGAAACCAGTCTCGCGTAAGCGTACGCGTAATGTCGGTCCGGGCTGCTTCATCTCACAATACCGCTGAACCAAGTAACAACTAGTAACGGTAAGCAATATGTATACACCCACGCCCACAACTCCTTTGTGTTCTACTCGTGCAAATAACATCTACGCATAGACCTGGCTCGGATGCCACTGTTGGGGAACATAGTAATTCAAAAAATTTCCTACGATCACGCAAGATCTATCTAGGAGAAGCATAGCAACGAGCGGGAGAGTGTGTCCACGTACCCTCGTAGACCAAAAGCGGAAGCGTTTAGTAACGCTGTTGATGTAGTCGAACGTCTTCGCGATCCAACCGATCCAAGTACCGAACGTACGGCACCTCCGCGATCTGCACACGTTCAGCTCGGTGACGTCCCTCGTACTCTTGATCCAGCTGAGGCCGAGGGAGAGTTTCGTCAGCACGACGGCGTGGTGACGGTGATGATGAAGTGATTCCGACAGGGCTTCGCCTAAGCTCTTCGAAAATATGACCGAGGTGGAAATCTGTGGAGGGGGGCACCGCACACGGCTAAAAACAATTAACTTGTGTGTCCTAGGGTGCCCCCCTCCCCACGTATATAAAGGAGGGAGGGGGAGGCCGGCCGGCCCTCATAGGCGCACCAAGGGGGGAGGAATCCTCCTCCTAGTAGGAGTAGGACTCCCCCCTTTCCTAGTCCTACTAGGAGAAGAAGGAAGGAGGGAGAAAGAGAAGGAAGGAGGGGGCGCCGCCCCTCCCCCTAGTCCAATTCGGACTAGGCCCATGGGGGGGCGCGCGGCCAGCCCTTGGCTGCCCCTCTCTCTTTCCCCTAGGCCCAATAAGGCCCATTACTTCTCCGGTGGTTCCGATAACCCTTCCGGCACTCCGATAAATATCCGGAACCTTTCCGGAGGCCAAATACTATCTTCCAATATATCAATCTTTACCTATCAGACATTCCGAGACTCCTCGTCATGTCCGTGATCACATCTGGGACTCCGAACTACCTTCGGTACATCAAAACACATAAACTCATAATACCGATCGTCATCGAACGTTAAGCGTGCAGACCCTATGGGTTCGAGAACTATGTAGACATGACCGAGACTCATCTCCGGTCAATAACCAATAGCGGAACCTGGATGCTCATATTGGCTCCCACATATTCTACGAAGATCTTTATCGGTCAAACCGCATAACAACATACGTTGTTCCCTTTGTCATCGGTATGTTACTTGCCCGAGATTCGATCGTCGGTATCTCAATACCTAGTTCAATCTCGTTACCGGCAAGTCTCTTTACTCGTTCCGTAATGTATCATCCTGTAACTAACTCATTAGTCACATTGCTTGCAAGGCTTCATATGATGTGCATTACCGAGAGGGCCCGGAGATACCTCTCCGACAATCGGAGTGACAAATCCTAATCTTGATCTATGCCAACTCAACAAACACTATCGGAGACACCTGTAGAGCATCTTTATAATCACCCAGTTACGTTGTGATGTTTGATAGCACACAAGGTGTTCCTTCGGTATTCGGGAGTTGCATAATCTCATAGTCAGAGGAACATGTATAAGTCATGAAGAAAGCAATAGCAACAAACTAAACGATCATCGTGCTAAGCTAACGGATGGGTCTTGTCAATCACATCATTCTCTAATGATGTGATCCCATTCATCAAATGACAACTCATGTCTATGGCTAGGAAACTTAACCATCTTTGATTAACGAGCTAGTCAAGTAGAGGCATACTAGTGACACTTTGTTTGTCTATCTATTCACACATGTATTAAGTTTCCGGTTAATACAATTCTAGCATGAATAATAAACATTTATCATGATATAAGGAAATATAAATAACAACTTTATTATTGCCTCTAGGGCATATTTCCTTCAGGAAGCAGCACATGAAGGAGTCTGGATGAAGGAGTTCATATCCGATCTGGGTGTAATACCCAGTGCATCGGGTCCAATGAAAATCTTTTGTGACAACACTGGAGCAATTGCCTTGGCGAAGGAATCCAGGTTTCACAAGAGAACCAAACATATCAAGAGACGCTTCAACTCCATTCGTGAAAAGGTCAAGGATGGAGACATAGAGATTTGCAAAATACATACGGATTTGAATGTAGCAGACCCATTGACTAAGCCTCTTCCGCGAGCAAAACATGATCAACACCAAGACTCCATGGGTGTTAGATTCATTACAATGTAATCTAGATTATTGACTCTAGTGCAAGTGGGAGACTGAAGGAAATATGCCCTAGAGGCAATAATAAAGTTGTTATTTTATATTTCCTTATTCATGATAAAAGTTTATTATTCATGCTAGAATTGTATTGATCGGAAACTTAAATACATGTGTGAATACATAAACAAATACCGTGTCCCTAGTACGCCTCTACTAGACTAGCTTGTTGATCAAAGATGGTTAAGGTTTCCTAACCATAGACATGTGTTGTCATTTGATAATGGGATCACATCATTAGGAGAATGATGTGATGGACAAGACCCATCCATTAGCTTAGCATATTGATCATTCAGTTTATTGCTATTGCTTTCTTGATGAAAAATACATATTCCTTCGACTATGAGATTATGCAACTCTCGGATACCGGAAGAATACCTTGTGTGCTATCAAATGTCACAACGTAACTGGGTGATCATAAAGATGCTCTACAGGTATCTCCGAAGGTGTTTGTTGAGTTGGCATAGATCAAGATTAGGATTTGTCACTCCGAGTATCGGAGAGGTATCTCTGGGCCCTCTCGGTAATACACATCATAAGAAGCCTTGCAAGCAAAGTGACTAAGATATTAGTTGCAAGATGATGTATTACGGAACGAGTAAAGAGACTTGCCGGTAACGAGATTGAACTAGGTATGAAGATACCGACGATCGAATCTCGGGCAAGTAACATACCGATGGACAAAGGGAATTACGTATGTTGTCATAAGGTTCGACCGATAAAGATATTCGTAGAATATGTAGGGGCCAATATGGGCATCCAGGTTCCACTATTGGTTATTGACCGGAGAGGTGTCTCGGTCATGTCTACATAGTTCTCGAACCCATAGGGTCCGCACGCTTAACGTTCGTTGATGATATAGTGTTATATGAGTTATATGATTTGGTGACTGAATGTTGTTCGGAGTCCCGAATGAGATCACAGACATGACGAAGAGTCTCTAAATGGTCGATAGGTAAAGATTGATATATAGGACGATGGTATTTGGACAACGGAAGTGTTTCGGAGTGTACCGGGTAGTCATCGGAATACCGGAGGGGGTACCGGACACCCCCGGGAGGGTAATGGGCCTATTGGGCCATTAAAGGGGAGCACACCAGCCCACAAGGGGCTAGCGCACCCCCTATGGCAGCCGCCCAAGTTGGGGAAAGGAAAGGGGGGGATTCGGCCTCCCCCTTCCTTCCCTCTTCCCCCTTTCCTTCCCCCCTCCGGCAAATATGGTAAGGGGGGCGCCACTTGGGAAGGACCCCAAGTAGGATTCGGCCTACTTGGGGGCGCCTCCTGGCTGCTTCCTCCTCCCCCCACCTATATATATGTGGGAGGGGGGCGCCTAGCACAACCACAACAATTGCTTAGCCGTGTGCGGCGCCCCCCTCCACCGTTTACACCCTCGGCCATATTTTCGTAGTGCTTAGGCGAAGCCCTGCGGAGATCACTTCACCATCACCGTCACTGTAACATCCCCAGCCTCACACCACAGTGATCACCCACAGATCATGCCAAGTCACCATGATTAACTATGCTTGATCAACATTACAACATATCTCAGTCCAATTCCAATTCAAATCCTAATTCAAATCACAAGTGCAAAATGAAGTTGCATCAAAGTTGGTGTAAAAATGTTCACCATCTAGCAAATAATCCAAAACAATTTGTTGATAATTAAAACAACATCACTCATGTGCAAAGTTGAGCAGTAGCAATTAATCCAGTGCAATCTCAGCATTTTAAAATACTAATTCATTTATGAAAATTCCAAATAAATTCCTTTGGCCTCCAATCTTCTTGGGGCAGCGTCTAAAATCACCAGGGATTTATTGGGACACCTCCCATATTTTTCCTAAGTGAACTAGTTGCTCTAATAATTCCTTTTCTCTCTCTGGTATTAAATAAAAGCTAAAACAGAAAAATAGAGAAAAAGAAAAGGCCAGAGGCCACTTACCTGTCGAAGCCCAGCACGGCCCAGCCCAAACCACCGCTATAGTCTTCCTCTCCCTGTTTCAGCGCCGGAGCCACCCAGATCATCGGCGCCGCATGCGTCGGGCATCCGCCGGCTCCCAACGAGGATAAGGACGAGCCCCGGACCTTCCCTGGAACCCTAGCACGCTTCTTCCCCTTTCCCCTCGCGCCGTTTCTTCCTCCCCACATTCATCTGACGCTGCTGCCGCCGCGCCCTCGTCACGCTAGCGGTCCCCGGCGACCCCGCGACCCCTGCTGGTAGCTGGGAGGTGCGCCGTCCTCTGCTCCTTCGTCCTCGACTACCAGCTGGAGCTAGGGAGGTCGGCATCATCGCCATCGACCGTCTTCTCCAGCTCCGGCCGCCGCGGCCTCGCTGTCGTTCTGCATCACCCCGACCATCCCGGCACCGTACGAGCTCGCCACCGATCTCCTCTCGGTGAGCCACGCCCGTTCCCCCTCTGTTCCATCGTCGTAGCCGCGGGCCCGTGCATCACCGTACTCCGGCCGCCGCTCGATCTAACACCGCTGTCGCTATCGTTCCTCTCCGGCCCTTCTGAGGCCACCGTTGGATGCGGTCGGTTCCGAGCTACTCGTAGAGCTACCCCGTGCGTCGATCCGTGCCCCGTAGCCACTAGCTGCTCGAGCTCCGCCCATGGCCGCCGACGGCCGCCGTCGCATCCGGTGTTTCCGGCCGTCTCAGCTGCTGCCGTTGGTGCAGGTCGACGAGCGCGAGTCGTCTCGTCCCGTAGGTGTTCGCGGCGCGTGTTTTCGTCGCCTGTGGGCAAAGTCCGGCCATCGCCGCCGCCTCTGTAGCTCGCCGCCGGCGCGCAGCGCGCTCTCAGGTCTAAACACCGGTGGGTCCCGCCTGCAAGGTCATTAGCGGCTAACCGGAAACGCTAATAGCCACTGACCCGCGGGCCCTTGCACTGTAGCAGTTAGGATTAAATTAAACTAACCTGTTAGCTACTGTGTCAATGATGACTGGGCCCCATCTCACTAATTAGCGAGTTAGATTAGCTTAAAACCCTGTTTAAACTAACAGTGGCTGACAGCTGGGACCCACTGGACCCAGTTGACCAGTCTAAGTGCTGACTGGGCTAGCCCCAGTCAGTGACATGTGGGTCCCCTGGCCCAGTTGACCGGGTCAATCTGCTGACTGGACTAGTCTAGTCACTGGCAGGTGGGCCCCACTGGTCAGTTTGACTAGTCAGCATCTCTGTTGACTACTGATGTCATCTCTGAGTCATGCTGACGTCATAATTCAGTTCTGTTAATAAAAATAATTCTAGAAAATCATTTAAACTTTGAAAATTAATAACTTTTAAACCGTAGCTCGGATCGAAAAACTTAAAACATGAAAGTTGCTCAGAACAATGAGACGAATTTGATCGTGTCATCTGTTTCCTTGTCGGAACCTCCCACGTAGGAGAACCCGTAACTTTTTGCCCGTATCCGATAGATGAATAGTGCCTAAACACCGGTAAATAAATTCCACCTTAATCTTCTGATAACTAAAATGACTTAGACATACTTCAGGCAACCCTGCACTGCATCATAGTCATAGCATACCCTGTATTGCATCGTTGCTGTGTATTTATTTGTTTCCTCCCCCTCTTCTCTCCCGATAGACCCCGACGTCGACGTAGCTCCTGAGGCAAACGCCGCTCCGGAGTACGACTACGTCCCCGACGACCCTGCCCTTGCCGTCGAGCAGACAGGCAAGCACCCCCATTTTGAGCATTCCGATATCGCCCACTCTCTTCTCTCTTATGCTTGCATTAGAAGTACTGCTGCTACTGTTGTCCTATATCTGCTGCATAGCCTGTTTACTTGTAACCTGCTGTTGATACTTTCCTGCTATCCTAAACTGTTTAGTATAGGATGGGTAGAGCCTTATCAGAGACCCACTTGTCCCGACTGCCCCACTGGACTCTCAGAAGACCCGAGCAACGGGATCGAAGATCAGACCCTAGCACCACATGTCACTTCCCCCTTAAATTGCTCGACACTACTGGGTTACTATCGAGTGCCGAGGGTGATACCTCGTCAGCACATCGGATGATAACCTTGTAGGTTAGTTATTCGGTCATGGTAAGCGAGGGTGATTCCTCCTACACCACCCCCGATAATGACGTCGTCGTGCAACTTCTCAAGTGTGGACCTCGAGGGTGATTCCTCATTCGTTCACCTTGACGATAGCATCAAGCGGGAATTCCATCGAGGGTGATTCCTCAGGGTTCCCCCTTGGTGTCAGACACACGGAGACTTGGTTACTATGACTGAACACTGAACCATGATACTATGATACTAAAGATGGGTCGGCCCTGAGGGGTACCCGCGCGAGCATGAATGCGAAGTGATGTGGAGTCGGGTTGACCTAAGAGGTGCCTGCGAGATAACTACGAGGCGTGGCCGGGCATTCTTAGCCCTTGACGCAAGTCCTCGAGACGGGGCGACGGGGTCACATCGATCGTGAGTCTCTGCTCATTTCCGCGCGCTCCTAAACCACTAAACGGTTTGGATATTTGATCCGAGGGGCCTCTGGCCTGATAGCACTAACCATCACGTGGGCATAGTATGGGCGTTCTGCGTCGTATACTTCAGCCGGAGCTTAACGGACGTCAGCGACTGAGCGGCGCGCGCCGAGTTGGACTGGTTACGCAACTGCGCTTGTATTAAGGGGTTGCTAGGTCTGCTCTCGGCCGCCTGACGCAACGTGTAGGAGTTCCCGGGGCGATGGCCCAAGACCCCTGGGGGCATAGGTTTAGTCCGGCGTGCTGACCTCTCTGTTAAGTATTTGGTAGGGTTGCGGCGTGTTGCTTAGCCGAGGCCGGGCATGACCCAAAAAAGTGTGTCCGGCCAGAGTTAAGTGAGCGTGGTGGGTAACTTGGTGCACCCCTGCAGGGAAGAAACTTCTATCGATAGCCTGTCCTACGGTAACGGACACTCGGAGTTGTATCCCGATCGGTACAACTAGAACTTGAGATGAGAACTGGATAGTACGGCTCTGGGATTGCTTTCTCGCAGGGAGTCGAGGAAGAATCTCTGGCCGAGGTTGATGACATTACTGCTATACTTTACATTATGTTATTCTGCTCTCTTCTAATGCTGCAAAACTGTTGAAGAAGCTGAAGATGCTAGTCTTCGATAGGACTAGGCTTTCCCCCTCTATTCCGGCATTTCTGCAGCCCAGTCCACTAAAACAGCCCTCCTTTGAAAATGTTGCATATGTAGTATAGATCCTTGCTTGCTGAGTACTTCGGATGAGTACTCATGTTTGCTTTACTTTCTTTTTCCCCATATCCCTTTTGATGCCACCAGACATCGGAGCCCCTGAGCCAGACGCCCCCGTCGACGACCACTACTACTACCAGCCCAGAGAGTACTACTACTACGAGGAGCCGTCTGACGACCAGGAGTAGGATCGGAGGGTCCAGGGCAGGAGGCCCACACCTTTTCGATCGTAGTATTTTTATTTTGCCCCACCTCTGTGAAGGCTTATCTCTCTTTCTGTAATATATCTGTACCCAGATATCTGATGCTTCCGCTGACAGTTGTATGCCATCGAGCTATGTATTCGAGCCCTCGAGGCCCTGGCTTGTAATATAAAGCTTGTATGAATTTATTTATGTTTTAGAGTTGTGTTGTGATATCTTCAAGTGAGTCCTTAGGCTTAATCGTGTGCATTTGCGTGTATGGTTAGTGCACGATTAAGTCGGGGTCATCACAGTCACCACGCCGTCGTGCTACTAGAACTCATCCACTACTTCGTCGTCTTGCTGGATCAAGAAGGCGGAGGACGTCACCGAGCTGAACGTGTGCTGAACGCGGAGGTGCCGTACGTTTGGTACTCGATCGGTTGGAGCGCGAAGAAGTTCGACTACATCAACCGCGTTAACAAATGCTTCTGCTTACGGTCTATGAGGGTACGTAGACACACTCTCCCCTCTCATTGCTATGCATCTCCACGGATAGATCTTGCGTGTGCGTAGATTTTTTTTTGTTTTCCATGCAACGTTTCCCAACATATTTTGGCAATATGCCTATCTGCCCTGACAATACATATGTGAGATGTGATTGAAGGAAATATGCCCTAGAGGCAATAATAAAATTGTTATTTTATATTTCCTTATTCATGATAAAGGTTTATTATTCATGCTAGAATTGTATTGATCGGAAACTTAAATACATGTGTGAATACATAAACAAATAACGTGTCCCTAGTAAGCCTCTACTAGACTAGCTCGTTGATCAAAGATGGTCAAGGTTTCCTAACCATAGACATGTGTTGTCATTTGATAACGGGATCACATCATTAGGAGAATGATGTGATGGACAAGACCCATCTGTTAGCTTAGCATAATGATCGTTCAGTTTATTGCTATCGCTTTCTTCATGTCAAATACATATTCCTTCGACTATGAGATTATGCAACTCCCGGATACCGGAGGAATACCTTGTGTGCTATCAAACATCACAACATAAATGGGTGATCATAAAGATGCTCTACAGGTATCTTCGAAGGTGTTTGTTGAGTTGGCATAGATCGAGATTAGGATTTGTCACTCTGAGTATCGGAGAGGTATCTCTGGGCCCTCTCAGTAATACACATCATAAGCTTGCAAACAAACGACTAAGGAGTTAGTCACGAGGTGATGTATTACGGAATGAGTAAAGAGACTTGCCGGTAACGAGATTGAACTAGGTATAGAGATACCGACGATCGAATCTCGGGCAAGTAACATACCGATGGACAAAGGGAATTACGTATGTTGTCATAACGGTTTGACCGATAAAGATCTTCGTAGAATATGTAGGAGCCAATATGGGCATCCAGGTTCTGCTATTGGTTATTGACCGGAGAGGTGTCTCGGTCATGTCTACAAAGTTCTCGAACCCGTAGGGTCCGCACGCTTAACGTTCGATGACGATATAGTACTATATGAGTTATGTGATTTGGTGACCGAATGTTGTTCGGAGTCTCGGATGAGATCACGGACATGACGAGGAGTCTCGAAATGGTCGAGAGGTAAAGATTGATATATAGGACGATAGTATTCGGACACCGGAAGTGTTTCGGGGGGTACCGGGTACTTATCGGGTCACCGGAAGGGGTTTCGGGCACCCCCGACAAAAGTTATGGGCCTTATGAGCCAAGAGAGGAAACGCACCAGCCACAAGGGGCTAGTGCGCCCCCATAGCAGGCTGGCCTAGGTGGAGAAGGAAAGACGGGAGGGAAAGTAAAGTGTGGAGTAGGACTCCCGCTTCCTTCCCTCTCCCCCCTCTTTCCTTCCCCCTTGTTCATACAAGGAAGGGGGGGGGGGCACGGCCAGGGCAGGAGCCCGATGTGGCGCCCCACCTGATTACCACTATAGCCAGACGGTCGCCACGCATGCCAGCCCAGGAAATCACTCTGGCATGCGTGTTTACAACAAGTATCAAGAACACAGGCATTTCTATTAATGGATATATAAGTCTTACATGAGATGTTACAAGAGTGATGGCAGCGGAAAAGCTCTATCTAAGGCAGCATGGTCCTGGTGCGGCTCCAATCCACAGGGATCTGACTGGGTTACACTCCTAGCCCGCAAACGCTCCGGCTCCTCGTCGACGGACGACGGATCCTTATGTGAACCTGGCCACATTGAAGGCCGCTGAGTACTTTTGAATGTACTCGCAAGCAAACCAAACTAACATATACACCAAGCGATGCAATCCATGGCATTCAAGCATGCATTAATTATTAGAGCAATATTAATTATCACGACATGATATTAATTATCATGTCATAGCAGGGTTATCTAGCAAGATAACTACTGAAGTAAAATACAGTAAAGTAAAGCGTATCAAGTAAGTGATCCATACTCCGAATAATCTCATGATCCAATCCAAATCTTTCGGTCATCTGACCATCTCTTTCATAGCCATTCCACTGGTGAGAGTAGTTTGACGACACCCAGTACTGGGGAGAGCGATCAGATGTATTGCCACATCTAGTATATCGGATGTTTTCGAAGGTCTGAGGTACACAATTTCCGAAGGTTTCTTGGTTATGTGTTGACGGATGGATACAGTTGGAGCGTAGGGCTTGTTAGTTGTTTGAGATATTTGTGCCTCCCTGTATCCCCAACACCAGATTGCATAACCAGAAAGTTTCAGGAGTTAATAGGTGGGAATTCAAGTAGCTTTGGGATATCTTTCCGACAGATACTTGTATGAGATTGGGGAATCTCTATCACATATTTGTTCCAATTGTTACCTTCCTTGGTTTATTCATCAATCTCCTTCAAAGTGGCTTCTCATTCAAATGGTTGTATCATATTAACTTTGGAATGCATTCATTCAATCTTTCAGTTCGGATGCTTATTGTGAAGACTACATTGCACATGTCTAGCCTTTGATTCAGCTTATCTATCATTTCTATGGTGGTTCTAACGGATGTCATCTTCTTCAGGATGGCTCCCCCAACGCGTCTGCATCCAGAACATGGTGAAGGAGAGCAGTCGGAACCTCCGCCTCCGCCACCTCCTCCGCCTCTGGAGGCATGGCAAGCTTTGATGGCGGCCACCAACGCCAACACTCAGATGCTGATTCAGCTCATGCAAGAGCGTAGCCAAGGACAAGGCAACCAAGGGAATCAAGGTCAAGGGCATTTCAACAATCAGCCTCAGTTTGCTACACTCAGTCAGTTCCTCGCTAATCAGCCAAAGACGTTCAACGCTTGTGTTGAGGCCATGGACGCCGATGATTGGCTCGTGGACATCAACAAGCATTTTGAGTGCAGCAATGTCAGACCTGAGGACTACGTCAAGTTCGCTTCCTTCCAGCTCAAGGACCAAGCGGCAGATTGGTGGCAGCAGTACAAAGACTCTAGAGGGGGTCGAGTGATCAGCTGGACCGACTTCTGCCGTCACTTCCGTGCTCATCATATTCCAACAAGTGTTGTCGAGAGCATGCGTGAGCAATTCCGCAATCTCAAGCAAGGCAGCATGTCCGTGTATCAATATAACATCAAATTTCAGAATCTTGCTCGCTATGTAAGGCAAGACGTTCTAGATGAGAAGAGCATGATCTACTACTTTAGGGGTGGCCTCAGAGAGGACCTTCAGTTAGCCCTCGTTCTTGTTGAGCCTACCCAGTTCGATCAGTTCTATAACATGGCTCTAAAATAAGAAGCTGCCCAGATCAAGTGTGAAGCTTCAAATAAGAGACTCAGGGATGCAGTCCACTCTTCTTCTTCCTCTCAAGTGGTCTCAAAGCAACAGAAGTTTTGGCTTCCTCCGCCTCCTCCGTTTCGTCCGCCCTATCAGCAGAAGCAGTCAGGTGGCCGTGGATCTTCCCACACACCCAACCCAAGCTATCAGAACAAGTCTCAGTCTCAAGCTCCAAGGACAGGCGGTCCTACTCCTCCACCTTTTCGTCCACTTTTAGAGGTCACTTGTCACAAGTGTGGTATGAAAGGGCATTATTCCAACAAGTGCACCAACCAGAGGCGCCTTCCGCCTCCTCCTCCTGTCAGGTCAGCAAGCAATGCAGTTGTCAAGCACAATCCCAAGTCTGCAAGGGTGAACTTGATGAATTCAGCTCAAGCAGAAGAATCTTCTGAAGTGATAATGGGTAATCTCCCAGTTAATGATATTCCTGCAAAAGTTTTATTTGATACTGGTGCATCTCTCTCGTTCATATCAAGGCCTTTTGCATCCATGCACAATTTGCATACTGTTCAACTACCTAGGCCATTATCGGTTTCCTCTCCGGGTTTGTTCATGCATACCAAAATGATGGTTCCGGATGTCACCGTCAATATGAACGACTATACTTTTCTGGCTAATCCAATGGTCCTAGGAAATTCTGATATTGATCTCATTCTCGGCATGGATTGGCTTTCTAAGCACAAGGCTTTTCTTGATTGTGCTGAAAAGGAGATTAAATTGACTCATCCTTCTGAAGATGTGATTATCTTTGCCGCTCGTGATGAAACCATTCGGTTGTTCTCTCTCAATGAGAAAGGCGAGATCAACGCTATTTCTCAAATTCCAGTTGTTTGTGAGTATCAAGATGTCTTTCCTGAAGAGCTTCCTGGTATGCCTCCTCACCGGCCAGTCGAGTTCGTTATTGATCTTGAGCCCGGTACAGAACCCGTTTGCAAGCGCCCCTACAAGCTTGGGCCAGAAGAGCTGAAAGAGTTGAAGAAACAGCTCGATGAACAAGAACGTCTGGGTTTGATCAGACCAATTCATCTCCTTGGGGTTGTGGTGTTCTCTTTGTCCAGAAGAAAGATGGCACGGATCGACTTTGCATCGATTACCGCCCATTGAACAAGAAGACAATCAAGAATAAATACCCACTTCCCAATATCAATGAATTGTTCGAGCAACTCAAAGGTGCAAAGGTGTTTTCCAAGCTTGACCTCCGTATGGGGTATCACCAGATTCGCATTCGTGAAGAAGATATCCAAAGACAGCTTTCCGAACGAGCTTTGGTTCTTATGAATATATACTGTGATGTCTTTCAGGCTTGCCAATGCCCCTCCTACCTTCTCGAGAATGATGAACTTCATCTTCAACCCCTACACCAATGAATTCGTCCTGGTGTACCTCGATGATATCCTGGTGTTCTTCAAGAATAAAAAGGATCATGCCAAGCATTTGCGATTGGTGCTCGACAAGCTCAGAGAGTATCAATTCTACGCAAAGTTCTCTAAATGCGAATTTTGGCTTGATGAAGTTCATTATCTTGGTCACATCATCTTTGCCAAGGGCATTTCTGTCAATCCAGAAAAAGTTGCTTCCATTGTCAACTGGGAGCCTCCTCAGAACGTCAAGCAGCTTCGCAGTTTCCTCGGGCTTGCAAGCTATTGCCGAAGGTTTGTGGAGAACTTCTCGAAAATTGCTAAGCCTCTGTCCAACCTCCTCCAGAAGAATGTCAAGTACTCCTGGACTCCTGAGTGTGATGTGGCCTTCAATACTCTCAAAGAGAAACTTGTCACAACTCCGGTCCTTACTCCTCCTGATGAGTCCAAACCCTACCAAGTATTCTGTGATGCTTCATTGCAAGGTCTCGGTGCTGTTCTTATACAAGAAAGGAAAGTTGTGGCCTATACTTCTCGGCAGTTGAAGCCAAACGAAAGGAACTACCCCACTCACGACCTTGAGTTGGCGGCAGTTGTCCATGCCTTAATCACATGGAGACATCTATTGTTGGGTAGGCAAGTGGACATTTTCACCGATCACAAGAGCCTCAAATATATCTTCACTCAACCCAACCTCAACCTCCGGCAAACTCGTTGGGTCGAAATGATCCAAGAGTACAATCCAAGCATTGAATATACTCCAGGCAAGGCGAATGTGATTGCAGATGCATTGAGCAGAAAGGCTTATTGCAACAGCTTAATTCTCAAGCCATTCCAACCTGATCTTTGTGAAGCATTCCGCAAGCTCAACCTCCAAGTTGTTCCTCAAGGGTTTCTTGCCAACCTTCAAGTCACTCCAACTGTGGAAGACCAAATTCGTGAGGAACAACTCCTTGATACCATGGTGAAGAAGGTGAAACATGGTGTTGCCAAGGGCTTACCCAAATACAAGTGCTATCACATTGATGACAAGGGCACCTTATTCTTCGAGGACCGACTAGTGGTTCCTAAGGGTGAGCTCAGGAAGGTCATAATGAATGAAGCGCACAATTCTCTCCTGTCCATCCATCCAGGCAGTTCCAAGATGTATCATGACCTCAAGCAAACGTTCTGGTGGACACGAATGAAGCGAGAGATTGCTCAGTTCGTGAATGAGTGTGATGTCTGCCGCAGAGTGAAAGCAGAACACCAGCATCCAGCAGGACTCCTTCAACCTCTACCTATTCTCGAGTGGAAGTTCGACCATATCGAAATGGACTTTGTCACTGGCTTTCCCAAGTCCAAGCGAGGGAATGATGCTATCTTCGTTGTCATCGACAAACTTACAAAAGTGGCTCATTTCCTTCCAGTCAAAGAATCTATCACAGTAGCTCAGTTGGCAGAGCTATACACCTCCAGAATTGTCTCGTTGCACGGGATTCCTTAATTGATCTCCTCAGACCGTGGAAGCATCTTCACTTCCAAGTTCTGGGACTCCTTCCAGAAGGCCATGGGCACCAACATTCGTTTCAGCACGGCCTTTCATCCGCAAACAAGTGGCCAAGTTGAAAGAGTCAATCAAATCCTTGAAGACATGCTAAGAGCTTGTGTCATCTCTTTCGGCATGAAGTGGGAAGATTGACTCCCATATGCCGAGTTCTCCTACAACAACAGCTACCAAGCAAGTTCGGGTAAGGCCCCTTTCGAAATTCTATATGGCAGAAAGTGCCGTACTCCTCTCAATTGGTCCGAGACTGGTGAACGCCAACTTCTTGGCAATGACTTGATCACAGAAGCTGAAGAAATGTGCAGAGTCATTCGTGAAAATCTCAAAGCCGCGCAATCGCGCCAGAAGAATTACTACGATAGCAAGGACCGTGACTTGGCTTTCGAGATTGGAGACCATGTCTATCTCCGAGTCTCTCCTATGAAAGGCACTCAACGCTTCGGTATCAAAGGGAAGCTTGCCCCAAGATATGTGGGTCCTTTCAAGATTGTTGGCAAAAGAGGCGACCTTGCCTATCAACTTGAGCTCCCTTCCAACTTCTCAAATGTGCACGATGTGTTTCACGTGTCTCAACTCCGCAAGTGCTTCAAGATGCCCGAGCGCACAATCAACTTTGAAGAGATTGGCCTCCAAGAGGACTTTTCTTATCATGAGCATCCCGTTGCCATTCTTGAAGAAACCGAGCGCAAAACTCGCAACAAGTCGATCAAGTTCCTGAAAGTTAAGTGGTCTCACCATTCCGACCGAGAAGCTACTTGGGAGCGTGAGGATCACCTCCGCTCCGAATATCCAGAATTCTTCCAGTCCTAGATCTCGGGACGAGATCCTCTTGTAGTGGTGGAGAGTTGTAACGTCCCGGTTGTAACATTCCATATTTGTACCTCCAACTCATGCCATTTCCGGCAATGTTATATGTTACATCATCCGTGGTTGGGTTCTTTCCTCATTTTTGCATTTTGTTCATGTCATGCATTTCATCTCATGTCATCATGTGCATCTCATTTGCATTCGTGTTTGTCTCGTGCATCTGGTCATTTTCTCCGTTGTCCGTTTCAGCATCTGACACTCTCACACGCACCCGTTGCACCTCTCAGATCTCGTTTCGTGAGCGGGAGAAAGACGTTCTTGGAATGGGCCGAGATTTGTCGAGTGGCCTTGGTACATCACCGGTAGGCCGCCTGTCAAATTTCGTTCCATTTGGAGGTCGTTTGATACCCCAACGGTTAACCGTGTAACCGCGAAACCCCCTCTCTCTTTGCAGCCCAGCACCCCTCCATAACAGCCCACTAGCCCATCTAACCCCCCTCCAGGCTCTTCGCCGTTGGATCATGATCGTGTGGGCGAAAACCACACCTCCATAGCCTTCCCCTAGCTCCCACCATCTATAAATAAGCCTCCCCCTCCAAAATCTTGGGTAAAACCCTAACCTCCGCCGTCGGACGCGTCCGCTAGGCGCCGGACACGTCCGCGCTGCCGGCCGCAGCCAACCAGAAGCCGCCACATGGCCCCGTCGCCCCTCCACCGCGCCTCCCCGCCGCGGCCCGCCGGACCCGGTTCGGGCCCTCCCGGCCCGAACGCGCCCCGAGCCGGCGCGCGCCTCCCGCCGAGCCGCGCCGCCGCTCACCGTCGCCGCCTCTTCACACGCGCACCGCCCGAGCCACCGCAGCCGCCGCCGTCCCGCACGCCACCTCGGCCGCTCGTCGCCGCACTTCGCCGTCGCCGGAGCCGCCCGCGCCGCCGTCGCCGGAGACGCGCCGTCGGTGGATCCGGTCAGGTGGACTAGATCCACCAACTCCGCCAACCAAACGCACCTCCGCCGTCCTGGATCTCCTCGTCCCGCACCACTCCGTCCCGATTCCGCGAGGTCGATTTCTCTCGTCCTAGATCTGCTACGTTATGTGTGCTCGTTGGACCTATCATAACTTTGTGCATGTTGCTCCGATTTGCGTGTATGATATGTCAAAATGTTCATCTCTGAATGCTCTAGAGGATGGTGTATTTTGCATGCATGTTACTGCTCATCTTGATGCCTTAATCATCATTGCAAAAGTGCCAAGTTTTGTTAACTGCTGAAAACTGCTGTAACTTGCTGATTTGTCTTTTTCGTAGCATTTTGTGTGCTTATCTTTTGAGCAACATGTCTACATATTTTAGGAGCATAAACATGCCATCTTTATAGTGGTGCAATCCATGTATTTTTATATGCCCTGTGGTGTCTAAAGCAAGCTTGCAAAGTGGGCTACTTGTTGTTACTGTTCTGCTAGGCTGAACCTGTTATATTATGTTGCCATGTTTGCTTGATGCTACCATCAAATCTATGCATAATCTGGAGATGCATAGTTGACATGTTTTGTATACCTTGCCATGATCTATCCATCCATGCCCTTGTTTGCATTTATGGGTTCATGTAGCTGGTAGTTACGATGCTCTAAACTTGCTATATTATATTTCTGTCAGCCTGTTGTCAGTAGATTCAGTTTTGCCATGTGAATAGCTAGTGATCCATGCATCCTATGACCATGATCTTGCCATGCTTAGCTTCATAAATATGTATTCTCACTGTTGGTTATATTCATATTCCATGATATGTTCTATGGTGAGTTAACCAAGCTCGTAAACATGCCTACTTGTCGCTGTTTCTGCCATGTTCTGTTTTGTTCACTAAATCTGAGAATCGGTTATCATTTGCTGTTTTGCCATGAGATTTTGAGCATGTTCTAGTGATCTTTAGCAGTTTCTACCATGACATGTTTCGTAGAGTTTTACTTGTACTTCGCTGTCATGCCTTTTGTTTTCATGTTGGAGTGCTGTAGCATATTAAATGTTGCATCTTAAGTGCTATGTTGCTGTTAAGCGCAGTTTTGCCTTGTTATTGTTTTGCTCACCGTTTGAGTTGTGTGCATCCGTTCCTCGTGTTCTTTATATCGTTTTTAACCAAAATCTTCCAATCTATCTAGTGGCATACTCAGATTACCAAGATTGTGCCATGTTCATCATTTCTCCGTCCGGCTCGATTGCATCCCTTCCGAAGCACCCCATATGCATTGCACATCATATCTTGCATCCAATGCCATGTCTTGCATCATGTTGCTTGCGCATTGCACCGCGATTGATTGTTGTTCCATTGTTGGTGTTCTTGCTTTGGGTAGAGCCGGGAGACGAGTTCGTGCCTGAGGACCCTGTCGAGTACGTTTACGAGGAGCAAGCTTTCGTTCCCACTGAGGACATTTTAGGCAAGATGATCATTACCCCCGATATCACTTCTATCTTTGCTTGCTAGTTGTTCGTTCTATCGCTATGTCGCGCTACCTACCACTTGTTATATAGCCTCCCAAATTGCCATGTCCAGTCTCTAACCCACCTTCCTAGCAAACCGTTGTTTGGCTATGTTACCGCTTTTGCTTAGCCCCTCTTATAGCGTTGCTAGTTGCAGGTGCAGTGCAGGTTGTCCCATATTGGGACATGGATATCTTGGGATATCACAATAACTCTTATTTAATTAATGCATCTATATACTTGGTAAAGGGTGGAAGGCTTGGCCTTTTGCTCGGTGTTTTGTTCCACTCTTGCCGCCTTAGTTTCCATCATACCGGTGTTATGTTCCTTGATTTTACGTTCCTTACACGGTTGGGGTTTATGGGCCCCCCTTGGCAGTTCGCTTTGAATAAAACTCTTCCAGCAAGTCCCAACTTTGGTTTTACCATTTGCCTAATAACAACTACAACTTGCATAGGGAGTAATTAACCCGAGGATTCTTAATCAACAACCAGGGCCAGTGCTTCTCTGAGTGTTGGTCCAACCTGGGCGATGTCCGGCGCCCCCTGGGCAACCAGGGTCTCAGCCAACCCGATGTCTTGCCCATCCGGTGTGCCCTGAGAATGAGATACGTGCGACTCCTATCGGGATTTATCGGCACATCGGGCGGTCTTGCTGGTTTTGTTTTACCATTGTCGAAATGTCTTGTGAACCGGGATTCCGAGCTTGATCGGGTTGTTCCGGGAGGAGGATTTCCTCCGTTGATCGTGAGAGCTTGTCATGGGCTAAGTTGGGACACCCCTGCAGGGTTTAAACTTTCGAGAGCCGTGCCCGCGGTTATGTGGCAGATGGGAGTTTTTAATATCCGGTTGTAGTGAACTTGAAACCAAACTCTTTAAAATACACCTACAGCGTGTGTTATCGTGATGGTCTCTTTTCGACGGGGTTCGGGAAGAGAACACGATGGGGTTATGTTTGAACGTAAGTAGTTCAGGATCACTTCTTGATCATTACTAGTTTGCGACCATCTGCGTAGTTTCTCATCTTATTCTTGTATTCGTAAGTTAGCCACCATACATATGCTTAGTGCTTGCTGCAACTCCACCACTTATTCATGCCATACCTTTAAGCTTTGATAGTCTTGCTACCGTGGGTGATATGATTGCTGAGTCCCCGTGGCTCACCGAATACTACAAACACAGTTATAGGTTCCGTTGAGTCTGATGCAGGAGATGCCACTGAGCTCCAGTGGGAGTTTGAAGAAGACCGTGGTCGTTTCTATGTTACTTATCCGGACGATCAGTAGAGGACCTAGTCAGAGTATCTGTGGGCCTAGTAGCAAGGTGGATTTTCCTTTTCTATCTAGTCCGTAGCCGGACACTACTTATGTATGGATGATTGTATGTTGATTGCCATATTTATGCTATTCTGGGGCAAGTGTTGCCTGGATCTCGTATTCTATTTTTTCACTTGGTTGTATGAATTTGTATGCCACCTTGCTACGCATCCGAAATGCGATTGTGCCCCAATCATGAGTTCATCACATGATTGGGATAGAATTGCATCTTGGGCGTGACATTTGGACGGACTGTCCAATACCGTGGACGCGGCTATTCGAATATATTTTACACTCTGCAGAGGTTGCGCACTTTACCCACACCATGGAGCACCTGACCTCGTGATCCCATTCGGGTGGACCAGGGTTGCTCCAACGAAACCAGCCTAACCCGTGACTCCTCTATCGTACCACCGACAATCATACCCTCCCAGGGTCATGTCCTAGGTGGCCCCTGTGTCACCTCGTGACACCTGCCACCGTCGTGGCCAACTAAACTATCCTAAACGGGGACGCCGGCAAATAACTCAACTGGGCTCAGGAGGTTATCGCCGCCTATTGGGCCAGGGCAGCACGCGCGCATAACCTTCCCTAGTTGGTGGTACCGATAAAAGAGCACGCGATCATACCAAGTCAAGGCCGTCCCATACCAGCAAATGTGGTTGCACGGATAAGTCCAGACAGGTGACTCTGGGGGTCGTAGAATACTCCAGGAAGAAGTGCGATGAAGCCGCGGAAGAATTCGCCGGAAAGGATTCTCCCTCGGAGGGGCTGAATCGGAGTTACGGTCGCGGAGAAATGACCGTTCGTTCGTTAGGCAGAAAAACAAATAGGAAATGTGCTTTTCTGCTGTTAACAGACGAACGTTCATTATTTAGTAGTTTCGGCAGCGGGGCTGAGAGAGAAAGCAGCTTTCCATAAAATACGCTTCTGCCGCAGGAAAGCGTATTCTAGCCCGAGGCCGCGGCTGAAGCCATTTTCATTTGCGGAAAACGTATTTCGAGGAATACGCTTTCACTTAAAACCCACGCGGGCCCAGGGTCAACGCCCCGGTGCGGCCGACCGGTGGGGCCGAAGAGGAGGCGAGGCCCGCCTGGCCAGCTGGGCGAGGAGGAGGTCGTTGTCTGCTTCTCACCCGCGTCTGGCCGAAGCAGAGACGAATGCCGGCGATGGCCCCCAGCGACACGGGCCACCTCTAGCGGTGGTTCGACCACCAAAATGCTTCCCTCGACGCAGCACATCCAGAGGGCGAGTTCACGGCCGGCGGGGAGGGCCGAGACGATGGCGACTTCGACGCTGGCGGACGGAGGCATCGGGCGCTGTTGGGGAGGGCAGCACGGTGGTGGAGAAGGGAGGCCAAGGCCATGGGGAGGATTGGGGTGGCTAGAGGCGCGCACTGATGAGGTCAGGAGGGAGGATGGGGCTTCGATTGCCGCGAATTTAGGAGGAGGCCAGAGGCGGCCATGGAGGCAGAGGGAGGCAGGGAGGGCTTCTCCGGCGCGGTGGAGTGGTTGAGGAGGGAGCTGGGAGGAAGGTGAGTCTGGTGGTGCTCGGGAAGGGCTCGGGCCACGGCTATATATAGCCGAGCGAGGTGAGGCGATAAGAACGGCCGTGGCGATGTGCTGGCCGGGTACTGGAGCTCGCGAGCCACACGGCTGGCGGCTTGCCGACGTCAGATAGCGGCCGACCTGACGAGGAACAGGGTGAGGGCTGCGCTGGCTTGTTCGAGAGAGCTCGGGCTTGGATGGATATGGCGGCACACGGGTGGCACAGTGGCGGAGCAGAGTGCTCGTCGCGGCGCAACGGAGAAGAGGACGGAAGGGAAGGAGCTGGAGAGGGGGCACACGTGTGGTGGGAAGGTGGTCGGCACACCTGGACAAGCTCAGGTCACCGGAGTCGTCCTGTCCGACAAGATCCGACCGGCAGAGCTCGGCCATGGCAAGCCATCCACGTGGTCACCGCGTGCACTGGCGCACGCGGGCCACGCAGGGCTGGCCAACCTTGTCCTTGGTGTCGACCTGACATCCAGGATACTATCTACATCTTTGGATTGGTCTCAGCTCTCCTGGAATCGAGTTGAGGGCTCTAGAAGCAACCCTGTCAGCAGGTGTTTGAGATGATTTAATCAAGATTAGATGAGGGAAATAAGCTGAGTTTTGGTGTGTGTAAATGAACTACTAAGGTGAATTCCTTGGCAATATTTCAGGCCAAATGAACCACCCTAGCTAGCACTTCTTTCACACATGGGCAATCTGGTCCAGAAGCTAGAATTTGAAGCTGGGCTCAAATGGATAGGTGGATATGGCTCAAACTTGGTGTAGGGTGATGATTGGAATATATGAAGCCACTGTAAAAGTTTCATACCATTTGGGTACACCAAAATGGTACTTGCTTCACAAAGGTTCCAAATGGATAGAAACTTAAGAAAATTGCTGAGGAAGAATGGATAGATGGATTAAGCTGGTTTTTGGTTTCCATGAGTGATTTGTCAAGGTTAATCACCATGAAAAATTTCAGATCAAATAGATCAAGGGTTCAAGCACTTCCTTTGCAAACTGAAAATCTGGACAGAATTTGCAAATGGATGTTGTGCTCAAACTTTGAACTATGGAACTTGGATTTTGATGGAAATGATGAAGATATGGATATCATAAGCTCCAAAATTTATTTGGGATTTTTCCTGGCTACCAAAATGGTAGTTCCTTTAGAAACTGCCCAAAATGCAATATTGGCATTAAATAGGAAAATGCAATTTCCCCTATTTAATTATGGCCAATATTTTTATGGGAGCTCATTATGATCACAAAGAATATCTCCACAAGTTTTCATGAACTTTGGAGATGGATAGATATTTTCCTGGATTTAATTCCTTTAATTGGGAGAAAAAGGAATTAATTATAAATGAAAAATATTGCAAAATACTTGGCAATATTTTTACATATCCAGGGTTTATAGATGGAGGATGATCACTTGGAGAAGTTTGGGAGTCAAAAGATCAAAGGAGATTGGGGTTCCTTTGTAACTGCAAGAGTTAGGGTTTCCCTTCCAGTAACTCGGAAGGTAGGGTTTCGATGGCGAAGTCCGGAGAATATATCTCGGGTGGCAAGGTTGGACTGAAGAGAATCTCTGGTTGGATAGGGAAGGCAAGGTTAAATGACCATCTTCATATACCCAAGAGCTAGAGAAATCCGATAACACCGAGAAAAAAGACGGGAGTCAAATCCCGCAAAGGAAGAATCCAAGAGCAAAAACCAGGGTGTTACACCCTAGGGCCGGTCGGCCACCTATGTGGTGCACCAGGCTGCCACCCCTTCCCCTCCCACCTATATATATGTGGGAGCGGGGGGCCTAGTACACACCAGATCAATTGTTAGCCGTGTGCGGCGCCCCCCTCCACCGTTTACACCCCCGGTTATATTTTCGTAGTGCTTAGGCGAAGCCCTGCAGAGATCACTTCACCATCACCGTCACCATGCCGTCATGCTGACAGAACTCATCTACTACCTCGCCGTCTTGCTGGATCAATAAGGCGGAGGACGTCACCGAGCTGAACGTGTGCTGAACGCGGAGGTGTCGTACGTTCGGTACTAGATCGGTTGGATCGCGAAGAAAGTTCGACTACATCAACTGCGTTGTGAAACGCTTCCGCTTACGGTCTACGAGGGTATGTAGACACACTCTCCCCTCTCATTGCTATGCATCTCCTTGATAGATCTTGCATGTGCGTAGAATTTTTTTTTGTTTTCCATGCAACGTTTCCCAACAGTGGCATCATGAGCCAGGTCTATGCGTAGATGATATGCACGAGTAGAACACAAAGAGTTGTGGGCAGTGATAGTCATACTGCTTACCACCAACGTCTTTTTTTGATTCAGCGGTATTGTGGGATGAAGCGGCCCGGACCAACCTGACATGTCCACGCACATGAGACCGGTTCCATCGACTGACATGCAACTAGTTTTGCATAAAGGTGGTTGGCGGGTGTCTGTTTCTCCAACTTTAGTTGAATCGAATTTGACTACGGCCGGTCCTTGAAGAAGGTTAAAACAGCAAACTTGACGAATCACCGTTATGGTTTTTGCCGTAGGTAAGAACGGTTCTTGCTAGAAACCCATAGCAGCCACGTAAAACTTGCAACAACAAAGTAGAGGACATCTAACTTGTTTTTGCAGGGCATGTTGTGATGTGATATGGTCAAGACATGATGTGATATACGTTATTGTATGAGATGATCATGTTTTGTAAATTATCGGCAACCGGCAGGAGCCTTATGGTTGTCTCTTTATTGTATGAAATGCAAACGCCATGTAATTGCTTTACTTTATCGCTATGAGTTAGCAATAGTTGTAGAAGCAATGGTTGGCGAGACGACCACGATGCAACGATGGAGATCAAGGTGTCAAGCCGGTGATGATGGAGACCATGATGGTGCTTTGGAGATGGAGATCAAAAGCACAAGATGATGATGGCCATATCATGTCACATATTTTGATTGCATGTGATGTTTATCTTTTATGCATCTTATTTTGCTTAGTACGGCAGTAGCATTATAAGATGATCCCTTCACTAAATTTCAAGGTAAAAGTGTTCTCCCTGAGTATGCACCATTGCTACAGTTCATCGTTTCGAGACACCACGTGATGATCGGGTGTGATAGACTCTACGTTCACATACAACAGGTGTAAGCCAGATTTACACACATGGAATACTTGGGTTAAACTTGACGAGCCTAGCATGTACAGACATGGTCTCGGAACACTGGAGACCGAAAGGTCGAACGTGAGTCATATAGTAGATATGATCAACATAGAGATGTTCACCATTGATGACTACCCCATCTCACGTGATGATCGGACTTGGGTTAGTTGATTTGGATCACGTATCACTTAGATAACATGAGGGATGTTTATTTAAGTGGGAGTTCTTTAGTAATTTGATTAATTGAACTTAATTTATCATGAACTTAGTCTTATAGTTTTGCATATCTATGTTGTAGATCAATAGCTCGCGATATAGCTCCCTTATTTTTTGATATGTTCCTAGAGAAAAATAAGTTGAAAGATGATAGTAGCAATGATGCGGACTGGGTCCGTGATCTGAGGATTATCCTCATTGCTGCACAGAAGAATTATGTCCTTGATGCACCGCTAGGTGACAGACCTATTGCAGGAGCAGATGCAGATGTTATGAATGTTTGAAAAAGCTCGATATGATGACTACTTAATAGTTTAGTGCGCCATGCTTTACGGCTTAAAATCGGGGCTGCAAAGACGTTTTGAACGCCACGGAGCATATGAGATGTTCCAAGAGCTGAAATTGGTATTTCAGACTCATGCCCGTGTTGAGAGGTATGAGACCTCTGACAAGTACTTTGCCTACAAGATGGAGGAGAATAGCTCAACCAGTGAGCATGTGCTCAGAATGTCTGGGTACTACAATCGCTTGAATCAAGTGGGAGTTAATCTTCCAAATAAGATATTGATTGACAAAGTTCTCTAGTCACTATCACCAAGCTACTAGAACTTCATGATGAACTATAATATGCAAGGGATGATGAAAATGATTCCCGAGCTCTTCGCGATGCTAAAATCGGCGAAGGTAGAAATCAAGAAAGAGCATCAAGTGTTGATGGTTAACAAGACCACTAGTTTCAAGAAAAAGGGCAAGGGAAAGAAAGGGAACTTCAAGAAGAATGGCAAGCAAGTTGCCACTCCCGTGAAGAAGCCCAAAGCTGGACCCAATCCTGAAACTGAGTGCTTCTACTGCGAAGGAAATGGTCACTGGAAGTGGAACTGCCCCAAATACTTGGCGGATAAGAAGGATGGCAAAATGAACAAAGGTATATTTGATATACATGTTATTGATGTGTATTTTACTAGTGTTCATAGTAGCCCCTGGGTATTTGATACCGGTTCAGTTGCTAAGATTAGTAACTCGAAACAGGAGTTGCAAAATGAACAGAGACTAGATAATGACGAGGTGACGATGTGTGTTGGAAGTGATTCCAAGGTTGATAAGATCACCATCACACACTCCCTCTACCTTAGGGATTAGTGTTGGACCTAAATAAATGTTATTTGGTGTTTGCGTTGAGCATGAATATGATTGGATCATGTTTATTGCGATACGGTTATTCATTTAAGTCAGAGAACAATTGTTGTTCTGTTTACATGAATAAAACCTTCTATGGTCATACACCCAATGTAAATGGTTTATTGAATCTTGATCGTAGTGATACACATATTCATAATATTGATGCCAAAAGATGCAAAGTTAATAATGATAGTGCAACATATTTGTGGCACTGTTGTTTAGGTCATATTGATGTAAAAGAAATGAAGAAACTCCATACATATGGACTTTTGGAATCACTTGATTATGAATCATTTGATACTTGCGAACCATGCCTCATGGGCAAGATGACTAAAACTCCGTTCTCAGGAAGAATGGAGCGAGCTAATGACTTATTGGAAATAATACATACCAATGTATGCGGTCCAATGAGTGTTGAAGCACGCGGCGGGTATCGTTATTTTCTGACCTTCACAGATGATTTGAGTAGATATGGGTATATCTACTTAATGAAACACAAGTCTGAAACATTTGAAAAATTCAAAGAATTTCAGAGTGAAGTGGAGAATCATCATAACAAGAAAATAAAGTTTCTACGATCTGATCGTGGAGGCGAATATTTGAGTTATGAGTTTGGCCTTCATTTAAAACAATGTGGAATTGTTTCACAACTCACGCCACCTGGAACACCAGAGCGTAATGGTGTGTCCGAACGTCGTAACTGTACTTTATTAGATATGGTGCGATCTATGATGTCTCTTACCGATTTACCACTATCATTTTGGGGTTATGCATTAGAGACAGCCGCATTCACGTTAAATAGGGCACCGTCTAAATCCGTTGAGACGACACCATATGAACTATGGTTTGGCAAGAAACCTAAGCTGTCGTTTCTTAAAGTTTGGGGTTGCGATACTTATGTCAAAAGGCTTTAGCCTGATAAGCTCAAACCCAAATTGGAGAAGTGTGTCTTCATAGGATACCCTAAGGAAACAATTGGGTACACCTTCTACCACAGATCCGAAGGCAAGATCTTTGATGCTAAGAATGGATCCTTTCTAGAGAAGGAGTTTCTCTCGAAAGAAATGAGTGGGAGGAAAGCATAAGTTGATGAGGTAATTGTACCTTCTCTCGAATTGGAGAGTAGCACATCACAGAAAACTGTTCCAGTGATGCCTACACCAACTAGAGAGAAAGCAAATGATGTTGTTCATGAAACTTTAGATCAAGTTACTACTGAACCTCGTAGGTCAACCAGAGCGCGATCCGCACCAGAGTGGTACGGTAATCCTGCTCTGGAAGTCATGTTACTAGACCAAGGCAAACCTATGAATTATGAAGAAGCTATGATGAGCCCAGATTCCGATAAATGGCTTGAGGCCATGAAATCTGAGAAAGGATCCATGTATGAGAACAAAGTGTGGACTTTGGTGGACTTGCCCGATGATCGGCAAGCCATAGAGAATAAATGGATCTTCAAGAAGAAGACTGACGCTGATGGTAATGTTACTGTCTATAAAGCTCGACTTGTCGTGAAAGGTTTTCGACAAGTTCAAGGAGTTGACTACGATGAGACTTTCTCACCCGTAGCGATGCTTAAGTCCATTTGAACCATGTTAGCAATTGCCGCATTTTATAATTATGATATCTGGCAAATGGATGTCAAAACTGCATTCCTTAATGGATATCTTAAAGAAGAGTTGTATATGATGCAACCAGAAGGTTTTTTCGATCCTAAAGGTACTAACAAAGTGTGCAAGCTCCAGCGATCCATCTGTGGACTGGTGCAAGCATCTCGGAGTTGGAATATACGCTTTGATGAAGTGATCAAAGCATATGGTTTTATACAGACTTACGGTGAAGCCTGTATTTACAAGAAAGTGAGTGGGAGCTCTGTAGCATTTCTAATATTATTTGTGGATGACATATTGCTGATTGGAAATGATATATAATTTTTGTATAGCATAAAAGGATATTTGAATAAGAATTTTTCAATGAAAGACCTCGGTGAAGCTACTTACGTATTAAGCATCAAGATCTATAGGGATAGATCGAGACGTTTAATAGGATTTTCACAAAGCACATACCTTGACAAAGTTTCAAAGAAGTTCAAAATAGATCAGTCAAAGAAAGGGTTCTTGCCTGTGTTGCAAGGTGTGAAGTTGAGTAAGACTCAAAAACCCGACCACGGTAGAAGATAGAGAGAGAGAATGAAAGTCATTCCCTATACCTCAGCCATAGGTTCTATAAAGTATGCCATGCTGTGTACCATACCTATTGTGTACCATGCCATGAGTTTGGCAAGGGGGTACAATAGTGATCCAGGAGTAGATCACTGGACAACGGTCAAAATTATCCTTAGATGCCTTAAAGAGGACTAAGGAAATGTTTCTCGGTTATGGAGGTGATAAAGAGTTCGTCGTAAAGGGTTACGATGATGCAAGCTTTAACACCGATCCTGATGACTCTGAGTTTCAATCTGGATACATATTGAAAGTGGGAGCAATCAGCTAGAGTAGCTCCATGCAGAGCATTGTAGACATAGAAATTTGCAAAATACATACGAATCTGAATGTGGCAGACCCGTTGACTAAACTTCTCACACAAGCAAAACATAATCACACCTTAGTACTCTTTGGGTGTTAATCACATGGCGATGTGAATTAGATTATTGACTCTAGTAAACTCTTTGGGTATTGGTCACATGACGATGTGAACTATGGGCGTTAATCACATGGCGATGTGAACTAGATTATTGACTCTAGTGCAAGTGGGAGACTGAAGGAAATATGCCCTAGAGGCAATAATAAAATTGTTATTTTATATCTCCTTATTCATGATAAAGGTTTATTATTCATGCTAGAATTGTATTGATTGGAAACTTAAATACATGTGTGAATACATAAACAAATAACGTGTCCCTAGTAAGCCTCTACTAGACTAGCTCGTTGATCAAAGATGGTTAAGGTTTCCTAACCATAGACATGTGTTGTCATTTGATAACGGGATCACATCATTAGGAGAATGATGTGATGGACAAGACCCATCCGTTAGCTTAGCATAATGATCGTTCAGTTTATTGCTATCGCTTTCTTCATGTCAAATACATATTCCTTCGACTATGAGATTATGCAACTCCCGGATACCGGAGGAATACCTTGTGTGCTATCAAACGTCACAACGTAACTGGGTGATCATTGTAACGCCCGGATAATCAAGCTACAGTAATCCTATGTTAATGGTGCCATGTCATCGTTTTCACTGTGGCTAAATCCCCCTTTGATTCCATCCGGTTCAAATTCAAATTTAAATTAAAGTCAAGATTTAAAGTTTTCAAAATGTCAAAACAAAAATGTTCGTTGTGTTGCAAATATTCAATAAGAAATTGTGATGAATTATCCAACCTAATTTGAATTATGAAAAATGCCCTTAACAAATTATATAGTGATCCAACAACATATTAATTGGCTTATTCAATTTCTAAAAATGTCTGAACAATTCCTTTGGCTCTGAAACTTTTTATGCAACACTACAATGTTGTGCCTGATTTATGTGTTAAGTTTAACATTCAACTAAATTCATTTGGTCACTCAAATAAATACAATCAGTAACTAATTAAATACAGAAAAAAGGGAAAACAAGAGAGAAAGGCCCCTCCCATCCCCCTGGGCCACTTGGCCCAGTTGGCCTGCTGGCCCAGCAGCCCACCTCCCCCACTCATCCTGTTCCTCCCGCTACAGGAGACAACAGGGGATCGTGGCAGGCATCCGTGGTGACGCCGGCCACGCGCCGGCCATCGCCCGGCCGCCCCCCTTCTTAACCCCGGGGCGCCCCAAACCCTAGCCCCTCGCGCCCCCTCCTCCCTCTGCGCTCGCCCCGACCGGTCCGCCTCTGCCCCGCCGACCTCGCCATCATCCGCGGCCACCTTCGTCTCCGGTGTGCGGGAGCACGTCTAGGAGGTCCGCCGTGGCCGGATCCGTCCGTTCCGGGGACCAGATCAAGCCGAGATGGTCCGTGTGCTCGCCATCGAGCCCTTCTCCGCCGCGGACGTCACCAACTCATCGTCGTTGCCACTGCTCCGGGCCGCCTCCGACCTTCTAACCTCATCCACGAGAACCGGGGTGAGCTTCTCCCTCGGGTCCCCCTTTTAGCCCTTCGATTTGGACGCCGTAGGCCGTCATCTCCGTCGTGCTTGAACCCCCGCGTACGCGTACGTGTGTGCGCTTGCTGCCGCCTGTTACTGCTTCTGCTGTTGCTCGTGCTGCCTATTGCCGCCGCTGCTCTGTATTGCTGCTGCTGCGTGATGCTACTGCCTTCTTGCTACTACTGCTGCTTGTGCCGCGGCTGCCCTGCTTGCTACTGCTCTCTACTGAAGCATCCCACTGCTGTCGCTGCTACTACATGCTGCTGCCGCTGCTCTCTGCTGACGTTTAATGCTCGACTGCTCTTGCTTGCTACTGCTGCTGTATCTGCTAGTTGCCACCGCTACTGCTCCGTGCTTATCCCGCTGCTAGTGCTACTCGGTTGCTGGTGCTACTGCAGCCTGCTACCTCCAGCTGTGACTGCTACTGGCCATGGCCAAGTGTGTTGTGTGTGTGTGTGCCGTATGTGTGGTGTGTGTGTGTGTGTCCGGCTATGCCACAGCCGTGTGTGGCCGACCCTTGTTAGTTTAGGATTAAAATTAGTACTAAGTTAGTCTAATAACAGATGACATGTGGACCACTGTTAGTTTAAAGAAAAAGCAAATTAAAAAATGTGTAAGTCAATGGCACATGGGACCCACTTGAACTGTTCATCTGTGGACTAGTCAAATATTGACTGGGTCAACTCTGCTCACTGACCCCACTTGTCATGCACTCTGGCTGGCACTACCCTAGGTGGCAAAAGTATTTACTGTTATTTTAGAATTTAAAAAAATTCCAAAAAATTAGAAAAATGTATAATACTTTGGTAATTCATAGAAAAATAACCGTAGCTCGGATGAAAAAGTTTTATATATGAAAGTTGCTCAGAAAAATATGACAAATCCGAATACGCCCTCCGTTCATCTGTAACATGTCCCTAGCATAGCGAACATCGAACCGTCCCCCTCCGGTTCGTTTGTCCGAAAATACCAAACTCCGGGAAAACATTCCCGGATGTTTTTCCCCTTCGCCGGTATCGTGTGACACCGCGTTAGAACACCCCTAGCACCGCTTATTGTCATGTCATGCATATGTGTGCTTTGTATTTACTGTTTCTTCCCCCTCTTCTTCTCCGGTAGACCCCGAGACCGCTGCCGATGCCGCTGTGATCGACTACGTCGACGACGACTCTTCTTCCTTTTTAGCAGAACTTCCAGGCAAGCACCCCCCTTTTGAACATGCCTATATCGCCTATTCTTTCTCCCTCCTGCTTGCATTAGAATTTGCTACTGCTTTGAGTTATCCTATTCTGATGCATAGCCTGTTTATTGTAACCTGCTATTGATACCTTACCTGCTTGTCCTAAACTGCTTAGTATAGGCTGGATAGAGATCCACCAGAGACACCACTTTGACCCAGTTGCCCCCGCTGGATTATCAGATGACTCGATCAACGTGATCGACAACCAGGCCCTGGCACCGCACATCACCCCCTTAGTTGTATGACACTGCAGCGTTACCATCGAGTGCCGAGGGTGATACCTCGTTTAGCACTTCTGATGTTAACTCTGTAGAGTAGCTATTCGGTCGTGGTCATCGAGGGTGATTCCTCCTTCACCACTTCCGATAACGACGCCGTCGTGCAACACCTCAAGTGTGAACCCCGAGGGTGATTCCTCCTAAGTTCACCTTGACAGATACATCGAGTAGGAATCCAACGAGGGTGATACCTCGGATTCCGTGATGTTATGGACACACGGATACTTAGACCTTACAACTGTTACTTGGAAAGTCGGGTCGACCCTGAGGGGTACCCGAGCGAGCATAAGATGCGAGTGATGTGGAGACGGGTTGACCTGGAGGGTACCCGAGAGATAAATACGAGGCGTGGCCGGGCATTCTTAGCCCTTGCCGCAAGTCCTCGAGATGGGGCGACTGGGTCACATCGATCATGAGTCTCTGCTTGTTACCGCACTACCGAAACATTAACGATTTGGATATTTGATCTGAGTGGGCCTCTGGCCCGATACTACTAACCACCACGCGGGAATAAGTATGGGCACTCTGCGTCGTACGTTTCTTCCGAAAGCTTTGTCAGACGTCCAGTTCAGCATAGCGGCACGGGCGGACCGGCGCCATCCAGGCAGAGGTGGTGCCTGGCTTCACCGTGTGCGCAACGACCCGGAGTGCACAGGGCGATGGCCCAAGACCCCTGAGCGCTTAGGATGTAGACCGACGGGGACCTCTCTACTGAGCCTAGGTAGAACTACGGCGTGTCGTTTGGCCGAGGCCGGGCATGACCCAGAAAAGTGTGTTCGGCCGGAGTTAATCGAGCGTGGTGGGTAAGTTGGTGCACCCCTGCAGGGAAGAACTAATCTATGCATAGCCGGATCCTCGGTAATGGACGCTCGGAGTTGTATCCCGATCGATACAACTAGAACTTAATGATGAGATATGGATACTAGGGCTCTGGGATTGCTTTCTCGCAGGGAGTCGAGAAAGGATCTCTGGCCGAGGTTGATACTTAAAACTGCTACTACTTTATACTATACTAATCTACACTCTTCTAATGTTGCAAGACCGCTGAAGGTGCTAGTCTTCAATAGGACTAGGCCTACTCTCTATTCTGGCATTTCTGCAGCCCAGTCCACCTATACAGCCTTTCCTTGATAATGTTGCATATTTAGTGTAGATCCTTGCTTGCTGAGTACTTCGGATGAGTACTCACGGTTGCTTTGATTCCTCTTTTTCCCCGTACCCATTTGATGCAAACCAGATGACAGAGCCCCTGAGACAGCTGCCCCCGTCGACGACTACTACTACTACCCCGAGGGTGGATACTGCTATGAGTTGGCTGTCGACCAGGAGTAGGTTCGGAGGGTCCCAGGCAGGAGGCCTGCGCCTTTTCGATCGTAGCTTTTGTTTTGCATCGCCTTCTTAAAGGCTTATCTGTCTTTCTTTTATATTTGTACTCAGATATCTAACGCTTCCGCTGATGCTTGTTGACATCAAGCTTATGTATTCGAGCCCTCGAGGCCCCTGGCTTGTAATATAAAGCTTGTATGACTTTATTTATGTTTTAGAGTTGTGTTGTGATATCTTTAAGTGAGTCCTTAGGCTTGATCATGTGCATTTGCGTGTATGATTAGTGCACGATTAAGCCAGGGGCGTCACAATCATAAAGATGCTCTACAGGTATCTCCAAAGGTGTTTGTTGAGTTGGCATAGATCGAGATTAGGATTTGTCACTCCGAGTATAGGAGATGTATCTCTGGGCCCTCTCGGTAATACACATCATAAGCTTGCAAGCAAACGACTAAGGAGTTAGTCACGAGGTGATGTATTACAGAACGAGTAAAGAGACTTGCCGGTAACGAGATTGAACTAGGTATAGAGATACCGACGATCGAATCTCGGGCAAGTAACATACCGATGGACCAAGGGTATTACGTATGTTGTCATAACGGTTTGACCGATAAAGATCTTCGTAGAATATGTAGGAGCCAATATAGGCATCCAGGTTTCGCTATTGGTTATTGACCGGAGAGGTGTCTCGATCATGTCTACATAGTTCTCGAACCCGTAGGGTCCGCACGCTTAATGTTCGATGACGATGTAGTATTATATGAGTTATGTGATTTGGTGACTGAATGTTGTTCGGAGTCCTGGATGAGATCACGGACATGACGAGGAGTCTCGAAATGGTCGAGAGGTAAAGATTGATATATAGGACGATAGTATTCGGACATCGGAAGTGTTTCGGGGGGTACCAGGTACTTATCGGGTCACCGGAAGGGGTTCCGGGCACCCCCGGTAAAAGTTATGGGCCTTATGGGCCAAGAGAGGAAATGCACCAGCCACAAGGGGCTGGTGCGCCCCCATAGCAGGCCAGCCTAGGTGGAGAAGGAAAGAGGGGAGGGAAAGGAAAGTGTGGAGTAGGACTCCCGCTTCCTTCCCTCTCCCCCTCTTTCCTTCCCCCTTGTTCATACAAGGAAAGGGGGCGCGGCTAGGGCAGGAGCCCTAGGGCCGGCCGGCCACCTATGTGGTGCACCAGGCTGCCTCCCCTTCCCCTCCCACCTATATATACGTGGGAGGGGGGCGCCTAGCACACACCAGATCAATTGTTAGCCGTGTGCGGCGCCCCCTCCACTGTTTACACCCCCGGTCATATGTTCGTAGTGCTTAGGCGAAGCCCTGCGGAGATCACTTCACCATCACTGTCACCACGCCGTCGTGCTGACGGAACTCATCTACTACCTCACCATCTTGCTAGATCAAGAAGGCGGAGGACGTCACTGAGTTGAACATGTGCTAAACGCGGAGGTGTCATACGTTCGGTACTAGATCGGTTGGATCGCGAAGAAAGTTCGACTACATCAACTGCGTTGTGAAACGCTTCTGCTTACGGTCTACGAGGGTACGTAGACACACTCTCCCCTCTCGTTGCTATGCATCTCCTTGATAGATCTTGCGTGTGCGTAGAATTTTTTTTGTTTTCCATGCAACGTTTCCCAACAGTGATCTCACCCTTTCTATTTCTATGCTGGAGGTGAGTTGAACCAAATCTGTTCCATTCGATCTCTCCTACCAAACACTAAAACAGAAGCATTTCCTTCCATCTAATCACCCTCAACCAAAAAATCAAATGGAACTAACTCATTCAAATGGAATGGAACCACGCCATTCCAACCAACCACACCCTTAGTTGCAACCAATCACACCTGCACCATCAGATCCCTAATTGAAACGTTTGTACACTCGCTCTAAAGGAAACACATAATACCATGCGCAATGTCTAGACAGAGGTAACGTGGAGGTGGTGGTGGGGGGGAGGGGGTCGAGGAGGCCAATTAGTGGCAGGAGATCACTCACAACCATGACATTGGTGCAAAGATGGTTGAGACACGGAGGTTCAAATCCATTTGGGTCCAAGAATGGAATATACAAGTTTGAAGGGGTCAAATCCATCTGTGTGGATTAGACAGGCTGAAAAATATTTCAAAATGGCAGGGGCACCACCTGAGTACAAAATTTCATTGGTAGATATGTATTTTGTGGGTAGCGGTGATGTGTGGTTGAGAAGACTAGGGATTCTCAAGAAACGGTACACTTGGGGTCAATTTTGTGCAGAAATAATACATCATTTTTCAGCATCAAGTTCTTACGATTTAATGGACGGGTTCAGTGCTTTTTGTCAGAATAATCTCTCCATTCCTGAATAGACTGATCAGTTTGAGGATCTGATGGCTGAGGTCCAGGAAGATAACCCAAATCTTTCAGAAATGTGGTTTGTAAAGTGCTATTTTAATGGAATGAGAGCAACTATCAAGTTTCAGTTAAGGCCTTTGAAACCAGAAAGTCTGATAGATGCTTATTGGCTGGCTGTTGACATTGAGCAAGCCACTCCTTCCAGGCAACCTTATCCTCCATTTACATCAGTTACATAGAAGCAGGTATTTCAGTCTTATAATCCTCAGGGTTTAACTAATGAAAAAGGGAACATAAGTTAAGCACCCACCTGTCATTCAGAGAGCCAAAGAGCCCAGGAAGTGTTGGAGATGTGGTGATGTGTGGTTTCATGGGAATAAGTGCAAGCAAGCTCCTGTTGGAAATATGCCATAGAGGCAATAATAAATTGGTTGTTATCATATTTCCTTGTTCATGATAAAGATTTATTATTAATGCTAGAATTGTATTGACCGGAAACTTAAATACATGTGTGAATACATAAACAAATACTATGTCCCAAATGAGCCTCTACTAGACTAGCTCGTTGATCAAAGATGGTTAAGGTTTCCTAACCATAGACATGAGTTGTCATTTGATAACGAGATCACATCATTAGAAGAATGATGTGATGGACAAGACCCAACCGTAAGCTTAGCATTCGATCGTATCACTTGAGCTTATTGCTATAGCTTTCTTCATGTCAAGTATCTATTCCTAAGACCATGAGATCATGCAACTCCCGGATAGCGGAGGAATACCTTGTGTGCTATCAAATGTCACTTTGTAACTGGGTGATCATAAAGATGCTCTGCAGGTATCTCCGAAGGTGTCTGTTGGGTCGGCATGGATCGAGACTGGGATTTGTCACTCCGTGTGACGGAGAGATGTCTCTGGGCCCTCTCGGTAATACAACATCGTAAAGAGCTTGCAAGAAATGTGGCTAATGAGTTAGTCGCGAGATCTTGCATTACAGAACGACTAAATAGACTTGTCAGTAACAAGATTGAACTTGTATGGGGATACCGATGATCGAATCTCGGGCAAGTAACATATCGCCGGATAAAGAAAATTGCATATGGGATTAATCGAATCCTTGACATCGTGGTTCAACCGATAAAAGATCTTCGTGGAATATGTAGAAACCAATATGGGCATCCAGGTTCCGCTATTGGTTGTTGACCAGAGAGGTCTCTCGGTCATGTCTACATGATTCCCAAACCTGTAGGGTCCGCACACTTAACGTTCGGTGATGCTAGAGTAATATTGGGATATGCATGTTGGTGACCGAATGTTGTTCGGAGTCCCGGATGAGATCCTGGACGTCACGAGGAGCTTCAGAATGGTCCAAAGGTAAAGATTTTTGTATGGAAAGTTGCTTTCAGGGTTCCGGAAAAAGTTTCAGTTTTTTCGGTATTGTACCGGGAAGCTTCCAGAAACTTTCGGAGGAATCTGGAAGTCCACCAAGGGTTCCATCACATCCCAAGGGCCAGCATGGATTGAGGGGAGGCGCCCTGGCCTTATTGAGCCAGGCGCACAAGTCCCTCAAGGCCCATGTGGCTTGGGAGAGGTGGAAAGTCCACCTGTGTATGGAAAAGGAGGGAATTGGACTAGGAGTCCAACTCCTCCCCCTTGGTGCGCCCCTCGGGCTTGGAGGGCTAGCCACCACGCCCCTCCACCTATATATAGAGGGAAGGGTCTGATACGTCTCCAACGTATCTATAATTTATGAAGTATTCATGCCATGTTTACAACAATTTTATATGGTTTTGGTATGATTTGCACGGAACTAACCCGGACTGACATTGTTTTCAGCAGAACTACCGTGGTGTTGGTTTTTGTGCAGAAATAAAAGTTCTCCAAATGAAACGAAACTTTTTGGCAATTTTTTTTGGAACAAAAGAGGCACTAGAAGCTTTGTGGGAGGGCCAGAAAAGCCACGAGGTGGCCACAACCCACCAGGGTGCGCCAGCCCCCTCTGGCGCGCCCTGGTGTCTTGTGGGCCCCTCGTGGCCCATCTTCTCATGAAACCGACGCCCAAAAATCATATATATTCAGAAACCCCCAGAAATAACCCTAGATCAGAAGTTCTGCCACCACAAGCCTGTAGCCACGAAAAACCAATCTAGACGCTGTTTCGGCACCCTGCCGGAGGGGGAAATCATTATCGGTGGCCAACTTCATCATCTCGGTGGCCACCATGATGAGGAGGGAGTAGTCCACCCTCGGGGCTGAGGGTTTGTACCAGTAGCTATGTGTTTAATCTCTCTCTCTCATTTTCTTGAGTTGGCACGATCTTGATGTATCGCGGGCTTTCGTAATATAGTTGGATCATATGGTGTTTTCCCCTCTCTATCTTGTTGTGATGAATTGAGTTTTCCCTCTGAGATTTCGTTTTTTATCAGATTGAATACTTTAATGGATTTGATAGCACTTGATCTATGTCTTGGCACTCAACTCGCGGATTCTCGAGGTGACATTGGGGTAATCTATGCATAGGGGTTGATGCATGTTTTCGTCCTTGTTTCTCCGGTAGAAATCTTGGGGCAATCTTTGAGGTTCTTTGTGTTAGATTGAGTATTATGAATCTGAAATTGTTTGATGCATATCGTATAATCAACTCACGAATACTCGCGGTGACATTGGAGTATCCAGGTGACATTAGAGTTGGTTGATGTGTATCATATGGTGTTATTTTAGTACGAACTCTTGGATAGATCGATCGGAAAGGATAACTTGGTGTTATTTTAGTACGAACTCTTACATAGATCGGTCGGAAAGGATAACTTTGAGGTGGTTTCGTACCATACAAACAATTTCTTCTTATGTTCTCCGCTAGATAAGAAATTTGGATTGATTCTTCATCTCATGTTGAGGGATGGTTATATGATCCAATTATATTAGCATTGTTGAGAGATTTCACTAGCGAAAGTACAAACCCTAGGCCTCATTTTCAAGCATTGCAATACCGTTTGTGCTCACTTTTGTTACTTGCTACCTTGCTGTTTTTTATTGTTCCTATTACAAAAATCAATCTACTATCATTACTACACTTTTATTACCATCTCTTCGCCGAACTAGTGCACCTATACAAATTACCATTGTATTTGGTGTGTTGGGGACACAAGAGACTCTTTGTTATTTGGTTGCAGGGTTGTTTGAGAGAGACCATCTTCATCCTATGCCTCCCATAAACCTTAGGTCATCCACTTGAGGGAAAATTGCTACTGTCCTACAAAACTCTGCGCTTGGAGGGCCAACACGAGTCTACAAGAATAAAGTTGCGTAGTAGACATCAAATTCTTTTCTGGCGCCGTTGCCGGGGAGGTGAGTGCTTGAAGGTATATCTTTAGATCTTGCAATTGAATCTTTTAGTTTCTTGTTTTATCACTAGTTTGGTTTATAAATAGAAAAGTACAAAAAATGTAATTGAGGTGGCCTCATATTATTCGTCTTTATCATGTCTTTCTTGAAAATGATGGATTGGAAAATTGCGCTCAATTGATAGAAGAAGAATTCAATAAAATGTTTGGCATTAAATCCTTGAATGATGAGCATGATTGCAATGTTGTTGGTATGAATTCTTTGAATATCCATGATGCTAATGATATGCAAAGCTACAAGCTTGGGGATGCTATGTTTGATGACGATGATATCTTTAGTCCCCCAAGTTTTGATGTGCAAATTTATTATGATGATAGCATGCCTCCTATTTATGATGATTACAATGATGAAAGTGGGTTTGGAAGAGTGTCAACTCTAGGTAGAATTGATCCCACTATTTTGGAGGGTGTTGAACCTTATTGTAATAATTATGAAAGTGGATTTGGAGAGGTCATGACTTTCTTTAGTGATGATTCCACTATTTCGGAAGAGGTTTCAATTGATTATGAGAACAAAGTTGCTATCTATGATGATTATGGTGATGACATGTATGCTATAAAGAATAATGATAACCATGAAACTTGTCATCATGATTTTAATTTTCAATCACATGATAGTTATTTTGTTGAATTTGCTCCCACTACTATTGATGAGAATAAATTTGCTTATGTGTAGAGTAATAAAATTTCTATGCTTGTGGATCATGAAAAGAATGATTTATGTGATAGCTATATTGTTGAATTCATTCATGATGCTACTGAAAATTATTATGAGGGAGGAACGTATGCTTTTACATATTGCAATAATATCAAGTTTCCTCTCTATGTGTTGAAAATTTTGAAATCATGCTTGTTTTGCCTTCCTATGCTAGTTGATTCTTGTTCCCATAAATTGTTTGCTCACAAAATTCCTATGCATAGTAAGTGGGTTAGGCTTAAATGTGCTAGTCATATGCTTCATTATGCTCTCTTTGTGTTTCAATTCTTATCTTTTATGTGAGCACTAGTAGAATGCCCGTGCGTTGCCACGAGCTTTTAAAAATATTTTGCTGGAGTTATATAAACATATGCATGTTAAATTTCACATGTAGAGACAAGATAACACGGGTACAATTGGGTAATAATTGAAGTCCACTTCACTTGCAATGTAAATTGATAACAAAAAAGCAATTTGACGATGTATCATCTGTTACAAATTAAGATCTACTTGATGCGCTTAAGAAATTCTCACACAATTTAAAAATGTTGTCTTTAGCTTCATTCGCATGATATTTGAGCAAGTATAATAAAAACTTCTTCCTCAACTCATACCCATCCTACATAAGCAATATATGTAGTTAGCAAGAATACTTCTCGTCGAAGGTCTTAAAATGTGTAACGAAGAATATTCACCATGCAAACCGGACAAACCAATTTTTTTACCGAGCATAAATTTGACGATGTATCATCTATTACAAATTAAGATCTACTTGATGCGCTTAAGAAATTCTCACACAATTTAAAATTGTTGTCTTTAGCTTCATTCGCACGATATTTGAGCAAGTATAATAAAAACTTCTTCCTCAACTCATACCCATCCTACATAAGCAATATATGTAGTTAGCAAGAATACTTCCCGTCGAAGGTCTTAAAATGTGTAACGAAGAATATTCACCATGCAAACCGGACAAACCAAATTTTTTACCGAGCATAAAATAAAAAACAAAATAGCCAGCGCATTGCTACGGGTAGAAGGCGAAAATGCCTCAACTCGAGTCCACAACCAGCCCACCGCTACTACGTCCACCCCAAAGAAGAACCATGTGAGAAAACGTCAGCTTAACAACAAACCTTGCTTATGGTATCCACCGACCACGGTTGTGGCATTTCCTCTCAGGTTAAAGCCTGTAACTTCAGTCAAGCAAGGTTGCAGGTTCAAAAATACAAAAATTCAAACTCGCCCTACCCCTTTGACGATGCACTACGACATCTCGCAAAACACTTCTGATGCTACGGCCAATCGGCTGCAGTTAATGAGTGTGTCATCTTACAGATAATCTGATCCACAAAAATGTGGCTCTCCCGACATTGTTTTGATTCCACATGAAAAATATACCGCAGGACACATCATCATGCCTAATCAGATGAATCGGTAAAATAACTTGTTGCCATAGAACACATAATTCACCATAAAAATAAAAATAAAAGCCATAAAACTAAATTACTCCCTCCGTTCCTAAATATAAGTCTTTCTAGAGTTTTCAAATGGATTACCACATACGAATGTATATAGACATATTTTAGAGTGTAGATTCACTTGTTTTGCTCCGTATGTAGTCACTTGTTGAAGTATCTAGAAAGACAAATATTTAGGAACGGAGGGAGTAGTTCAGATCACATAGTTAAAAAAAAATTAACGAGTCCCCAAAGCACAGAGTACTCAACAAACACTCAAGTATTGATCTACTTTATTACTAATCAAATAATCCAATACATTTACTAATCTAATTTCAGCACGCAGGTATTGATCTACTTTACTTCAATCAGCAGCTACTTCCATATGGAATAACACACTTGTGCCAACGGGCGCATTCAACATGTATCCACAATGCATTCGACATGAAAGTTATTGTGTCACAGACACTGGAACAAAGACAATGATGAAGTACCACCAAATCCCATTTTAAATTTTAATGATGTGGTTGTCCTAGCAAGGTGTGTCTACAAGGTCCCCCCTCCCTCTCTCTCCCCTTCCCTCTCTCGATTTCTCTCTTCCTCCCTCTACAGGCCCCCTCTCTCCCCATTTCTCTGGATCACTCTGGATCTCGAGCTTGTTGTCTTCTCAAAAAGGTTCCAATGCTTCAATAGCTGCCTTGTTAGTTGGTCGTCATTGTTGCTGGTTGTGGTGGTGCCGATGGTGCGGAGCCCCGTCAAGAGGATTTTGATGCTCTTGATCTCCTCCCCATGGTCATCGTCTTTGCTGTTTGGGGTGTTGTTCATAACTGCCACCACTGCGCCAACTCCTTCATGTATAGGATAAAAAATAGAAACTTCTTGTGTTGGATGGATATGGATTTAAAATTATAGCCTTATAGGAGGCAACTACTGTATATGAATTACTCCCTTCGTCCCATAATGTAAGACGTTTTTTGACACTACACTAATGTCAAAAAGCGTCTTACATTATCAGACGGAGGGAGTACCATCTTGTGCTTAAAACCATAGAAATCGAGATCTTTAATAAGGTCATAGGAAAACATGCAGAAAGCTAAATATTTCTTTTGATGTGACAATCTATCTAATTATTAAGACAAAACAATGTGCATTCGCAAGATTTCTATGTGGGATGGAATATTTCTGCGAACATGATGGTGTGTTATGTTACTGTTGAATAGTAGAACCTTTCCAATGGACATCTCTTGCTGCACATCCTGCTAGTGGGTGTGGTCATGCTCCCTTCTCACAGCTTCATTGTCAGCTTTATAACCTACAAAATCAAACACTAATGTTTTGAATACTTATAAATCAATTGGAAGAACATGTCATTGCTAAATCATTTGGGCAATATACTGAAAGAAAATCATTTATGCCTAGGAGAGATTTGGCATGATACACTGAAAAATAAATCGTCATCAAACGGAAGCTAACATCTGCAGACCCAAAGCTTAAAAATGATCATGGATGAACAGAACAACGCCAAATTTGAATGTTCAGTTGGCAAAACCTAAAACATCGATTACAGTATCATTGTCTTGATGATATTTAATACACATCATTAATTAGAGAGGAAGAAAGCTCTGCATTTCTTTAGAACGTATAACTAATTTGCTCCTTATAGTACATGTCTTAAATGGTGGTTCACAATCTACAGAAGTTCTATTTTCATGTAACATAACATAGTTATTGTTCCCTCTTTGGTAAGTTGGAAAGACATTAATTGTAGCAAGTAGAACATAGACATAGAACGTCTAATAAACTAAATATTTCCCATGCTCAACTAAAAGAAGATAACTATCTCTATCAGGAAGCAAAAGCAAACACACCAATCATGAGCTGATGTGAAGTGCCATAACAAATAAAAGACATATCCATGTGTGTATACTAAAGTTGACAACACAATACATATCCATGTGGTTAAAATTGAACCGTTATTGACAATGTCATATTGTAAAAATGCAAAACATCCATGGCTTGGCCTTACCTCTGAGCCCCTTCCCAACACAATATCCTGCAATCAAATGAGGGAGAGACAGGGAGGAATTAGCACCATCATGATGCTCTACCGTTCGTCAAGGGGCGGCCGCCGCTGCTCGTCCTCATGCCGGTGCCATGCGTGCTCTTAGCCCGTGGAGCTATAAATTGGTGAGTAGGATCGGTGCATTGCGTCTGCATGTCTAGCTGGTAAGGAGCTCCCTGTAAAAATTATGTCAATGTAGACATGTAAAACCCCTTGCTTGGCAGCAGAGTTTCAAAGCTCCACAACAATCATTCGGGCAGAACCTAGGTGCAACTTATTTTTAAAGCTTAAAATCTCAGAAAGTTCACTACATGGTGAACTTATCTTCAAAAAAAATTCAAGAAACAACTAACTTTGTAAATTTCTAATGCTTAATAATAGTAAGTGACAGTAAGAAGGCCAGGCCTTGTAAGAACCAAGGACAAAATTGGTAAGCAGATACATAGGTTGCAGCATATTTTCAATAAATGATGGTCACACCAGTTTAATTACTGATAGTGCATTGCTATCTGAACAAACATGCTACATTGGTGTCTGCTGAAGCACTTAATAACACCAGAATTAAGTGTTGACTGATACCTCTGAAGCTCGCATTAAACCGAACACAAAACATGTTACCTGACAGAAGTGCATACCCATCTGCTGAAGCCCGTTTAGTTATCATGTCATAAGCACCTCTTTTAAGAAGTCTTCAATAGAAAACAATGTGTTCATTAAGCAACATTGTCCCTGTAATCAAGGCTGTAATTTTACTGATAGTTAGGTAAAACTGAACCACATAAAATCAAGGTTGTACTTGTTACTGGTTGATAGATAAAATGAACCACAAAATTGCAAGTGCAGAATTAGAACCTTTAATATAACCTCGTTCAATCCGCCGTATCTCCTTGATACTTGAGCAGCTCCGCATGAGAGCCTCCGCTCCTTCTTCTTGAAAGATAAAATGATACTAAAGCAGGACCAATGTGTGTATATATATACATCTTCAGCTGTAAGAAATTAGAACAGTTTGTAATCATAATATATAGAGCCAACCGATCAATTATAACATAATTAGATGGCATAATTTAATCAGATCAGTGTATGCATAGTTGAAGATAAATTAGATTGGATAATCAAGAAACATGACACAGAGATTCAATCACTAATCGCTCCCTTACAAAGAGAAGCAACTGATCAACTAAATCAATCATGGAAGAATGTACGTCTTGCCCAAAATAAAAAAAAGCAAGCCATCACAAACGAGAGGCAAGGAGCTAAGAGCATAAATAAAGCTAAACAACCGATCAATATGGAGACGCATTAACGAGAACGAGGAGTACGTGTACCGTGGTGCTGGGTGTGCAGCAACGATATCATGGAGGCGGGGTGATGCTGTGGAGTGCACCGGAGCATGGAGGCTAGGGGCAGACATCACATCACAACATGGAAGCTACAGTTGGCGTAGCAGTGTCGTAGTATTTCAATATGTCTTCTGATGATTGAAATAGACATTACCTAAAAGCTATAGATACCTTTTTTTCAGTGAATCCATCAATATGTGAATAAATGTATGCAGGATAAGTGATGGGTTCACTGAAAAAGTACCCCCATGCACTATCAACAGAACTTGGAGCAAATCCCCTACAAAGAATAATAGAGAAAAACCCAATTGTCAAAGGGAAAAAGATGACAAGAAACCACGGGAGAATCAACGAAAGCAGAAAGAATAACTATATCAGGGTGGAATGATGATCGAATGGACACAAAAATAGAGGCATGTACATACAAGTTATTAGATATAACCCATCTACGTACAATGCTTTCCTGGAGGTGGCAGGAGTGGCGGTTCTGTAGAAACCTTTGACGATGGATTCTCCTCATGGATGGCAGCGACGAGGGAGAGATGCCACGGAGAGGAGCGACGACGGTGTTTGGGGAAGGGGAGGGGGTAGAGCGACGACCGGTTCCTTGACAGACAAGGGGACTCCATGGACGCCACGCTGTGCAGGAGCATCCGCGTCTCCAGACCCGCCGACAACGACCTGCAATCCACAGCCACCCACCCATCCATGGATCGATCAGTTGACAGCCTAGCAAAACCCGCGCTGCTGAGGATCCCAGCAGCTCAGACGGAGGGATAGGAGAATGAAGCAGCAAGGGATCCCGGCAGAAATCCGATCTCGCGGTGGAGGCGGCGGCACGGGGGGAGGGGGGTTCATATTTTTTCATTGCGGACCTCAGCGGCGGCGATATTGGACCTGGGCGGTGTGTCCCGATGGCGACCTGTAATAAAATATCTACAATAGAAAGATGCTTTCCAGATTGATTCTAACTTTCCAACAACTTGAAATATAACTAAAAGGTAATTATGGTTTGCCTCGTGCTTCCCTTCAAGTTTCTCAAATACTTCAAATGACCGATCACCTGGCAAACAAAGATGGCAAGATCTATAAAAAGGACCAACATACGCAACACCTCAATAATATCTAGCCTAGAAGTGTTCGTTTAAGTTTCATTACTGCTAATAGACATGCCAATAGGATGGTGTAAATGAAGCAGTTTCCTTAAAAAGGATCCACAAAATGTAATTGGCAAGAGCAAAGTTCAGGGCAGAAGAATCAGCAATGAAATTGTGTTTGGGTTTTGTGAAATATAGCAAACTTATGTCTCTATCCCACCGAAGTTTTCTCTTAATTAGTTGTCCATGTCTAGAACCCGAGGCAAAAATAATATTGAAGGTCTATTGTTCTAAAACAACATATCGGATGACATAATTGATATTTACTTCAAGACAACCAAGTACTAGTTCTGCAGAAAAAAGTAGAAAACTGTACTTGTAAAAGATATGAAGTGAAACCAGTATCCGACATCGTTGAGTAATAAACAAAGCAGTAATTCTGATCACCTCGCAGGAGCTCGCAATCCCGGAACATCTACACTTCAAAGCAATGTTATGTGATAGTTAGAATCTTAGAGATAAGACACCCAAGGTGGAATTGTAAGCCTCTTGAAACTGTAGAAACCCAAAATTATAAGCCGTCAAATGAACGAATCATCGCCTCATCTTAAACCTACTGTACTACTTCCAGAAAAACATCGACGATTTACAGATGTAGGATTTGTTCAACCTGGGAACCAAACAACAATTTCAACCAAAGCATGGGTAAAGAAATGGCACAATTCATCCATACCACATCATGTCTGAAGTACAAATAATACCACTTTCTCTGTAGCATTCAACTATAACAATCAGGTATCTGTATCAGTAAATTGTATCTTCCATAGCTATGTATCACCTATATGTATCTGACAACATCAGTATACCTATAATTCGGGACAGATGAAGCATAAAGTTACAAAAAACAAACAGAAAAATACAGAAAATGAACAGAAATTTGTAAATACCTGTGTTCCTCCTCGATGCAGGGCACGGCCGGCACAGCCTTGCGCTGCTCCTCACTGCCTGCAATATGACCATGCCCTGCCCTGAGTCACGCCCTGCCCTGGGGTTCAGCGATGGCGGCGGCGGCGGTCTCGTAGATCGGCAGAGGGGCAAGATGTTGGGCGGCGGAGGCTAGGAACCCTGGGGTTCCGCGATGGCAGCGGCGGCGGCGGTCTCGTAGGAGTTGGACCGAGGAAGGAGTTGGATCGAGATGGGCGATGCCGGCGGTGGCGGTGGTCTCGTAGGAGTTGAACCCAGGGGGGAGTTGGATCAAGAGGGACGATGGCTGCGGCGGTGGCAATACGTACAAATTGGATCGAGGGAGGAGCGGCTTTGAATGGGTTTTTTTTGGATGTGTGTGTAGGGAGAGGGAGGATGAAAAAAAAACCAATGAAAAAAATGGACGAAAGTGGTGGGACGAAAAAAAATCGTGGAGGACATTCTACCAACTGAGACATTAGGAGTAGAGATCATTGAAATCATCATGCCTAGCTAAAAAGACATTAAAGAAAAGCGCTTGTTGGGAGACAACCCAACATTTACCCCTACTGTTTTTGTGTGTTCACATGATTAAGCTAATGTATTAATCATGTTTTATAGCTTTTGTTTCAATAAAGTGCCAAGTAAAGCCTTTGGGATAGTGTGGATGATAGTTGACTTGATTATGTACAAAAACACAAACTTTTGCGCCCAGTAACAGAATTGTTAAACATCACTGGAGCGTCTAAAAATTCAGAATTTTTTACAGATGATTTACATACAAATTACCTACATTGTCCTAAATTTTAATAATTTTTGGATATACAGAAGTATGACCATAATTCAGATCTTTATGTACTGTTCTGTTTTTGACATATTATGTTTTCAATGCATAGTTTGCTTGTTTTATAGTTTCGATGGCTTATATTGGTCAATATAAGTTGTAGAAATTATAGGGTACATTAGGCATTGTGTGAGAACAATTATGAATCTGATCTTGATAGTACCGAAGTGAATGATTTGTCTTTATCATACTAACCCATCTCACGAAGTTCCGTTAAGTTTTGTGTGATTGAAGTTTTCAAGTTTTGGGTGAGATATCGATATGAGGAGAATAAAGAGTGACAAGGCCCTAAGCTTTGGGATGACCAAGGCACCCCAAGGTAATATTCAAGGAAGATCCAAGAAAATAAGCTTGGGGATGCCCCGGAAGGCATCTCCTCTTTCGTCTCCAACATTATCGGTAACCTTACTTGGGGCTATATTTTTATTCGCCACATGATATGTGTTTTGCTTGGAGCATCATTTTCTTTTATTAGGATTTGCCTGCTGTTATTTAGAATAATTTTTTGTATCTTTTACTTCAAAAAAAAAGTCAAGTATAGCCTTTGTTATGCTTATTTTGCAAGTCTATATGTGGCTGTTTGAAAACAGAAAGTTGCACGCTAGTGCGTGAATTCTTGAGAAAAGTCAGAATGTGATAAAATATTGAATTGTTTTGCAGAATAAGCTATGATAAATTTTCTACAGTGCAGTAAAATTTCAGAATTTGTAGAGTTAGGGAAGTATGAGTGAAATTGCACTCTTTACAGACTGTCCTGTTTAGACAAATTGCTGTTATGTTTGCATTGTTTGCATATGTTTGCTTGTTTAATGATTCTATTTGAGTATAGGAGTATTAAATATGCAGAGGCATTTAGTATGCAATGTTAAATAATAATTTTAGTGATTTGCTACAGTAGAGAATGATAAGGTTATTGCGTTGATTTATACTAACTTATCTCACGAGTTCTTGTTGAGTTTTGTGTGGATGAAGTTTTTAAGATTTAGGGAAACTGTGATATAAAAGGAATTAAGGAGACACAAAAGCTCAAGCTTGGGGATGCCCAAGGCATCCCGAGATAACATTTCAAGAAGTCTCAAGAATCTAAGCTTGGGGATGCCCCGGTAGGCATCCCACCTTTCTTCATCAACAATTATCAGTTAGCCTCGGTTGAGCCTAAATTTTTGCTTCTTCACATAATGTGTGCTATTCTTAGAATGTCATTTTATTTTGTTTTACTTGCTGTTTTAAGAAAATACTTAGATCTAAAAAAAATTAAATGAGAGAGAGTCCTCACATAGCTACCTATTTACTTAACTACTCATTTGATCTTCACTTATATCTTTTTGGAATAGTTTGTCGAACATTCTCATGTTTCACTTATATTATTTTGAGAGTTGATAATAGTGATGACAATTTGCATAAGTTATGAAATTGGTCCCAAAGTGATGGATGTTCAAGAAGGATATAATAAAAACTTTCAGGTAGATCATTGGATATGATAAGTTTGATTCCTTGCAATAGTTTTACGATATGGAGATAATAATATGTGAGTCATGTTGGTGAGTAATTATGCTCTAGTAAGAATATTGGTGTTAAGGTTTGTGATTCTCTATGCAAGCATGAAAGTCAATAGTTATGCAATGAAATTACATCCTACTTGTGGTGCATTATTTGGTGTTAGTTATGTTTAATGCTCGTTTATGATCGTTTTCGTTTCTTGGTTGGTCGCTTCTCAATCTATTTGCTAGCCTTCATTTGTACTAAGCGGGAATACTACTTGTGCATCCAAACTCCTTAAACCAAGTTGTGCCAAATGAGTCCACCATACCTACCTATATGCGGTATTTCCGTGCCGTTCCAAGTAAATTTGTATGTGTCAACTCTAATTTTCAAAATAAATTTCCATTTTGTGTGCCCGTACTGCTCATGAAGCGGCAGGGGGTGACCAATATTTTTCCATGCTAGATGTGTTATTCTCAAGATGAGTGTTTATTCACTTGTCATTGCACGAGAGTGTGGCGGTAATAGGGATGCCCAGTCCCGAAATAAAAAAGAAATTTACTTTATGTTGTCAAATAATAAATTCCTTGGAAAGTGTTGGTATGAAAGGCACCCGTGGATACGGCTAGCCATGGATTGTGAAAGAATGGCAGAAAAAAGAATAAACTTTATTTTCTGTTTGGGAACCGCCTATGATGTATCTAGCATGGAAAGTGTTGGGAATTCTCGGTCGTTTTCGTTGACGGGAAAAGTATGCCTCTCAAAATATTTTATCTCTCAATTTAAGCATTGAGCTTTGGCACCTCTACAAATCTCTGCTTCCCTCTGCGAAGGGCCTATCTATTTACTTTATGCAATTTTTATTTTTATTTGAGTCTCCATCTTCTCTTATAAAGCACCAACTAGGAAGCACTATCATCATACCTGTGCATTGGATGTAGCTAATATTCGAGTCTGTTTCATGAATGGATCAATGATTAAGCATAATGGGCTAGGGATAGCTTTATTTAGCGTTGATATTTTGAAAGACATGGTTGCTTGTTAGTATGCTTGAGTATTAATGTCTTCATGTTAAATTATAGACTATTGCTTTGAATCATTCAAGTTCAAATGTCCATGCTACAAAAGAAAAGAGTATATGATGAATATGATAGGCAGAATTCCACATCAAAAACTCTATTTTCAACTACTACTTTATCATGCTGAGTTTTATGAGAAAGAATTGCTGTTATGATGCTAGGAAAGTAATTGAAATTATCATTGATCAAACTTATGCACTATGCTAGCATTCAAACTTCATAAATTATTTCTTTTATCATTTACCTACTCGAGGACGAGTAGAAATTAAGCTTGGGGATGATGATACGTCTCCAACGTATCTATAATTTATGAAGTATTCATGCCATGTTTACAACAATTTTATATGGTTTTGGTATGATTTGCATGGAACTAATCCGGACTGGCGCTGTTTTCAGCAGAACTACCTTGGTGTTGTTTTTTGTGCAGGTTCTCCAAATGCAACGAAACTTTTTGATGATTTTTTTGGAACAAAAGAGGCACTAGAAGCTTGGTGGGAGGGCTAGAAGAGCCACGATGTGGCCACAACCCACCAGGGCGCGCCAGCCCCCTCTGGCGCGCCCTGGTGTCTTGTGGGCCCCTCGTGGCCCATCTTCGCGTGAAACCGACGCCCAAAAATCCTATATATTCAGAAACCCCCTAGAAATAACCCTAGATCAGAAGTTCCGCCGCCGCAAGCCTCTGTAGCCACGAAAAACCAATCTAGACCCTGTTCCGGCACCCTGCCGGAGGTGGGAATCATCACCGATGGCCATCTTCATCATCCCGGCGGCCACCATGATGAGGAGGGAGTAGTCCACCCTCGGGGCTGAGGTTTTGTCCCAGTAGCTATGTGTTTAATCTCTCTCTCTCTCATGTTCTTGAGTTGGCACGATCTTGATGTATCGCGGGCTTTGTTAATATAGTTGGATCATATGGTGTTTTCCCCTCTCTATCTTGTTGTGATGAATTGAGTTTTCCCTTTGAGATTTCGTTTTTTATTGGATTGAATACTTTTATGGATTTGAGAGCACTTGATCTATGTCTTGGCACTCAACTCGCGGATTCCCGAGGTGACATTGGGGTAATCTATGCATAGGGGTTGATGCACGTTTTCGTCCTTGTTTCTCCGGTAGAAATCTTGGGGCACTCTTTGAGGTTCTTTGTGTTGGATTGAGTATTATGAATCTGAAATTGTTTGATGCATATCGTATAATCAACTCACGGATACTCACGGCGACATTGGAGTATCTAGGTGACATTAGAGTTGGTTGATGTGTATCATATGGTGTTATTTTAGTACGAACTCTTGGATAGATCGATCAGAAAGGATAACTTGGTGTTATTTTAGTATGAACTCTTAGATAGATCGACCGGAAAGGATAACTTATAGGTGGTTTCGTACCCTACAAACAATTTCTTCTTATGTTCTCCGCTAGATAAGAACTTTGGAGTGATTCTTCATAGCACGTTGAGGGATGGTTATATGATCCAATTATATTAACATTGTTGAGAGATTGCACTAGCGAAAGTACGGACGCTAGGCCTCATTTTCAAGCATTGCAATACCGTTTGTGCTCACTTTTGTTACTTGCTACCTTGCTATTTTTTATTGTTCCTATTACAAAAATCAATATCTACTATCATTACTACGCTTTTATTATCATCTCTTCGCCGAACTAGTGCACCTATACAAATTACCATTGTATTTGGTGTGTTGGGGACACAAGAGACTCTTTGTTATTTGGTTGCAGGGTTGTTTGAGAGAGACCATCTTCATCCTACGCCTCCCACGGATTGATAAACCTTGGGTCATCCACTTGAGGGAAAATTGCTACTGTCCTACAAAACTCTGCGCTTGGAGGCCCAACACGAGTCTACAAGAATAAAGTTGCGTAGTAGACATCAGGGGCACCCCCAAGAGGACACACAAGCCCTTGGCCCCCCTCTCTCTCCCATTACTTCGTAACTCCTCTGTCTTCGTTGTTTCGGTAGCGCTCGGCGTAGCCCTGCCGAAATCACCACACCACCATCACCGTCACACCATCGTGCTGCCGGCGATCCCATCTACTTCTCCTCCCTCGCTTGCTGGATCAAGGAGGAGGAGACGTCATCGAGCCATATGTGTGCTGAACGCGGAGGTGCCGTCCGTTCGGTACTTCATCGGTTTGGGTCGTGATTGGACCGTGATGAGCATGACTACATCAACCGCGTGATATACGCTTCCGCTTAACGGTCTACGAGGGTACGTAGATACACTCTCCCCTCTTGTTGCTATGCTTCTCCTAGATAGATCTTGGGTGTTCGTAAGAATTTTTTTGATTTTCACGTTTCATTCCCAACAGTGGCATCATGAGCTAGGTTTATGCGTAGATGTATATGCACGAGTACTACACAAAGAGTTGTGGGCGTTGATGCTCAAATTGCTTACCTCTCTTGTCTTATTTGGATTCGGCGGCATTGTGGGATGAAGAGGCTCAGACCAACTTTACATGTCCTCGCACATGAGACTGGTTCCACCGACTGACATGCAACTTGTTTTGCATAAGGTGGCTAGCGGGTGTCTGTCTCTCCTACTTTAGTTGAATCTAATTTGACGAAGGCGGTCCTTGTAGAAGGTTTAAAAGGCAACTTGATTGTCACCGTTGTGGCTTTGCGTAGGTAAGAACGGTTCTTGCTAGTTGCCCGTAGCAGCCACGTAAAATTTGCAACAACAAAGTAGAGGACGTCTAACTTGTTTTTGCAGGGCATGTTGTGATGTGGTATGGCCAAAAATGTGATGTGATATATGTTGATGTATGAGATGATCATGTTTTGTAATAGGTTCACGACTGGCATGTCGATGAGTTCGGCAACCGGCAGGAGCCATAGTGTTGTCTTTAATTTATTAATCTCCATGTAATTGCTTTACTTTGTCGCTATGCGTTAGCAATAGTTGTAGAAGCAATAGTTGGTGAGACGACCACGTGACGACATGGTGATGGAGATCATGATGATAGAGATCATGGTGTCATGCCGGTGATGATGGAGATCATGTCGGTGCTTTGGAGATGGAGATCAAAGGCACGAGATGATAATGGCCATATCATGTCACATATTGATTGCATGTGATGTTTATCTTTTTATGCATCTTATTTTGCTTAGGATGACGGTAGCATTATAAGATGATCCCTTCACTTAATTTCAAGAAATTGTGTTCTCCCTAAGTATGCACTGTTGCAAAAGTTCGTCATTTCGAAGCACCTCGTGATGATTGGGTGTGATAGACTCTATGTTCGCATACAACGGGTGTAAGCCAGTTTTACACATGCAGAATACTTGGGTTAAACTTGACGAGCCTAGCATGTACAGAGATGGCCTCGGAACACAGGAGACCGAATGGTCGAACATGAGTCATATAGTAGATATGATCAACATGGAGTGTTCACCATTGATGACTACTCCATCTCACGTGATAATCGGACATGGGTTAGTTGATTTGGATCATGTATCACTTAGACAACTTGAGGGATGTTGATTTAAGTGGGAGTTCATTAGTAATTTGATTAACTGAACTAATTATCATGAACTTAGTCTTAATTGTCTTTGCAAAATTTGTGTTGTAGATCAATGGCCCGTGTTGTAGTTCGCTTGAATTTTAATGCGTTCCTAGAGAAAGCTAAGTTGAATGATGATGGAAGCAATTATGCGGACTGGGTCCGTAACTTGAGGATTATCCTCATTGCTGCATAGAAGGCTTATGTCCTTGATGCACCACTAGGTGCCGCACCCCCTCCAGCATTGTCTATGGATGTTGTGAACATCTGGCAGGCATGTTCTGATGACTACTAGATAGTTCAGTGCGCCATGCTTTACGACTTAGAACCGGGGCTGCAAAGACATTTTGAGCACCATGGAGCATATGAGATGTTCCAGGAGCTAAAATTAGTATTTCAGCCTCATGCCCGGGTTGAGAGGTATGACACCTCCGACAAGTTCTTTAGCTGCAAGATGGAGGAGAACAGTTCTGTTAGTGAGCATATACTCAGAATGTCTGGGTTTCACAACCGCTTGACTCAGTTGGGAGTTAATCTTCCAGATGACACGGTCATTGACAGAGTCCTCCAGTCATTGCCACCAAGCTATAAGGGCTTTGTGATGAACTATAATATGCAAGGGATGGAGAAAATGATTCCCGAGCTCTTCGCGATGCTTAAAGCCGCAGAGGTAGAAATCAAGAAGGAGCATCAAGTGTTGATGGTTTGAAAGACCACTAGTTTCAAGAAAGGTAAGGGAAAGAAAGGAAACTTCAAAAAGAATGGCAAGACAGTTGCCGCTCCCATGAAGAAACCCAATGCTGGACCCAAACATGAGACTGAGTACTTCTACTGCAAGGGGACTGGTTACTGGAAGCGGAACTGCCCCAAGTACTTGGCAGATAAGAAGGCTGGCATCCTCAAAAAAGGTATATTTTATATACATGTTATTGATGTATACCTTACTAGTGCTCATAGTAGCGCCTGGGTATTTGATACTGGTTCGGTTGCTAATATTTGTAACTCAAAACAGGAGCTACGGAATAAACGAAGACTAGCTAAGGACGAGGTGACGATGCGCGTCGGAAATGATTCCAAGGTTTATGTGATCGCCATCGGCATGCTACCTCTACATCTACCTTCGGGATTAGTTTTAAACCTAAATAATTGTTATTTGGTGCCTGCGTTGAGCATGAACATTATATCTGGATCTTGTTTATTGCGAGACGGTTATTCATTTAAGTCAGAGAATAATGATTGTTCTATTTATATGAGTAATATCTTTTATGGTCATGCACCCCTTGTGAATGGTTTATTCTTGTTGAATCTCGATCGTAGTGATACACATATTCATAATATTGATGCCAAAAGATGCAAAGTTAATAATGATAGTACCATATATTTGTGGCACTGCCGCTTAGGTAATATTGGTGTAAAGCGCATGAAGAAACTCCATGCTAATGGAATTTTGGAATCTCTTGATTATGAATCATTTGAGACATGTGAACCATACCTCATGGGCAAGATGACTAAAACTCCATTCTCCGGAATAATGGAGCGAGCTAGTGACTTATTGGAAATAATACATACTGATGTATGCGGTCCGATGAGTGTTGAAGCACGCGGTGGATATCGTTATTTTCTTACCTTCACAGATGATTTGAGTAGATATGGGTATATTTACTTAATGAAACACAAGTCTGAAACATTTGAAAAGTTTAAGGAATTTCAGAGTGAAGTGGAGAATCATTGTAACAAGAAAATAAAGTTTCTACGATCTGATCGTGGTGGTGAATATTTGAGTTACGAGTTTGGTATGCATTTAAGACAATGTGGAATTGTTTCACAGCTCATGCCACCAGGAACACCACAACGTAATGGTGTATCCGAACGTCGTAATCATACTCTATTGGATATGGTGTGTTCTATGATGTCTCTTACCGATTTGCCACTATCGTTTTGGGGTTATGCATTAGAGACAACCCCATTCACTTTAAATAGGGCACCATCTAAATCCGTTGAGACGACACCATATGAGTTGTGGTTTGGCAAGAAACCTAAGCTATCATTTCTTAAAGTTTGGGGATGCGACACTTATGTCAAGAGGCTTCAACCTGATAAGCTCGAACCCAAAGCGGAGAAGTGCGTCTTCATAGGATACCCTAAAGAGACCATTGGGTATACCTTCTACCACAAATCCGAGGGCAAGATCTTTGTTGCCAAGAATGGGTCCTTTCTAGAGAAGGAGTTTCTCTCGAAAGAAGTGAGTGGGAGGAAAGTAGAACTTGATGAGGTAATTGTACCTTCTCTCGAATTGGAAGGTAGCACATCACAGAAAGCAATTCCCATGATGCCTACACTAACCAAAGAGGAAGCTAATGATGTGATACGTCTCCGTTGTATCTACTTTTCCTAACGCTTTTGCTCTTGTTTTGGACTCTAATTTGCATGATTTGAATGAAACTAACCCGGACTGACGCTGTTTTCAGCAGAACTACCATGGTGTTGTTTTTGTGCAAAAATAAAGCTCTCGGATTTGGGCGAAACTTTTCGGAGAATTATTTCAGAATATATAAAAAATACTGGAACCAAGAACCACTGGAGGGGGCGCCCTGGCTGGGCACGATACACCAGGGCGCCCCCTCCCTCTGGCGCGCCCTGGTGGGTTGTGCCCCCTGGTGGCCCCCCTGACCCTAATTCCAACTCCATAAATACCAATGTCGGAGAAAAAAATAGGAGAGGAAGTTTCATCATGTTTTACGATACGGAGCCGCCGCCACCTCCTGTTCTTCATCGGGAGGCCAGATCTCGAGCCCGTTCGAGGCTCCAGAGAGGGGAATCTTCGGTCTTCGTCATCACCAACCCTCCTTCATCGCCAGTTCCATGATGCTCCCCACCGAGAGTGAGTAATCCTTCGCAGGCTCGCTGGTCAGTGAGGAGTTGGATGAGATTCATCATGTAATCGAGTTAGTTTTGTTAGGGCTTGATCCCTAGTATCCACTATGTTCTGATATTGATGTTCTTATGACTTTGCTATGCTTAATGCTTGTCACTAGGGCCCGAGTGCCATGATTTCAGATCTGAACCATTTATGTTTTCATCATTATATCTATGTTCTAGATCCGATCTTGCAAGTCATATTCACCTAGTACGTGTTATGATCCGTAAACCCCAGTGTGACAGTAATTGGGATACTTTCCGATGATGACCGTAGTTTGAGGAGTTCATGTATTCACTATGTGTTAATGCTTTGTTCCGGTTCTCTATTAAAAGGAGGCCTTAATATCCCTTAGTTTCCTTATGGACCCCGCTGCCACGGGAGGGTAGGACAAAAGATGTCATGCAAGTTCTTTTCTATAAGCACGTATGACTATTTACGAAATACATGCCTACATTATATTTATGAACTGGAGCTAGTTTTGTATCGCCCTAGGTTATGACTATTATATGATGAATATCATCCAACGAATTCACCGATCCAATGCCTACGAATTCTTCACATATTGTTCTTGCTAAGTTACTACTGCTGTTGTTACTGTTACACCTGCTACAAAATCATTGCTACCACTGTTACTGTTACCACTGCTATCAAAACTATCATATTACTATGCTACTGATCACTTCACTACATAAAAAAGACACATCCGTGACATTTTGGCCCGAACGAAAAAAAATTCTATCATGCTTATGACACTTCTATGACGATAATTGTGACAAAACCCGGTATCATCATAGATGTGGTGGGCTCCTACTTCTATGACAAAAAATCATGACAGAAAATGGGCTTTTCGTCCTGGGCGGGCCGGAGACGCACCTGCATGACATTCTTTGAGCCTTCCATGACGGAAAAAATCATGGTAGAAGCGAAGGCGAGGAAAATTTTGGGGAGTTCCCGGTTACGGTGGGTGGTCGGGGCCGAGTTGTTGGAAATATGCCCTAGAGGCAATAATAAAGTGGTTATTATTATATTTCCTTGTTCATGATAATTGTCTATTGTTCATGCTATAATTGTGTTATCCGGAAATCGTAATACATGTGTGAATACATAGACCACAACATGTCCCTAGTGAGCCTCTAGTTGACTAGCTCGTTGATCAACAGATGGTTACGGTTTCCTGACCATGGACATTGGATGTCGTTGATAACTGGATCACATCATTAGGAGAATGATGTGATGGACTAGACCCAATCCTAAGCATAGCACTAGATCGTGTAGTTCGTGTGCTAAAGCTTTTCTAATGTCAAGTATCATTTCCTTAGACCATGAGATTGTGCAACCCCCGGATACCGTAGGAATGCTTTGGGTGTATCAAACATCACAACGTAACTGGGTGACCATAAAGGTGCACTACAGGTATCTCCGAAAGTGTCTGTTGGGTTGGCACGAATCGAGACTGGGATTTGTCACTCCGTATGACGGAGAGGTATCTCTGGGCCCACTCGGTAATGCATCATCATAATGAGCTCAATGTGACTAAAGAGTTAGCCACGGGATCATGCGTTACGGAGCGAGTAAAGAGACTTGCCGGTAACGAGATTGAACAAGGTATAGGGATACCGACGATCGAATCTCGGGCAAGTATCATACCGGTAGACAAAGGGAATTGTATACGGGATTGATTGAATCCTCGACATCGTGGTTCATCTGATGAGATCATCGTGGAACATGTGGGAGACAACATGGGTATCCAGATCCCGCTGTTGGTTATTGGCCGGAGAGATGTCTCGGTCATGTCTGCATGGTTCCCGAACCCGTAGGGTCTACACACTTAAGGTTCGGTGACGCTAGGGTTGTTATGGGAAATAGTATGTGGATACCGAATGTTGTTCGGAGTCCCGGATGAGATCCCGGACATCACGGGGAGTTCCGGAATGGTCCGGAGGTGAAGATTTATATATGGGAAGTCATCATACGGTCACCGGAAGTGTTCGGGGGTTTTCCGGTATTGTACCGGGACCACCGAAGGGGTTCCAGGGGTCCACCGGGAGGGTCCACCTGCCCCGGAGGGCCCTATGGGCTGTATGGGGGAGAGAACCAGCCCCTAAGTGGGTTGGGCGCCATCCCCCCTAGGGCCCATGCACCTAGGGTTGGGGGAAACCCTAAAGGGGGGCGCCCCCCCTTGGCTTGGGGGGCAAGCCCCCTCCCCCTGGCCGTCGCCCCCCCTCTAGATCTGATCTAGAGGGGCCAGCCCCCTTCCCCCTTCCCCCTTGGCCCTATAAATAGAGGGGAGGAGGGAGGGCAACAGCACCTCATCCAAGGTGCAGCCCTCCCCCTCTCCAACACCCCCTCCTCCTCCGTTTGAGCTTGGCGAAGCCCTGCCGGAGAACTGCAAGTTCCACCACCACGCCGTCGTGCTGCTGGAGCCGTCTTCCCCAACCTCTCCCTCCTCCTTGCTGGATCAAGGCGCGGGAGACGTCACCGGGCTGCACGTGTATTGAACGCGGAGGCGCCGTTGTTCGGTGCTTAGATCGGAATCGACCGCGATCTGAATCGCTGCGTGCACGACTCCTCCAACCGCGTTCTTGCAACGCTTCCGCATCGCGATCTTCAAGGGTATGAAGATGCACTCCTCTCTCTCTCGTTGCTAGTCTCTCCATAGATTGATCTTGGTGATGCGTAGGAATTTTTTTTTGATTTACTACTACGTTCCCCAACAGTGGCATCATGAGCTAGGTCTATGCGTAGTTTCTTGCACGAGTAGAACACAAGTTGTTGTGGGCGTCGATTTTGTCAATTTACTTGCCGTTACTAGTCTTATCTTGATTCGGCGGCATCGTGGGATGAAGCGGCCCGGACCGACCTTACACGTACGCTTACGTGAGACAGGTTCCACCGACTGATATGCACTAGTTGCATAAGGTGGCTAGCGGGTGTCTGTCTCTCCCACTTTAGTCGGATCGGATTCGATGAAAAGGGTCCTTATGAAGGGTAAATAGAAATTGGCATATCACGTTGTGGTTGTGGCGTAGGTAAGAAACGTTCTTGCTAGAAACCTATAGCAGCCACGTAAAAAAATTTGCAACAACAATTAGAGGACGTCTAACTTGTTCTTGCAGCATATGTCGTGTGATGTGATATGGCCAAAAGGATGTGATGAATGATATATGTGATGTATGAGATTGATCATGTTCTTGTAATAGGAATCACGACTTGCATGTCGATGAGTATGACAACCGGCAGGAGCCATAGGAGTTGTCTTAATTTATTTTATGACCTGCGTGTCAATGAAAAATGCCATGTAATTACTTTACTTTATTGCTAACTGTTAGCCATAATAGTAGAAGTAATAGTTGGCGAGGCAACTTCATGAAGACACGATAATGGAGATCATGATGATGGAGATCATGGTGTCATGCCGGTGACGATGATGATCATAGTGCCCCGAAGATGGAGATCAAAAGGAGCAAAATGATATTGGCCATATCATGTCACTATTTGATTGCATGTGATGTTTATCATCTTTTTACATCTTATTTGCTTAGAACGACGGTAGCATAAATAAGATGATCCCTCGCTAAAATTTCAAGAAAGTGTTCCCCCTAACTGTGCACCGTTGCGAAGGTTCGTTGTTTCGAAGCACCACGTGATGATCGGGTGTGATAGATTCTAACGTTCGAATACAACGGGTGTAAGCCAGATTTACACATGCAAAACACTTAGGTTGACTTGATGAGCCTAGCATGTACAGACATGGCCTCGGAACACGAAAGACCGAAAGGTCGAACATGAGTCGTATAGAAGATACGATCAACATGGAGATGTTCACCGTTGATGACTAGTCCGTCTCACGTGATGATCGGACACGGCCTAGTCGATTCGGATCATGTATCACCTAGATGACTACAGGGATGTCTATCTGAGTGGGAGTTCATAGAATAATTTGATTAGATGAACTTAATTATCATGAACTTAGTCTAAAATCTTTACAATATGTCTTGTAGATCAAATGGCCCACGCTAATGTTGCCCTCAACTTCAAAGTGTTCCTAGAGAAAACCAAGCTGAAAGACGATGGTAGCAACTACATGGACTGGGTCCGTAACCTGAGGATCATCCTCATAGCTGCCAAGAAAGCTTATGTCCTTGAAGCACCGCTAGGTGACGCACCTGTTTTCCCGGCAACTCAAGACGTTATGAACGCCTGGCAGTCGCGTAGTGATGATTTCTCCCTGGTTCAGTGCGGCATGCTTTACAGCTTAGAACCGGGGCTCCAAAAGCGTTTTGAGCAACACAGAGCATATGAGATGTTCCAAGAGCTGAAAATGGTTTTCCAAGCTCATGCCCGGGTTGAGAGATATGAAGTCTCCGACAAGTTCTACAGTTGTAAGATGGAGGAGAATAGTTCTGTCAGCGAGCATATACTCAAAATGTCTGGGTTGCACAACCGCTTGTCTCAGCTGGGAGTTAATCTCCCGGATGACGCGGTCATTGACAGAATCCTTCAGTCGCTTCCACCTAGCTACAAGAGCTTTGTGATGAACTTCAATATGCAGGGGATGGAAAAAACCATTCCTGAGGTATATTCAATGCTGAAATCAGCGGAGGTGGAGATCAAAAAGGAACATCAAGTGTTGATGGTGAATAAAACCACTAAGTTCAAGAAAGGCAAGGGTAAAAAGAACTTCAAGAAGGACGGCAAGGGAGTTGCCGCGCCCGGTAAGCGGGCTACCGGGAAGAAGCCAAAGAATGGACCCAAGCCTGAGACTGAATGCTTTTATTGCAAGGGAAACGGTCACTAGAAGCGGAACTGCCCCAAGTACTTAGCGGATAAGAAGGCCGGCAATACCAAAGGTATATGTGATATACATGTTATTGATGTGTACCTTACCAGCGCTCGTAGTAGCTCCTGGGTATTTGATACCGGTGCGGTTGCTCATATTTGTAACTCAAAACAGGAGCTGCGGAATAAGCGGAGACTGGCGAAGGACGAGGTGACGATGCGCGTCGGGAATGGTTCCAAGGTCGATGTGATCGCCGTCGGCGCGCTACCTCTACATCTGCCTACGGGATTAGTTTTAAACCTCAATAATTGTTATTTAGTACCGGCTTTGAGCATGAACATTGTAATAGGATCTCGTTTGATGCGAGATGGCTACTCATTTAAATCCGAGAATAATGGTTGTTCTATTTATATGAGAGATATGTTTTATGGTCATGCTCCGCTGGTCAATGGTTTATTTTTATTGAATCTCGAACGTGATGTTACACATATTCATAGTGTGAATGCCAAAAGATGTAAGGTTGATAATGATAGTCCCACATACTTGTGGCACTGCCGCCTTGGTCACATTGGTGTCAAACGCATGAAGAAACTCCATGCAGATGGACTTTTGGAGTCTCTTGATTATGAATCATTTGACACGTGCGAACCATGCCTCATGGGCAAAATGACCAAGACTCCGTTCTCCGGAACAATGGAGCGAGCAACCAACTTATTGGAAATCATACATACTGATGTGTGCGGTCCAATGAGCGTTGAGGCTCGCGGTGGTTATCGTTATGTTCTCACCCTCACTGATGACTTAAGTAGATATGGGTATGTCTACTTAATGAAACACAAGTCTGAGACCTTCAAAAAGTTCAAGGAATTTCAGAGTGAGGTTGAGAATCAACGTGACAGGAAAATAAAGTTCTTACGATCAGATCGTGGAGGGGAATATTTGAGTCACGAATTTGGCACGCACTTAAGGAAATGTGGAATTGTTTCACAACTCACGCCGCCTGGAACACCTCAGCGTAATGGTGTGTCCGAACGTCGTAATCGCACTCTATTAGATATGGTGCGATCTATGATGTCTCTTACCGATCTACCGCTATCATTTTGGGGTTATGCTTTAGAGACTGCCGCATTCACTTTAAATAGGGCTCCATCGAAATCCGTTGAGACGACACCGTATGAATTATGGTTTGGGAAGAAACCTAAGCTGTCGTTTCTAAAAGTTTGGGGATGCGATGCTTATGTCAAGAAACTTCAACCTGAAAAGCTCGAACCCAAATCGGAAAAATGCGTCTTCATAGGATACCCTAAGGAAACTATTGGGTATACCTTCTACCTCAGATCCGAAGGCAAGATCTTTGTTGCCAAGAATGGATCCTTTCTAGAGAAAGAGTTTCTCTCGAAAGAAGTAAGTGGGAGGAAAGTAGAACTTGATGAGGTAACCCCTCTTGAACCGGAGAGTAGCGCAGCTCAGGAAGATGTTTCTGTGGTGCCTGCACCGACTAGAGAGGAAGTTAATGATGATGATCATGAAACTTCGGATCAAGTTGCTACTGAAATTCGTAGGTCCACGAGGACACGTTCCGCACCAGAGTGGTACGGCAACCCTGTCCTAGAAATCATGTTGTTAGACAACGGTGAACCTTCGAACTATGAAGAAGCGATGGCGGGCCCGGATTCCAACAAATGGCTTGAAGCCATGAAATCCGAGATAGGATCCATGTATGAAAATGAAGTATGGACTTTGACAGACTTGCCCGATGATCGGCAAGCCATAGAGAACAAATGGATCTTTAAGAAGAAGACAGACGCGGATGGTAATGTGACCATCTATAAGGCTCGACTTGTCACTAAGGGTTATCGACAAGTTCAAGGGGTTGACTATGATGAGACCTTCTCACCCGTAGCGAAGCTGAAGTCTGTCCGAATCATGTTAGCAATTGCCGCATTCTATGATTATGAGATATGGCAAATGGACGTCAAAACGGCATTCTTTAATGGTTTCCTTAAGGAAGAGTTGTATATGATACAGCCGGAAGGTTTTGTCGATCCTAATAATGATGACAAGGTATGCAAGCTCCAGCGCTCAATCTATGGGCTGGTGCAAGCATCTCGGAGTTGGAACATTCGCTTTGATGAGATGATCAAAGCGTTTGGGTTTACACAGACTTATGGAGAAGCCTGTGTTTACAAGAAAGTGAGTGGGAGCTCTGTAGCATTTCTCGTATTATATGTGGATGACATACTATTAATGGGAAATGATATAGAATTCTTGGAAAGCATAAAGGCCTACTTGAATAAGTGTTTTTCAATGAAGGACCTTGGAGAAGCTGCTTACATATTAGGCATCAAGATCTATAGAGATAGATCGAGACGCCTCATTGGTCTTTCGCAAAGCACATACCTTGACAAGATATTGAAGAAGTTCAATATGGATCAGTCCAAGAAGGGGTTCTTGCCTGTATTACAAGGTGTGAGATTGAGCACGGCTCAATGCCCGACCTCGGCAGAAGATAGAGAAAAGATGAGTGTCATCCCCTATGCCTCAGCCATAGGGTCTATTATGTATGCCATGTTGTGTACCAGACCTGATGTGAACCTCGCCGTAAGTTTGGTAGGAAGGTACCAAAGTAATCCCGGCATGGAACACTGGACAGCGGTCAAGAACATCCTAAAGTACCTGAAAAGGACTAAGGATATGTTTCTCGTTTATGGAGGTGATGAAGAGCTCATCGTAAAGGGTTACGTCGATGCTAGCTTCGACACAGATCTGGATGACTCTAAGTCACAAACCGGATACGTGTATATTTTGAATGGTGGGGCAGTCAGCTGGTGCAGTTGCAAGCAAAGCATCGTGGCGGGATCTACATGTGAAGCGGAGTACATAGCAGCCTCGGAGGCAGCACAGGAAGCAGTCTGGATGAAGGAGTTCATCACCGGCCTAGGAGTTATTCCCAATGCGTCGGACCCAATGACTCTCTTCTGTGACAACACTGGAGCTATTGCCCTTGCCAAGGAGCCCAGGTTTCACAAGAAGACCAGGCATATCAAGCGTCGCTTCAACTCCATTCGTGAACATGTTCAAGATGGAGACATATATATTTGTAAAGTGCATACGGATCTGAATGTCGCGGATCCGTTGACTAAACCTCTTCCACGAGCAAAACATGATCAACACCAGAACTCTATGGGTGTTCAATTCATCATAATGTAACTAGATTATTGACCCTAGTGCAAGTGGGAGACTGTTGGAAATATGCCCTAGAGGCAATAATAAAGTGGTTATTATTATATTTCCTTGTTCATGATAATTGTCTATTGTTCATGCTATAATTGTGTTATCCGGAAATCGTAATACATGTGTGAATACATAGACCACAACATGTCCCTAGTGAGCCTCTAGTTGACTAGCTCGTTGATCAACAGATGGTTACGGTTTCCTGACCATGGACATTGGATGTCGTTGATAACTGGATCACATCATTAGGAGAATGATGTGATGGACTAGACCCAATCCTAAGCATAGCACTAGATCGTGTAGTTCGTCTGCTAAAACTTTTCTAATGTCAAGTATCATTTCCTTAGACCATGAGATTGTGCAACCCCCGGATACCGTAGGAATGCTTTGGGTGTATCAAACGTCACAACGTAACTGGGTGACCATAAAGGTGCACTACAGGTATCTCCGAAAGTGTCTGTTGGGTTGGCACGAATCGAGACTGGGATTTGTCACTCCGTATGACGGAGAGGTATCTCTGGGCCCACTCGGTAATGCATCATCATAATGAGCTCAATGTGACTAAAGAGTTAGCCACGGGATCATGCGTTACGGAACGAATAAAGAGACTTGCCGGTAACGAGATTGAACAAGGTATAGGGATACCGACGATCGAATCTCGGGCAAGTATCATACCGGTAGACAAAGGGAATTGTATACGGGATTGATTGAATCCTCGACATCGTGGTTCATCCGATGAGATCATCGTGGAACATGTGGGAGCCAACATGGGTATCCAGATCCCGCTGTTGGTTATTGGCCGGAGAGATGTCTCGGTCATGTCTGCATGGTTCCCGAACCCGTAGGGTCTACACACTTAAGGTTCAGTGACGCTAGGGTTGTTATGGGAAATAGTATGTGGATACCGAATGTTGTTCGGAGTCCCGAATGAGATCCCGAAAGTCATGGGGAGTTCCGGAATGGTCCGGAGGTGAATATTTATATATGGGAAGTCATCATACGGTCACCGGAAGTGTTCGGGGGTTTTCCGGTATTGTACCGGGACCACCGAAGGGGTTCCGGGGGTCCACCGGGAGGGTCCACCTGCCCCGGAGGGCCCTATGGGCTGTATGGGGGAGAGAACCAGCCCCTAAGTGGGTTGGGCGCCATCCCCCCTAGGGCCCATGCGCCTAGGGTTGGGGGAAACCCTAAAGGGGGGCGCCCCCCTTGGCTTGGGGGGCAAGCCCCCTCCCCCTGGCCGTCGCCCCTCCTCTAGATCTGATCTAGAGGGGCCGGCCCCCTTCCCCCTTAGCCCTATAAATAGAGGGGAGGAGGGAGGGAAGCAGCACCTCATCCAAGGCGCAGCCCTCCCCCTCTCCAACACCCCCTCCTCCTCCGTTTGAGCTTGGCGAAGCCCTGCCGGAGAACTGCAAGTTCCACCACCACGCCGGCGTGCTGCTGGAGCTGTCTTCCCCAACCTCTCCCTCCTCCTTGCTGGATCAAGGCGCAGGAGATGTCACCGGGCTGCACGTGTGTTGAACGCGGAGGCGCCGTTGTTCGGTGCTTAGATCGGAATCGACCGCGATCTGAATCGCTGCGTGCACGACTCCTCCAACCGCGTTCTTGCAACGCTTCCGCATCGCGATCTTCAAGGGTATGAAGATGCACTCCTCTCTCTCTCGTTGCTAGTCTCTCCATAGATTGATCTTGGTGATGCGTAGGAATTTTTTTTGATTTACTACTACGTTCCCCAACACGAGCGATGCACGAAAGTTTGCACGTTTCTCTCCTATACGTACACGCGTGTGTGCGAGGCGTTGGGCTCTATCTGAACCCGAGCGAGGCATTCGCTTACTGAACCCGAGCGATTGCACTAGCTATATTACTGAACCCGAGCGATCGATCCCTTAGCTGTTAACTGAACCCGAGCGATTCCTTCACTACTGCTGCTAACTGAAGCCGATCGAACCTGCTGCCTCTTGATGAACAGTGACCGTTGTTGGGTTGGATGAACAGTTCCCGATGGGGGTTGGATGAACAGGACCCCGTGGTAGTAGTTGGCCGTTGCCGCTTGATGAACAGGACCCCGGCCGATCGAGGAGGCCGCCACACCCGAGCCGGTTGGGGTTGGATCAACAGGACCCCGTGGAGGGCTGGTTGAACAGTAGCGGGTGGAGGGTGGATGAACAGGACCCCGTGGAGGGCTGGTTGAACAGTAGCCGGTGGAGGGTGGATGAACAGTAGTCCGTGGATGAACAATGTCTGGTGGAGGCTGGAGGAAGTCGATGGTGGATGAACAGTAGCATGTGGAGGCTGAGGAAGTCGACGGTGGATGAGTAGTAGCCCATGGAGGCTGGAGCGAGGCAGTAGACGGTGGATGAACAGCAGCCCGTTGTGACACATGGATAATTAAGCTACAGTATCCCCTCCTAATGGTGCCATGTCATCGCAGTTAATTTGCTAAACCTCACTTTGATCCAAACCCGATTCAAATTCAAATTTAAGGTAAAGTCAAATTATTATTTCTTCAAACGGTAAAACAAAAATGTTCTGTGGGTTGCAAATATTCACTAACAATTTGTCATGAAAGAATTAACATTTTTCAAAATATAAAATTTGCCCCTGGATATTAAAACAGTGGACCAAGAACACCTTTTTATCCCATTTAAATATAACTCAAACTTAATAAATTATTTTGAACCCGAACTTGTTGTGGCAGTGCAAAATAATGCATAGTAATTATATGGCAAGGTTTTACATTTTACAAAAGTATTTTGATGCAAAAAGAAAGTACAAAACAATAGCTAAATAAATAAATAGAAAAGTAAATGAAAAATTACTAGTAAAAAGAAAAGAAACCTAATCTACTCAGCCCCTTGGCCCATCTAGCAAAACGGCCCTGGCCAACCCCCACTTGCCTCCCACCTCTCGCTACAGGGGGCCATCCGTCGTGCCTCCCCGGCCTATAAGGACCCCGGTCCTCCCTCGGTCAAACCCTAGCTCGCCCCCCTCCTCCACGCGCCGCTCCTCCTTTGCCCGCGTCACTGAGGCGCCGACACCATGGCCCTTGTGGTCCTCGTGGCCACCGGCCGCCCCTCGCCGCCTCGTCATCTTCGTCATCTACGCCCAGCCACACGAGCGGAAGCCCCTTCGAGCCATCGCCATCGTCGTCTCCGCCGACTATTCCGCCACCGTCGCCGTCTCGATCCGCTCCACCCCGAGCCTCTCCGGCCTCCCCGAGTCCTCCACGAGCTCTGCTGTGAGCTCCCGGTCCTCCGTGACCTTTCCCCTCTCCTTCCCGTGCCCTATAACGTCGTCTGCTGCTAGCTCTGCCCGTATTCGCTGTCGGCTGTCGACGCACCCGTCGTTTCCGACCGCCTCGCTCATGCCCGTACCCTGGCCATGCCTGCAGCCCCCCGTGCCCGCGCTCCCCGTCGCGGCTCGCCTTACCCCGCGCGCCCGCTGTCGTCCGCGCACACCTGCTACCGCTGCTCTGCTAATGTTGTTGCGCTGCTGTTGCCTGCTATAGTAGCTGCTGCTACGCCGCTGCTCCCGCCCCCCGGTGAGCCAGCCCCGTGCCCCACGCTACTCGTCGCTGCTTACCCCCGTGCCCGTCGCCCGTGGCTTCGCCCCCGCTGCGCCTGCTTCCGGCCGCCTCCGCGCGCGACGCCGCACCCGGTGCTACTCGCTGCCGGCGCGCCCCTCCCTCGCATACTGACGTCGCGGCTCCTGCTGTCTTCTGCCGCCCCTGCCGATGCATGCAGCTGCGCTGCTGCTCGCTGCTGCACTGCCGCTCGCTGCCGCCTGCTGCACTGCCGCTCACGGCCACCGCCTGCCGTCGCTGCCGCGTGCCCCCCACTCGCCTGCCTTGCGCCGCCGCTAGCGCCACCAGCGCTCACCGCCTCTGCCCCGCGCCGCTCGCCGCCCGTGCTGGTGGCTGCGGCCGCCGGCGCCTCTGCGCACGCGCACAGCCGCGGCCTGGCGGGCCGGCCCCTATCTGATTTGGGGCTAATCCCCTGTTAGACAAATCCCCCCTCATAAGTCTATGGCATGTGGGACCACTGCTAACTTAAATAGATAATTAAAACCTGTTAAAAGTAAATAAATAAATAGTATATGACAACTGGGTCCCACTAGACCGTTGACTAGTCAAATGTGGACCAGTCAACTCCTGAATATGCAGTTGACTGGCCCCATCAGTCAGCCCCTCTGGTGCACTTTGGGTGCAGTGCACCGGGTGCACCTAGCAGTTTATAGACATTTTCGGTTTTAAACAATTCCAGGTTTTACAGTTTATCGTTTAAACTTTAAAAATTCGTAGAAATTCAACCGAAGCTCAGATGAAAATAATTTATATATGAAAGTTGCTCAGAAAGACGAGACGAAACCGAATACGCAATCCGTTCGTCTGCCACATGTCCCTAGCATAGCAAACATGGAACCGTCCTCCTCCGTTTCATCTGTCCGAAAATGCCTAACACCGGGAATACTTTCCCGGATGTTTCCCCCCTTCGCTAGTAGCACCTAGTACTGCGTTAGGTCACCCCTAGCACCGCATATTGCCATGTTATGCTTTGTGATGCTTTGAATGCTCTGTTATTTATTGTGTTCCCCCTCCGTTAGTTCTTTCCGGTAGACCCCGAGACCGCGGTTGAACCAGTGATCGACTACTTCATATTCGAGGGTCCGTATCTGTCTGCAGAGCTTCCAGGCAAGCAAACCCCCATTGATCATTCCGATATTGCCCATTTCATTCTCTCTCATGCTTGCATTAGATTTTGCTACTGTACTTGATTGCTCCTATTCTGATGCATAGCCTGCTTTTGTAACCTGCTCTTGTACCTTACATGCTTATCCTAAACTGCTTAGTATAGGTTGGTTAGTGATCCATCAGTGACCCCGCACCTTGTCCTTGTTGCCCCCGCTGGATTACCAGGTAACTCGATCAACGTGATCGACGTCCAGGGCCCGACACATCACATCACACCCCCTTTATTGTACGACTCTACAGGGTTACTATCGAGTGCCGAGGGTGATACCTCGTATAGCACTTCTGATGTTAACTCTATAGTGTACCTAATCGTTCGTGGTCATCGAGGGTGATTCCTCCTTCACCACTCCCGATACGACTCTGTCGTGCAACACCTCAAGCGTGAACCTCGAGGGTGATTCCTCCTAGTTCACCTTGACGATTACATCAGGTGGATTCCATCGAGGGTGATTCCTCAGATCCCCCCCTTGGTGTTTTGGACACATGGTTACTTTGACTTTACCACAGAACCATGTTACTGAAGTCGGGTCCGCCCTGAGGGGTACCCGCGAGTTGATGTGTAGTCGGGTTGACCTGGAGAGTACCCGCGAGATTTCTACGTGGCACGGCCGGGCATTCCGGGCCCTTGCCGTAAGTCCACAAGACGGGGCGACGGGGTCACATATCGTGAGTCTCTGCTCGTTACCGCGCGCTCCCAAGCCACTAACGAGATTGGGTATTTGATCTGAGTCGGCCACTGGCCTATACGCACTAACCACCATGCGGGACAAGATATGGGCAACCGGCGTCGTAGTATCAGCCGAAGCCTTCTAGACGTCAGCGACTGAGCGGCGCGCGCCGGGTTGGACCGCGTAAAGCACCCTCCTTTTAATGGAGGCTGGTAGGTCTACTCACCGGTCGTGTACGCAACGTGCAGGTGTGCAACGGGCGATGGGCCCAAGACCCATGCGCGCATAGGATTTAGACCGGCGTGCTGACCTCTCTGTTGGGCCTAGGTAGGGCTGCGACGTGTTGATCTTCCGAGGCCGGGCATGACCCAGGAAAGTATGTCCGGCCAGAGTGATCGAGCGTGTTGGGTAATGTGGTGCACCCCTGCAGGGAAGTTAATCTATTCGAATAGCCGTGTCCACGGTAACAGGACGACCCGGAGTTGTATTCTGATCTTTACAACTAGAACTGGATACTGAGATGTTGAATGGATATGATGGCTCCGGGATTGCTTTCTCGCAGGGAGTCGAGAAAGGATCTCTGGGCGTTAATGCTACAACATGCTTGCTAATTATAAAATGCTATTCTGTACTCTTCTAAATGCTGCAAGATGGTGGCTTCAAGAAGATGCTAGTCTTCGATAGGCTAGGCTTTCCCCTCTATTCTGGCATTCTGCAGTTTAGTCCACAGATACTACCCATTTCTTTGATACCGATGCATATGTAGTGTAGATCCTTACTTGCGAGTACTTTGGATGAGTACTCACGGTTGCTTTGCTCCCCCTTTCCCACCTATTTCCATTCTTCTCGGATGCTGCAACCAGATGGTGGAGCCCAGGAGCCAGATGCTACTGTCGACGACTACTACTACCCCAACGGAGCCTACTTCTATGTGGAGACCGCCGACGACAAGGAGTAGTTAGGAGGGTCCCAAGCAGGAGACCTTGGCTTTTCGATCGATGTTGCTTTTGTGCTAGCCTTCTTAAGGCAAACTTGTTCAACTTATGTCTGTACTAAGATATTGTTGCTTCCGCAGACTCTTGTGTATTCGAGCTTATGTATTCGAGCCCTCGAGGCCCCTAGCTTGTAATATAAAGCTTGTATTATTTTAATTTGTGTCTAGAGTTATGTTGTGATATCTTTCCGTGAGTCCTTGATCTTAATCGTACACATTTGCGTGTATAACTAGTGTATGATTGAATCGAGGGCGTCACACCAGTGAAGTCCCGTCTACAAATATTACACGGCAAATAAAAGACCAGGTACTTTTGTTCCTCGGCGCATGTGATTTAACTAATAAGAAGTTGATACTGCCTTCATGTTGTGATCTGCTTGTACTTAGGAACAAATGTGTTGGAGAGAGGGCAAGAGAAGATTACACGAAGTTAGATACATGCATAGCATCAACCGAGGCATACATGTTGCATGATACGTGCTCAATGTTTCAATTGCAAGACAAGAGAAAGAGGATTGGGCTTAATGGACCAGAGATAGCCATGTACACACACCAGCCCATCTCATTGATTAATTAAGCAATTCGGTCAACATGTGGGCCGGCTGGCGATTCCTTCGACCCGTACGTAGCAGTCCACCCGTGACACGTCTGCACACAGTACCAACCGTCAACAATGACGACGGTCGACAATTTTCAATAAATAGCTAGCTTTGGTTAGGGTTAGACTCGGGTTTTGTTTAGAGAAGTTTAGTTTTAGCTACTTTTATTTGTCTTCGCTCGTAGCGGCTAGTGCGACCGTCAAGACATCCTATCGAAACCCCATCTTGTGAGATTTATTCCATTTAGCATATTCGCAATTTTGGGATTGCTTGGCTATTATTTTCTTGCATGTTCTTCGATTTGCTTGCAGGAAAAATCCTTCGTGGATAGGTCGATCGCGCCGTTGTCTCGGTCGATAACGCCGTGGAGTTGGTTCAGCGATTGCCGTGGATATCAGTCGTGTACGGTTCTCTCTATACGGTTGGTAGCCGGATCGTGAGGGTCAAGTCCCACAAAAATCGTAGTTATCCTCTCTCATCAAAAGATCGGATCCACAGTTCATATCAAGTGGTATCAGTTTTCAGATTCATCGGTGAGAGATTTTCAGTTTTATTAGGTTAGATACTTTTTCAGTCCTACAACCCAAAAAAAAGGCCAAACAAAAATTAGATTAGTTCATCCGTTGCACCTATCTTTTTAGTCTTTAGCAATTTGCATCTAGTATTTGTTTTGTTGAATTTTTGGTTGCATTCATCTAATATTAGTGCTGGTCTAGATTAGTCCGAGAGAAAATTATCTACTAGATCAAACTTTGTTTTTGTCCACAATATCTTCCGCGGCAAGTTCGTCTGTGATCTGAAAAGGTAAACAAAAGGCGAATCTTCCTTTGTTCGGTTACGCACCACACCAGTCCATCCGTCTGCCGCGTCGTCCACCGCTTTTCATGTGTGTTCAGTTTCGCACACGCGCCAACTGCACCTGTACACCACGTCCCATCCGCCTTAGAAATTGCTCCACTGCTGCCTCGCACACGTCCCAGCTTCCGGCCGCTAGCCAGGGAACATCCCGATCCCATCAAGTCAACCATCAACACTTGATTACATCACCGCTGGTAGCCTACACAAGTTCTAACAAGTGTCCTCACGTTTTGTTTTCTTTTTTCTGCCGGGCTTATCTATACTTCTATACTTCTATATTTATACTATCTATATTTCTATATTTACTATTAAACACAAGCAAACATATTCATCGCTAAACGCACCCCGCATAACGTACACACAACAATCCGAAACAATGAGAGCCACATGATTGAACCCACTCATTTTAATCTGACTGTCAACGTACCAATAATCCTCATCAAAAGTGTGCTTAGCGATTTCAGAGGGCGGACGAAAACTCTGCCGAATCCCCACCCCGGAGCCGCAACCCCTGCAATCACGGACGAAAAAGAATGAAACAGATCGCAATCGAATCCCCCCACCCTCAACCGTGTGCCGCCCCTCCGGCTTGCCATCGCAAGACCTCGGCGTGATCCTCCTCCCCCTCCTCACTTGATTTCGTCTTCGCCATCGAGTGGTCTTTGAGTGTGGCGTCGCTGACTCCACTACTCCTCGGGTGGTGGTTGTGGGGTCGGCCGGGGAGGCGACGGCGCGGGGAGCAGCGGCGCATTGGCGGACAGCAGCGCATGTGCAGCACAAAGCGGGAGCGGCCGCAGGGCCACATCGGACGAGCAGCGGCGCGAAGCAGGTGCAGGTGGCGGTTCTGGTCGGAAGGAGGCAGCAGGGGGCGTAGGAGTGGTGGTGCGGCTGACGGCGGGAGAAGGGAGACCGGGCGACGCCGGAGGCGGAGCTCGGCCGCGAGCGTGGCACGCAGAGGCTGTTGGTGTCGTGGTGCAGCTCTTACGACGCGACTGCAAGGGGAGCCGGCGGTGACGCGCATGGCCGTGGGGGCAGCATGTGGGGTGCAGTGGGAGAAGAGCGAGAGATGGGAAAAGAGAAGAGAGGGACGGGAGGAGGAGAGGGAGAGAGGCGCGGCGAACATGCATGGCTCGCCGGCCGGCGGCGGCGGCTGTCGGGGCCACCGGAGGTGAGAGATCGGCGGCACACGAGAGCCCTCCCAATGGCGGCGGCGCGCCTCCTAAGGTGGTGATGCAAGGCTCAGCATTTGTCGAGGAGGGCATCCAGCAGCGGCTATGCATTCTCGCCTACAGTACGTATGGATCAGGTCCTAATCCCCATTCCCGCGTCACGTTTCATGGAGCAAACATATGTTTGCTGCCTCTATTTTTTGTATACACAAAATCCTGTTGTTATGCTGTTGGCCTTTGTTAATACTTCTTCTGAAAGTATCCGAATTTGATGTGATCGTTTTCTTGCTTCTGAATCCCGGTATCTGATTTTGAGGTGATGGTTCTCCATATTACATTGCTTCCAAATAAATGTTAATCCATTACCTTAGCTGTTAATCTTCCCTCTGTCATATTCTCTTTTAACATTCATTATTCTTTGGGCTTTTTTTTGGATTGATCCAGTTCCAACTTGAGTTGAGAGATGCAATAGTCATCAACATGTTTATAGGTTTGTTGGTAGCAGAATCTGCATAGATTTGTAAAAAAATTCTCTTGTATAAAGACTTAGCTATGGTGCTTGGCACATATTTTTTTTATGTGTTCTTCAGAAGGAGTTGTGCAAGATGTCAATATTATTGTGAAGATGAAAACCTTCTACGGAAGGCTGAAAGCTTTATAGTTTTGGGATTCATCGGGTGGCTTCCATGAAACATCATCTTTTGTTGAGGTACACAATGTTTCATATATGTACCTGCTGCTGCAGTTTCTTAAGAGATATATACAGACCAGTTTCATCAGAAAAAATAGGCATGCTTGCTTTGTAAAGGACAGTGACATTTGCCTGTTGTTTTCTGGTAACCCTTAAAAGGAGGGAAACACCTGTTGTAGCTTTTGTTCATTGACCTTTTCTGCTCCCTCAAATCCGCTCAAGCTGAATAAAGTATCTTATTCAAAATTTCCTTGCTCCAGTAGATCTGAAAGTAGTAGTTTAAGACCTTCATGTCTGTAGCAGTGTTGACGCCATTGATATATTATGGGACTGCTTTGGGCAAAAATAATCTAAGTGATATATCATCTTGTTACGAAGAAGAGCACTGAGCGGCGACGGTCCTAGCAGGAGCAGGGCAGCCTCGACTTCTCCTTACAGCAACTTTCAGAAACGAAGGGAAGATAGCCTATAAAGCGAGGACAAAATATCTGTGGTCAGGGACGACAAAAAAGCACTGGGGTGTACTGGTTCACAAGGTTGGATACTTGCCATCTACTTTGATTCCGGTATATGCCTCTCTTTCTTCTATCATTTATTGTTGCTTTGTTTCAACTTTCTTCTGTAGATTTTACAGTACGCAAGTTTCAGTGTCCAAAAGTTGGTTTCAAAACTTCAGATCCACAAGATTGATAAGATGTGATATATTTGTGGAATGTTTAACTCGGTTGTTTCTGTTTACTTAGGAGTGGAGTTCCAACTCTGCCTGTAAAACAAGATTAAGTGGGAAGGGTTGAAACTCTTTTGCATGTAAATGTTTAACTGAAATATTTAAGATGGCCTAAAATTCTTTAGCTTGCAACTATTTAATGGAATTATTTTAAGTGAGCTATCACAGTGACACCATACCTTGAGTACCACTTAGTACATATGAAAAGATTATGATAATTGACGTTTCATGATCGGATCTCATGGCAATCATGATATTCTATTTTGCAGCTTCAAATTTAAGATATTGTATTTGCTTCACCAGCTATATAATTGTACTGATAAAACTGGAACACCACAGTTAGATTTACCATAAAAATATATTCTCAGCACAGTTTTATTACATTTGAGAATTCTGACTGCAGTGGTATTTTGTGACTTGTGAGTGTCAGGTTTGATGCATTAAAAAAATGTGGTGTATTTGTTATGTGCCATTCTGCTCAAGAACTTCATCCCCATCATGCATTTTGTCCCTTTCATTTGAGTTAGTAAAGTGGTTTCTGAATCTGTTTGAAGTCTGCAAGACCAATATAATCTGGTAATGTTATTGCAATGCCATTGAAATTTTTATGGTGCTCATCAAACTCTTTGACCTTGCAGACTAAAATATAAAATTCATTACTGGATTATTAAGTGGTTTGAAAGATTAGTTTCTCTAGCAAGCAGGAAATTTCCCTCACTGTATGGGGCTGAAATTGAATGTATTATTGATGTTTTTGATACACCATCCGTATCCATTCCAAGTATGTACCATTATTTCCTTTTATTTGAGTTGTCCTTTTCAAAACTACTGCTCCAATGGCTCATACGGTAGTTCTTGTTCCCTATTTAGTTCTTCACATTTTGTCAGGCAGTTGATTTATTAGGTTGATGCACTGCCATGCTACGTGTGTTGATATTTTTATGCTTCTCGCAACATTTGTTTTTCATTCAAGTTGCAAGTGGTCGGATGCATGCCATTGGATATCAGGAATTCGAGGACCATTTTTGGGTGACCAGAGATGAGTTGTTAGAATATTTTCTGGAGCACAAGGCTCTTTTAGACAAATGATCATTGACATAAGATAGTTGTAGTATGTATGAGACAGCAACAAAGCTGATGCTATCTATATATCGAGCCTTGCATCGGGTACCATGCTGCTTGACCTGTGTCCTAATTCTCACTCATCGTTTTAAAAGATCTCAGTGAAGATGGCTAACCACAAGCCTCTCTCGAAATAGACAACTCCAGAACCGGCTATGTTGCCTCTCTTTGCCATTGGCACGTTATATGGACTAATAAAATGTGCGGCATTCCTGTAGCTTAAGTAAGCTTTACCATAGCCGATGGGGTGGCATTCTGTTCTCCCTATTTTCTCCTGATGTTTATGTCGGCACAACTTAAATGCTAAGGCGCTTGAATGTCTAATGTCAATTTTTAATTTCTGCAGTTCTACAAGTTGGTGATGCCTCCCATTGTACAAATTGTTTGATCAATCTTCATTTTCTTAACAACACTGAATCAAAAATAGATACAAATAAAAAAAATTAATGCGTATGTTTTCATAGTAACAGTACTAATACAGGTTTTCTGCTCTGTTAACTCTTGAAAAATTACTTCATAACTAGAATGAATGAGAAATCTCTCCCCGCCCAGGCAAGTGCACGGTTACTATTCAAACTCATCTGGTTGATTGCCTTTGATGTGTGACATATACATACGATTGTGATTTTTTTTCTAAAAAAGGGTTTATCTGCTAATTATGAAGGGAGGAATTCCATCGTATGGTTATTTGTGCATTGCACGTGCACGCTTACTAGTCTTTGATACTACGTGACTTATTGCTAGTTACCAGCTTGATAAAAAAAAGAAAAAAAAAGAAAACAAAGAAAAAAAAGAAAAAAAAAGAAAAGAAGAAAAAAAATATAGAAAAAAAGCAGGCCGGCTAGCCTCTGTTTTGGGCTAATATTTCCTTTTCCGGACCTGCTACAGTGTTGATCACCGCGCCATTTATCATCTGTTTGGAGCCTTGTTATCTTCGTGCATCTAGCTACTTAAAGCTATCATATTCTCATCGGCTTTCCACTCTTTTGATCCAGTATCTGGGCTTCGATTGTTTTGTCTTTTATTAGTCGACTGCCAGCACTAGTTAGGAGTTTGAGCAATTATTCAAGTTGCATTGCTTTTTGCTAAATTTGTGCCACTGATATTGTGAGTTGAGAAGCCTTTGCCAAGCTACACTTTTTCTACCAATAAGTACAGGTTCTGACTCTACTGATTCCTGGTTATCGCTTCATCCAATCTTCATCGGTAGTTTGAAGCCAACATCAACGCGCCGATCACCACCTGTTGCATTGGTAAGAACAAGTAAGAATTTGATACTAAGTTTGAGTGTGAGCGAATTTTGTCCACCACATCCTGTTAGTTGATAGGGATTATACATTGTGTTTTTTTCTCTTTCGCTAACAATGGCACAGAATCAATCCACACTTGAGGGCCTCACCGCGGATGTGAAAGTCACCAGCGAGCGTCTCGCCCAACTTGAGGGTGCTCAGATTGTGACCAAAGAGAGGCTCAAGGCCATCGAGGATGCACAGGGTGTTGCCAACACACATCTACAGGACATCTTGTCATGTCTGGACGAGTTGCAGACTGCACCCCGCATCAACAACAACGTTGATCCTCGCAACTCCGTGGGTGTCGCCGCTATATCACGAGCTCGGCGTGTGCCTATGGGTCATCCACAACACCCAGCTACTGCCACTGATGCCGCCACCATAAACCAGCACCAACAAATTCCTCCCCGCGTCGAGCAACATGGGGACAACTACGAGGATTATTCTGGTGACACCGAAGACGACCAAATGGTCAACCACTACAATGACTGTGCTCATCGACAACTACGTTTCAACCGTCAAGGTATGGCACGAGGTCAACACAGGTATGATGTTCGAGATCACGACCACTCTAGTGCTAAAATTAAATTTACTATGCCTGCTTTTAATGGTAAATATAATCCAGATGTTTATTTTGATTGGGGACTTTCAGTTGAAAAAAAAATTGCATGTCATGATATTCCTGAGAACCAAAGGGTTAGGGCAGCCACTAGTGAATTTACAAACTTTGCTTCTATTTGGCGGAGTGAGTATTGCCGTGTTAATGCAAACAATATACCTTCTACTTGGGATGCTTTAAAACGAGCTATGGGACAACGTTATGTTCCTTCACATTATGCTCGTGACAAACTAAATGAATTGCAACGTTTAAAACAAGGTAGTAGTTCTGTAGAGAATTATTATCAAGAATTGCAAACTGGGTTAATGCGATGTGGATTAGTTGAAACCGAAGATGCTATGATGGCTAGGTTTTTAGGTGGTTTGAATCGTGATATTCAGGATATCTTGGACTATAAGGAGTATAATTCTGTTACTCGTTTGTTTCATTTTACTTGCAAAGCTGAAAGGGAAGTACAGGGACGACACAACAAGGGACGAGGTAATTTTTCTGCAGGTCGTCGCTCATCATGGACACCCTTTCCGACTGTCCCATCCACTACTGAGGCAACACCACCTATCTTTAACAGTGGTGCACACCCAACAAGTTCCAAATCAGCTCCACAATCCTCCGAGGCATCGAAAGCAATTTCTCTAGCACCCACCACTTCATCTGGACGCACAAGGGACATGAAGTGTCATATATGCAAAGGTGGCGGGCACTTGATGAAGGACTGCCCAAATAAACGTACATTCATTGTGCGGGAAGATGGTGAGTACTCTTCTGCTAGTGATTTGGATGAAGATACACATGCTATGCTTGCCACTAATAATGCAGGTGACACTAAGGAGCATGACACGGAGGAGATACATATTAATGCTGATATGGCGGATAAATACCCAAGCCTTATAACCATGCGAGTACTTAGTGCCCAGGTGGGGCATGCAGAGTTGCATCAACGTCATAATCTTTTTCAAACCAAGTTTGTCGTCAAAGGGCATTCCGTTCGAGTAATCATTGATGGTGGAAGCTGCAATAATTTGGTGAGTGTGGAGATGGTAGAGAAGCTTTGCCTCACCACTACGAGACACCCCCATCCATATTACATCCAATGGTTCAACGAGTGTGGTAAGTTGAAGGTAACGCGTCGTGTGAGAGTCCATTTTACACTTGATTCGTATCATGATTATGTTGACCGTGATGTCGTCCCTATGCAAGCTTGTTCTTTACTATTAGGCCGACCTTGGCAATATGATAATCGTGTTACCCATCATGGTAGAACAAATTTGTATACTCTCATTTTTGAAGGAAAAACCATTAACTTGCTTCCCATGACTCTCGATGAAATAATAAATGATGAGAAGGCTAAATCAAAGGATCGTAGTATGCACACTATGCTTGCTATTAATTCTGAAAAATTTCCGTTGAGTGTCTCAACTTATAATCATGAGCTAACGCCTTTGGAACGGTTTATATACGTTGCATGTATTTTTGCTTTGTTCAATGATATGGTCCAGATAAATAAAAGCCGAGGATGGTTTTGTTTTCAAGAAAAGGAGGATAATGTGGACATAGCTATGATAAAAACGTCTACAAATATTACACGACAAATAAAAGACCAGGTACTTTTGTTCCTCGGCGCATGTGATTTAACTAGTAAGAAGTTGATACTGCCTTCATGTTGTGATATGCTTGTACTTAGGAACAAATGTGTTGGAGAGAGGGCAAGAGAAGATTACACGAAGTTAGATGCATGCATAGCATCAACCGAGGCATACATGTTGCATGATACGTGCTCAATGTTTCAAGTGCAAGACAAGAGAAAGAGGATTGGGCTTAATGGACCAGAGATAGCCACGTACACACACCAGCCCATCTCATTGATTAATTAAGGAATTCGGTCAACATGTAGGCCGGCTGGCGATTCCTTCGACCCGTACGTAGCAGTCCACCTGCGACACGTCTACCTGCGACACGTCTGCACGCAGTACCAACCGTCAACAACGACGACGGCCGACAATTTTCAATAAATAGCTAGCTTTGGTTAGGGTTAGACTCGGGTTTTGTTTAGAGAAGTTTAGTTTTAGCTACTTTTATTTGTCTTTGCTCGTAGCGGCTAGTGCGACCGTCAAGACATCCTATCGGAACCCTATCTTGTGAGATTTATTCCATCTATCATATTCGTAATTTTGAGATTGCTTGGCTATTATTTTCTTGCATGTTCTTCGATTTGCTTGCAGGAAAAATCCTTCGTGGATAGGTCGATCGCGCCGTTGGCTTGGTCGATAACGCCGTGGAGTTGGTTCAGCGATTGCCGTGGATATCAGTCGTGTACGGTTCTCCCTGTACGGTTGGTAGCCGGATCGTGAGGGTCAAGTCCCACAAAAATCGTAGTTATCCTCTCTCATCGAAAGATCGGGTCCCCAGTTCACATCATAATATATGTTTAAGCATCTGCAGAATATCCTCTACAAATGTTATGTTGTAATTTTATTTTAATTCCACCTCCAACAGGGCCTAATCTTCCATATGAAAATACTGTACCCAGGAAACTGTGTTTCTGGACAATAAACCAAATAGACGACTGCTCTCAAACCGTACATCCAAATGAAGCAAATAAGTACTCTACGGAAACCTTGGAACATGCTTTACAACTCATATGTAGAGGCCAACTCGAAATTGTGAGCATAACTAACTCGTTTTCCACCTAGAAGCTGGCTGTCCAGATTTGTCAGTGCAGTTTTAACTGAACCAGATTCAGTTTACAGTGAGAGATGCCCAACGCTCCAGTTTTTCTGCTAGAAGGCAGTTCACATCTCCCTAACTTATTTGGCTAAGCAAAGGAACTAACATAGAGGAGGTCTGACCTGGCACGAAAACCAAATAAGTATAAGCACTGGACTCACCAACGAATTTGCAAAGTGGTTCAGGAATCCATCTCCAGTTCTCAAATCTAATTCTAATCTATGAGCTGCTGCCCCAAATCCCTAAGTCTTACCTAGCCATCACCATAGAGAAGGAAAACTAGGACGTACCACTGGCAACAACAATTCCCAGCAGCCACATCTGCCCGGCAACGGCCTCGGCGAGTAGAGGCGTCGGAACAACAGCAACCTCATGGGGATGGCAACCCACAGCAGCAGCAGCGACCTGAAGGCTGCGGCCTCAACTGGATAAGACGAGAGGAAGGTTTTGGTGAGGGGAAAAAGAAGAGAAAGGGATTTGGGGGCATTTCCTATTCGCCGTTAACGTGCATTCTGTTAACCGACACCGAAGGCGCCTCTTAGCTGGGCCGGCCCACATAAGACTCTATTCTTCATCAAACTCCCAACAAAAAAGAGCAGATTACAGGATTCGATCCCGCAAACTCTACGTTCGACAGAGAGCGCACAAACTAGTAGGCTAGCCCACGCGTTGTGAAACAGAATTTTTTTTACTTCTTTTATTCCTTTCTTCAGCTCGTGGTCTTTTCTCCTAGCGTTTTTATCGGTTTTTCTTTTTTCCTTTTTTTTCTGTTTTTCCTTTTCTTTTTAAATTTGACGAACCTTTTCCAAATTCATTGAACGTTTCTTTCAAATCCGCTGAACTTTTTTCAAAATCGATGAACTTTTTTCTAAATTCGCTGAACTTTTTTCAAAATCGATGAACTTTTTCCCAAATTTGCTGAACTTTTTTCAAAACCGATGAACTTTTTTTCAAATCCGATGAACTTTTTTCAGATTCGATGAACTTTTTTCAAAACCGGTGAACTTTTTTCAAAATCGATGAACTTTTTTTCAGATCGGATGAACTTTTTTCAAAACCGGTGAACTTTTTTCCAGATTCGATGAACTTTTTTTCAGATTCGATGAACTTTTTCTGATTATGATGAACTTTTCTCAGATTCGATGAACTTTTTTCAATTATGATGAACTTTTCTCAAATTCGATGAACTTTTTTATCAAATTCGATGAACCTTAAAAAACAGTGATTTTTTTTCAAATTTGAAAAAAATCATGGATTTTAAAAAAATGTTCTTTGATTTTTGAAGAAAAGTGCACAAAAAAAAGGAAAGAAAAAAGGCGAACAAAACCGTTACAGAAAAAGAGAAACAAGAAAAAAAAACGGTTTGGGAAGCTTCCAACACCGGGCGCTTTGCGAGCTGGAGAAAGAATAAATCACAGCAAACGACATTACAAGGCATTGGTCGTACATTGGCGTAGTGGTTCGCGCAGCTCTATGGAAGGGCGAGGTCCCGAGTTCGAGTCCTGCTCCCCTTGGACTTTTTTTGCAGTTTCGAACAGAAAAAAAACAAATGGGCCAGCCCGCTACGCGCTCCTGCGGGCGCCAGCATCGCTAATCGGCGCTAACAGCGCCGACTAGGAGCTCCCGGATTTGGGCGCAGGTTATAGGAGAGCAACTAGTTAACGAGCGCTCCTTCGGGAGCCTCGCAACGATCAGCGTCACTTGGCGCCCTCCCAGCTGCCCCGCTATGTGTCGCGCTCTGGACGCTCCCTTCGGATTTTTTTTCCGCACGCGTTTTCAGCTTTTTAAACGGTTTTTTTTTTGGTTTTTTTCGACGTTTCGGTTTTCCACCTATCTTCCTGAACTTTTGGACCAAAATTTTTTTTTGCGCGAAAAAACGCGTTTTTTTTCCTTTCGCGAGAGTCACGGTTTTGCTTCCGCGAGAGGCACGGTTTTGCTTTCGCGAGAGTCACGGCTGTGCCTCTCGGAAACGGAAAAAAAAATGCGTTTTCTGTTTTTTTTCCTTCCGCGAGGGCACGGTTATGCTTTCGTGAGAGTCACGGCCTTGCCTCTCGGAAACGAAAAAAAAACACGTTTTCTGTTTTTTTCCTTTCGCGAGAGGCATGGTTTTGCTTCCGCGAGAGGCACGGTTGTGCTTTCACGAGAGGCACGGCCGTGCCTCTCGAAAATGAAAAAAAAAACGTGTTTTCTGTTTTTTTATCTTTCGCGAGAGGCACGGTTTTGCTTCCGCGAGAGGCACGACCGTGCCTCTTCGGAAATGAAAAAAAAACGCGTTTTCTCTTTTTTTTTTCTTCCGCGAGAGGCATGGTTTTGCTTCCGCGAGAGGCACGCTTGTGATTTCGCGAGAGGCACGGGCGTGCCTCTTTCGGAAAGGGAAAAAACCCGTGCTTCCGGTTCGGTTTTTTAGTCCGGTTTTTTTCGTCTGGTTTTTTTCGTGAAAAAAAAGTTCGTCAAAACCTATCAACATGGGATCTAGTTTTGAAGATCTCGACGCGAGAAATCCAACGGTGAAAACGGTTCGAGATTTGGACGCACGGTTTAAGAGATAAAACGTTTTGAATAAACGAATCTACGAAAAAAGTGAAAACTCCCAGGTTGCGACAAGTGGCGCACATGCAGCGCACCACTTGTCGCAACCTGGAAAGGTGGGAGTGATCTTTGCTAGGAGTACTTCTTAACTAGTGATTTCGAGGTTATAGCGGCGCAGTGAGGGACTGACCGTCAGGCCGAGCTCAACTGGGCCTTGGGCCCATGTAGAATTTCTTTCCTCTTGTTTCAGAGGAGCTAACTAACATGTTTCCTGGTATAGTACCAGAAACAGCACCCAGAGCAACTGGTTTCTACATTCTTAATATATCTAGAGGACCAGGGTTCAAATACCAGCACACACACTCTCTCTTTTACTTTCTTTTTGCCTCGCCCATTTTATTTCACATGCACACTCTCTCTCTCTCTCTTTCTTTTTTTCCTTTTCCTATTCTTACATCATGTTTAATAATTACTAACTCTGCCTTATTCTTCTGTTTAAACATTCTTCAGGAACAAATACATAGCAAATGAAAACGGGGCATTACAGTCCCGGCTGTCAGGGAGGATAAGAAGGCACTTCCTTGCGTGCGAAGATATTGATGGTGGGTTCGAGCTGACAGGGGGAGGATTCTTTTTTTTCGCGTAATAAGGAGGCACTTCCTTGCTTGCGAAGATGTAGCTGGAGGGTCCATCTGTCAGCCTCACCGCGTACAGTCCTCTTCTGATGGCTGTCGTTTGTTGACCACGTTGACCACGTCGCGCGAACAACACCCAGGCGGTGGACGATGGTGAGGCAGGGAACGACGCGGAGCCTGGGAACACGCGGAGGGTAGTACGAGGGTTGACTGGTTCGGCTGCGGTGTGAGGCTGCCGTCGCTGCAGAATAACAGGGGGTGTGGGTGAGTAGAGGGATGGCCTGGCCAGCGGTGGGAGTAGTAGGGGGCGGTGAGGCCTGCGCGGCAGCATAGCCGGCCACGGGAGGCAGGAGCACGCGGTGGTTTGGACGGCTGGAGCAAGAAAATCAGAGGTTGAAGAAGCAGGACGACCGTTGGATGTTAACAATCCAACGGTCGCTGGTGATAGAATCTTTTGTTGACTAAGTTGACAAAGCCCTGTGTACGCGTCAACTTAGTAGGGCCACAAGTCAGCCTCCAAATCTGGTGGGCCCCAGCTGTCATGGGAGCAGTCGTTATTTTTCGCTTAATAAGGAGAAACTTCCTTTCGTGCCAAGATATAGCTGGTGGGTTCCAGCTGTCATGGGGAGGATTCATTTTTTTTGGCATAATAAGGAGTACTTGCTTGCGTGCGGCCATGGACCATGTGGGTCCCAACTGTCAGCTTCTCCATGTACATCCCTCTTCCGATGTTGTCGTTTGTTGACAACATTGACCACGCCGTGTCGAGTGTCGTGGTTCTAAGTCTGACAGTAGAATGGGGGGGTAAGTATGAGGAGGCAAGATCCTAGCTACGATGAGGTTGTGCACGCAAGATTTACGAGTTCAGGCCCTTCTCGGAGGAAGTAACAGCCCTACGTCTCGGTGCCCGGAGGCTCGGTCGATTGAATTATGCGTGAAGTTACAGGGGGTACGAACCCTTGTGCCAGTGGAGGGGGGTGGCTTATATAGAGTGCGCTAGGACCCCAGCCGTCCCACGTTACAAGGGGTTCAATGTCCATAAAGACAGGACGTTACTGATAACGCCAGCAATAAAGGCAAATAAATGATCATTAAGACTACGGAGTGAACGCCTGACCCTTGCCATCCTGAGTGACCTTTGATCTTCTGTCTTCCGAGTGGTTTCTGGTGTGGTCGAGTGAGTACACCCCGGTCGAATGTAATTGGGTTACCCGAGTGAACTGTTGGTCGAGTGGGTTGCACCCTGAGGTGATTTCAGTCGGTAGATGATGCTATCCTTTGAATGTCCTTGGCCTTAGGGTAGTGTCCTCGGGGAAGGGTGTCTAGGTCAGGCCTATTACCCTACCCTAGGTACATGTCTTCGTCATTAGCCCCCGAATGGATCTGGGTCCGAGTGGAGAAAGGGTTGAAGATGGTTCCGACCCGATTTATATGCTTCAGAGGCATCCTAACCGGGCCGGTGATCTTTGTAAAAACTTCAACTTCATTTTCAGTCGCCTGGGTCCATTCAGAGGTCGTCGAGTGATTTTTGCTGATAAGCTCTAAGTGTTGGTATGGTATAAAATCCTCGGCGCGATTGGTCACGCTGCCGCTTCCGGATCTCACGGGATTTGAAATTTGGAGAAGCGCGCGGGACGGAGGGTACCGCAGTAAACGGAGCGGGTTAGGCAGGGACGCCTCGATTCTCGCGCCACCTTTTTCGCCACGTATCCAGCGCGCGACTGTTGCGGGATTTGACTGGATTGCCTGGGCCCACAAGTCAGCAACTCGGGAGCAGGCCCATATAAGGCGTCGGGGCCGATGAGCCTGGCACTGTGCTCCCCATCTCCTCCCTCTTCTCCTGTTTCACCACCACATTCGCCGCCACCTTCGATGCCGCCGCCCCGTCCGAGCGCAGCCTGCCGCGATGGGGAAGGAGAAGACGGCGGCCCTGGAGCGTGCGAAGAAAGCGACGGCGGCAGCGAAGGGCAAGAAGACGAGTCGGGGTGGATCATCGTCGAGATCCGGCCTGCCGCCCGGCTGGATCTAGGGTGATTGGATTCGCTCCACGATTCAGCAAGAGGATATGGAGGATCTGGTCGAGGGGGGCTTGATCGCTCATGGATCTTGGAGGCTGCCAGGTGATGAGACCGAGCTGCAGCCGCAGGAGGGTGAGTGCATCCTCCTCGCGACCCACGCCGACCGTGGTTTTTCTCTGCCCCCTCATCCTTTTTTCCGAGGTTTTCTGAACTTTTTCGGGGCCCAACTTCATCACTTTTCTCCGAACACCATCACATACCTCGCTGCGTTTGTCTCCATGTGTGAGAATTTCCTGGGTTGTCGACCGCATTGGGGTCTCTTCAAACACATCTTTACTTGCCGCTCACAGTCTGTGAAAAAGGCCAATCCGAGTGACGAGAGGACGCACGTGATCCAGATGTGCGGAGGTCTAGGGATCCAGATGAGAGGAAAAAGCACTTTTCCTCCTATGTCTCTTCCCGATTCGGTCAGAGGGTGGCAGTCGACCTGGTTTTATTGTAAGGACAAACCAACTCCTGGCAAGTCGACTGGCCTTCCCCCCTTCACCATGGGGCGAATTGAGAAGCCCTCTCCCTTGAAAGTGACTCCAGCAGAAAAGGCGGAGGTGACTATGTTGGTTGAACGAGTGATTCAACTTGTCCGCGATGGTGTGACCGGCATGGATTTGCTAGAGGTGTTTCTCACTCGCCGCATCCAGCCGCTCCAGGCCCACGATCATCCTATGTGGATGTACTCGGGCGCTGATGATTCTGCTCGGATCCACCCGGAGGAAGTTGCCGAGGAGACAGTGGCGCAGTGGCTGCAGGGCATTACCGGAAACAAAGACAACCCCAGGGGGTCCAGGAGAATTCCGCCACTCGGCGCTGATAACGAACCAGACAAGGTCAGACCTTCGATGTCGAGTGACTTTTACTCTAATTTGTAAACTGTCTTTGGAACCGACTGATGCTTGTTCGATTCTTTGCTTCGCAGATATATACTGAGATGTACTCGATGCCCAACGGGGAGCAGATCCAGGAAGGAGAAGAGAGCGGAGGCGACAGCGGCGATTGGAACTCCGATGGGGAGAGTGATGAAGAGCACGAAAACTCGAGCAGTGATGAGGAGGTCGATTCTCCACCTCGCGTGGAAAAGCGTTCCAAGCACAAGCACGGCCCAGCAAGTATCCGGGGCAAGGTGGCAGCCCCGACTGGACAGACGTCGAAGCGCACTCGGACATCTTCTCCGGTGCCGACTGAGAAGGCTCCGAAGCAGCTCAAGACCGTGCCGTCAAAGCCACGGAAGGCTTTGCCCAAGATCAAGGTTGACGTTCCCGTCGCCTCTGCGTAAGCATTTCGTTTTCACCCTTTGTTCGAAGAATCTTATTTCAGTTGTCGACCCATTCACTTGCTTGACCGAGTGAACCTTGAGATTTGCAGCGCTGCTACCTCTGGGACTTCTGCTTACCAAGATGATGGTGACGAGGAGCTGGAGGACGCGGTCACATCCAAAGCGGGTATGACCCCTGTTATCTCGTCTTTTCTTTGCTAGCCGATTCTACAGTCGACTGAACTCTTGTGGTCGATTCTTTTGCAGCTCCGCAAAATGTTATTGAACTTCAAGACGATGATGAAGATGAGCCACAGAAACTCGTGGGTAGGAGGAGCAGGACCTCAGTCAAGAAGGTACCAGCTAGCAAGACGCCTCAGTCGACGCCGGCGACGGAACCAGCTATCCAGCAATCCGGGGACTTCAACCGTGCCTCCGTTACTTTTGCGAATCCCTTGTCGAGTGTTCGTCCTTCATCGTCGACTGTGCCGGCCCTTGCTTCGTCTGTCCAACTTCATGCCTTAAGCTCTCAAGCTACTGCAACTGATACACCGACTGCACCTCCCACAGCCCATCACGTCCCAGAAGACCAAGTGAGTGCTGCCAAGGAGGCTATACGCCAGGCTGGCGTTATGATGGAGCAGATGAAGGTGGTGCGCGAGGCCAGTCAAGCTGCCTATGATGCCAGCTCAGCACTTCAGGCCAATGTCCAGGTTAGCTTACTTCCGACTGAACTCCATCTTGACGCTTGTTCTGTTAGGATATGATATTTAGAAACTGCCGCCTTATCCGCAAGACGTCCGTGGATGAGCGTTTTGGAACCTTAATTGCACACCCATTGTCAGTCTGCACACCTAGTGGGTGTTTTAATTTCTGTTGAGTAGTTCTTCCACTTGAGTTGACTAGGTTGTGCTGATTGAATCTCTGAACCAGTGGGGGCACGCTGAGTGCACCCACTGGGTGTAGTCCCCGAGACCGTAGTCGATTGCGGGCAGTCGGCTATGGTCTGAGTTTTCTCTTTTTTTTTTGACTGGACGGACCAAGTCGATTGAAAAAGTCAGACCAGTGGGGGCACGCTGAGTGCACCCACTGGGTGTAGCCCCCGAGACTATTGGCGAATGTTTGATTCGGCAGTAGTCTTAGAACTATTTGAACTTGCTACTTTATTGCTCGGAAGCAACCAATCTTTGTGTCTGCCGACTGACTATCTTCTGAACACAGAAATCTTGTGATCTTGGAGCCCGGTTTGCCGACTTGGAGAAGAAGCAAATCCAGCTCAATCTTGACCTGGAGTTGGCTCGAAACAACTTGCAGAAGGCTAAGGATGACGCTGCTGGTAAGGAAAGCTTGTCGACCGGTTCTCTTGCCATCTTTTCTCCTCCTTTTTTTGATTCGAATGTTATTCTTTCTAGAAACAATGAGACAGGCTTTGGAGAAGAAGGACCTTGACCTTGCGGTTGCGAAGAAAACCGCCGAAGACAAAACGGCGCTTGCCGACCAAAAGATGGCCTCAGTCGGAAAGCTGGAGGGAGAGAATACCAAGCTGAAGGCTGCTCTTGACGAAGCCAACAAAGAAGTGACTCGTCTGAAGAAGGACAAGCGGACCCTGACCGACAAAGTAGAAGACATCACCTGCAGGAGGGACGAGCTGGAGAACTACCTGGGAGGACTCGGCAAAAAATTATTCCTCATGCTTGAAGGTACTTTTCTCTGTGCGATTGGTTTGCTTTCGTCGACTCATCATACTGCTATCGACTCATTATTTCTCTGCGAGTGCAGAATTCTGTCAAGACTTCGAGGAAGAGACTGGGCGAGTCGAGACGAACTTGGACCCCATCCACTCCCTTGTCAAAGATGAAGCAGCCATGAATGTGCTCCGACTGGAGTCTCGCCTTGCCAGTGCCTTGGAATATCTTGCTCGACTCAAAGTTGCGGTGTCGCGGATCGACACAGCGCTCTGGCCAGGGGACACGCTCTGAAATGATCTCGAGTCTCTGATGACTCGACTCAACGAGATTCCTGGTCGAGTGCAGGAGTGGAAGAAGTCCGCTGCTCGATGCGGTGCTGACGTAGCTTTGTCCTTGGTTTGTGTCCACTGCAAGGAAGCCAGAGAAGAGAAGCTAGCAGCAATCAAGGTCGCCAACACCAAGAAACTTGACTTCCAGTCTTTCATGGAGACCTTCATTGCTGCTGCTACTCGAATCGCAGATGGAATCGATCTGGACGAGTTTGTCGAGCCTGCCAGCCCCTCTGCGGAGTGAATGAAACTTTTATGATCTGATTCAATTTGCCTCGGTATGCCGAGTGATTCTGTAACAGTAAAACTCCTTCGGGCCTGATGCCCGAATACTTTAAGCTCCTTCGTCCGAACTTTTATGATCCGGTTCAATTTGCCTCGGTATGCCGAGTGATTTTGTAACCGTAAAACTCCTTCGGGCCTGATGCCCGAGTATTTTAAGCTCCTTCGTCCGAACTTAGTTTGCCCTTAAATATGCTTGTTTTTATTTCCGAGTGGAACTTGTATCTTCAGTCGGAACAGATGCAGTTCTGAGGAGAGGATCGCGGACGACCTGCACCTTGTCGCCCTTGCAGATCAGGATGGAGCATGTTTTACACTTAGGCGAGTACAAGACTGTAGCCAAGCCCCCGAGTGTGAGGATTGCTCGTCACTCGGTAGGATTTTACAAACTTAGGCGAGTATAGGACTGCAGCTAAGCCTCCGAGTGAGAGGGTTGCTCATCACTCGGTAGGATTTTACAAACTTAGGTGAGTACAGGACTGCAGCTAAGCCCCCGAGTGAGAGGGTTGCTCATCACTCGGTAGGATTTTACAAACTTAGGCGAGTACAGGACTGCAGCTAAGCCTCTGAGTGAGAGGGTTGCTCATCACTCGGTAGGATTTTACAAACTTAGGCGAGTACAGGACTGCAGCTAAGCCCCCGAGTGAGAGGGTTGCTCATCACTCGGTAGGATTTTACAAACTTGGCGAGTACAGGACTGCAGCTAAGCCCCCGAGTAGAGGGTTGCTCATCACTCGGTAGGATTTTACAAACTTAGGCGAGTACAGACTGCACTAAGCCCGAGTGAGAGGGTTTGCTCCCACTCGGTAGGATTTTACAACTTAGGCGAGTACAGACTGCAGCTAAGCCCGGTGAGAGGGTTGCTCATCACTCGGTAGGATTTTAACAATTAGGCGGTACAGGACTGCAGCTAAGCCCCGATTGAGAGGGTTGTCTCATCACTCGGTAGGATTTTTACAAACTTAGGCGATACAGACTGCAGCTAAGCCCCGAGTGAGAGGGTTGCTCATCACTCGGTAGATTTTACAAACTTAGGCGAGTACAGGACTGCAGCTACGCCCCCGAGTGAGAGGGTTGCTCATCACTCGGTAGGATTTTACAAACTTAGGCGAGTACAGGACTGCAGCTAAGCCTCCGAGTGAGAGGGTTGCTCATCACTCGGTAGGATTTTACAAACTTAGGCGAGTACAGGACTGCAGCTAAGCCCCCGAGTGAGAGGGTTGCTCATCACTCGGTAGGATTTTACAAACTTAGGCGAGTACAGGACTGCAGCTAAGCCCCCGAGTGAGAGGGTTGCTCATCACTCGGTAGGATTTTTTGAACTTAGGCGAATCGGATTCGCGGCTAAGCCCCCGAGTGAGAGGGTTGCTCATCACTCGGTAGGATTTTTTGAACTTAGGCGAATCGGATTCGCGGCTAAGCCCCCGAGTGAGAGGGTTGCTCATCACTCGGTAGGATTTTTTGAACTTAGGCGAATCGGATTCGCGGCTAAGCCACCCACTGGGGGATTTTGGACACATGTATTAGTAACAACAATCATTTAGGAGACTGTAAAACCATGTCTTTGATAAACGAACTGAAAGGTACTCTTTATTACATCTCATCAGTCTGAACACTTTAAGTATAAAAACGGCGGAGTAGCTCCGCATTCCAAGCGCGTGGCTCGTCTTTATTATGCTCCACATTGTAGAGGTGATACGCTCCGTTGTGGAGCACCTTGGTGACGATGAAGGGACCTTCCCAAGCGGGGGCAAGTTTGTGAGGCCGTTGCTGGTCCACTCGGAGCACAAGGTCCCCTTCCTGAAATGCTCGACCCTTCACATTTCTGGCATATAATCGACGAAAGTCTTGCTGATAAATGGTCGATCGGATCAAGGCCATCTCTCTTTCTTCTTCCAGAAGATCAACAGCATCTTCTCGAGCTCGTTCTGCTTCAGCTTCTGAAAAAAGTTCTACTCGGGGCGCATTGTGAAGCAAGTCACTCGGCAGCACAGCCTCAGCCCCGTAGACCATGAAGAAGGGGGTTCGACCAGTCGACCGATTTGGTGTTGTTCTTAATCCCCAAAGGACTGACGGTAGCTCATCTACCCAAGCACCGGCCGCATGCTTGAGGTCGCGCATCAATCGAGGTTTCAGCCCTTTGAGAATAAAACCGTTCGCTTTTTCTGCCTGTCCATTCGACTGAGGGTGGGCGACTGAAGCATAGTCGACCCGAGTACCTTGGGACGCACAGAAAGCTCGAAACTCATCAGAATCAAAGTTCGACCCATTATCCGTGATGATGCTGTGTGGGACTCCGTACCTAAATGTTAACCCTCTGATGAAGCTGACTGCAGTACTTGCATCCAGGTTTTTGACAGGTTTAGCTTCGATCCATTTGGTGAACTTGTCGACTGCTACAAGCACATGGGTGAAACCACTCCTGCCAGTCTTCAGAGGTCCTACCATATCTAAACCCCAAATAGCGAATGGCCAGACGAGTGGAATGGTCTTCAGGGCTGAAGCAGGTTTGTGGGACATGTTGGAGTAGAACTGACAGCCCTCACATTTGTCAATTATTTCCTTTGCCATCTCATTTGCCCGCGGCCAATAAAACCTTGCTCGATAAGCTTTGGCCACGATGGCCCGAGAAGACGCATGGTGACCACAGGTTCCCGAGTGAATATCATCGAGGATCATTCGGCCTTCTTCCGGGGTGATGCATTTCTGAACGACCCCAGTGACACTTTCTCTATAGAGTTGCCCCCCCCATTACTGTGAAGGCTTTGGATCGACGGACAATCTGGCGAGCCTCTTCTTCATCCTCTAGAAGCTCTTTCCTGAGAATATATGCGATATATGGTACTGTCCAATCAGGAATAACGATCAAAACTTCCATGATCAAGTCGACCACAGCTGGGATTTCAACTTCAGTCGGATCAGTGGAACTTTTAGGCTGTGGGGGCTCTTCAGTGAAGGGATCTTCTTGAACTGATGGTGCGTGAATATGCTCCAAAAACACATTGCTGGGAATAGGCTCCCGCTTGGAACCTATTTTCGCCAAGTCATCAGCTGCTTGATTCTTCAATCGGGGTATATGGTGGAGCTCTAGCCCTTCAAACTTCTTTTCTAACTTTCTCACCGCATTGCAATAACCAGTCATAGCTTGGCTCCTGACGTCCCACTCCTTCATCACTTGATTAACCACTAAATCTGAGTCACCGTAAACCATTAGGCGGCGGACGCCGAGTGAAATGGCCATACGCAACCCATACAAGAGTGCCTCATATTCAGCTTCATTGTTGGAGGAATCAAAGTGAATCTGAAGAACATATCTGAGGTTGTCGCCTCGTGGAGATACCAGGACTACTCCAGCGCCTGAACCATTCAACATCTTGGACCCGTCGAAGAACATAGTCCAATGTTCCGACTGTATCTGGGTCGGTAACTGTTGTTCAATCCACTCGACGAGGAAATCTGCTATCACTTGAGACTTGATCGCTTTCTTTGCCTCGAACTTGATATCCAGCGGAAGGAGTTCAATCGCCCACTTTGCCACTCGGCCAGTTGCATCTCTGTTGTTCAGAATTTCTGACAACGGAGCGTCGCTGACGACTGTAATCGAATGATCTGAGAAGTAATGAGCAACCTTCTTTGTGGTCAAGTAAATTCCATAGACAAGCTTCTGATAATGTGGATATCTCTGCTTGGATGGAGTTAAGACTTCAGAAATATAGTACACTGGGCTTTGAACCTTGTAGGTTTTACCTTCTTCTTCCCGCTCGACCGTGAGTACTGTACTGACAACCTGCCCAGTGGCTGCTATATAAAGCAGTAAAGGCTCTTTGCTGATTGGAGCAGCAAGCACCGGCTGGGTGGAAAGCAGGGCTTTGAGCTCTGCAAACGCTGCGTCAGCTTCAGGAGTCCACTCGAACTTATCAGATTTCTTCATCAGTCGGTAAAGAGGCAATGCCTTTTCACCAAGACGAGAGATGAATCGACTCAAAGCGGCCAAACAACCAGTAAGCTTCTGAACATCGTGTACACGCACAGGGCATTTCATTCGGAGGATTGCACCAACTTTCTCTGGGTTTGCATCGATCCCATGTTCGGAAACGAGGAAACCGAGTAACTTTCCACCTGGAACTCCAAATGTACACTTCGACGGATTAAGCTTGATATCATATCTTCTCAAATTGGCAAAGGTTTCGGCAAGGTCAGTCAGCAGGTCGGAACCTTTGCGCGACTTAACCACGATGTCATCCATGTATGCTTCCACATTCCGACTGATTTGAGCTAGCAGACACTTCTGTATCATGCGCATGAATGTGGCACCAGCATTTTTGAGACCAAAGGGCATGGTGATGTAGCAAAAGCACCCGAATGGGGTGATAAAAGCTGTTTTTATTTCATCAGGTCCATACAGTCGGATCTGATGGTACCCGGAATATGCATCCAGGAAGGACAATCGCTCACATCCCGCAGTTGAGTCGACTATCTGATCGATGCGGGGGAGAGGAAAATGATCTTTCGGGCAGGCCTGATTGATATGCTTGAAATCAATGCACATCCGGAGTGAATCGTCCTTCTTGGGAACCATGACAACATTGGCGAGCCACTCAGAGTGGTAAATTTCGCGGATGAACTCAGCTGCCAAAAGCCGAGCCACCTCATCGCCGATTGCCTTTCTCTTCTCCGCAGCGGACCGACGGAGGTGCTCTTTCACGGGTTTTGCCTTTGGATCGACTCGCAGACGGTGCTCAGCCAGCCCCCTGGGTACACCCGGCATGTCAGACGGCTTCCATGTGAAGATGACCCAGTTCTCACGGAGGAACTGGATGAGCGCTTCTTCCTATTTGCTGTCGAGTGTTGTTGAGATATGAGTTGGAGCAGCACTGGGATCGGTCGGGTGAATGTGAACATGCTTTGTTTCACCGGACGACTGAAATGCAGACTCGGAAGCAGGCTTCTTAGCGCGCAACAAATCACTCGGATCTGCAGTCTTCTTATATTCTTCCATTTCTATCGCTGCCATCTGTTCATCGGCAATCTTAGAGCCCTTCTGGAGGCACTCTTCTGCTCATTGCCGATTACCAGTGACCGTGATCATGCCCCTGGGGCCAGGCATCTTCAGCTTGAGGTACACGTAACACGGTCGAGTCATGAAACGGGCATATGCAGTTCTGCCCAGAATAGCATGATAGGCACTATGAAAATCCACAACTTCAAATGTTAGCTTCTCCTTGCGGTAATTCTTTGAGTCACCGAAAACCACGTCAAGAGTGATCTGTCCGAGTGAATCAGCTTTCTTCCCTGGAATGACACCGTGGAACCGCATGTTGCTCTCACTGAGCCTGGACATCGGAATGCCCATCCCACGAAGAGTCTTTGCATACAAAATGTTCAAGCCGCTGCCACCATCCATCAAGGCTTTGGTCAGTCGGGTGCCCCCAACGACCGGGTCGACCACCAACGCTTGCCTCCCGGGGGTGGCGACGTGCGGTGGGTGGTCAGATTGGTCAAATGTGATGGGAGTCTTTAACCATTTCAAATATGTCGTCGTTGCCGGAGCAACCATGTTTACCTCTCTGTTGATGACTTTCAGTCGACTTTTACTCTCAATGTCAGCAAAAATCATCAAAGTGGAATTGACGTTAGGGAAACCGTCATCATCTTCTTCCTGGTCACCATCCTTGTCAGACTCTTTTTCCTTTTCATTGGGCTGTTTCTCTCGGAACTGCTGGATCAGGAGCCGACATTGTCGAGTGGTATGTTTGGGATAAATCAGATTTCCCTCTTCATCCTTCTTGGTGTGAATGTGACATGGCAAGTCCAACACATCGTTCCCAGCCTGATCTTTCACCTTCTTGGGGATCCAGGGTCCCTTGGGCTTCCCCTTGAATTATCCTTGAGTTACAACTGCAGCTTCACCTGGACCTGCTGGCTCGGCTTTGCGTTTCTGCTTCCGACCCACTCCAGTGTCTTGGGCGACTGGTTTGCCCTTTCCACTGCGGAGTCGGTCCTCTTCTTCACCATTAGCGTACCGGGTGGCTATTTCCATCATTCGGGTCAGAGACATATCTCCTGTCCGACTGAATTTCAAGTTAAGCTCTCGATACCGAACGCCTTCCTTGAAGGCACAAACTGCTTGGTGTTGGGATACATTTTCTACCGTGTGGTGTAAAGTGGTCCATCTTTGGATGTAATCCCTCAGAGTTTCATTCGGCTTCTGTACACAATGTTGCAATTCTGTCAACCCCGCAGGTCGTTTGCATGTGCCCTCGAATGTCCTGACAAACACTCGGGCTAACTCCTCCCAGCTGAATATACTGCCTGGAGCCAACTGATTCAGCCATGCTCTGGCCGACCCTTCCAGCATGAGAGGAAGATGTTTCATAGCTACCTCATCATTTCCACCACCGATCTGGACAGCCACTCGGTAATCTTCCAGCCAAGTGTCAGGCTTCGACTCACCGGTGAACTTACTAACCCCAGTCGCCAACCTGAAGTTGGGGAGGATCTCAGCGGCTCTGATAGCTCTGCTAAAACACTCGGGACCCGAAACATGAATCCTGCTTCCACTCGGGCGATCCCTGCCTTGCCCCTCTCTGTGTGCTCGGTTCCTGTCGACCAAACCTTGCACTAAAATTGACCTCGCATCAAACCCTGGCTCTCTTGGGTTGACCGGCGTCCTCCGCCCTCGGCTGTACGGGCGCCTGTCATCATAGTGCCGGGGCACATATGATCCGCTTCTCGGAGGGGGTGTAGGCGCTCGACGGTGGTCATCACGGCCGATTCGATGATCGTACTGCTCGTGGATCCGACCCAAGTGCTGATCCTGGCGATGCACCCGCCCCTCATGCTGCGGAGGCGATCTTGGGCTGTGAGCCGGCTGAACTGTGTTAGCCACCACAGATCTGCTATGGATTCTGTTACGCAACTGTGATACTGCAGTGTTTTGGTCTCCTGCTGCCCGGAGCAGAGCCCGGATCTGCATCAAACCTCGTCCAGCTTCTGACTGGGATGGCTGGATGGATTCTGCTATACGAGCTGCAGCTGCAAGATTCTGAATCGGAGTGCGGTATACCTGAGGTTCAGGAGGGAACAATTGCCGCCGTCGACTGGACTCAGGAATCCGCTGCCGAGCATGTTCGTCGAGTGCATGCTGAAGATTTTCTAGTCGAGTGCGTTCAGCCAAAGTGGCCAAGCGCGCTGCCTCCAAGGCCCGAGCCTCAGAGGTCTCCCCGACGATGGGCGTGTGGAGTGCTTCCTCGTTTCGGCGGTGAAGTTCCTCCCTCCGCTGTGAAGAGAGGGTTTCGGGGTGGTATTCCTCGTGAACACGCGACGGATCGCCACCGCCGTCGCCGCCTCCGTTGCGACGCATGCCAGGTGGGCTACGCGGCGTGTCGACCATCAGGACCTCCACCGCAGGATCATTGCTGTCGCACTCAGACAGAGTCTCGACGGAGCCAGTTGACAGATCGAACAGGCCGTAGAGAGATTCATCAGGCTCGATTGCCGCGACTTGAGGGGTGGCCGATTGACGTGCCACTGCATGCTTCACCCACCGCTGAAGCCGCGATCGACCGGATCGCTTGCGACGGCGAATAGCGGGGAACGAAGACGCTGTAGGAAACGACCGATATTGGGTCGACGGCTGCAGCAGAAGGACGCCTCGGACACATGCGCGAAAGTGCGTCGCCCCGCGAACGGGGAACGTCTCGACGTCGAGGGAGGCCTCCTGGAGCCAGGCGGAGTCGTCGGCGATGAAGACGAGCGCGCCGAGACAGATCTCGTGGCCCTCAGCCAAACCGCCACCCGAAACCATGATGATGGGAATCGGAAAAAATCGCAACCTCACCGGAAAGTCGCTAAGACACCAGCCCCACGGTGGGCGCCAACTGTCGTGGTTCTAAGTCTGACAGTAGAATAGGGGGGTAAGTATGAGGAGGCAAGATCCTAGCTACGATGAGGTTGTGCACACAAGATTTGCGAGTTCAGGCCCTTCTCGGAGGAAGTAACAGCCCTACGTCTCGGTGCCCGGAGGCTCGGTCGATTGAATTATGCGTGAAGTTACAGGGGGTGCGAACCCTTGTGCCAGTGGAGGGGGGTGGCTTATATAGAGTGCGCCAGGACCCCAGCCGTCCCACGTTACAAGGGGTTCAATGTCCATAAAGACAGGACGTTACTGATAACGCCAGCAATAAAGGCAAATAAATGATCATTAAGACTACGGAGTGAACGCCTGACCCTTGCCATCCTGAGTGACCTTTGATCTTCTATCTTCCGAGTGGTTTCTGGTGTGGTCGAGTGAGTACACCCCGGTCGAATGGAATTGGGTTACCCGAGTGAACTGTTGGTCGAGTGGGTTGCACCCTGTGGTGATTTCAGTCGGTAGATGATGCTATCCTTTGAATGTCCTTGGCCTTAGGGCAGTGTCCTCGGGGAAGGGTGTCTAGGTCAGGCCTATTACCCTACCCTAGGTACATGTCTTCGTCACCAAGAACACCAACGCATTGGACGACGGCGAGACCCAGGAAGGGAATGACCCGGAGGCGGCGAAGCCACAACAACGGAGGGATGTGGGTGAGTAGAGGGATGGCCTGGCCAGCGGTGGGAGTAGTAGGGGGCGGTGAGGCCTGCGTGGCAGCACAGCCGGCCACGGAAGGCGGGATCAGGCAGTCCCGCCGGCGCTGGATTTGGTGGCTGGAACAAGAAGATCAGAGATTGAAGAAGCACGAGGGCTGTTGGATTGACATCCAACGGTCACTTCTACTAGAATCGTTTGTTGACGTATATAATAAGTAGAAAAATCTTGCATACGCGTCAACTTAATAGGCCCACAAGTCAGCCCATTCCTTATTGTTTTAATAATTTACAGCTCATTTGCAACTTCTTATGCAATTTATTGCTGTCCGTTTTCTTTTTGTTGGCCAAGGCCAGGGTTAAAAATTTAAACGGAATTTCGCATATTTCGGTGGGGTCCAAACTATTTTTAATACCGAAATGTCGAGCCAGATTTAAAGTACTTTGAAGATATATTTAAATTAGGTTAAAGCCCAGTGAAATTGGAATCTAAAAATGTGAAAAAATTCAGAAATTTGAAAGTAATTGCCAATTTGTCATGTGTTTTTTATATTTACAGCCCATTTCATATTACTTTTAAGATTTGCAGCTGTCTTGAAAGAGTTGTAGCCCAGCAGGGTGGAGAAAAATAAGTAGGCCTGTGTTGGGTATGCCTGGATTGGGTATTCTTCAGAAAAAATAAACTCGGCTAGCCATTTTCACAAACAAAAAATAGCTGGGCTAGTCATGTGGTGAACGTAAAATAGAAGCCTGGGCTAGACGGGCCACAACCCAGTTGAAACCCTGCTCCGTCTCAACAATAACAAAAAAAAGGGAAAATTTTATTTTTGCCACTCTAGATTTGGCCAATTTTCCTTATGCCATTCAAGATTTTGACATTTCACTTTTGCCACTCTTAGCTTTTGATAATTATCACAATTGCCATTCCGTGGCAAAAGCAAAATAAATTTATTTCATTTTTGCCACTCTTAGCATTTGAAATGTATCACAATTGCCATTCTAAATTTTTTGCTTTTGCCATGGGAATGGCAATTGTGATAATTGTCAAAATCTAAGAGTGGCAAAAGTGAAATGTCAAAATCTAGGGTGGCATAAGGAAAATTGGCAAAATCTAGAGTGGCAAAAACAAAATTTTTCCAAAAAAAAAATACTGCTCGAGCAGCTACATCCCACATGTCAGCCGATCTTGTGCTATTCTATTGTCTATTGACTATACGCTGACAATGTCGTGGGTCCCAGATGTCAGCAAACCACTAGGAGGAAGCATTTTCTTTTTCTATACGCTGACAATGGAGTATATAAAATAAATGAGGAACTTGCTTGCGTACGGCCATGGACATGGTGGGTCCCTACTGTCATCCTCTCCACGTACAGTCCTCTCCCGATTCCTCTTGTTTGTTGACCATGTTGACAATGCGAGGGGGCGGCGCCGCGGCGAGCGCACCAAAGCGCGGAGAGGACGACGGCGGGGCCTCAGACGCCGGCTTTAACGATTTAGGAGACGGTGGGGCAGCGATGCGTGCGCTGAGGCGCAGCCAGCCATGGGAGGCGGAAGCAGGCGGCCCCGCCGGTGCTGGTTTGATTTTGGGGGCTGGAGGAAGACGAGACTGAAGAAACACGACAGACTGTAAAAGCAGCAGGAGTACTTAACAACCTTAACTGAAACCAGCAGGGGCATTTAACAACCATAGCTGAAAGCAGTATGAGTACTTATACAGGTTCAACCGTACAAAGCACGCCTCGAACAGTGCTACTTTGCCTACAGTTAACTAAGGGTGAGGCCACCAAGCCCCAGGCGCCACCCCGCGCATCCACAACCTTCTGAAAACGGCTTCATCTCGCAATGTGGTCAATAAACAGGATATTCGCTTTAGAGCCATGGAAAAGCATGAGCATAACCTTCTGTCCTATTCTCCAAGATGGACGGGCCTTCATTATTTGAGACCACCCATGAATAAGTATCTTTTCATCTCCCAGGGAAATGAAGTAGGTCGACATAAACATCATGTTGTGACCAAGCGCAAGTCTGACCCAACTATGGTCAGACATCTGTATAGGAACAATAGAACTGGGCTGTTTCTGTTTCAAGAAGATCACAACTGTAAAACTGTGTATAAGCAAGAGTTTATGAACAACATATATAACAGAAAACAGCTCGTACCATAAGTTTCTTGACACAGTTGGACCTGTTCAACGTGTGCACCAGTGGCACACATATTCCACGTGGCCTTCCACCATTGAAACGCCCCACAAGGACCTCAAGACGATCAATAAAGTGTAGGAACTGGTGGATGCCGTCCCAGTCAAGTTTAGTGCCATCAGTAACAGTCGAGTTCTTATAGAATAACAAACGAGTAGTGTGCTAAACTTTGAAATAATCTACACGTGCCACCAATTATAAGAAATATTAGTTAGAAGTAGCATCTTCGTGAGAGAAGGGAATCACAAATTGTTGCTACTTCTAAAGTCAAATTGTGATTAGTTAGACAAAATAGGTGGATTGAAAAGTAATCGAGGCAACATGCAAGAACTGTTGGGGAACGTTGCATGGAAAACAAAAAAAATTCTACGCACACGCAATGATCTATCCATGGAGATGCATAGCAACGAGGGGGAGAGTGTGTCTACGTACCCTCGTAGACCGTAAGCGAAAGCGTTTCACAATGCGGTTGATGTAGTCAAACTTTCTTCGCGATCCAACCGATCGAGTACCGAACGTACGACACCTCCGCGTTCAGCACACGTTCAGCTCGGTGACGTCCTCCGCCTTCTTGATCCAACAAGACGGCGAGGTAGTAGATAAGTTCCGTCAGCACGACGACGTGGTGACGGTGATGGTGAAGTGATCTCCGCAGGGCTTCGCCTAAGCACTACGAAAATATGACCGAGGGAGTAAACGGTGGACAGGGGCGCCGCACACGGCTAAGACAATGTTGTGTCCTTGTGTGGCGCCCCTCCCAACATATATATAGGTGGGAGGGAGGAGCAGCCAAAGGAGGCACCCAAGTAGGAGGAATCCTACTTGGAGTCCCTCCCAAGCCGCGCCCCCCCTTTCCTTATTTGGAGCGCGGGGAAAGGCAGGGGAGGGTGCCCCCCTTTCCTTTCTCCCATGAGAGGGAATGGCAGGAGGGGCTAGCCCTCCCACCTTTCCTTCCCTTAGGGCCTGCTGTCCAAAAAGAAAGGGCACACCAGGGGCTGGTCTGTCCCCCCCTTTGGCCCATTAGGCCCATACACTTACCGGGGGTGTCCGGAACCCTTTCCGGTGACCCGATGACTACCTGGTGCACTCCGAAACTCTTCCGGTGTCCGAATACCATCGTCCTATATATCTATCTTTACCTCTCGACCATTTCGATACTCCTCGTCATGTCCGTGATCTCATCTGGGACTCCGAACAACATTCGGTCACCAAATCATATAACTCATATAACACTATATCATCAATGAACATTAAGCGTGCGGACCCTACGGGTTCGAGAACTATGTAGACATGACCGAGACACCTCTCCAGTCAATAACCAATAGCGGAACCTGGATGCCCATATTGGCTCCTACATATTCTACGAAGATCTTTATCGGTCGAACCGTTACGGCAACATACGTAATTCCCTTTGTCCATCGGTATGTTACTTGCCCGAGATTCGATCGTCGGTATCTTCATACCTAGTTCAATCTCGTTACCGGCAAGTCTCTTTACTCGTTCCATAATACATCACCTCGTGACTAACTCCTTAGTCATTTGCTTGCAAGCTTATGATGTGTATTACCGAGAGGGCCCAGAGATACCTCTCCGATACTCGGAGTGACAAATCCTAATCTCGATCTATGCCAACTCAACAAACACCTTCGGAGATACCTGTAGAGCATCTTTATGATCACCCAGTTATGTTGTGACATTTGATAGCACACAAGGTATTCCTCCGGTATCCGGGAGTTGCATAATCTCATAGTCGAAGGAATATGTATTTGACATGAAGAAAGCAATAGCAATAAAACTGAACGATCATTATGCTAAGCTAACGGATGGGTCTTGTCCATCACATCATTATCCTAATGATGTGATCCTGTTATCAAATGACAACACATGTCTATGGTTAGGAAACCTTAACCATCTTTGATCAACGAGCTAGTCTAGTAGAGGCTTACTAGGGACACGGTAATTGTTTATGTATTCACACATGTATTTAAGTTTCCGATCAATACAATTCTAGTATGAATAATAAATCTTTATCATGAATAAGGAAATATAAAATAACAACTTTTATTATTGCCTCTAGGGCATATTTCCTTCAGTCTCCCACTTGCACTAGAGTCAATAATCTAGTTCACATCGCCATGTGATTAACACCAATAGTTCACATCGCCATGTGACCAACACCAAAAGGGTTTACTAGAGTCAATAATCTAGTTCACATCGCCATGTGATTAACACCCAAAGAGTATTAAGGTGTGATCATGTTTTGCTTGTGAGAGAGGTTTAGTCAACGGGTCTGCCACATTCGGATCCGTATGTATTTTTGCAAATTTCTATGTCTATAATGCTCTGCATAGAGCTACTCTAGCTAATTGCTCCCACTTTTAATATGTATCCAGATTGAGACTCAGAGTCATCTGGATCAGTATTAAAGCTTGCATCGACGTAACCCTTTACGACGAACTTTTTATCACCTCCATAATCGAGAAATATCTCCTTAGTCCTCTTAGGTAACTAAGGATAATTTTGACAGCTGTCTAGTGATCTACTCCTGGATCACTATTGTATCCCCTTGCCAAACTCATGGCAAGGTACACAACAGGTTTGGTAAACATCATGGCATACTTTATAGAACCTATGGCTGAGGCATAGGGAATGACTTTCATTCTCTTTCTATCTTCTGCCGTGGTCGGGTTTTGAGTCTTACTCAACTTCACACCATGCAACATAGGCAAGAACCCTTTCTTTGACTAATCCATTTTGAACTTCTTCAAAACTTTGTCAAGGTATGTGCTTTGTGGAAGTCCTATTAAGCGTCTCGATCTATCCCTATAGATCTTGATGCCCAATATATAAGTAGTTTCACCGAGGTATTTCATTGAAAAATTCTTATTCAAGTATCCTTTTATGCTATCCAAAAATTCTATATCATTTCCAATCAATAATATGTCATCCACATATAATATCAGAAATGCTACCGAGCTCCCACTCACTTTCTTGTAAATACATGCTTCACCGTAAGTCTGTATAAAACCATATGCTTTGATCACCTCATCAAAGCGTATATTCCAACTCTGAGATGCTTGCACCAGTCCATAGATGGATCATTGGAGCTTTGCACACTTTGTTAGCACCTTTAGGATCAACAAAACCTTCTGGTTGCATCATATACAACTCTTCTTTCAGAAATCCATTAAGAATGCAGTTTTGACGTCCATTTGCCAGATTTCATAATCATAAAATGCGGCAATTGCTAACATGATTCGGACGGACTTAAGCATCGCTACGGGTGAGAAAGTCTCATCGTAGTCAACTCCTTGAACTTGTCGAAAACCTTTTGCGACAAGTCGAGCTTTATAGACAGTAACATTACCATCAGTGTCAGTCTTCTTCTTGAAGATCCATTTATTCTCTATGGCTTGCCGATCATCGGGCAAATCCACCAAAGTCCACACTTTGTTCTCATACATGGATCCTATCTCAGATTTCATGGCCTCAAGCCATCTGTCGGAATCTGGGCTCATCATAGCTTCTTCATAGTTCATAGGTTTGCCTTGTCTAGTAACATGACTTCCAGTACAGGATTCCCGTACCACTCTGGTGCGGATCGTGTTCTGGTTGACCTACGAGGTTCTGTAGTAACTTGATCCGAAGTTTCATGATCATCATCATTTGCTTCCTCTCTAGTTGGTGTAGGCATCACGGGAACGGTGTTCTCTGATGTGCTACTTTCCAATTCGAGAGAAGGTACAATTACCTCATCAAGTTCTACTTTCCTCCCACTCACTTCTTTCGAAAGAAACTCTTTCTCTAGAAAGGACCCATTCTTAGCAACAAAGATCTTGCCTTCGGATTTGTGGTAGAAGGTGTACCCAATTATTTCCTTAGGGTATCCTATGAAGACACACTTCTCCGATTTGGGTTCGAGCTTATCAGGCTGAAGCCTTTTGACATAAGCATCGCAACCCCAAACTTTAAGAAACGACAGCTTAGGTTTCTTGCCAAACCACAGTTCATACGGTGTCGTCTCAACGGATTTAGACGGTGCCCTATTTAATGTGAATGCAGCTATCTCTAATGCATAACCCCAAAATGATAGTGGTAAATTGGTAAGAGACATCATAGAACACCCCATATCTAATAAAGTACGGTTACGACATTCGGACACACCATTACGCTGTGGTGTTCCAGGTGGCATCCGTTGTGAAACAATTCCACATTGTTTTAAATGAAGGCCAAACTCGTAACTCAAATATTTGCCTCCGCGATCAGATCGTAGAAACTTTATTTTATTGTTACGATGATTCTCCACTTCACTCTGAAATTCTTTAAACTTTTCAAATGTTTCAGACTTGTGTTTCATCAAGTAGATATACCCATACCTACTCAAATCATCTGTGAAGGTGAGAAAATAACGATACCCGCCGCGTGCTTCAACACTCATCGGACCGCATACATCAGTATGTATTATTTCCAATAAGTCATTAGCTCGCTCCATTGTTCCGGAGAACGGAGTTTTAGTCATCTTGCCCATGAGGCATGGTTCGCAAGTATCAAATGATTCATAATCAAGTGATTCCAAAAGTCCATCCGCATGGAGTTTCTTCATGCGCTTTACACCAATATGACCTAAACGGCTGTGCCACAAATATGTTGCACTATCATTATCAACTTTGCATCTTTTGGCATCATTATTATGAATATGTGTATTACTACGATCGAGATTCAATAAACTATTTACATTGGGTGTATGACCATAGAAGGTTTTATTAATGTAAACAGAACAACAATTATTCTCTGACTTAAATGAATAACCGTATTGCCATAAACATGATAAAATCATATTCATGCTCAACGCAAACACCAAATAACATTTATTTAGGTTCAACACTAATCCTGAAGGTAGAGGGAGTGTGCGATGGTGATCGTATCAACCTTGGAATCACTTCCAACACACATCGTCACTTCGCCCTTAACTAGTCTCTGTTTATTCTGCAACTCCTATTTTGAGTTACTAATATTAGCAACTGAACAGGTATCAAATATCCAGGGGCTACTACGAACAGTAGTAAGTTACACATCAGTAACATGTATATCAAATATACCTTTGTTCACTTTGCCATCCTTCTTATCCGCCAAGTATTTGGGGCAGTTCCGCTTCTAGTGACCATTCCCTTTGCAGTAGAAGCACTCAGTTTTAGGCTTAGGTCCAGCTTTGGGCTTCTTCACGGGAGTGGCAACTTGCTTGCCATTCTTCTTGAAGTTCCCCTTTCTTTCCCTTGCCCTTTTTCTTGAAACTAGTGGTCTTGTTAACCATCAACACTTGATGCTCTTTCTTGATTTCTACCTTCGCCGATTTCAGCATCGCGAAGAGCTTGGGAATAATTTTTGTCATCCCTTGCATATTATAGTTCTTCACAAAGTTCTAGTAGCTTGGTGATAGTGACTAGAGAACTTTGTCAATCAATATCTTATCTGGAAGATTAACTCCCACTTGATTCAAGTGATTGTACTACCCAGACATTCTGAGCACATGCTCACTGGTTGAGCTATTCCCCTCCATCTTGTAGGGAAAGTACTTGTCAGAGGTCTCATACCTCTCGACACGGGCATGAGTCTGAAATACCAATTTCAGCTCTTGGAACATCTCATATGCTCCGTGGCATTCAAAACGTCTTTGGAGACCCGATTCTAAGCCGTAAAGCATGGCGCACTAAACTATCAAGTAGTCATCATATCGAGCATGTAAAACGTTCATAACATCTGCATCAGCTCCTGCAATAGGTCTGTCACCTAGCGGTGCATCAAGGACATAATTCTTCTGTGCAGCAATGAGGATAATCCTCAGATCACGGACCTAGTCCGCATTATTGCTACCATCATCTTTCAACTTAGTTTTCTCTAGGAACATACCAAAAATAGTGGAGCTATATCGCGAGCTATTGATCTACAACATAGATTTGCAAATACTCTCAGGACTAAGTTCATGATAAATTAAGTTCAATTAATCAAATTACTAAAGAACTCCCACTTAAATAAACATCCCTCAAGTTATCAAAGTGATACGTGATCCAAATCAACTAACCCAAGTCTGATCATCATGTGAGATGGGGCAGTCATCAATGGTGAACATCTCTATGTTGATCATATCTACTATATGATTCACGTTCGACCTTTCGGTCTCCAGTGTTCCGAGACCATGTCTGTACATGCTAGGCTCGTCAAGTTTAACCCAAGTATTCTGCATGTGCAAAACTGTCTTACACCTGTTGTATGTGAACGTAGAGTCTATCACACCCGATCATCACGTGGTGTCTCGAAACGATGAACTTTCGCAACGGTGCATACTCAGGGAGAACACTTATATCTTGAAATTTAGTGAAGGGATCATCTTATAGTGCTACCGTCGTTCTAAGCAAAATAATATGCATAAAAGATAAACATCACATGCAATCAAAATATGTGACATGATATGGCCATCATCATCTTGTGCTTTTGATCTCCATCTCCAAAGCATCGTCATGATCTCCATCGTCACCGGCTCGACACGTTGATCTCCATCGTTGCGTCGTGGTCGTCTCGCCAACTATTGCTTCTACAACTATTGCTAATGCATAGCGATAAAGTAAAGCAATTACATGGCGCTTGGATTTCATACAATAAAGAGACAACCATAAGGCTCCTGTCGGTTGCCGATAAATTACAAAACATGATCATCTCATACAATAACGTATATCACATCATGTCTTGACCATATCACATCACAACATACCCTGCAAAAACAAGTTAGACGTCCTCTACTTTGTTGTTGCAAGTTCTACGTGGCTGCTACGGGCTTCTAGCAAGAACCGTTCTTACCTACGGCAAAAACCACAACGGTGATTTATCAAGTTTGCTGTTTTAACCTTCTTCAAGGACCGGCCACAATCAAATTCGATTCAACTAAAGTAGGAGAAACAGACACCCGCCAGCCACCTTTATGCAAAACTAGTTGCATGTCAGTCGGTGGAACCGGTCTCATGTACGTGGACATGTAAGGTTGGTCCGGGCCGCTTCATCGCACAATGCTGCCGAATCAAAATAAGACATTGGTGGTAAGCAGTATGAACATCACCGTCCACAACTTCTTTTTGTTCAACTCGTGCATATCATCTACGCATAGACCTGGCTCGGATGCCACTGTTGGGAAACTTTGCATGGAAAACAAAAAAAATTCTACGCACACGCAATGATCTATCCATGGAGATGCATAGCAACGAGGGGGGGAGTATGTCTACGTACCCTCGTAGGCCGTAAGCGGAAGCGTTTCACAATGCGGTTGATGTAGTCGAACTTTCTTCGCGATCCAACCGATCGAGTACCGAACGTACGACACCTCCGCGTTCAGCACACGTTCAGCTCGGTGACGTCCTCCGCCTTCTTGATCCAGCAAGATGGCAAGGTAGTAGATGAGTTCCGTCAGCACGACGGCGTGGTGACAGTGATGCTGAAGTGATCTCCGCAGGGCTTCACCTAAGCACTACGAAAATATGACCGAGGGAGTAAATGGTGGACGGGGGCGCCGCACACGGCTAAGGCAATGTTGTGTCCTTGTGTGGCGCCACCTCCCCACATATATATAGGTGGGAGGGAGGGAGGAGCAGCCAAAGGAGGCACCCAAGTAGGAGGAATCCTACTTGGAGTCCCTCCCAAGCCGCGCCCCCCTTTCCTTATTTGGAGCGCGGGGAAAGGCAGGGGAGGGTGGCGCCCCCCCTTTCCTTTCTCCCATGAGAGGGAAAGGTAGGAGGGGCTAGCCCCCCTTTCCTTCCCTTAGGGCCTGCTGTCCAAAGAAGGGGTGCACCAGGGGCTGGTCTGTCCCCCCCTTTGGCCCATTAGGCCCATACACTTACCGGGGGTGTCCGGAACCCCTTCCGGTGACCCGATGACTACCCGGTGCACTCCGAAACTCTTCCGGTGTCCGAATACCATCGTCCTATATATATATCTTTACCTCTCGACCATTTCGAGACTCCTCGTCATGTGCGTGATCTCATCTGGTACTCCAAACAACATTTGGTCACCAAATCATACAACTCATATAACACTATATCATCAATGAACATTAAGCGTGCGGACCCTACGGGTTCGAGAACTATGTAGACATGACCGAGACACCTCTCCAGTCAAGAACCAATAGCGGAACCTGGATGCCCATATTGGCTCCTACATATTCTACGAAGATCTTTATCGGTCGAACCGTTACGACAACATACGTAATTCCCTTTGTCCATCGGTATGTTACTTGCCCGAGATTCGATCGTCGGTATCTTCATACCTAGTTCAATCTCGTTACCGGCAAGTCTCTTTACTCGTTCCATAATACATCACCTCATGACTAACTCCTTAGTCGTTTGCTTGCAAGCTTATGATGTTTATTACCGAGAGGGCCCAGAGATACCTCTCCGATACTCGGAGTGACAAATCCTAATCTCGATCTATGCCAACTCAACAAACACCTTCGGAGATACCTATAGAGCATCTTTATGATCACCCAGTTACGTTGTGACGTTTGATAGCACACAAGGTATTCCTCCGATATCCGGGAGTTGCATAATCTCATAGTCGAAGGAATATGTATTTGACATGAAGAAAGCAATAGCAATAAAACTGAACGATCATTATGCTAAGCTAACGGATGGGTCTTGTCCATCACATCATTATCCTAATGATGTGATCCCGTTATCAAATGACAACACATGTCTATGTTTAGGAAACCTTAACCATCTTTGATCAACGAGCTAGTCTAGTAGAGGCTTACTAGGGACACGGTATTTGTTTATGTATTCACACATGTATTTAAGTTTCCGATCAATACAATTCTAGCATGAATAATAAATCTTTATCATGAATAAGGAAATATAAAATAACAACTTTTATTATTGCCTCTAGGGCATATTTCCTTCAAGAACCAGATACAAAACTAACATGGATGAACTACTGGAACGACGTCGGGGTGGAAGATCATAGTGAAAATGAGACCAGGTTCTGCTATTTCCATCAACATTCGTGCACCAACTTTCAGTTCGTAACACTTGAGAAAGTTTATCCAAGTTCGGCCATAAAAAAAGCAGCGATCTTCTTGGTTCATGAACCCAACTAGGAACTTATATCCATGGCTTGTCTTCAATGTGACCATTAAACTGGTGTATTTAGTTATGGCAAGGCCGACCATCTTGAGTACATGTGTTCTGGCAGAGCAAGGAATGCACTGCAGGAAAAATAATATGAGAACACAATGTATTCGCTATCCAAATCTAGAAATAATTTCCTCTTTCACGTCAGTGTTGACCATGGTACTAGTACCCTTTATCCAAATATAGCAATCCAAATTTCCAAATTAGTCGATATCATGTTCAAAAAACCCCAACCCTCCCGGATAGAAAAGAGGATTCTAGGAACATACTGTGTGCATTTTAAAATCCTGTGTTAGGATGAGAAGGAACAAGTGTGGCATCTCGCCGAGGGCGCAGAAACCTGTAGGATCCTCGCACTTTGGGCATTGCAAATGGAACACACTAGATTCAGTAGGAAGAAAAATGCATCAACGGCGGCGGCTGCCATCCTAGGATTACCCGCGACCAAGGGACTAGGATTTATCGGGGATGGATGAAGAATTCGTACCTGGTTCTCCATGAGAAAACCCTACGCAATCGCCGAGAGGAGGTTTTCTCTGAACAAGCAGACGAGGGAGAAGGGGATTCAAGCCCAGTGAAATATTGCTACTTCGTCCGTCCAGCTTACTGCTAAAGCTGGAAAGGTGGTTTTTTTTTGTGATTTGACGGCTCATTGGGCATTACTGCGGCGCTATGTCGGTGCAACAAACATTTACATTTGTTGCCCGGACTTACACACAGGCGCACTAGCATCATTTGTTCAGCATCAACACCCAAACCAAGGCCAAGTCATAGAAGCAACTCTTAGTAAGATCAAGGAGCAGATCAAGAAGACCAAGGCAACCAAGACAGAAGAATATCACCTTGGGAAGGCCTCCCTTGCCGGATAGGAGAGCCTGGCTGGGTCGAGACCGTCTCAGGGGCAAGTCCAAGACTTCCCCGGCAAGCTTGCCAGGTCCGCCAGGGGCGGGGATCCCCGCCAAGACACCACCGCTCCACCGCACAACGACGCAAGTCACTTATCAGTGCGGTGTCGAGCCCCCAAGTGATTAAGTGGCCTCTGCTAAGCACGTGGCGGCCCGTTGGAAGACAAGATTTATCCAAGTGACACCCGTCCAAAGGCGTGTCAAGATGATAAGCAAGAGATGATTAAGCGGCTCGGCAGGCCTGTCGGGCTTCGCCCTCAGCATGACACCTAGCAGTGCATTTAATGCACTTTGTCCTAACTGCCAGAGTTAGGTATGGTAGCACTGTTGGCTTTCTAATCAGTAGATAAAGACTGTTTTGCCGTTGTGGTTACCCCTTAAAGGTGACCTAGCAAAGGATTCAGACCCTCACGCACTTGTACGCGCGTAGTTGCTCTCCCTGAGGCACCCTTGCCGGGCTTGAGTGCTGCGTGCTTGTTGTGTTCTTCCACTCAATCCACCAAAGCAGGAGTAGGGTTTTACGCTACCCGGCGGCCCAAACCTGGGTAAAAACCACCAGTGTCACCACTGACGTGCTGCTCCATGGCCTCTGCTCTTTGTGCAACGTGATCTCCCCCTTGCCGAACCACAAGGGGCTCATGGCCCCATAGGTGATCGTGATCCACCACGACATCTTTGGCACGCCAGGTAGGGGAGATCGCTTGTGCGAACCTGAAGGCGTGAACAGCGCGTCGAACTCCATCGTCGATCATCATCATCGTCATCCTCGTGCATGGCTGTCACAGCCCTAGATTAATGCTTGTGTTAGTTGCATCAGGGAGCATCCATGCATCATGTCTAAATTTTATTTAAACTTGAAATGGGGATCAACAAACCCTAGCACCAAATGAATTCAACTAGGGTCAAATTCAAATCTTTTCAATGAAGCCAAAATGCCCTTAAAAAATGTTCATGATTTTTGGCACAAGGTGAAAACCCAAACCAAAATTGGTGCACATTTTTCCAGGTTATAAATGGGCATTGGATTAATCCATATTGTATTTGAACTGGAGCTTTAAAATTCTATAAATATTTTTATAGCTTCAATAATTTTGAAACTTTGTGAGGGTCTCTGAAACAATTCAGTGAGTGCCCACAAAAAGTTTTAGAATTTTATTAAATGATTTAGTCCTAAACTAAATCAAAACCTATTACAGAAAATGGAAACAAAAAGAAAATAAAAAAAGAGTGACTTACCTGGCCAGCCCATTACTGTAGCAGCCCAGCCCACTGGAGATGCGAGTCATCCCCTACCTCGCGCCAGTAGGCACGGGAAACAGCGCACACGCGTGCGCGACGCCACGCCACCAGGCTGCCTGCCTGTGTCCGAGGACAGCGCGATGCCGTTGATCGTCTCCTCGGTTCCGTCCTGATCCGCCCGACCACCTCAGTCGCCCCCTGCTCTCTCCCTCGCCTCCCGTCTCCATGGACGAACCGCACCCGAGACGGCCGACGAGAACCACCGCGACCACAGCTACCCCCTCGCCCCTCTGTCATGCCCACGAGCTCCACGTCGTCTTCCTCATCATCTCCACCAAGCCAAGCCAGTCGGGACGCACCGTAGCGTCGTCATCGCCACCGTCTTCCACCTCGGGGGACGATCACCGCCGTCGCCAATTCACCGCCGAAAGGATGTCCCCGAGCTCGCTGACCCTCCCATCTGACTCGCTGTGAGGTCCTACCTCTAACCCTCCTCTTCCCCTTGTCTATATCTTGCCGTAGCTGCCGTCCCCGCGAGCATCGAGCTCCGGCCATCGCCATGGCCGGCGAACCTCGCGCCCCAGAGCTCTTCCGCTCGCTCCAGTATCTCCCGCGTGCTCGCCGGGTCCCCAGGATCCCGACATGCCCCTCTGCTCACTGGCTAACGCGCTGCAGCCCTCATGCTCGTGCCGCCGTAGCTCCAGCCGCCACCGAACCTCACCGCTGCCGCCACTACAGGGCACCCCGGCACCAGCTGCTGCTACCTTTGGACGCGCCGCGTCACGGTCGTTCCAACGAGACTAGCCGCGCGTCCTCCCGACGCCGGAGTTGGCCGGATGGCGAACGCCGCCATGCTCCGGTTATCGCCGGCACTAACCGCTGATGTGGCATTGTTAGATTAGCTAATTAGGGTTAGTTAGGGACATTGACATGTGGGCCCAGCGTCCTGCTAATTTTAATTAGTGTTAAAACTTACTCAATTAGCCCCTGAGTCACCGACTAGTGGGACCCACTGGTCAGGTTTGACCAGTTTGACCCTGTTGACCTGCTGATGTCATGCTGACGCAGTAAGCATTTTCTGGAATATTTTTAATTCAAAAATAATTTGAAAATTTTAGAAAATGTTGCAAACTTTGAAAAATCATAGAAATTAATCTATAACTCCAATGAAAATAATTTATATATGAAAAATGATCAGAAAAATATGAAGAATCTATTTATGCCATGATCATGCATGTTTGAACAAGTTAACATCACCAACCAGGACAATTCATGTTTATGGAATATATGGTAATTAGTTTTGGAGTTGGAATTTGCTATATGTTTGAATTCCACTTCAATTAACATGACTAACTATTGCATTAGGTCAATTCAGTACCTTAACATGTCATGCCATTCATTTGGTTGTGCATTGCATTGATTGTGTTCCTTCTCTGCTAGCCGATGTTGTTCCTTCTCCATAGCCGACGTTTTCGACATTGCGATCGTTAACACCGATGAAGAGTTATGCTATCTTCAGAAGTGCCAGGCAAGCAACCCCCCTTGATCACTCCGATATAATCCCATTCTCTCGCTCCTGCTCTCTTTTACTGCATTAGGACAACAACGTTTCAACTGTTACATGTTGCGGTAGTCGAACCCATTCCTCTGCATGACCTGTCTTTGCCACAGTAAATAGTTGAAACCCACTAGCATGAGTAGGAGTTGTTTGAGCCATGATGTGCCTACTCATTCATGCTTGCTTGTTATGCCTGCTATGCTTACAGTTGTGTCGGGTCTGATCCATTTGGGTGATGAATTGGAATGATCATGTCCTAATGATGAGACTTAAGTGTCTTGACCCGTTTTGGTCAAGTTGGTGATGAGAGACCATGTTGGAGAACATGGTTGATTGTCTTGTGATACGGCTCACAGGAATTGAGTTCCGTGCTTATCATAGCCTACCTTGCAGTTACACGGACATTCGCGGGTCAGGTGTGCGGGTAGGTGGCGCATGGCACGTGTGTCCGGGTGACACACGGCATGGCACAGTGTCCGGACTAGACGTAGATACGTGTTCCAAGAGGGAACGTTGAGATGGGACGGGGACGGGTTCCTTTGAGTCAAGGTTATAATATGATCTATTCGAATAGCCGTGTCCGCGGATGTGGACTACTTGGAACGCTTACATTGTTCATAGATAACTTGAAGTGGATACTCTAAAATGCGCAAGATAAGTGTGAGTGCTATGGATGGCCTTCTCATAGGGAGACGGGAACGGATCCATAGTGGTGTATTGCTATGGTGAATATGTGGACTCGTGTGTGCCACCTCAAAGAAGTTACTGGCAATCGTAGTTCAGGATAGCCACCGAGTCAAAGCTGGCTTGTTGCATTTAAACTCCACCACCCCTTTGTTAATACTGATGCATATGTAGTTAGTTCTGATGTAAGTCTTGCTGAGTACATTTGTACTCATGTTTGCTTAATTTATGTTTTGCAGAGGAGACTTCAGTCTCACTAGTAGTTCCACGTGGGCTTCAACAATTAGCTTGGGAATCCCAGACAGAGGTATGGCTCCTTTGGAGGGTCTTATAGATAGACATGCTTTCTAGCCTTCTTTCTTTTCAGATGTCTGTACTCAGACATGTTTATGCTTCCATCTGAGCTTGTTGCTTGTATGACTTGTATGTTGGGTCATGAGACCCATGTTTGTAATATCTGGCTCCTCGGAGCCTATTGAATAAATACTTTGAGTCGTAGAGTTTTGTTGTGATGCCATGTTATATTTACACATATCGAGCATATTGTGTGTATGTTATTGAAATGCTTGGTATGTGTGGGATCCGACACCTAGTTGTTTATTCTTGGTAGCCTTCCTTATGGGGAAATGTCTCCTAGTGCTTCAACTGAGCCATGGTAGTTCGCTACTGCTCCGGAACACTTAGGTTGGCCGGCATGTATCCTTCTTTGTTCCTGTGTCTGTCCCTTCGGGGAAATGTCACACGTTGTTCCTTTAAGTCCTTGTAGCTTGCTACGACTTGGGTTCATACATTGATGACCGACACGTTCATTGCTGGGTTACGTATGCTTGTCCCTGTAAGTTTGTGCCACCTTGGGTTTACGACTAGTCATGTCGGCCCGGGTTCTCTGTCATATGGATGCTAGCGACACTATCATATACGTAAGCCAAAAGGCGCAAACGGTCCCGGCCTAGGTAAGGCTACAGCCGTGGGAATACCGTGCGTGAGGCTGCAAAGTGATATGATGTGTTACATGCTAGATCGGTGTGACTTAGGATCAGGGTCCTGACAATGGCACCCAAGAAGAAGTTCAGTGCGACCGCGCACCCTTCCACTTTGAAGGCCCCCTCTCACGCGGCCACGGACATCGCTTTCGCCACGACGGTGTTGGGTGAGGCGGGTACCACGGGAGGCACGACCAGCGCAGGCGGCGCTGTCGTTGTGTCCCCCATGGACGAAGCTGGAGCGGGAGGCACCGGGGGAGGATAGCATAACCAAAATCCAGCCGGGCATAACCCACAAGCTGCGGATGGAGGGGGTGTTCAGTCTCCACCACCCCGCCGCACCAGCGGGCGCAGCCGAAGCGATGACGCCCGCTCTGGCGTGAGTCGTGACCCTCTAGATGTGCCTGTTACGGGCGCGGCTGTAACACCCCTGTGTAACTACCACTGTGATCAGCTGCTAATAATGCCAAGTCATATCATTTGCAGTGCTTAGACATAGTGGTTAACCAAAGCAATTCAACTCCATTTTGAAAATCAACTCATATTCAAAAGTGCAAAATAAATTTGCTCAAACACTGTTGCAAAAATGTTCACTAAATAGCAAATATTCCAGAATCATTCATAAAAATATAAACAATGGAATTGGAACTAGTTAAATGGTTCAAACCACATGAAACAACACCAAAACAATAATATTTAATCCATTTAAAATCATAACAAATTCAAATGAAACCCAACTTTGCCCAAACCAATTTTTGGTGAAAGCTAACATTGCACAGTAGCATTTGGGTCAACTCGCATGTTTCACAAAAATGCAAAAGTGTCCTAACTAATACAAAACAGAAAAGAATAAAAGAAAAAGTAAAACAGAAATAAGAAAAATAAAACGAGGCACTGTGCACTGGGCCTAAGTGCACAGTGCCCCAACCACGGCCCGCCTGGCCCATTACCTTCTCTCCCTCCTGCGTGTCGCCGGGCCCCTGTCCGAGCGCCCGCACGCCGTCGAGGCGTCGACACGCCGCCGCCCCACCGACGCTACAGGGCAGCGGAGGGGATAAGCCCGAGCTCATCCACTCCCCCTGGCCTTTCCCCGTCATTCTCCCCACTCTCCTCGCTCGCTCCTCCCTTCTCTCCCTCTCGATCTACCTCAACCGAGCGCTGCCGTCGCCGCGCTTCGCCACCGCCGTGGCCAGCGGCCTCCCGCGTCGCCTGGAGGTGCCTGGGAGAAGCGCCGTGGTCGGCCACGTCTACTGGCGCAGTTGGAAGGAGCCCGGGAGCCCTGCAGCGCCTGGATCGAGCTCGTCTTCTTCCACGGGTCGCCGGCGTTCCTCCGACGAACGTCGTCGTTCTGCTGCTCCTAACCTGTCAAAGGTCTTTCTTGACCGCGCGGTGAGCTCTCCTATCCCCTCTGTCCCTCTCCTGAGCCGCTGTGCTCCATCTAGCTAGCTCACCACCGCACCGAGCTCTGACCTCCGCCGTCGCTGCCATTGGCGAGCTCCCGAGCCACTACGGTTCGAGCCAGTGGCTCTGGTGAGCTCCTGGAGTGCTACTGCTGCTGCCTAGATAACTAGCTCGAGCTCTTGCGCTGTTTTTCGCCGAATCCGCGAGGTCCCGAACTCCGGCGTCCGCCTCCACTCGTCGCCGGCCCAGTTTCAGTCGCCCCCGAGCTCATCCAACCACACCACTCGACGCGCGAGTCTTCTAGCTTTCGAACGCACCTAACCACGGCTCGAACCGAGCCCCGTAGCGCGAATCCGCCCATCTCCGGCGAGCTCTGCCGCGTATTTGGTAGTCGGAGTTGTCTCCGGCGACCCAGCCGACGTGGCCAGGCGTGGGGTCCACCCTGGGTTGCTGCCAGTGGCCCTGATGGGTCCCGTTGACCCCGTTGACTCGGGTCAACGTGCTGACTGGGCCGAGTCCAGTCGCTGACATGTGGGACCCCCTCTACTAATTAAACTAATAAATGATTAAATAAATAAAAACAAATTAGTTATACTAATGACTCACTCACATATGGGCCCACCCCACTAATCACTCTGTTAGTTCAAATAATCCACTGTTAGAATAACAGAGGCTGACATGTGGGTCCCACTGGACCCACATGTCAGGTTTGACCCTGGTCAGCCACTGTTGACCTGCTAACATCACTGTGACATCATGCTGATGTCATAATTCAATTCTGTTAATAAAATAATTCCAAAAAATATTTAAACTTCGAAAATTAATAACTTTTAAACCGTAGCTCAGATCGAAAAAGTTAAAACATGAAAGTTGCTCAGAACGACGAGACGAGTCTGATCGTGCCGTCTGTTTCCATGTCGGAACCTCCTACGTAAGAGAACTCGTAACTCTGAGCCCGATTCCCGTAGATGAATAGTGCACACACACCGGGTAATAAATCCCACGATAATCCTAAAAATAACTAAAATGACTTAGATGCATATTTAGGCAACCCTGCACTACATCATAGCATAGCACGCACTGTGTGGCATCTGTTTGCATTATATTTACCTGTTTCTTCCCCCTCTTCTCTCTTGATTAGACCCCTACGTTGACGTAGCTCCTGAGGCAGACACCGCTCCGGAGAACGACTACGTCCCTGACGACCAGCCACTTGCCCCAGAGCTTGCAGGCAAGCACCCCCTTTTTGAGCATTCCGATATCGCCCACTCTCTTCTCTCTTATGCTTGCATTAGAAGTTACTGCTGCTACTGTTATCCTATATCTGCTGCATAGCCTGTTTACTTGTACCCTGCTGTTCATACTTACATGTTGTCCTAAACTGCTTAGAATAGGTTGGGTAGAGACCGACAGAGACCCCCACTTTATCCTGACTGCCCCGCTAGATGATCAGAAGACCCATGCAACGGGATTGAAGACCAGACCCCGACACCGCACGTCACATCCCCCTTAGTTGCCGACACTCCTGGGTTACTATCGAGTGCCGAGGGTGATACCTCGTCAGCACTTCTAATGATAACCTTGTAGGTTAGTTATTCGGTCGTGGTAAGCGAGGGTGATTCCTCCTACACCACCCCCGATAACAACGTCGTCGCACAACTCCTCAAGTGTGGACCTCGAGGGTGGTTCCTCCTCCGTTGACCTTGACGGTAACATCAGAGGGAATTCCATCGAGGGTGATTCCTCAGGGTTCCCCTTGGTGTCAGACACACGGATACTTTGGTTACTATGACTGTACACTGTAACATGATACTAAAGATGGGTCGGCCCTGAGGGGTACCCGCGCGAGCTTATTGGCGAGTGATGTGGAATCGGGTGGACCTGGATGGTGCCCGAGAGTTGAACACGAGGCGTGGCCGGGCATTCCTAGCCCTTGCCGCAAGTCCTCGAGACGGGGCGACGGGGTCACATCTTTCGTGAGTCTCTGCTCGTTACCGCACTACCAACACACTAACGGTTTGGATATTTGATCCGAGGGGCCTCTGTCCTGATAGCACTAACCATCACGTGGGCATAGTATGGGTGTTCTGCGTCGTATACTTCAGCCGAAGCTTAATGGACGTCAGCGACTGAGCGGCGCGCGCCGAGTTGGACTAGTTACACAACTGCGCTTGTATTAAGGGGTTGCTAGGTATGCTCTTGGCTGCCTGACACAACGTGCAGGAGTTCCCGGGGCGATGGCCCAAGACCCCTGGGGCATAGGTTAGTCCGGCGTGCTGACCTCTCTGTTAAGTATTTGGTCGGGTTGCGGCGTGTTGCTTAGCCGAGGCCGGGCATGACCCAGAAAAGTGTGTCCGGCCAGAGTTAAGCGAGCGTGGTGGGTAACTTGGTGCACCCCTGCAGGGAAGAAACAATCTATCGATAGCCTGTCCTACGGTAACGGACACTCGGAGTCGTATCCCGATCGGTACAACTAGAACTTGAGATGATAACTAGATAGTACGGCTCTAGGATTGCTTTCTCGCAGGGAGTCGAGAAAGGATCTCTGGCCGAGGTTGATGATACACTACTACTACTTTACATTGTGTAATCTGCACTCTTCTAATGCTGCAAGAACGATGAAGATGATTGAAGATGCTAGTCTTCGATAGGACTAGGCTTTCCCCTCTACTCTGGCATTTCTGCAGCCCAGTCCACAAATACAGCCCCCTTTGAAAATGTTGCATATGTAGTGTAGATCCTTGCTTGCTGAGTACTTCGGATGAGTACTCACGTTTGCTTTATTTTCTTTTTCTCCCCATATCCATTTGATGCCGCCAGATGACGGAGCCCCTGAGTTAGCTGCCCCCGTCGACGACTACGGATACTACTACTACCCTCCCGACGAGTACTACTACGAGGAGCCGACGGACGACCAGGAGTAGGATTCGGAGGGTCCAGGGCAGGAGGCCTACGCCTTTCGATTGTAGTATTTTATTTTGCCCCGCCTTCTAAAGGCTTATCTTCATTTCTGTAATATATCTGTACCCAGATATCTGATGCTTCCGCTGACACTTGTATGCCATCGAGCTATGTATTCGAGCCCTCGAGGCCCTGGTTTGTAATATAAAGCTTGTATGACTTTATTTATGTTTTAGAGTTGTGTTGTGGTATCTTCAAGTGAGTCCTTAGACTTGATCGTGTGCATTTGCGTGTATGATTAGTGCACGATTAAGCCCGGGTCGTCACAGGTTGGTATCAGAGCCGGCTGCCTCTAGGAATCCCCCTTTCCAATTCCTTGGCCGAAGTTGAGTCTAGTAACCGAAAACTGGTTTACTAACTTGGCTGTGTGGCTTACGGGCCCACGTCGCCAATTGGGTGGTATTAGGATCTTTTATTCCTCATCTATACTCTGGGACTCTGATCTCTCTTCTATTCGGGTTTAATAAACTTACTAACGCCGACACTTAGGTTCTCGTAAATTCTGTCCACCCGGAGAGCTGGATATCTGTGCGATTTCCCTGTCATTGATCTGATTAGTCTGATAATCATTTTCCTTTCCATTGTTTTGTTTAACCTTTCCTTCTGAGATTTGTTATATTTCTCATCATCATATGACAACCCTGAACTCCTTTGTTTCAGATGGATCGTCTGTTCCCGCCACGTCCTACGACCCAGCTCGTGCTTCGCACTTGGGCTCGTGATGCCCCTGGGTTCCCAGCTGTTCTAATCGCTCTCTTGACCAGACTGGGTTACCGCTGGTACCCTGAGTACATGGTCTATGAGGTTTACCGTGAGTTCAACCAGGAGCAGTACTATGCTGATGTTCGCATCTATGATTAGCAGGATAACTCAGACACCGAGCTGTACCTTTTCCACGGTATCGGCGTGACGATTGAGATGGCAGTCCATGATGCCGCCTACTCTGCTGTCGCACGTCTCCGCGGAGAGCACAGTGCTAGCTTGGATGCTTCTGAGTATCGATACATTCCATATGCCCCTGCTGGAGATGCTACTGGATACTACATGGCTATCTGTGCCCCGTACGAGCCTCATCGCTACGATTAGTGAGTTCTGATTCAGTGTACTCAGGCTCTGGATCGCACTGTTCGGGCTTTGGCCGTCGAGTTGTTTGCCACTCGAGTACGACTCTATGAGGCTATGACGCAGTTGCTACCAGCTGTTCGTGCAGGGATACATCCGGAGCATATTCTTTACCCGCGCAGGACCGAGATGCCACCAGAGATCGATTGGCCTGCTGTGGGAGGTCATACACCTGCACGTGGACCTCTTCTTTCAGCTCGAGACCGGGTTCTGCATCAGAGTGCACATGGAGGACAAGATCCATCTGCGACGAACGTCCGTCGTCCGCACTTGCAGCTACCCTGTTTCCGTGGTTTTCTCCGACGTTGATGTAGCCTTTGCTATGTCTCATTGTGTACTTCCTTACCGCGTGCCTGCGCGCCGCCTAGTATGTCTAGCCTTTAAATTTGCGCCGTTGTGCTGCCCGAATGTAACCGACTCTGTATGGATCTGTATGACTTAATGACTGCTATTAACCGTCTGTTGTACTTCTTACATTTCATCGTGTTACATCATGCATGTCACTAAACACTCGCATTGGCTCCTGCTAAACTACCCCTGTTGATTTAGCAGGATGGTAGATAACAATCCACCACCGCCGCCACCACCTGACTACATGGCAGCGATGATGCAACAGTTTGAACTCAACCGTCAGTTCATGACGGGGATTATGCAGCAATTCCCTTGTCTTGATGCTAATCAACAGCCACCTTCCATCACCTTGCCAGAATTTATGAGACTCAACCCGTCATTCTTCCGCAACACAGTCAACCCGCTGGATGCCGATGACTGGCTGCGTGATATCTTCTATGAGATGGAGTCTGCTGATGTCGCCCCGGCCAATTATGTCACCTTTGCGACATACCTACTGAAGGGTCCCGCATCACAATGGTGGGCCACTCACCGACAGACCCTACCACCTGGTACCGTCGTCACTTGGGCAGAATTCAAGATTGCTATCCGTGCCCGCTACATTCCTCAAGCTGTCATAGCCCGGAAGAAGGCCGAGTTCCGTAGTCTCGTTCAAGGTAACAAGACTGTGGAAGTTTATCAGCGCGAGTTTCTTGACTTGTCTCGCTACGCTGAAGAAGACATTCCTACTGATGACCGAAGGCAGGAGAAGTTTCGTGAAGGGTTGCATCATGATATTCAGTTAGCTCTGCTCGTTCAAGACTATCCTGATTTCGCCACCTTGGTGAATAAGGCCATGATGGTCGAGACTGGTCTGAAGAAACACAAGGAAGCGACCAGACGCACCCGTGAGGCGGGCTCATCTTCGGGCTCGTTTTCCCAGAAGCGCCGCATCTGGATACCTCAGAGCATGTACTGTCCAGCAGCTCCTGTGAACAGGCCTTCTTATGCTGCACCTCGTCTGTCTCCACCACCATCGAGGCAGCCTCTTCGAGCTCCACCACCTTGAGCTCCCGCACCACGTCCTGACAATGGACTCTGCTTCAAGTGTGGCCAGCCAGGTGACCGTGCCAGAGATTGTTCTCAAAATCAGAATTAGCTAGCTCTTCCTTCTGCTGGCCGTGGTATTCCTCAGCAACGTAACAACAATGCCAGACCTTCTTATGGTCGTGGGCAGAACTACCATGTCAACATGGCTGAAGCTCAAGATCAACCTAAAACCGTGATGGGTACACTTCTTGTTAATTCAGTACCTGCAACTGTTTTATTTGATTCAGGAGCATCGCATTCATTCATGTCAGAGCATTTTGCACTTATGCATGACGTTAGAAGTGAAGCGCTACACCATTCATTAGCTGTGAACACTCCCGCGGGCCAGTGCCGAGCCTTCGTGTTCAGCCCCGATGTCATTATTGATATTGAAGGGTTAAAGTTCCGCGCTTCCCCCATTATACTCAAGTCTTCTTCGATTGACCTTATACTGGGAATGGATTGGTTGAAAGCTCACTATGCCTCAATCAATTGTGCCACTAAGGTTGTGCACCTCCTGCACCCATCAGATGAGATGGTAAATTATCATGCTCAACTCACTCAGAACACCGAGGCTCAGATTTATGTCTTAAATGCGTTGAACGCTTCTCCACTTGAGGGGATCGAGAACATTCCGGTTGTCCGCGAATTCCAGGATGTTTTTCCATAAGAACTTCCAGGAATACCCCCTGCTAGGGCTGTCGAGTTTGTTATTGACTTGAAGCCTGGCACCACTCTTATTGCGAAGCGTCCTTACAAGATGCCTCCGCACCACCTACTTGAGCTTAAGGAAGAAATCGATAAATCACTTAAGATGGGCTTCATCCGTCCTAGTTCCTCTACCTGGGGTGCACCGTCTCTCTTTGTCAAGAAGAAAGATGGTACGAATAGGTTGGTTCAAGATTACCGTCCTATCAACCAGGCAACCATTCAGAATAAATATCCGCTTCCACGGATCAATGACTTATATGATCAACTTGCTGGATCATCGATGTTCTCTAAACTCGACTTGAGGTTGGGTTATCACCAGATCCGTGTCCGTGAAGAGGATATTCCCAAGACTGCATTCATCACTCGTTATGGCTCCTATGAATACACCGTCATGTCATTTGGCCTAACGAATGCTCCCGCTACGTTCTCCCGCCTGATGAATTATATATTCATGGATTACCTCGACAAGTTTGTCGTGGTATATCTGGATGATATTCTGGTATATTCAAAGAATAAGGAAGAACATGCTGAACATCTTCGTCTTGTTCTGGAGAGGCTTCGAGAGCACAAGTTATATGCCAAATACTCCAAATGTGAATTCTGGCTTTCTGAAGTGACCTACCTTGGACATGTGATTTCCAAGGACGGTATTGCCGTTAACCCGGAGCGAGTTCAGGCTATCCTTGACTGGACCCCTCCGAAGAATGCCAAGCAAGTGCGAAGTTTTCTCGGCCTTGCAAGTTATTGCCGCCGATTCGTCGAGAACTTTTCCAAGATTGCCAAGCCCCTGACTAATCTGCTCCACAAAGGCGTTAAGTTTGAGTGGACAGACAAGTGTCAGGAAAGTTTCTAGACCCTCAAGGACAAGCTTACTTCTGCTCCAGTGCTTGCTCCTCTTGATTCCCGCAAGGACTTTGTCATATATTGTGACGCCTCTCGTCAGGGATTAGGCTGTGTCCTAATGCAAGAACGAAGAGTAATTGCGTATGCTTCATGTCAATTGCGACTGCATGAAGAAAACTATCCAGTGCATGATCTCGAACTCGCTGCTGTGATCTATGCTTTGAAGCAGTGGTGACATTACCTTCTTGGTAATCGGCGTGAGATCTATACCGATCATCAGAGTCTAAAGTATTTGTTCACTCAACCGGATCTTAATCTTCGTCAACAACAATGGTTGGAAACAATTACGGACTATGATTGTGGTATTTATTATACTCCTGGCAAGGCTAATGTGATGGCTGATGCCTTGAGCCGCAAGTCCTATTGCAATAACCTCATGGTTAAGCAAGCTCAACCCCAGATGTATGAAGAATTGCGCAAGTTGAACGTCTGTATCATTCCACAGGGTTCTCTTAGTAACCTTGTGGTACAGCCAGACCTTGAGAAAGCTGTTAAAGAAGCGCAAGCCAAAGATGCTGAAATCAATCTGATGAAGAAAGAACTTCACCTCGAGAAGTACAGGGATTTCTCGATTGCAGAAGACGGAACCTTATATTTCCGAGACCGCATTGTAGTACCTCGATTCGAGCTTATGACAGACAAGGTCATGAAGGAGGCTCAGGATACACCACTGTCTATCCATCCGGGTAGTACCAAGATGTATCGTGATCTTCGACAGAGGTACTGGTGGTCTAAAATGAAGCAGGACATTGCTCGCTATGTTGCTGAATGTGATGTTTGTTGTCGCGTGAAAGCAGAACATCAGAAGCCTACTGGAATTCTTCAACCACTCCCTATTCCTTTGTGGAAGTGGGATAAAGTGCAGATGGATTTCATTACTGGTCTTCCCAAGTCTCAGAAAGGTCACGACGCTATTCTTGTCGTCATCGATCAACTTTCCAAGGTTGCTCATTTCTTGCCTGTCAAGGAGACCATCACCGCTAGCCAGCTAGCAGAGTTGTATATCTCCAGAATCGTTTCACTCCACGGTATTCCGAAGGAAATCAGTTCGGACCGTGGCGGTCTTTTCACGTCCAAGTTCTGGGAAAGTTTCCAACAAGCTATGGGAACTCACATTTCATGGAGTTCAGCTTATCATCCTCAATCCCAAGGCCAAGTCGAGCGAGTAAATCAAGTGCTTGAAGATATGCTTCGCGCTTGTGTTATATCGTTCGATAAGAAGTGGGAGGAATCTCTCTCGTATGCCGAATTCTCTTATAATAACAGCTATCAAGCCAGCTTGAAGATGGCCCCATTCGAAGTGTTATACGGACGTAAGTGTCGAACCCCTCTGAATTGGTCAGAAACTGGGGAACGACCTCTCGTGGGACCGGACATTATTGAACATGCCGAAGAACAAGTCAGAATTGTCCGAGAGAATCTCAAGGCGGCTCAGGACGGCCAGAAGAGCAATTATGATCGCAAGCGATGGGGTCTGACTTATCAACCAGGTGATCAAGCCTATCTTCGTGTCAGTCCTATGAAGGGCACTCGTCGTTCCGGAATCAAGGGCAAGCTAGCTCCTCGCTATATGGGTCCTTTCCGCATTGTGGCTAGACGTGGACAGGTGGCCTATAAATTGGAGTTGCCACCACAATTCTCTCATATCCATGATGTCTTCCATGTATCGCAACTTCGTAAATGCTTCAAGGAATCTCCACACCCCGCAATGGATCATGAGATGCTTCAGTTGCAAGACGATCTTTCTTATAAGGAGCATCCCATCCGCATTCTCAATGAAGCTGAACGTCGAACTCGTCAGAAGACGACCAAGTTCCTGAAAGTGCAGTGGTCGAATCACACCGAAGACGAAGCCACTTGGGAACGCGAGGATCATCTCCGGGAAGAATATCCCGACCTCTGTCCTTCTACCTCCTAAATTCTCGGGACGAGAATTTCTTTTAGAGGAGGAGAACTTGTAACACCCCTGTGTAACTACCACTGTGATCAGTTGCTAATAATGCCAAGTCATATCATTTGCAGTGCTTAGACATAGTGGTTAACCAAAGCAATTCAACTCCATTTTGAAAATCAACTCATATTCAAAAGTGCAAAATAAATTTGCTCAAACACTGTTGCAAAAATGTTCACTAAATAGCAAATATTCCAGAATCATTCATAAAAATATAAACAATGGAATTGGAACTAGTTAAATGGTTCAAACCACATGAAACAGCACCAAAACAACAATATTTAATCCATTTAAAATCATAACAAATTCAAATGAAACCCAACTTTGCCCAAACCAATTTTCTACCCAATTAGTTTATGTTTGTTCTAATTACAAAAAAGAACAGAACAAGTTTTTTATTTTTGCAGGCCAATCGGTGAAAGCTAACATTGCACAGTAGCATTTGGGTCAACTCGCATGTTTTACAAAAATGCAAAAGTGTCCTAACTAATACAAAACAGAAAAGAATAAAAGAAAAAGTAAAACAGAAATAAGAAAAATAAAACGAGGCACTGTGCACTGGGCCTAAGTGCACAGTGCCCCAACCACGGCCCGCTTGGCCCATTACCTTCTCTTCCTCCTGCGCGTCGCCGCACCCCTGTCCGAGCGCCCGCGCGCCGTCGAAGCGTCGACACGCCGCCGCCCCACCGACGCTACAGGGCAGCGGAGGGGATAAGCCCGAGCTCATCCACTCCCCCTGGCCTTTCCTCGTCATTCTCCCCACTCTCCTTGCTCGCTCCTCCCATCTCTCCCTTGCGATCTACCTCAACCGAGCGCTGGCCGTGGCCAGCGGCCTCCCGCGTCGCCTGGAGGTGCCTGGGAGAAGCGCCGTGGTCGGCCACGTCTACTTGCGCAGTTGGAAGGAGCCCGAGAGCCCTGCAGCGCCTGGATCGAGCTCGTCTTCTTCCACGGGTCGCCGGCGTTCCTCCGACGAATGACGTCATTCTGCTGCTCCTAACCTGTCAAAGGTCTTTCTTGACCACGCGGTGAGCTCTCCTCTCCCCTCTGTCCCTCTGCTGAGCCGCTCCGCTCCATCTAGCTAGCTCGCCACCGCACCGAGCTCTGACCTCTGCTGTCGCTGCCATTGGCGAGCTCCCGAGCCACTACAGTTTGAGCCAGTGGCTCTGGTGAGCTCCTGGAGTGCTACTGCTGCTGCCTAGATAACCAGCTCGAGCTCTTGCGCTGTTTTTCGCTGAATCCGCGAGGTCCCGAACTCCGACGTCCGCCTCCACTCGTCGCCGGCCCATTTCCGGTCGCCCCCGAGCTCATCCAACCACACCACTCGACGCGCGAGTCTTCTAGCTTTCGAACGCACCTAACCACGGCTCGAACCGAGCCCCGTAGCGCGAATCCGCCCATCTCTGATGAGCTCTCCCGTGTATTTGGTCGTCGGAGTTGTCTCCGGCGATCCAGCCGACGTGGCCAGGCATGGGGTCCACCCTGGGTCGCTGCCAGTGGCCCCGGTGGGTCCCGTTGACCCCGTTGACTCGGGTCAACGTGCTGACTGGGCCAAGTCCAGTCGCTGACATGTGGGACCCCCTCTACTAATTAAACTAATAAATGATTAAATAAATAAAAACAAATTAGTTATACTAATGACTCACTAACATATGGGGCCCACCCCACTAATCACTCTGTTAGTTCAAATGATCCACTGTTAGAATAACAGAGGCTGACATGTGGGTCCCACTGGACCCACATGTCAGTTTAACCCTGGTCAGCCGCTGTTGACCTGCTGACGTCACAGTGACATCATGCTGACGTCATAATTCAATTCTGTTAATAAAATAATTCTAGAAAATCATTTAAACTTCGAAAATTATTAACTTTTAAACCGTAGCTCAGATCGAAAAAGTTAAAACATGAAAGTTGCTCAGAATGACGAGACGAGTTTGATCGTGCCGTCTATTCCATGTCGGAACCTCCTACGTAAGAGAACTCGTAACTCCGAGCCCGATTCCGGTAGATGAATAGTGCACACACACCGGGTAATAAATCCCGCGATAATCCTAAAAATAACTAAAATGACTTAGATGCATATTTAGGCAACCCTGCACTACATCATAGCATAGCACGCACTGTGTGGCATCTGTTTGCATTATATTTACCTGTTTCTTCCCCCTCTTCTCTCTCGATTAGACCCCGACGTTGACGTAGCTCCTGAGGCAGACGCCGCTCCGGAGAACGACTACGTCCCCGACGACCAGCCACTTGCCCCAGAGCTTGCAGGCAAGCACCCCCTTTTTGAGCATTCCGATATCGCCCACTCTCTTCTCTCTTATGCTTGCATTAGAAGTTACTGCTGCTACTGTTATCCTATATCTGCTGCATAGCCTGTTTACTTGTACCCTGCTGTTGATACTTACATGTTGTCCTAAACTGCTTAGAATAGGTTGGGTAGAGACCGACAGAGACCCCCACTTTATCCCGACTGCCCCGCTGGATGATCAGAAGACCCGTGCAACGGGATTGAAGACTAGGCCCCGACACCGCACATCACATCCCCCTTAGTTACCGACACTGCTGGGATACTATCGAGTGCCGAGGGTGATACCTCGTCAGCACTTCTGATGATAACCTTGTAGGTTAGTTATTCGGTCGTGGTAAGCGAGGGTGATTCCTCCTACACCACCCCCGATAACGACGTCGTCGCGCAACTCCTCAAGTGTGGACCTCGAGGGTGATTCCTCCTCCGTTCACCTTGACGGTAACATCAGAGGGAATTCCATCGAGGGTGATTCCTCAGGGTTCCCTTGGTGTCAGACACACGGATACTTTGGTTACTATGACTGTACACTGTAACATGATACTAAAGACGGGTCGGCCCTGAGGGGTACCCACGCGAGCTTATTGGCGAGTGATGTGGAATCGGGTGGACCTGGATGGTGCCCGAGAGTTGAACACGAGGAGTGGCCGGGCATTCCTAGCCCTTGCCGCAAGTCCTCGAGACGGGGCAACGGGGTCACATCTTTCGTGAGTCTCTTCTCGTTACCGCACTACCAACACACTAACGGTTCAGATATTTGATCCGAGGGGCCTCTGGCCTGATAGCACTAACCATCACGTGGGCATAGTATGGCCGTTCTGCGTTGTATACTTCAGCCGAAGCTTAATGGACGTCAGCGACTGAGCAGCGCACGCCGAGTTGGACTGGTTACGCAACTGCGCTTGTATTAAGGGGTTGCTAGGTTTGCTCTCGGCCGCCTGACGCAATGTGCAGGAGTTCCTGGGGCGATGGCCCAAGACCCCTGGGGGCATAGGTTAGTCCGGCGTGCTGACCTCTCTGTTAAGTATTTGGTTAGGTTGCGGCGTGTTGCTTAGCCGAGGCCGGGCTTGACCCAAAAAAGTGTGTCCGGCCGGAGTTAAGCGAGCGTGGTGGGTAACTTGGTGCACCCCTACAGGGAAGAAACAATCTATCGATAGCCTGTCCTACGGTAACGGACACTCGGAGTTGTATCCCGATCGATACAACTAGAACTTGAGATGATAACTGGATAGTACGGCTCTGGGATTGCTTTCTCGCAGGGAGTCGAGAAAGGATCTCTGGCCGAGGTTGATGATACACTACTACTACTTTACATTGTGTAATCTGCACTCTTCTAATGCTGCAAGAACGATGAAGATGATTGAAGATGCTAGTCTTCGATAGGACTAGGCTTTCCCCTCTACTCTGGCATTTCTGCAGCCCAGTCCACAAATACAGCCCCCTTTGAAAATGTTGCATATGTAGTGTAGATCCTTGCTTGCTGAGTACTTCGGATGAGTACTCACATTTGCTTTATTTTCTTTTTCTCCCCATATCCATTTGATGCCGCCAGATGACGGAGCCCCTGAGTTAGCTGCCCCCGTCGACGACTACGGATACTACTACTACCCTCCCGGCGAGTACTACTACGAGGAGCCGACGGACGACCAGGAGTAGGATTCGGAGGGTCCAGGGCAGGAGGCCTACGCCTTTCGATCGTAGTATTTTATTTTGCCCCGCCTTCTAAAGGCTTATCTTCATTTCTGTAATATATCTGTACCCAGATATCTGATGCTTCCACTGACACTTGTATGCCATCGAGCTATGTATTCGAGCCCTCGAGGCCCTGGCTTGTAATATAAAGCTTGTATGACTTTATTTATGTTTTAGAGTTGTGTTGTGGTATCTTCAAGTGAGTCCTTAGACTTGATCATGTGCATTTGCGTGTATGATTAGTGCATGATTAAGCCGGGGTCGTCATAGGTTGGTATCAGAGCCGACTGCCTCTAGGAATCCCCCTTTCCAATTCCTTGGCCGAAGTTGAGTCTAGTAACCGAAAACTATTTTACTAACTTGGCTGTGTGGCTTACGGGCCCACGTCGCCAATTGGGTGGTATTAGGATCTTTTATTCCTCATCTATACTCTGGGACTCTGATCTCTCTGCTATTCGTGTTTAATAAACTTACTAACGCTGACACTTAGGTTCTCGTAAATTCTGTCCACCCGGAGAGCTGGATATCTGTGCGATTTCCCTGTCATTGATCTGATTAGTCTGATAATCATTTTCCTTTCCATTGTTTTGTTTAACCTTTCCTTCCGGGATTTGTTATATTTCTCATCGTCATATGACAACCCTGAACTCCTTTGTTTCAGATGGATCGTCTGTTCCCGCCACGTCCTACGACCCAGCTCGTGCTTCGCACTTGGGCTCGTGATGCCCCTGGGTTCCCAGCTGTTCTGATTGCTCTCTTGACCAGACTGGGTTACCGCTGGTACCCTGAGTACATGGTCTACGAGGTTTACCGCGAGTTCAACCAGGAGCAGTACTATGCTGACGTTCTCATCTATGATCAGCAGGATAACTCAGACACCGAGCTGTACCTTTTCCACGTTATCGGCGTGACGATTGAGATGGCAGTCCATGATGCCGCCTACTCTGCTGTCGCACGTCTCCGCGGAGAGCACAGTGCTAGCTTGGATACTTCTGAGTATCGATACATTCTGTATGCCCCTGCTGGAGATGCTACTGGATACTACACGGCTATTTGTGCCCCGTACGAGCCTCGTCGCTACGATCAGCGAGTTCTGATTCAGTGTACTCAGGCTCTGGATCGCACTGTTCGGGCTTTGGCCGTCGAGTTGTTTGCCACTCGAGTACGACTCTACGAGGCTATGACGCAGTTGCTACCAGCTGTTCATGCAGGGATACATCAGGAGCATATTCTTTACCCGTGCAGGACCGAGATGCCACCAGGGATCGATTGGCCTGCTGTGGGAGGTCTTACACCTGCACGTGGACCTCTTCTTTCAGCTCTAGACCGGGTTCTGCATCAGAGTGCACATGGAGCACAGGATCCATCTGCGACGAACGTCCGTCGTCCGCACTTGCAGCTACCCCGTTTCCATGGTTTTCTCTGACGTAGATGTAGCCTTTGCTATGTCTTGTTGTGTACTTCCTTACCGCGTACCTGCGCGCCGCCTAGTATGTCTAGCCTTTAAATTTGCGCCGTTGTGCTGCTCGAATGTAACCGACTCTGTATGGATCTGTATGACTTAATGACTGCTATTAACCGTCTGTTGTACTTCTTACATTTCATCGCGTTACATCATGCATGTCACTAAACACTCGCATTGGCTCCTGCTAAACTACCCCTGTTGATTTAGCAGGATGGCAGATAACAATCCACCACCGCCGCCACCACCTGACTACATGGCAGCGATGATGCAACAGTTTGAACTCAACCGTCAGTTCATGACGGGGATTATGCAGCAATTCCCTCATCTTGATGCTAATCAACAGTCACCTTCCATTACCTTGCCAGAATTTATGAGACTCAACCCGTCATTCTTCCGCAACACAGTCAATCCGCTGGATGCCGATGACTGGCTGCGTGATATCTTCTATGAGATGGAGTCTGCTAATGTCGCCCCGGCCAATTATGTCACCTTTGCGACATACCTACTGAAGGGTCCCGCGTCACAATGGTGGGCCACTCACCGACATACCCTACCACCTGGTACCGTCGTCACTTGGGCAGAATTCAAGATTGCTTTCCATGCCCGCTACATTCCTCAAGCTGTCATAGCCCGGAAGAAGGCCGAGTTCCATAGTCTCGTTCAAGGTAACAAGACTGTGGAAGTTTACCAACGCGAGTTTCTTGACTTGTCTCGCTACGCTGAAGAAGACATTCCTACTGATGACCAAAGGCAGGAGAAGTTTCATGAAGGTGCCAGGGCAAAGTTCATGGCAGCATCCCACTATGCTTACAACACCTTGAAGATGCCAGGGCCGATGGGCGTCATCTCTATCCCGTCAGACAAGAAAGATGCAATCATATGCATGGATAAGATGTACCGAGATGCAGTAGCTGCTGAGGCCGCTGAAGCTGCAGCTCCCGCCAAGGAAACAAAGAAAGGAAAGAAGGCTAGCAGAGACGCCGGCAAGGAATCCGGGAAGCGCACCTCTCCGGAGTGTGCTGCACCTGTTGATGACTTGCCGGAGAGTTCCACTAGTAAGAGGCCCAAGATCGCTTCACCTACTATGAAGAAGGTCCCGGCAAGGCAGGATGGCGCTGACGGTACGTTCACCATCGGCACCACCCTTAATGACAAATAGGAAAGCGCACTCGTTGCCTTCCTGCGGGCGAATGTCGATGTGTTTGCTTGGCAACCATCTGACATCCCCGGTGTTCCTAGGGAGGTAATCGAGCACCACCTTGCTGTCTGCCCTCATGCTCGGCCCGTCAAGCAGAAGGTTAGAAAGCAAGCTTTGGAGTGGCAATAGTTTATTGCCGAGGAGATCAAGAAACTTGAAGCAGCTGGTTTGGTCAGGGGAGTTTTGCATCCAACATGGTTAGCAAACCCAGTGGTGGTGTGCAAGGCGAATGGGAAATGGAGACTTTGCATAGACTTCACAGATCTGAACAAGGCATGCCCGAAGGACCCTTTCCCCTTGCTGCTCATCGATCAGATTGTGGATTCGACTTCCGGGTGTGATCTGCTTTCCTTTTTGGATGCATACTCCGGATACCATCAGATATTCATGTCCAAGGAAGACGAAGAGAAGACCGCGTTCATAACTCCATGTGGTACGTACTGTTTTGTACGAATGCCCTTCGGGTTAAAGAGTGCTGGATCCACTTTTGCAAGGGCTGTACAAATTGGGTTTGAGCCTCAGCTACACATAAATGTAGAAGCTTACATGTATGATATAGTGGTCAAGACCAAGGACAAATCAAGGCTCATTCAAGATTTGAAGGAGACCTTTGTGAACCTGCGCAAGATCAACCTGAAGTTAAACCCCGAGAAATGGTGTTCGGCATTCCCTCCGGCAAGCTACTTGGCTTTTTTGTGTCTCATCGAGGGATAGAGGCCAACCCCGACAAGATCAGAGCAATCGAGCAGATACAAGCACCCAAGACAGTCAAGGATGTGAGGCATTTAACTGGATGCGTTGCCGCACTGAGTAGGTTCATTTCCAAGTCTGCCAAGCGTGCCCTGCCGTTCTTCAAGATCTTGAAGAAGGCAGGGCCAATGAAGTGGACCCGGAGGCAGAAGCAGCGCTGCAGAACTTGAAAGCCTACCTTTCCTCTGCCCCCACCCTAGTCGCTCCTAAACCACAAGAGTCGTTGCTGCTATACTTAGCGGCAACTAATCAAGTGGTTAGTGCAGCACTGGTGGCGCAGTGAGAAGTAGGCGAAGGAGTAGCTGCAGCTACTGTCCTCTCCGGAAAAGAAACTGAACCGGTCGCGGCAAGATTGGGTGCAGGTCAAGGTGGGGAAGAGCAAGCTGGCAAGATCAGTTCTGAAGTCGCGGCAAAGAAGAAAGTGGTGCAGCGGCCAGTGTACTTTGTCAGCTCCTTGTTATAGGGGGCTAGGTCAAGGTACTCTAGAGTGCAAAAGCTAATCTTCGGCCTTATCATGGCCTTGAGGAAGCTGCGTCACTATTTCCAAGCCCACAAAATCACGGTTGTCACCTGTTTCCCACTCCAGTGCATACTGAGGAACCCTGAAGCTACCGGCAGGATAGTTGAATGGGCACTAGAGATGTCATGCTTTGACTTGAAGTACGAAAGTACCTCAACCATTCAGAGCAGAGCACTGGCGGAATTCATTGTAGAATGGACGCCCACTCCAGATGAAGAGATACCATAGACAGTTATCCCTGGCAAGGAGGCGCCTCAGGAGTGGATCATGTATTTTGACGGTGCCTTCTCGTTGCAAGGTGTAGGAGCTGGCGTGCTTCTTGTTGCGCCCACTGGAGAGCACCTCAAATATGTGGTACAAATGCACTTTCCCCGGGAGAAGGTCACCAACAACACTACCGAGTATGAGGGGCTCCTTGCCGGGCTCAGAATTGCAGTAGAGTTGGGAATCAAGAAGTTGATCATTCATGGAGACTCGCAGCTTGTGGTGAGACAGGTCAACAAGGATTACCAGAGTCCATTGATGGAGGCGTACGTTGAGGAAGTGAGAAAGTTGGAGGAACACTCTGATGGATTGCAAACAGAGCATGTACCACGTGCAGAAAACAACATTGCTGATTATTTAACAAAGTGTGCAGCACAAAAACTCCCTGTGGAACCAGGGACTTTTGTCCTTCACCTGACTCAGCCTTCAGTATCTCCATTGACGAGGGCCAGAAAAAGGATGAAGTTGGACTTTGGCAAGTCTCTCCCGGCAGGGCCTCCTAAGGCCGCTGGTAGAGAGGCTGCCGGGAACGACTCCACTTCGTTTGGTGAGCCGCACCCTTCCGTGGAACCACAAGTTCTTGCGGTCGAGGTAAGCGCTCCCACGAATGAGGAGGTGCCGTTGGTTCTAGTTGTCGAGCCTCGAGCTCCAACTTGGGCACGACACATAGTCCACTACCTTCAAATAGGAGAACTTCCCGAAGAGCAAGAAGAAGCTGAAAGAGTAGCCCGACGGTCCAGTATGTACCAGTTCATCGATGACACTTTGTACAGAAGGAGACCAAATGGTGTGAAATTGAAGTGCATTTGTCGGGAAGAGGGGCATGAACTATTAACAGAGATACACAAGGGTGTGTGTGGCTCCCATATTGGATCAAGGGCCTTAGTTGGGAAAGCTTTCTGACAAGGTTTCTACTGGCCCACGACCCTCCAAGATGCGGTCGAGCTAGTCACCAGATGTGAAGCCTGCCAGTTCCACTCCAAGAACATCCATCAACCAGCTCAAGCTCTCCAGATGATCCCTCTGTCCTGGCCATTCTTGGTCTGGGGGCTCGACATCTTGGGCCCCTTCCCCTGTGCTACCGGGGGCTTTGAATTCTTGTACGTTGCAATCGACAAGTTTACAAAGTGGCCGGAAGTGGAGTCAGTGAGGAAGGTGACCGCACAATCAGCTATCAAGTTCTTGAAAGGATTGGTGTGCCATTTTGGAGTACCCGCCAGAGTGATCACTGACAACGGCACCCAATTCACAAGCCGCGCCTTCATGCAACACGTCCAAAACCTTGGGAGCAAGGTCTCTTTCGCTTCTGTTGCTCATCCTTGGAGCAATGGTCAAGCTGAAAGGATGAATGCTGAGGTGCTGCGTGGGCTCAAGATGAGAACTTTTGATAAGTTGAAGAAATGCGACAGACGCTGGATCGACGAGCTGCCGGTGGTTCTTTGGTCCCTTCGTACGACACCGAATCGAGCCACCGACATGACTCCCTTCTCCCTAGTGTATGGGGCAAAAGTAGTGCTCCCCACAGAAACTCATATACAGGTCACCTCGAGTACTTGCCTACGATGAAGTAGAGCAAGAGCAGCACCGGCATGATGATGCCGTGCTCCTTGAGGAGGATCGTCTCCGGGCCGCTGTGCGTGCTGCACGCTACCAGCAAGCCTTGCGCTGCCATCACAGCCACAAGATTCATGCCCGGAGCCTTGAGGAAGGCGAACTTGTCCTTAGGCGTGTTTAGTCCGCCAAGGGTTCCAACAAGTTGACGCCAAAGTGGGAAGGCCCTTACCGGGTAGTACGAGTCACTAGACCTGGCGCAGTCCGTCTAGAGACCGAGGATGGCATCAAGGTGCAAAACTCATGGAATATTGAGCATCTTCGCAAGTTCTACCCGTAAGGCACGGTTGCCAGGCTCAGCCCCGGCAACCACCTTTTGTACAAGCCTTGCCGATGTGCATGTAACCCTTTGTACAAAGCCAGGCGCAGACCCTGAGCAAAGATAATAAAACGAAGCGCTGGTGCCCTAAAAACTTGCATGCATGTCTAGTTTGAGCATATATTTTTGTTAGGATTATAACAATGCTTAGCATGAGCTGACTAATCCTTTACAAAGATATCGTACACTGCTGGTTTCTCCCTTGTGCTTCTTTGGTTCACAGCTTCCACCACGGACGAACTTCCCAAAAGGAAAAGTAAAGGGTGGGCCAGCACGTCGATCCCTGACAAACTATTGCTGCCGGGGATAATAAGAAGAACGACAGACACAACTAAGTTCACTCCACTATCCATCATGTACCTCTGTATGAAAAACTTGAGCATGAGGAAACCTAGTCGCTCCTATCCTCTGTGCTCCCATCTTTCTTGGTCCGAAGTTCCTTTGATCAGAGGTTGGTTGTAGTAACAGTTGAGAAGAGCCGGCGAGGGGCCTGCTCCTATCCTCGCTCCTACCCTAGCGTAAAGGCGTAGTAGTAGCAGGCGAAGGAACAGGCAAGATGTGCTACCGGGGAACGTTGTTTACTTGAAAGTATTGAGGATTCATTCCACAGCATGAACACTACACATGCACAAAAGTACCCGGCAAGCTTTCTTTTTCATTAATACGTTTATAAACGAGTACGGATCATACAGAGTACAAGCATGGGTAGAGGACTACATATTTTAGATTAAAGATTGGTGAATGCCTACATATTTTAGATTGAAAAAAGATAAGTGCCCCGTAATCCCTTTCTTGTCCCTCTCCTCCTAGGGGCTACAGTGGGAGGCGAAGAGGGCAAAAAGTGTGCCTGGGCAGAAGCCCAGCCTGACCCCGTCAGGGCCCGCGGGATGCAGTCTGACAAGATTGAGAGGGGCGGGGGTGAAGACGATGGACGGAGAGAGCGACTAGGCGATGCCCTGGTCACCACCGCCAGGACCAGCGGGACGCGACAGGAGGAACACCGGCAGGGCGGACGAAGCCGGAGCCCACGAGGAAGCCTGCCGGGGACCCAGCTGGAAGACTGCCGGAGGAGGAGGAGGCATCCACACCCAATGATGACCCACAAGTATAGTGGATCTGTCGTAGTCCTTTCAATAAGTAAGAGTGTCGAACCCAACGAGGAGCAGAAGGAAATGACAAGCAGTTTTCAGCAAGGTATTCTCTGCAAGCACTGAAATTATCGGTAACAGATAGTTTTGTGATAAGATAATTCGTAACAAGTAACAAGTATAACAAAGGTGCAGCAAGGTGGCCCAATCCTTTTTGTAGCAAAGGACAAGCATGCACAAACTCTTATATAAAGCAAAGCGCTCCCGAGGACACATGGGAATTATCATCAAGTTAGTTTTCATCATGCTCATATGATTCACGTTCATTACTTTGATAATCTGATATGTGGTTGGACCAGTGCTTGGGTGCTGTCCTTACTTGGACAAGCCTCCCACTTATGATTAACCACTCTCGCAAGCATCCGCAACTACGAAAGAAGAATTAAGATAAATCTAACCATAGCATGAAACATATGGATCCAAATCAGCCCCTTACGAAGCAACGCATAAACTAGGGTTTAAGCTTCTGTCACTCTAGCAACCCATCATCTACTTATTACTTCCCAATGCCTTCCCCTAGGCCCAAACAATGGTGAAGTGTCATGTAGTCGACATTCACATAACACCACTAGAGGAAAGACAACATACATCTCATCAAAATATCGAACGAATACCAAATTCACATGATTACTTATAACAAGACTTCTCCCATGTCCTCGGGAACAAACATAACTACTCACAAAGCATATTCATGTTCATAATCATAGGAGTAATAAATATCATTAAGGATCTGAACATATGATCTTCCACCGAATAAACCAACTAGCATCAACTACAGGGAGTAATCAACACTACTAGCAACCCACAGGTACCAATCTGAGGTTTTGAGACAAAGATCGGATACAAGAGATGAACTAGGGTTTGAGAGGAGATGATGCTGGTGAAGATGTTGATGGAGATTGACCCCCTCTCGATGAGAGGATCATTGGTGATGATGATGACTTCGATTTCCCCCTCCGGGAGGGAAGTTTCCCCAGCAGAACAGCTCCGCTGGAGCCCTAGATTGGTTCTGCCCAAGTTCTGCCTCGAGACGGCGGCGCTTCGTCCCGAAAGCTCTCTCCTGATTTTTTCCAGGTCAAAACCCTCCATATAGCAGAAGATGGGCACCGGAGACCTGCCAGAGGGACCACAAGCCCTAGGGGCGCGCCCAGGGGGGTAGGGCGCGCCCCCAGGCTTATGGCCTCCTGGTGGGCCCCCTCTCATATTTTCTTTGCCCAATATTTTTTATATATTCCAAAATAATTCTCCGTAAATTTTCAGGACTTTTGGAGTTGTGCAGAATAGGTCTCTCAGATTTGCTCCTTTACGGTCCAGAATTCCAGCTGCCAGCATTCTCCCTTTTCATGTAAACCTTGTAAAATAAGAGTGAAATGGCATAAGTATTGTACCATAATGTGTAATGACAACCCATAATGCAATAAATATCAATATAAAAGCATGATGCAAAATGGACGTATCAACTCCCCCAAGCTTAGACCTCGCTTGTCCTCAAGCGGAAGCCGAAATCGATAATCATGTCCACATGTTTAGAGATAGAGGTGTCGATAAAATGAAATATGGACATGAAGGCATCATGATCATCTTTAGAACAGCAACATATATTGTCATATAATTTCGTATGCCAAAGTAACAATTCGTTCACAAGGTAAAGCATGGAACAAAAACTTTATTGAAAACTAACAAACTATTGTTTCAGTCATTGGAGCAATTGTAATTTATCATAACGTAGGAAAGAGTCAATATAAGAGCTTTTCAGCAAGTTCACATACTCAACTATCATTTAGTCTTTCATAATTGATACCACTCACGTGATATTTATGAGCTCAAAATTTCAATCAGACACAGAGAAAGATAGGGGCTTGTGGTTTCGCCTCCCAACCTTTTACCTCAAGGGTAATGTCAACAATAATAGTTTATGAATATCTACATCCGAGTGGATATATATATATATCTGGATCTCCCCCCAACATATAGTGCTTGCCGAAAAGAAAAAATGTAAAAAGAATAGGTGATGATCACCATGACTTTTGCATTAAGGGTAGAAGATAAAAGTAAAAGATAGGCCCTTTGCAGAGGGAAGCAGAGGTTGTCATGCACTTTTATGGTTGAATGCACAAAATCTTAATGCGAAAGAACGTCACTTTATATTGCCGCTTGTGATAAAGAACTTTATATGCAGTCTATCGCTTTTATTTCTTCTATATCACAAGTTCGTATAAAGCTTATTTTCCTCACACTAATAGATCATACATATTTTAAAGAGCAATTTTTATTGCTTGCACCGATGACAACTTACTTGAAGGATCTTACTCAATCCATAGGTAGGTATGGTGGACTCTCATGGCAAAACTGGGTTGAGGGATGTTTGGATGCACAAGTAGTATCTCTACTTGGTGCAAAAGATTTGGCTAGCATGGGGTGAGAAGCAAGCTCAACATGTTGGAGGATCCATAACAATATAACTTCTATTCGGATATAAAGAAACATAACCCATTACGTTGTCTTCCTTGTCCAACATCAACCTTTTAGCATATAATATTTTAATGAGTGCTGACAATCACAAAAGATGTCCAAGATAGTATATTTATATGTGAGACCTCTCTTTCTTTATTACTTCCTATTAATTGCAACAATGACCAAAACTATGTTTGTCAGCTAACAACAAGTTTCATGCGACATACTTCTTATACGTGAAGTCGTCACTTCCCATAAGATCATTATATAATCTTTTATTTCTTTCATTCTTTATTTATTTTTCTCATGATCATAGCAAGAAAGCAAAGCCCTCAACTCAAAACTAATCTTTATTATATAACTTTCGGACTCGATTACATAGAGGGAACTCAAAGCAAAACTCAAAGCTAGATCATACTAAAACTTTATTCTACTAAACCGAGATATAACCAAAAGGATCGAACTAAGAAAAACGATAAAGGTAAAGATGTGATGGTGGTACGAAACCGGGGCACCTCCCCCAAGCTTGGCAGTTGCCAAGGGGAGTACCCATACCCATGTATTTATGTCTCTTTCTTCGGAGGTGGTGATGATGAAGTTTTTGTCAACTTGATTAAACTACCCTTCAGGTCCTGCAATTCTCGGAGTACTCGTTGAAGCATAATTGCATTCTTCTGAATCTCCTCTAAAAGATGCTTGTTTTTAGGCCACCATGAGCTTTTCCCTGCACCACTTTCACTTGGACGGGATATATCCCAATTGGAGGGTATGGATGTATGAGGAGTATTCTCCACCCCATAGTTATGAACCAAATTATGAAAGTTGTTCCGATGTAACCTGTGTAAGGGCCTCCTAGGAGGAAGTCCTTCTTGTATTTGTTGGCCTTCGTGGTTGCTTGTAGTCCCTACTGCTTGATGGGATTGGGAATAGTGGAGATGCCAGCCAGGGTGCCTCTCTCCGAAGCCGGAGGGTGGACCTCAGGCGAATCCCCTTGATCTTCTTCCATCGTGACTTCTTCGGCCTCCGCCCTCCCGAGTTCCATCTGCATCAACCAAGCATCGTCGTCCACATTGTTGGAGGAGGAGGAAGACATGATGCCTGACCTTAAAACCTCTGGCAAAAAATAGCTCAAAACGAAAACAGGAGATATTGCCGTGGTACGGTGGTCAAAACCTTCGGGAGATTATATAATGGATTTTTACCGACCAAAAGAAGAATTCCACAAGAAAACGGAGTCCGGAGGGCACACGAGGTGGCCACAAGCCAGGGAGGCGTGCCCAGGGGGGTAGGGCGCGCCCCTAGGGCTTGTCGCCTCCTCGTGCACTTTTCGGACTACTTTTTATTTTCCTAATTTTTTTAATATTCCAAAACGGAGTAAAATTGCCATTGGAAAAGTTTTGGAGTCGGTTTACTTACCATACCACATACCTACTCCTTTTCGGAGTCTGAAACATTCTGAAAAGTTTCCCTTATGTACTCCTCCGGGGTTATGGTATTAATATTATTAGTCTCAACATTTATGGGAGTACCTGAGATATAATGTTTGATTCTTTGTCCGTTTACCACCTTCAGGTTGGTGCCTTCGGCGTTGTTAATTTTGATGGCACCGGAACGGTAAACCTCCTCGATAATATAAGGACCTTCCCATTTAGAGGGAAGCTTTCCTGCAAAAAATCTTAAATGAGAGTTGTATAGCAAGACAAGGTCACCTACATTAAATTCACGCTTTTGTATCCTTTTGTCATGCCATCTTTTAACTTTTTCTTTAAACAACTTAGCATTCTCATAGGCTTGGGTTCTCCATTCATCAAGTGAGCTAATGTCAAATAACCTCTTCTCACCGGCAAGTTTGAAATCATAGTTGAGCTCTTTAATTGCCCAATAAGCTTTATGTTCTAGTTCAAGAGGTAAGTGACATGCTTTTCCATAAACCATTTTATATGGAGACATACCCATAGGGTTTTTATAAGCAGTTCTATAAGCCCATAATGCATCATCAAGTTTCTTAGACCAATTCTTTCTAGATCTATTAACAGTCTTTTGCAAGATTAACTTTATTTCTTGGTTACTCAATTCTACTTGACCACTAGACTGAGGATGATAAGGAGATGCAATTCTATGGTTGACATCATATTTAGCAAGCAATTTACGGAAAGCACCATGAATAAAGTGTGAACCACCATCAGTCATTAAATATCTAGGGACCCCAAACCTCGGGAAAATAACTTCTTTAAGCATTTTAATAGAAGTGTTATGATCAGCACTACTAGTTGGAATAGCTTCTACCCACTTAGTAACATAATCAACAGCAACCAAAATATGTGTATACCAATTAGAGGAAGGAAAAGGTCCCATATAATCAAATCATCAAACATCAAATGGTTCAATAACAAGTGAATAATTCATAGGCATTTCCTGACGTCTACTAATATTACCAATTCTCTGGCATTCATCACAAGACAAGACATACTTACGAGCATCTTTGAAGAGAGTAGGCCAATAAAAACCAGATTGTAATACCTTGTGTGCAGTTCTATCTCCAGCATGGTGTCCTCCATAAGCTTCGGAGTGACACTTGCGTAGGATTTGTTCCTGTTCATGCTCAGGTACACAACGTCTAATAACACCATCTACTCCTTCTTTATAAAGGTGTGGGTCATCCCAAAAGTAATGTCTTAAATCATATAATTTTTTTTCTTTTGCTGGTATGTGAAACTAGGTGGTATAAATTTAGCAACAATGTAATTAGCATAATCAGCATACCAAGGAGCACTACAAGAAGCATTTATGACAGCTAATTGTTCATCAGGAAAGCTATCATCAATAGGTAGTGGGTCATCAAGAATATTTTCTAACCTAGACAAGTTGTCTGCTACGGGGTTCTCAGCTCCCTTTCTATCAATAATATGCAAATCAAATTCTTGCAGCACGAGAACCCATCTAAGGTTTAGCATCTTTCTTTTCCATAAGGTATTTAATAGCAGCATGATCAGTGTGAACAGTAACTTTGGAATCAACAATATAAAATCTGAACTTATCACAAGCAAAAACAACTGCTAGAAATTCTTTTTCAGTAGTAGCATAATTTCTTTGAGCACTGTCTAGAGTTTTACTTGCATAATGGATAACATTTAATTTCTTATCAACTCTTTGTCCTAGAACAGCACCAACATCATAATCACTAGCATCACACATAATTTCAAAGGGTAGGTTACAATCAGGTGGTTGAACAATAGGTGCAGAAATCAAGGCTTTCTTAAGGATTTCAAATGCTTCTACACAATCATCATCAAAAACAAATGGAACATCTTTTTGCAAGAGATTAGTGAGAGGCCTAGAAATTTTAGAGAAGTCTTTAATAAACCTCCTATAGAAACCAACATGACCAAGGAAACTTCTTATACCTTTGATATCTTTAGGACACGGCATCTTTTCAATAGCATCTACTTTAGCTTTATCAACTTCAATACCTCTTTCAGAAATTTTATGCCCTAAGACAATACCTTCATTAACCATAAAGTGGCACTTCTTCCAATTCAAGACAAGATTCACATCTCTGCAAAACTCGATCAAGGTTGCTTAAGCAATCATCAAAAGAAGTTCCGTAAACGGAGAAATCATCCATGAAAACCTCAACAATCTTTTCACAAAAGTCAGAGAATATAGCAGTCATACATCTTTGAAAGGTAGCAGGAGCATTGCATAAACCAAAAGGCATACTTCTATAAGAAAAGGTACCGAAAGGGCAAGTAAAAGTAGTTTTTTTCTTGATCCTCTTTTGACACAGGTATTTGAGAAAAACCAGAATAACCATCTAGAAAGCAAAAGTGTGTATGTTTTGATAGTCTTTCTAGCATTTGATCAATAAATGGTAGAGGATAATGATCTTTCCTAGTAGCTTTATTCAACTTTCTAAAATCAATAACCATTTTATAACCTGTAACAATTCTTTGTGGAATCAATTCATTCTTATCATTAGGAACAACAGTAATACCTCCCTTCTTAGGGACATAATGAACAAGACTTACCCATCTACTATCAGCAATAGGATAAATTATACCCGCCTCCAGAAGCTTTAGTACTTCATTTCTTACCACTTCTTTCATCTTAGGGTTTAATCATCGTTGGTGATCAACAATTGGTTTAGCATCAGGCTCCATATTAATTTTGTGCTGACATAGAGTGGGGCTAATGCCCTTAAGATCATCAAGAGTATATCCAATAGCGGCATGGTGTTTCTTCAGAGTTTTCAATAATTTCCTTTCTTCATGCTCTGAAAGGTTAGCACTAATAATAACAGGATATATCTTCTTTTCATGAAGATAAGCATATTTCAGAGTATCAGGTAATTGTTTAAGCTCAAACACGAGATCACCCTTGGGTGGAGGAGGATCCCCAAGAATCTCAACAGGCAAGTTGTGTTTCAAAACAGGCATTTGGTTAAAGAATATTTCATCTAATTCCTTCCTTTCATTCATGAACATATCATTTTCATGGTCTAGCAAATATTGTTCTAAAGGATCAATAGGAGGCACAACAATAGAAGCAAGACCAATAATTTCATCTTTATTAGGCAATTCTTTATCGTGGGGTTGTCTACAAAATTTAGAGAAATTAAAATCATGAGACACATCCCCAAAACTTAGAGTAACAGTTTCTTTTTCACAATCTATTTTGACATTAACAGTGTTCAAGAAAGGTCTACCAAAAATAATGGGACAAAAATCATCTTGTGGGGAACCAAGAACTAGAAAATCAGTAGGGTATTTTATTTTCCCACACAAGACTTCAACATCTCTAACAATCCCAATTGGTGATATAGTATCTCTATTAGCAATCTTAATAGTGACATCAATATCTTCTATTTCAGCAGGTGCAATATCATTCATAATTTCTTGATATAAAGTAAAGGGAATTGCACTCACACTAGCACCCAAATCACATAAGCCATGATAACAATGATCTCCTATTTTAACAGAAACAACAGGCATGCCAACAACAGGTCTATGTTTATCTTTATCATTGTGTTTGGTAATTCTAGCAGCTTCATCACAGAAATAAATAACATGCCCATCAATATTATCGACCAAGAGATCTTTAACCATAGCAATACTAGATTCAACTTTAATTTGTTCATGGGGTGTAGGTGTTCTAGACTTCTAGTATAACTCTTACGAACCACAGCTGAAGCTTTAGCATGTTCCTTTATTCTAACAGGGAAAGGTGGTTTCTCCATATAAGCAGTAGGAACATTAGGATCCACATTATAAGTAATAGTTTCTTCTTCAGCTTTAATAGGTTCTACTACTTTCACTTCAATGGGAGGATGATATTTAAACCACTTCTCCTTAGGGAGATCAACATGAGTAGAAAATGATTCACAGAAAGAAGCTACTATCTCAGAGTCAAGCCCATATTTAGTGCTAAATTCACGAAAAGCATTGGTATCCATAAAAGACTTAACACAATCAAACTTGAGGTTTATACCTGACTCCTTAACTTCGTCGAGTTCCCAATCTTCAGAGTTGCATTTAATTCTTTCCAATAAATCCCATTTTAATTCAATAGTCTTCTTCATAAAAGAACCAGTACAAGAAGTATCGAGCATGGATTGATCATTACGAGAAAGCCGAGCATAAAAATTCTGAATAATAATTTCTCTTGAGAGCTCGTGATTGGGGCATGAATATAAGATTGACTTAAGTCTCCCCCAAGCTTGAGCGATACTTTCTCCTTCACGAGGCCAAAAATTATAAATATAATTCCGGTCACGATGAACTAGATGCATAGGATAAAACTTCTGATGAAATTCCAATTTCAATCGGTTGTAGTTCAAAGTCCCAATATCATCGCATAGCCTATACCATGTCAATGCCTTCTCCTTCAAAGATAAAGGGAAGACCTTCTTCTTGACTTCATCCTCGGGCAAACCTGCAAGCTTAAATAATCCACAAACTTCATCCATATAGATTAGATGCATATCAGGATGTAAAGTTTCATCTCCTGCATAAGGATTAGCTAGCAGTTTCTCTATCATACCTGAAGGGATTTCATAATAAATATTTTCAGTAGGTTCAGTAGGTTGAGGGAAACTCTTTGCTTTTCCGGTCAGGGTGAAGATACCCCGAACAAGCCCCTCAAAGGATTATTTTCCATAGCAACAAGTGACAGTAAATTTCAGCACACTATATAAATTTTTCCTTACCAAATTCCACTTACCAAAGGCGCTTCACTCCCCGGCAACGGCGCCAGAAAAGAGTGTTGATGACCCACAAGTATAGGGGATCTATCGTAGTCCTTTCGATAAGTAAGAGTGTCGAACCCAACGAGGAGCAGAAGGAAATGACAAGCGGTTTTCAGCAAGGTATTCTCTGCAAGCACTGAAATTATCGGTAAAAGATAGTTTTGTGATAAGATAATTCGTAACAAGTAACAAGTAACAAGTATAACAAAGGTGCAGCAAGGTGGCCCAATCCTTTTTGTTGTAAAGGACAAGCCTGGACAAACTCTTATATAAAGCAAAGCACTCCTGAGGACACATGGGAATTATCGTCAAGTTAGTTTTCATCATGCTCATATGATTCGCGTTCGTTACTTTGATAATCTGATATGTGGGTAAACCGGTGCCTGGGTGCTGTCCTTACTTGGACAAGCCTCCCACTTATGATTAACCACTCTCGCAAGCATCCGCAACTACGAAAGAAGAATTAAGATAAAACTAACCATAGCATGAAACATATGGATCCAAATCAGCCCCTTACGAAGCAACGCATAAACTAGGGTTTAAGCTTCTGTCATTCTAGCAACCCATCATCTACTTATTACTTCCCAGTGCCTTCCCCTAGGCCCAAACAATGGTGAAGTGTCATGTAGTCGACGTTCACATAACACCACTAGAGGAAAGACAACATACATCTCATCAAAATATCAAACGAATACCAAATTCACATGATTACTTATAACAAGACTTCTCCCATGTCCTCAGGAACAAATGTAACTATTCACAAAGCATATTCATGTTCATAATCAGAGGAATAATAAATATCATTAAGGATCTGAACATATGATCTTCCACCGAATAAACCAACTAGCATCAACTACAGGGAGTAATCAACACTACTAGCAACCCACAGGTACCAACATGAGGTTTTGAGACAAAGATCGGATACAAGAGATGAACTAGGGTTTGAGAGGAGATGGTGCTGGTGAAGATGTTGATGGAGATTGACCCCCTCTCGATGAGAGGATCGTTCATGATGACGATGGCTTCGATTTCCCCCTCCGCGAGGGAAGTTTCCCTGGCAGAACAGCTCCGCCGGAGCCCTTGATTGGTTCTGCCCAAGTTCCGCCTCAAGACGGCGGCGCTTCGTCCTGAAAGCTCTGTCCTGATTTTTTTCAGGTCAAAACCCTCCATATAGCAGAAGATGGGCACCAGAGACTTGCCAGGGGGCCCACAAGCCCTAGGGGCGCGCCCCCCAGGCTTGTGGCCTCCTGGTGGTCCCCTCTGGTATTTTCTTCACCCAATATTTTTTTATATTCCAAAATAATTCTCCGTAAATTTTCAGGACTTTTGGAGTTGTGCAGAATAGGTCTCTCAGATTTGCTCCTTTTCGGTCCAGAATTCCAGCTGCCGGCATTCTCCCTTTTCATGTAAACCTTGTAAAATAAGAGAGAAAAGGCATATGTATTGTACCATATTGTGTAATAACATCCCATAATGCAATAAATATCAATATAAAAGCATGATGCAAAATGGATGTATCACCCAACACCCCGGCAAATCGCTCTGCCGGGGGAAGAAGACCCAGGTGCAGATGATGGTGCCGCCACCGCCCTCCTGACGGTGATGGTGCGGCCTGCGCTCAGCTGGAGCTCAAGCCGCCGTCCTCCCACTCGGAGCCGTCGTCTTCACCGACACTGTCCTCTTCGTCGCTGTCACTCGAGGAGGAGCTTTCGTCATCGGTCGAGCTTTCTGCGCAGCACCCTAAGCGAGCACCCGAACGCCCGAAGACCTTGATGGAGAGCAGATTAGCCTCCATTAGCTTGAAATGGAGAACGTGCCCCGCCTCCAAGCTGTGGGCACGGGTGAAGGTTTTCCAGCCATGCCGAAGATGCATGACATGAGGTGCAGGGAACTCTAAGTTTGCCCGCATGCTGCCGTTACATCAACCCCTCATGTGCAGCCTCAATTCGGGTGGCTGTTCTTCCTCCATCACCCTTGCGAAAGGAGTTGGAAGCCGAAGATGGCTGCGCAGAGGCCCGTGTAGCTTGACGATGAACTCCAACGGCTGGTCCACAATGTCGCCTTCATCCAGGACAGGGGCGGGTAGAGGAGGGGCTATCAGCGCGCCACCACGGCCTCCTCGGCCCCGGGCGCCACAACGGCCGCGCCCACGTCCAGCGGCACCACCTTGCGTGCTGGACTCTGCTCCTGCATCCCCAGCAGGGGGAGGGAGGCGCTGTCGAGAAGAAACCCTCGTCGCCACCATTGGAGGTCGACCACGTCCTCTTCCCCTCACCATGGTGGAAGAAGGATATCAGACAAGAGGGGAGGAGATGTGTGTGGGTGAGCCCCTCGCTCACATCCCCTTTTATCGGGAAATGTGGCCGGGGGTTGGCTCGTCACCACCTGGGAGGGAGCCGCCCTGCTCCGCCAATCCCGCCTCCCTGCACTACTGACAGTATCCATAATCAACGACCGCCCACCTATGCCTATCCACGGCGCCTGGCTTTCTGCCATGGCACTCATTCCCGCGCCCTTCGCGTCCGCCACCAACCCTGTGCAATGCATGTAGCGTACGTGGTGGAAACAGTAGGCGTAGTGGGTGAGTAAAATGGCAGTTACCTCCCCATGAACGTGGGCAGCCCGTGAGTCACTACGTGGGCACTCCCATGTAGTTCTGCATGACTTGCGGGAAAATGGTAACTAACTCAGTCACCGGTTAATGAAGAAGCAAGGAGAACATCAGGAGAGACTTAAAACCCATAGTGACATGGCCCAAGTGCTCGCCTGTGTGATTGTTCGGGCCTACCCCAACGATGCTCGGCAGCACGTGTGGGCCAGGCCCAGGGGCTCCTATCGGTGCAACAAACATTTACATTTGTTGCCCGAACTTACACACAGGCACACTGGCATCGTTTGTTCAGCATCAACACCCAAACCAAGGCCAAGCCAGAGAAGCAGCTCTTAGTAAGATCAAAGAGCAGATCAAGAAGACCAAGGCAACCAAGACAGAAGAATATCACCTTGGGAAGGCCTTCTTTGCCGGGCAGGAGAGCCTGGCTGGGTCGAGACCGTCTCAGGGGCAAGTCTAAGACTTCCCCGGCAAGCTTGCCGGGTCCGGCAGGGGCGGGGATCCCCGCCAAGACACCACCGCTCCATCGCACAGTGACGCAAGTCGCTTATCAGTGCAGTGTCGAGCCCCTAAGTGATTAAGTGGCCTCTGCTAAGCACGTGGCGGCCCGTTGGAAGACATGATTTATCCAAGTGACACCCGTCCAGAGGCATGTCAAGATGATAAGAAAGAGATGATTAAGCGGCTCGGCAGGCCTGCCGGGCTTCGCCCTCAGCATGACACCTAGCAGTGCATTTAATGCACTTTGTCCTAACTGCCAGAGTTTGGTATGATAGCACTGTTGGCTATCTAATCAGTAGATAAAGACTGTTTTGCCATTGTGGTTACCCCTTAAGCTATAAAAGGAGGTCCAAGGCGACCTAGCAAAGGATTCGGACCCTCACGCACTTGTACACGCGTAGTTGCTCTCCCTGAGGCACCCTTGCCGGGCTTGAGTGTTGCGTGCTTGTTGTGTTCTTCCACTCAATCCACCAAAGCAGGAGTAGGGTTTTACGCTACCCAGCGGCCCGAACCTGGGTAAAAACCACCAGTGTCACCATCGACGTGCTGCTCCATGGCCTCTGCTCTTTGTGCAACGTGATCTCCCCCTTGCCGAACCACAAGGGGCTCATGGCCCCATAGGTGATCGTGATCCACCACGAGATGCTACGACCGGGGTGAGTCTACCGTGTAGTTGTGCACTCTAATTTTGTGCATGGCACGTGGACCCCATTGCCGGATGCCCCGCATATCAGCGAAAGGAAGTAGAAAGGCAGGAGTAACTAGTTACACATAAATATATTTTTGATAGAGAGATACTCCCTCTATAAAGAAATATAAAAATCTTTTATATTGTATCACAACTTTATACATAAGAAAAATCAAGGGGAATATATATAACATAATATGGCGGTTCAGATGAGAATATAATACTCAGATAGGCTGACGGTTCTGGACTTTGGGTCATAGGCCGGTGGGCCTGCATGTTTGGGGGCCCATGTGTTCTAACTCAGCGCATTTCATATTGCAAGCGATCGGTACTACGCTGGTTTTCGATGCTGTCGCAAGGCGAATACAGAAAACTAAATAAAGCACGACAGCTGTAATTGAACTGCAGTTCCTAACCAGCAATCAGAGTTGCAATTCTTTCACGATATCCTATGTGATAAATAATACTGTCGTACTACTTATACACACATGACACTTGTTTCACCATGCCATATTATTACATCAAAAGCTCTCGGAGGATAGATCAGTTCGGCAGTTGCGTGCTGCTACTGAAGAATTTCAAAGTTGATTAGGACCAGCTCTCCTTGCCGAGAAAGTTCGATTTTGACATCATCCCCTACCGCAAGATTTGATAGAGTTTTGAACCTTGACCATCCTTTAGCATCAATCATCATGCGACCATCCTTTGTACTTACGATATATTGAGCAGGTTCATTCACACCAAGGCTGCGCATGGTAAGAGAAACTTGGCCATGGTCGCCCGGATTATTGAACGACTCCCTCGTTGCACTAGGAATTCTCTGTTTGCAAACAAGAATACATACACAAACAGTTAGATCAACACAGTGAATCATGTGAAACAACATGGAAAGAAAAAAGAATGAAGCACTTGGGCTGCCACTGCTTACTAAGAAGGTGGAGATGTCGGTTTTTGTAAGGACTTTGGTATATGCAGTGTGAACTGCAGCGTAGTCTATTGCCGGTGCAAGTGCTGGTTCCGTTGCCGCTGCACGGGCCGGAGCAGATGCTAGTGCAACTTCAAGTGTTGGTGCAGGTGCCGGAGCCATTGCTGGTGCCCGTGCCGGTGCGACTGGTAGTGCCGCCACTGCTGCCAGAGATGGTGCTCCTTGTGGAGCTGGTGCCGGTGTCAGAGCAGGTGCCCGTGTTGGTGCCCGATCCTCCGGTAGATCAGCCTGATCCACTGACGCGGTCGGTGCCCAATCCTCTGGTGGATCAGACTAAGCTGCTGCCGCTGTCAGTGCCAGAGCCAGTGCCGTCAGAGCAGGTGTCGGTACTCGATCTGATGCTGAAGGTGGTACCGACGTGCGAGACAGCAGCGATCGTCTCTGGTCTGCTATGATTTCATACTTCAGCTTTCTAACTTCACTAGGCTCCGTGACCTTGATCCAGTCTTTTTCTTCACTTCTTTTAAACGTGAGAAGGACTAATTGTGGCGTGTTTGTTAAAACAAACTGCAGTTCTTCATAGGGCTTCAGATTGTACTCAGACAACAGACTGATCCAATTGTGTCCAGTAATATAAGTGATGGACAGTGCCTTCGTTACTGACACGACATAAGAAGTGAAACATGCAAAAATAACCATCATAGAGCAAACCAAACGGTTTATTCTGTAACGAATGTGACATGGCAAAACCTGCATCGTAAAATTGCAACAAAAGTAAGAAAACATGACAGTAAATCAATAAGATTTACTGGATGTGACACGAGTGAATCCTTACCAGGATATCAATATGTTCAAATTGTAAACTGAAGGTTGATCGTCTAATTATGGGTGGCATGCAGGGCCCGCACTTACTCCCAGAAGCAGGACAGTCCAAAGGTGGTAACAACTCGTATGGAGCAAACATCCATGGGTCTGGGAATCCTGGTGGGTGCGATATACCCTGCAATGCATACAGATATTGGAGTGTAACCATAATTGATAAACCGTCCTCACAAAAAAGATGATCTGGATACTTCAAAATATACAGACTGAATTGAGTGGACAGACATTAACATAGACTATTCTCAGGACTCACCACACAACAAAAGCGGCAGTACTAAACAACACAGGGTTCACACACACAAATCAAGTACTGAACAATAGTACTTACTATAGACAAGCAAAGTTGCACTAATTAAACTCTGTAGACTATTTCTTGCCACCGACCTACGAGATGTACCCCACATAACTGACTAGGCCATGGACTTCATGAGAGATGTCTACCGGCACCATCGTCATCTCGTCAACCTTGGAAAACCTAACAGAGTGGTCTTTCCACTCATAAACATGACGATGAAGATATTCCGCATCAGATTTTTCAGGAAGCTTTACAAGAACCACACCCTTCATAATCGAAGGCACAGGTAGGAAATTGTTGTGGTGAAGTATGATACGTCTCCAACATATCTATAATTTTTGATTGTTTCATGCAGTTATATTATCATTCTTGGATGTTTTACAATCATTTTATAGCAACTTTATATCATTTTTTGGGACTAACCTATTGACATAGTGCCCAGTGCCAGTTGCTGTTTTTTGCTTGTTTTTTACTTCGCAGAATATCAGTACCAAACGGAGTCCAAACACAGCGAAACTTTTGGAGAATTTTTCTGGACCATAAGACACATGTTGGGCCAAAGAAGTACCAGAGGGGGGCTCCGAGGGGAGCACAACCCACCTGGGCGCGCCTGGGGGCCCAGGCACGCCCTGGTGGGTTGTGCCCACCTCGGCCGCCTCCCACACCGCCTCTTTGCTCTATAAATACCCCGAAAATCCAAAAACCATAGGTGAGTCAACGAAACACAATTCCAGCCGTCGCAAGTTCCAGAACCACCAGATCCAATCTAGACACCATCACGGAGGGGTTCATCATCCTCATTGGTGCCTCTCTGATGATGCGTGAGTAGTTCATTGTAGACCTACGGGTCCGTAGTTAGTAGCTAGATGGCTTCCTCTCTCTCTTTTGATTCTCAATACAATGGTCTCTTGGAGATCTATTTGATGTAACTCTTTTTGCGGTGTGTTTGTTGGGATCCGATGAACTTTGAGTTTATGATCAGATCTATTTAATCCATGAAAGTTATTTGAGTTTCTTTGATCTCTTATATGCATGATTACTTATAGCCTTGTATTTCTTCTTCGAATCTTTGGTTTAGTTAGTCCAACTAGATCGATTTTTCTTGCCATGGGAAGAGGTGCTTTGTGATGGGTTCGGTCGTGCGGTGTTCTTTCCCAGTGACAGAAGGGGCAGCAAGACACGTATTGATCGTTGCTATTAAGGATAACAAGATGGGGTCTATTCCTACATGAATAGATCTTGTCTACATCATGTCATCGTTCTTATTGCATTACTTCGTTTCTCCATGAACTTAATACACTAGATGCATGCTGGATAGCAGTCGATGTGTGGAGTAATAGTATAGTAGATGCATGCAGGAGTCGGTCTACTAATCTTGATGTGATGCCTATATAATGATCATTGCCTGGATATCGTCATAATTATTTGAAGTTCTATCAATTTCCCAATAGTAATTTGTTTACCCGTCGTATGCTATTTTTCTCGAGCGAAGCCACTAGTGAAATCTACGACCCCCGGGTCTATTCTTTATCATATTTGCTTTGAGATCTATTTTTATTTGCTTTTGTTTTCAGATCTATTATTATAAAAACCCAAAAATACCTTGCTGCACTTTTTCTTTATTTGTTTTATTTTGCTTTATCGCGAGATCTATTTATCCAAAATCATATAAACCAATCTACCTTTTACCCGAGAGGGATTGACAACCCCTCTTATGCGTCGGGTTGCAAGTATTTGTTCTTTGTGTGCAGGTACCATTTACATAGTGTTGCTTGGTTCTCCTACTGGTTCGATAACCTTGGTTTCATAACTAAGGGAAATACCTACCGAAGCTGTACTGCATCATCCCTTCCTCTTCGGGGAAATACTGACGCGGATACGAGCTATCAAGAAAGGATTTCTGGCGCCGTTGTCGGGGAGACATCATCAACATCTATCAGGTTCCTAATCACAAATCTCATCTCCTTGCAATTTACATTATTTGCCATTTGCTCATTTTCATCTCCCCCACTTCACAAAAAATTGCTGTTTTATTCGCCCTCTTTTTCCGTTCGCCGTTTTCTAGTCAGATCTCTTATTTGCTTGAACTTTTCACCATGAGTGACTTCGGTATGGCAGAAAAAGATGATGACCTAACTCCTAAAATTGGATGATCTAGCAATCTGGATGCTAAAACTTTTGTTTTGGAGCAAGGGAACGTTATGGGGAAAGAACATATTCAAGAATTTTTCAATTGCGTTGGAAATTTGACCCTTGATGATACTCCTATACTTAAAAGAACTAAATCTTATGTGGCAGCTATTTCAGCATTAGTTCTCAAACTTGAAAATAGATTTATCCGTACCCATCCTACCTTGCAGAGATTGTTTTATGAGTTACCCGCTGTTAAGGATCCTAAAGCTAAAAAGATAGCTACCCATGTTCTTATGAATGAATTTGATTACATAATACGGGAAGCTAGGGAAATCTTTGATTTTTATGGTATGAACTGTGAAAAACTGGTGATAGATGAGATCCTTTATAATAGAGATTATATGTTGAGACATTTGCTTGGAAATAACCAAATTTTTGATGAAAATCTTAAAAAGGAAATTCCCGTTTTAGATATAATCTAACAAGTTTTCAATGATGTCAATCAACAATATTCTTGGATTGTTGCCGGAAATCAAGGGGGTATACATATGAGCAACTTGATATGCTAAAATTACTATGGATAATGTGTTTCAAGTCATTTTTGCAAAACCTCCTGACAAGAACACATCTACAGAGAACAAGAAGAAAGATGATAATACTTGAATCCATGCTTTATGCCTAGCTAGGGGCGTAAAACGATAGCGCTTGTTGGGAGGCAACCCAATGAATAAAATTTATTTTTGCCATTTTCTTTCTGTTCCTGAGTGTTTGCACATTTATGCCTCTGTTATGGTTGTGTTTTTTTATGTTTTAATTAGTGTTTGGGCCAAGCAAAGCCTTTGGGATCATGTTGGGTGATAGTTGATTTGATCCTGTTAGAAAACAGAAACTTTTGCATCCAGTAAAAAAATTACCAAAATTCACAGTAGCGACAAAAACTTCTGAATTTTTTTCAAAAGATTTATATACAATTTTTTCACGTTTTCCTAATTTTAAAGAATTTTTGGAGTTACACAAGTATGAGCAAAATTCGCGTCTTTACAGACTGTACTGTTTTTGACAGATTCTGTTTTCTTTGCATTGTGTGCTTATTTTGATGAATCTATGGTGTCTATCGGGGGGTATGAGCCATGGTAAAGTTATAATACAGTAGATATAATGCAAAAATAAAATATGAATGGGTTTGTAACAGTACCTAAAGTAAAGATTGGTTTTCTTATACTAACGGATCTCACGAAGGTTTTGTTAAATTTTGTGTGATTGAAGTTTTCAGGTTTTGGGTGAGATCACGATGGATGAAGAAATAAGGAGTAGCAAGAGACTAAGCTTGGGGATGCCCCATGGCACCCCAAGTTAATATTCAAGGATGAGCAAGCAACTAAGCTTGGGGATGCCCCGAGTAGCATCCCCTCTTTCTTCTAACGACCATCGGTATTTTACTTGGAGCTATATTTTTATTCGTCACATATCATGAGTTTTGCTTGGAGCGTCTTGTGTTATATGAGTCTTTGCTTGTTTTGCTTTTTCTTTGTGTCAAGTATCCTTGCTGAACACACCTATTTAAGAGAGCAAAAATTATGCTATGATTTGTTAGAATTGCTCTTTATGCTTCACTTAAATTTTTTGAGCTATGGAATTGCTCTAGTGCTTCACTTATATCTTTTTGAGCATGGTGTGCTTTAATATTTTTGAATAAATACTCTCATGCTTCACTTATATTATTTTGAGAGATGAAAATTTTTATGCTCATGTTCTTCACTTAAATTTGTTTGAGCTTAGCAAAAGGATCATATAAAACTAGTACCAAAGTGATAGATATTCAAGAGGGATATAATAAAAACTTTCATGAAGATCATTGGATAAAATAAACTTGATTCTTTGTAATAGTTTTGAGATATGATGATAGTGATATGTGAGTCATGTTAGTGAGTAATTATGCTTTAGTAATAATATTGGTGTTAAGGTTTCTGATTCCCTATGCAAGCACGAAAGTCAATAGTTATGCAATGAAATTACATCCTACTTGTGGTGCATTATTCAGTGTTAGTTATGCTTAATGCTCGCTTATGTGATTTTTTTTGTTTCTTGGTTGGGTGCTTCTCAATCTTTTTGCTAGCCTTCACTTGTACTAAGTGGGAATACTACTTGTGCATCTAAAATCCTTAAACCCAGTTTTGCCATATGAGTCCACCATACCTACCTATATGCGGTATTCCCATGCCGTTCTAAGCAAATTTGTATGTGCCATCTCTAATTTTCAAAATAATTTCCTTTTTGTGTGCTCGTACCGCTCATGAAATGGTAGGGGGGTGGCTGATATTTTTCCATGCTAGATGTGTTATTCTCAAGATGAGTGGTTATTCACTTGTCATTGCACGAGAGTACAACAAAGGTATTAGGGATGCCCAGTCCTGAAATGAAAAATGAATTTACTTTATGTTGCCAAATAATAAATTCCTTGGAAAGTGTTGGTATGGACGGCACCCGTGGATACGGCTAGCCGTGGAATGTGAAAGTATGGTGGAAAAAGGAATAAACTTTATTTTCTGTTTGGGAACCGCCTATGATATATCTAGCATGGAAAGTATTGGGAACTACTCGATCATTTTCGTTGACAGGAAAAGCCTGCCACCCAAAATGTTTTATCTCTATTTTTTCGCTTTGAGCTCTGGCACCTCTACAAATCCCTACTCCCCTCTGCGAAGGGCCTTTCTATTTACTTTATGCAAATTTTATTTTTATTTGAGTCTCCATCCTCTCTTATAAAGCATCAACTAAGGGACACTATGATCGTACTTGAGCATTGGATGTAGCTAATATGTGAGTGTGTTTCATGAATGGATCAATGATTGAGCATAATGGGCTAGGGATAACTTACTTTAGTTTTGATATTTTGAAAGACATGGTTGCTTGTTGATATGCTTGAGTATTGAAATCTTCATGTCAAAACTAGACTATTGCTTTGAACCATATAAAAGTCCAAATGTCCAAGCTACAAAAGAAAAGAATATGTGATGAACATGTTAGGCAGCATTCCACATCAAAAATTCTGTTTTTATCATTTACCTACTCAAGGAAGAGTAGGAATTAAGCTTGGGGATGTTGATACGTCTCCAACGTATCTATAATTTTTGATTGTTCCATGCTATTATATTATCATTCTTGGATGTTTTACAATCATTTTATAGCAACTTTATATCATTTTTTGGGACTAACCTATTGACATAGTGCCCAGTGCCAGTTGTTGTTTTTTGCTTGTTTTTTACTTCGCAGAATACCAGTACCAAACGGTGTCCAAACGTAGCGAAACTTTTTGGAGATTTTTTCTGGACCAGAAGAGACCTGTTGGGCCAAAGAAGTACCAGAGGGGGGCTCCGAGGGGAGCACAACCCAACTGGGCATGCCTGGGGGCCCAGGCACGCCCTGGTGGGTTGTGCCCACCTTGGTCACCTCTCGCACCGCCTCTTTGCTCTATAATACCCCGAAAATCCAAAAACCCTAGGGGAGTCGACGAAACACAATTCCAGCCGCCGCAAGTTCCAGAACCACCAGATCCAATCTAGACACCATCACGGAGAGGTTCATCATCCTCATTGGTGCCTCTCCGATGATGCGTGAGTAGTTCATTGTAGACCTACGGGTCCGTAGTTAGTAGCTAGATGGCTTCCTCTCTCTCTCTTTTGATTCTCAATACAATGGTCTCTTGGAGATCTATTTGATGTAACTCTTTTTGCGGTGTGTTTGTTGGGATCCGATGAACTTTGAGTTTATGATCAGATCTATTTTATCCATGAAAGTTATTTGAGTTTCTTTGATCTCTTATATGCATGATTACTTATAGCCTCATATTTATTCGTCGAATCTTTGGTTTAGTTAGGCCAACTAGATCAATTTTTCTTGCCATGGGAAGAGGTGCTTTGTGATGGGTTTGATCGTGCGGTGTTCTTTCCCAGTGACAGAAGGGGCAACAAGACACGTATTGATCATTGCTATTAAGGATAACAAGATGGGGTCTATTCCTACATGAATAGATCTTGTCTACATCATGTCATCATTCTTATTGCATTACTCCGTTTCTCCATGAACTTAATACACTAGATGCATAATGGATAGAGGTCGATGTGTGGAGTAATTGTAGTAGATGCAGGCAGGAGTCGGTCTACTAATCTTGGATGTGATGCCTATATTATGATCATTGCCTGGATATTGTCATAATTATTTGAAGTTCTATCAATTGCCCAACAGTAATTTGTTTACCCGTCGTATGCTATTTTTCTTGAGAGAAGCCACTAGTGAAATCTACGGCTCCCGGGTCTATTCTTTATCATATTTGCTTTGAGATCTATTTTTATTTGCTTTTGTTTTCAGATCTATTATTCTAAAAACCAAAAAATACCTTGCTGCACTTTTTCTTTATTTGTTTTATTTTGCTTTATCGCGAGATCTATTTATCCAAAATCATACAAACCAATCTACCTTTTACCCGAGAGGGATTGACAACCCCTCTTACGCGTCGGGTTGCAAGTATTTGTTCTTGTGTGCAGGTACCGTTTACATAGTGTTGCTTGGTTCTCCTACAGGTTCGATAACCTTGGTTTCATAACTGAGGGAAATACCTACCGAAGCTGTACTGCATCATCCCTTCCTCTTCGGGGAAATAGTGACGCGAATACGAGCCATCAAAGTACACCCTCGAGAACACGCCTGACAAAAATGCTACAGGAAAACACTTGTACACCACACGTGGCGACAAGGACACAACAGCTGGATAGTTTACTAGTAGAACCCATGCTCAGGTCTTCCAGTTCACATGGCATGACTTTGAGAACTTCATCTCCACCGCGGACCTGGTTCTAATTCAAACAGAAACCAAATATTTTATTACTACCTCCGTTCAGAAATATAAGATGATTTTCGATATTTTACTCCATATAAGACTACATATACGCACAGAAACGAGTGAACAAAGACACTAGAACATGTCTTCAATGGCATGAGAGCAGAGGGATTACTTGCAATATCCATAACACAAGTTACTGAGGCTACTATACTCTCTTCAAAGGCATGAGAGCTAAAATCTTGCATTTCCTATAGCTAGCATTGATGTTCATAAAGTAGTTGAAAGTAATCTATAAGAAATTAGTGTTATGTGCAAAAATCATATGTATGTCAACCTCTCGCATGTTTTGGTCAAAAGAGAAATTTAGAACCGTCATTTGGCACACAAAAATCACATGCAAGATCACCCAGAAAGTTGTACTACTAGTACTAGTACTGCGTGTTAGATGAAAAAACATGATCAAGATCACCAAAAAGATTGTCAAGAAGAGATATTACCTGGACTGGCTTAACGAGGGATCCCGGAGAGGCGGGCTTGGATAGGGCGATGGCCTTGAGCTTGTCTGTGGTAGTCTCGGTGGGGTGCTTGCGCTTCTTCGTACCCCGAGCCTCGACGGTTTTGGCCGGAGCCATAGACATCACTTCGGCCGGTGCTCCAGGGTCCATCAAGAAACTGTCAAATAGAAATAAAAGAAAAGAAACCATAATCACAAACCCAAAAGAATAACAGAGAGGGAGTTATAGGATCAGTCGTGGGGTTGCAAGATCGGGCCTTGGCCAGAAGCAACACCATTGATGCGCTCACCTTTCCTTCTTTGGGAGAGAAGAACAATGGCAGAAGCTCGTCGGGGTTTTCTTGAATAAATGAGGAACAAGATGAGGGAGAAGCGAGTTGGGATTTTCGTCAAGAGAGGAAGCTGAGGGAGAAGTGTGAAATGATGGTTGCTTCGTCCGTCCAACTTACTGCTGGAAAGGTGGTGGTTTTGTGATTTGATGGTTCATTGGGCATTACTGCGGCGCTTCGACTGGGGTAGTCTACCGTGCAGTTGTGCACTCTAGTACGGAGTAATTTAGTACATGGCAAGTGGACCCCGATGCTGGCTATCCCACACGTCGGCGAAAGTGAGTAGCAAGGTTCCCGACGACCGTCGAGGAGGATCCGCGCGGTAGAGCGTGTCCACTGTTTCTGAAAAACAAAAATGATTACAGCGAGCATTTCCACTTATGACGGAGGAGTGCGAAACACGACAGCCACTTGAACACATAGTACTCCTACTACTAGGCATGTGCAGTGGTTCATACGTCAGTACCATAATATTGTTGCTAGTGTAGTAGATATGACGATAAAAAATGATGTTGTGCGCATGTCAACTATGAACAGTAATGTAACATGCCCCTTTTTTGACTGTCTGGTCGAGAATGAACGGTGAGATCAATGTTAACAGAACTAGGTCTACAGCGCACGGAGATTATGGTGCTACAGTACTCCACGGAACATGAACCATATGAAGAACGAATCAGTGTTAGGTAGGGTGTATGAAGGGTGCATGGGAGCAAAAGTTCCCTTCTCGACCCACTTTTGGGTGTTTGGCAGAGTGCATGAAGGGTGCATGAGTCCACACTAGGTTAACACAAATACACTAGAGAAGCATGCAAAGCATGCATGAAGAGGGGTGCTGAGATGAGCATGCATGAAGAGGGAACAACTATATTGAGATGAGAATGCAACCAAACACACCCGCACGCTTTGTGCTACAGTGACTGATCTGCACCGTCTGAGTTTGATCCAACTGTCATGTTGCGCCGAGACATGCCCATGCAGAGTACGCCTAAACACCACCGAAGTCCCTCCGCTTCTCGAGGCGCACGGCATTGGTGATGCAGGGTGCCACCGCCCGTAGAGCCCGCTCCCGGTCGACGGGAGCCAGCTCGTCAATGACGGCGTCCAATGGCACGAATGGATTCCGGTGACGAAGCCCTAAGTGGATTCACCCGGCAACGGCGACAGCCGCCCGCAACCCCTCCCTGTCCAGCTCCGCCCCCACCATCATGCGGAGATGGCTCAGCTCCTCAGAGATATAGGTGAAGAAGGAGACCAGGTCAGGAAGCCGCAACTCGTTGAAGTCGATGGGGTGGTCGAACGGGTTTAGCCCGATGGCCGGAATGGTCGTGCTGGCACGACGGTAGGCATCTCGCAGCCGCAACACGTGCATGGCAACATGGTCCAGCAAGTAGTTGAGGCGATCCTGGACCTCGTCACGATCGGCCCGCTCGCGCTCCAGCCGGCTCGCCTGACCGCCTATCGTATCTCCCGCTTTCTACAGCAACGCCGCCGATGCCTTGAGCATCTTTGTGGTGGACGCCTGCCGCTTTTGAAGCTCCGTGAACTCCCGCACATAAAGGAGGAGCATGGCACTCCTCTCCTCCTTGAGCTCACGGATCTCCACGTCCTTGGCCCTGAGCTCTGCATCCTTGGCATGGAGCTCCAGTGTCAGGCGCCTCACCTCAGAGTCCGTCATCTGGTGCGCCGCCATGGAACCAGGTAGAAGCAATGGGGAGAGGAAGCAAAGGGGGAGAAACGACTGAAAGGCAATGCAATCTACGGGAAGGCGGAGGGAGCCAGCCGAGGAGCAGGGTGAATCTTTTGGTTTTCACCATGGGAAAACACCAGTCGACGACTTTTCACTTCAGGGAGCAGTGGGGTTTACAGGCGGAGTCATCATGACTAATTGCTGCCGCGCCTGCTCCCGTCAATCAAAAAAATAAAAATCCTGCCGCGCCTGCCGCACCCAAAGACCAGTGCGACGCAACGATGGATATTTAAATTTACCTACCGGCAAGGAGAGAAAAAAGGGATGAAATAACAAATGTGGCAGAAGCCTAGCTAATCGGTCGCACTAGCCCAACTAGCTAGCCACCGTGCTTCACTGATGTACTCGGCGGGAAAGGTGGGCTTTTGTGATTTGATGACTCATTTACTTGCTTCGGCACTACGACCGAGGAGGACCCAAAAAACGCGCGGTAGGGCGTCCCATGTCTCGGCAAGGAAGGAAATATGCGTGCACCACCCGGGAGGACCTAGAAACCACACGGTAGGGTGTGCCACGTCTCGGCACAGAGGAAAAATGTGCGTGTAAAAATAAACTGTATCAAACTACCTATGGTTCAACCTCAGGACCCAGCCAGTCGGTCGAAAACACCCCACTAGCCACACAGCTTCATCTTGCTAACATGGCACGAAGGATAGGTGTGGTTAGCTCCGTCTCGACCGGCCACAACGTCTCTTGTTCTAGGCGATTCATCTATTTTCCAAGCTTTTTTTAGTTATAATAACCCTAGGGCAAGCTCGCGCCGCTCTTCATGTGTGCCCGTGTGTCTAAAGGTTGTACTACTAGATGGAGAGGAGAGAGAGAGATGGCAGACATGGGACCCACCAGTAAGTCAGCCAACGTTAATGCACCTGTTGACGAGCCACTCCCTCTACTCTACTCAACGTAATACTGTATAAAATAAAGTTATGCGACAAAGCCAACAACCGTTGTGGTTTCAGACTATCGACGTACGCTTTGTACTCTAGGTTGCCGGTTCGAATCTCGTCCTTCAGATTTGTTAGTTTTAGGTCCAAATTTGATCAATGATAAGTGGGCCTCCCATGTGTTGTTCCGATATTTCAGTGTAGGATTTTTTTTTGCACAAATACTTTGCGTGGTTAGACAAGTTACGACACCAGTTACACGTATTTTGCAAGTTTAGGAACAAAAATGACAGCGGCATAGAATATCACATGCTCCCCGCTGCTTAGATGCTATGGTAATACAAGATTTTACGTTGTTGGATCTGAGATCCAATGGTTTGGGAGTAGTCTTTGTAATTATGCGTAATTTCCAAACTCTCCAAGGGTTTTTTGCAAAAAAAAACCATCCAGGCCTCGTGTGAGCCGCTGGATCTTGAATCCAACGGCTCCCAGTAGCTCATATTAGGTGCTCCCCGCAGCTTAATTAGCCGCTACGGTGATACGAGCATATACGTCGTTCGATCTGAGATCCAATGCCATGTGCGTAGTATTTGTACTTTCCACGCAATTCCCAAACTTTTTGAGGCCTATATTGCAAAAACATTCGAACCTCCTACTGCGAGCCGTTAGATCTCCCAGGAACTCGTATCACCATAGAATCTACGGTGTGGGAGCACCTCATATTCCCCCGTGCGAGAAAACATCAGGTGCTCTCCCAGCTTGGATGCTACGGTGATATGAGCTTCAAGGTCGTTTGATCTGAGATCCAATGGCATCTGAGTAGTCTTTGTGCTTGTGGGCTGCGCCCAAACTCTTTGGGGGCTTTTCTGCAAAAACATTTGAACCACCAAGGAGTCGTTGGATCTCAGATCCAACAGCTCCGAGGAGCTTGTATCACCACATCATCTAAGGTGTGGTAGCACGTGATATTCTTAAACACAAGAGAATATGAGGTCTTCCCTCATCTTAGATGCTACGATGATACGAGCTTCGAGGCCGTTGGATATGGGATCCAAGGGCATCTGATTAGTTTTGGTACTAATTGTGTGCAATTCCCAAACTCATTAAGGTTTCTTGTAAAAATATTAAGACATCTTGTGAACCGCTATATCTCAGATCTACACGCTCCAAGGAACTCGTATCACCATATAGCATCTAAGGTGTGGGGGCACATGATATTCTCCCCGGGAGGGGGGGTGCACAACCCATCGGTGTTTGGGAGGGTGGGGAAAAATATAATGTTCAAAAAATATAATCTAAACAATCCTAAACAGAGCTTCACAAATTTATCTAAGGTTGAGGTGTTACCCCCCGACAATCTACATAGCTCCGCCTATGCAAGAGGTGTAGTGGGAGCGTCTAGGTGTGAGAGAGACGACGCGAGAAAGCGAGGTCAATCGAGCCATTTATAGAGGGAGAGATCGAGTGTGGCCTAGCCTACACTCGAATGTTAAAGACGATACACCGAGATATCATGCGGCGAAGCTGCAGTGAGGGCTGGAGGGAGATAGTTACCGGGAGTGGCCTAGATAGACTTTGTGTGTGCGCGCACGGTGAAGGTGTTTTACAAAGGCAACTTACGTGTCTTGAGAGAGAGAGAGGGAGGGTTTGTCATGGAGGGCACGACGAGGTTGTGTGTGAGAAATACATTTGTTGAGAGTGTGTGGGCGGGTGTGACATAAATGGAGATCGAAACGTGAAGAGAAATAGTGAGCGCGCGTGTGTCGGATACCAATAGCTCTATTAACAAAGAAATGAAGATCGATCGGTACATGAAGTATGTGTGGTGGTTGGGGGGTGTCGATGGAGAGACCTAAACACAACATTTGCATGTACATAGTACTAGACTTAATATTCATGTTTCAATTTATTGTGCATTTTAAATATTGAATTGAGGACCATGCATGGCTTACATTTTAGTTTTGAATTCGTGTCATACATGCATGGTCATACATCACCGTTGAGATCACTATATCACAAACTCACTCTAATTCAAGAACGCATCATAAATCAATTACCGTGCCTTTTGGAATGACCAGTTATTTGCAAGGAAAATACGGGCATTGTAATACATATAGATTCATTTAGCAATTTAAAAAAAAGATTCCTTTCGCAATCTCGAATGGTAGCACCCGACGGCGTACCAGCCATACCCGGGCTCATGCCCTGGTGGTGGCATGCGTGGTACGCACATTAGCCAACCCCAACCAAAAGAACCGCGATATTAAACTTCACGCCTCCACTCGAGCCTCCGCGTTTCTAGTTGAAATATCTGGCGGCCAGAATTCCAGCCCTAGAAAATTCCCCTCATGTCCCCGGTCCATAATGACAACCGATGAACAATGGCGGGATGCTTTAGTAACTAGCCCACGTTACCTACCGTGCTGAGCACGGTTCAGTTCCCTTGGTCGCCGCTACCCAAGGTCACCCATCAACTCCATTGCCTAGTACTAATAGTACTACACCAGGATGAGCACAGAATGGAGCTTCATTTGTTGATTTTGTTCGTGCGTTGTTCGTTCCTACTAGAGTTACTATATCAGACAATGTACTGGTACGGAGGGATTATCTTTTTACTCTGCATATATAACTTGTCTGAAGTCTAACTAAGCAAAATGTTTGACCAAATCCTTTCTTAAGAAATATTAACATCTACAACAGTAAAGATGTATGGCTTGAAAATTTATTTCATGATGCAGGTTATGATATTGTTTTGAATCCTGGATTGTAAATTCCAGAAAATCCAAAAATGACCTAAAATTCATGAAACTGAGCATGGTCACGTGATATGGCACAAATAGGCTATCGTATTTTTTTGTTCAATTTGAGACAAGCTGCTTATGAAAAGTTGCACAAATGAAGAGCCAAGGTATTTTGGAACAAAGACATGTCATGTTAACACGAACGGTTTCACTATTCAAACCATGGGCGTTAGAACTAAGTGCCGCCATGAGTCCCGCTTCTCATCGGCAGGTGCCGTCTGAGCAAGCGTGTGAGTCGACGGGAGGCGTGCGAGCAGACCACTGCGCTGGCTGACCAGGAGGCGTGCGAGCAGGCCGCTGCGTAGGCTCACCGGGAGGCAAGCCCTTTGACCAGGCTCCGCCACCCACCTTCCTCCCAACTGCCCCCACTTTTAATGGCGCCGGCGTCGTAGTTTAAATCACCCCCGCACTCCCCGGTCTCGCTACAATCTTCTCTCTTCCTCTCGGATTCTCCTGTCGTCTACCTCCAACCAGCCTGACCTCACCGTACGCCATGCCGCATCACGATGGTCTACCCTTAGTCTTTCAGTTTCCTGAGGAAGACACCCAGCCGGAGTCTCAAGAACATAAGGCGCTTTGGGACGAGCTTGAACTAGCCTTGCTAGAAGACACCGCGCCTGTCCCCGCTCCCGTTCTAGCTACCGTCGCCTCGACTGTGCCAACGCCCATCCCCGTGGCATTGATGGCCTGGGAGCCGCACATTGTCGCCGAGCTTGAAGCCACGGGGTTCCACGAGGTCCCCGCTGACTTTCACGCACCCGTGCACTGACGCGCGTGGCCGTGCCGGTGCCCGTGCACATGGATGTCTCCGCCGCGCCATTGCCAGAGCCTGTCCCCATGCCGGTGCCAGTGCCCCCCTCAGCGGCATGGATTGCCGCCGTCGACCGCTTCCTTGCACCAACGCCAGTCGCCTCCCGCCAGTTGACTGGCTCCTGGAGACAGAAGTCCAGAACATTCTGGCCTTCCTTGAAGCTAGGGCCAACATCCAGGAGTACGCCAACAACAGCGCAAGACGCCGCTGTCGCCGCCGGTCAGTGGCCCGACGACACACAGAGCACGACAGAGGAGCCGCTTCCCGCCGCAAGACGCCTCCGCCGCCGCCGCGTGATCTAAATATGCCATGAAAAACGTTTGGATTGCCATGCTTAAAATCCGAATGTTTGGGATTTATCATTTGCGTTTATTTTAGTTCGATCGTCGTATGAATGTAAAGTCACGGTCAGACTGAATGAAATCTATGGTTTGATCGATTGAATGTTCTGCTAGAGCCGTATCAAATTAAATATAAAACGTCATCAAGCGACATGTATTCTTTCTCATCGCAAACATTTCATATTAAATACCATGTCAATTCCAAATATTTTTTTAGGGAAGTCAGTTCCAAATACTTGTAGGGCGCGAGCAGTCCCCTTGTTTGAGCACTAGGCGATACATCTATTTATCCATGCATTTAATTGTTAGTACATACTACTAGCCTAACTTGTCCGTCATGGTCATTTTTGTTCCTAAACTTGGTACATATAATACTAGTACTAGTATTACGTGAAACTGGTGCCGTAACTTGTGAACGCGTCCAGATTCGGTCAACGGCCACACCGCCCGCGCGTTCTTCGTGTTTGCCCGTGCGTCTAAACGTAGAAGGGGAGGAGAGAGAGAGAGAGCAGATATGGAACCCACCAGTAAGTGAAGTGGAATAGTACATGCTCACGAGCCGGTCCCACTAATGTACTAAAGTTAATATAAAAACATGTTGTCCATTAAATAGGTTGTGGTAATATAAAAACATTATATCAACAAAGGGGAGCACAACAAACGTTGTTACTATGTTGCCTATTGACGTGCGGCTTAAAGGCCCTGATCGCATGTTCGATCCTCGTCCTTTTTCATTTTTAATTTATACTAGTAAGGTACACGTGCATTACACGCATGAGATTTGGCAGCCAAATTATGAATAAATACCACACCATAGCATGTAAGCTTTGATTCATATATGCATGATGTAGATGTTCATTTAATTCTTATAGTTCATCTCATTCAAAATCAATAAGTTTTATAAAAAAGTTAATCTATTTCAAGATTCATGGAATTGTGCATTGTAGAGCATAAAGTAAAAACAAATAATGGCAATTCAATTAGAAAAAAAGAAAATTGGGCAATTATGATACAGAAGATTCTAGAACAAAGGAGAAGTGCTTGTGTTTTTAGGTTTGTGCATTATGCTTAAGTTCAACCATGCAGTCTTCTAGATTGTACATGTGGCAGAATGTGGTGGAATGTAGAAGATATCCAACGGCCAGTGGTGCTTGGATTTGCCATCTCTGCACCGTCGGATTGGCTTCATCCAATGACCATCTTTCAAAGTTATTCGCACACTATATAGGGGTGTAGATATGGGTCCAAATTTGCTCCATGACAGTTGGGCCCCCCGGTGTATAGTTTGTAGCACTTTAATTTCTGGGTCGAAATTTGTTCCATTACATTTGGACTCTGGGTGTGTAGGTTGTAGCTTATTTGTAATAATTAAAGAGAACACCAGAGTTTTTTTTGTAAAAATACCATGGTGTGACGTGGAAGGTTAGAAAGGGCGTGCGAGAGAGCCGTGACCAATCCAGAGGGAAAACAATTGGGGGAGGGGCGGGGGTTGCAACGGTGTTTGGAGTAGTTGTGGGGTGAATGCTACAAAAATATAATCTAAACCCACCAAAATAAATGCCTTCACAAATTAATCAAAGGTTGGAGTCCCCCTCGCAATGTAAATAGCTCCGGCTCTGCGAGGGATGGAGAGGTAGCTTCAATGGGTGGAAGATACGGCGTGAGAAAGCGAGGTCAATTGAGACATAGATACAGAGACAAAGTGAGTGTGCCCCGACATTCATTGAAAAGATATATATGCTGTGGGTAGATATTGTCCGATTGAGCTTTTGGGAAGGGTGAGAGCTGTAAGAGAGAGCTTGATAGATGATCCAGTCACAGACAGGTACACATATCGTTTGTGCGTGGGAGGAAGCAAGGTCAATTGATACATAGATAAAGAGAGAGAGAGAGAGAGAGAGAGAGAGAGAGAGAGATTGAGCGAGTGTGGGTAGTCATGCGATCGAAAGAGTGAGATAGGCTGGAGAGAGTGACCTAGATAGACAATGTGCGTGTGAGAGTATACACTATGAATATCTCGAATTAGGCCCAAACATGGAGATATATCTTTTGTGTGTGAGAAAGAGCGAGGTCAATCGAGACATGCATAGAGAGAGAGAGATTGAGCGAGCGTGCGCACGAGAGGGAGGGGGGGGGTCTAGATAGGCAATGCATGCATCTACCGAGAGAGGGTGGGAGGGGGAGAGAGAGAGAGAGCTTGGCATGGAGTGCATGGCGGGGGTGTGAGAGTTAGATTGAAACATGGAGAGAAGAAAATGAATGTGCGGAAACCAATAGCTTTGTAAGGTGGTTAGGAGAGGAAGATTGATCAATAGAGGAGAGGTAGCGTGTGTGCCGAGGGGGGGGGGGGGGCCTAAAAACAACATTTGAATGTAGATAGTACTAGACTTAATATTGACGTTTAATTTAGTGTACATTGTAAGATTTGAATTGAGGACCATGCATACGGCTTCCGTATTTATTTTGAATTCGTGCCATACTAGGTTTGGAAAGGTTGATATTGACTTGATTGTTGTGGTATTTTGTATGTGTGTGGTCATATGCTTGAATCCATCCAAAGTTTTCTCACTGCCATGGTGTTCATCTTATACATATATGATTTTGTATTAAAAAAGTAGCGTGGATACCGTGAAATGCGAAATCCACGTTAGAATTGGAGATTGCTATGTGACAAATACACTCTAATTCAAAGAACTCCTCATTAATTAATTCATAGTATCTCGTTTCGAAGGACTAATTATTTGCAAGGAAAACACGGGCATGGTAATACATAGTACAAGATTCATTTGCCAATGAAAGAAGATTTGTTTGCATTCTCAAATGTAGGCGCACCTGGCAGACCAGGGTCGTGTCGTGGTGGTCGCGTGTGTCGTACGGACGCTAGCACACCCCCAAAAAAAGAACGACGTCAAAAAAAGTTCGCGCTTCCATGTTTTGGATTGAAATATCTGGCGGCCCCAATTCTAGCCCTGCAAAATCTCCCTTCTCCCCCGTCCCCTTCCGCGCCCAGAGCTCTCAAATCCCTAATTCGCCGCCAACCCAAGCAAAATTCGAATCGCCCTTCGTCTCATCTCTTTCCCCACCTCTGTGCCGGACGACAACGACGAAGACAACGGTCGTGTTTCACCACTGCACCGGAGCTACCTCATCTACCCCCTCGTCCATCGCACCGGGTGGTCCACCCACAACATCGGCCGCCTCAGCCAACGTGCCTCACAGACACTGACTTCCACCGCATCAGGTGCGCTTCACCGACGCTGTCTCCCACCTCACCGGGGCTACTTCACCGAGAACATCGTCGCACCTCCACCCCCCCCGACGCCGTTGGTGCTTCACCAACGGCCTCGTCCACCGCATCGTAGCGCTCCACCACTGCTCGAGATCTGCATCCGTACGCGGCCAGCCAACGCCAGCGCATCACCCTCAATGGCTCTGAAGTGACCCGCACTCTAGCTAGGCGAGCATGCCCAAACGCCGGCCCGAACTAGGTATCCACATATCACTCCCTTGTGCACTGTTTCGACGATGTTTGGATATCCTTTTACCGCTCTCTTAGCTTACACGCCTATGCAACTCTGACTTTAACTCTTATTTCTTCTAGAGATATCATCTGAAACAAGCAAAACCATTTTTTAGCGAAGCATGACGGCGCTACGGGATCTGGTACACATCCTGCACGCCGGTATAACCTTTTAAGTACCTATCCTCCGATACAACAGCAAGGTCGATTCCTCTCATTTGATCAACCATTCGCCGTGTCAAAAATGCAGAGGGGATGCAAGGAGCACAAGGCCTGCACATCCAAGCAAGTGGTAACATGGACTTGTACATGGAACATCCCAAGCGCAAGCAGAGCTGCAGTGAGCCTGTACAACGAGCTAGCATAAGTCCCTACATTTCATTTAATTCGTACTGGCTTGCGTGTATGATTTGTGTGCAGTGGCGGATCCACGAATTCACGTTACCAGGGGCGAAAATTTAACTTAAAAAATACGAAGGCACTTGCACTCCGGAAATCAACATAACTTGAGAAATGTGAAGCTACATGCACTTTGAAAACCAACTAATGATCCAAAGTAGTTCTAGATTATAAAACACTAAATGATGTAAGCACCAAAAAACATAAAATGCAACATGGTGTACAAGGACTACTAACATGGACTGTACCTGCTTGAATTATTCGTTCTCTGGCCAAAAATATCCAAGTGTAATTGCACCTATAACCAGTGCGCAAACTGCATATCAATATATCTATCCTGCACAAGTATGCCAATAGTTTCAAATAACAGATTAGAAAAGTATTTATGCTAGGTTGTCATGATATGGGGACTTTCTGGTAGATGGCCTCGATGTTTCCTCAAGCCATGAAAATGTACTATAATTTGCTTGTCATCAATTCCTGCAAATCTCTATCTCTGTCTCAACATAGCAGATCATCATTAGACACTAAATCCTTCAATGGGAGCTTGCAAAATGCTTGCATTAGATTCCTCATTAGACATTATATGTTCATCACCAGGAGCATGTAAAATGTTTGCATCAAATCCTTCATTAGCAGTCTGTTCATTAGACACTTCAGGCTCAAGAACAACATGAGCTTGTATGTTTGCACCGGAAACTTGATTAGACACATCAGGTTCAGTCAGTTCAGTATTGATTGGGGAGTTATAAAATAAGCAGAAATTGGTTTCATTTTCTTATAGATTCCCTACATACAAGCAGTTTTACAACACCATTAGGTTTAACTATTGGCCAGAAATTGAACAATTGAATTAGAGATAATCAGGGATGTGATGTACCTGCTTGTTGCGCATGCTGCTCTTGCAAGCTGCGACTGTCCGTTTGCGCAAGATCGATGCCATGTCCGTGCTGCCGCCGCTGCCTCCCACGCAGGCTACACCCAGGGTTGGATCTTCATCTTCTTGTCCTTCCATTCGCTTGAAGCTCGGTGACCGGCGTCCAACGAGGGTGTGAGAAAGTGCTGTGTCGGTCTGTCCAGCGGCGGCTAGGTTAGGAGCAAACCAGACTGGAGGCTGGAGCGAATGCATTGGGGATTTTTCTCGCCGTCGATCGATATGGGAGGCGCTCGTTGGGCCGCGAGCCTGCTATAGGGCCTGCCTTGCACTTACGTTATTGGCCCATCCAAATTGAAACATTTTGCTTCATTTTCTACATTGCCTGCTCGTGCGCTGGGGTGAACAAAACTAGCCTGGACCAACCTGGACGACTCAAACTAGGTGCGCACTTTCCAGCCACCCGAGGCGGCCGCCCATACCAGCCCCTACAGTGGCGTTGCCCCCTTTTTGCGTATATGATTGGGGTAGTGAAAATTATTCCAGTGGCGCTTTTGATTTACCCACAGAATGGTTGAATTGCTTGTTTCTATGAACTGAGTTCGCCAATAATGTGAAGGATTCCAGTCTTTTCATCCTATTGTAGATTGCTTATATCTCGATATGCCAAATGTAATCGCATGAAATATACAGTAAAACCCAGTGTGATGTGTATTGCTACAACTAGTTTGACAACCCGTCCTCATATAACATATCAAGGACGCACCATCTTATCAGATTAACCATTCGACTTACCAATGCAGTGTGGGAAGAAAGAAGTATTGGGACTGCGTATCCAAACAATTGATGCCATGGACTCCTTCGTAGAACCTTGTAAGCGAAAAAGAAGTTGCAGTGTGCCTGTACAAAGAGCTAGCGTAAGTTCAGTTACCTGCTTCTCGGAATTTTAGTTAGCCACTGGTTGCAAAACTGTTCAATTACGTTGCTTGGCTTAATTTAGTTTGCTACTGATTACATAATGCCATAGCCTGTTAATCTTATTATAGACTGCACCTATCTATGTGTTTGATACTTACTATTAAGAATTACCTGTTTGTCTAAACTTAAATAGCTACTTAAGCACGTAGATGGTCATATGTATTTCTAGGGTGCAGCAAAATTCATGTGTAATTTACGTTCTGATACCCTGTTTGTTTAAATGGTTTGCTGTTATCACTTGTAGCACTAGTAATGTTTGCATGTTCATAGACAGACAACTATCAGGTTTATATGAGGGACAACGTCTTTTTAACTTATATATATATATATATGTGTGTGTGTGTGTGTGTGTGTGTGTCGGAATCATTTTGCTTACATAAAAGATATTTACAGATGTCTGTGTTGCTGGTAAATGGTACCAACTTGTTACTTTAATACATTGCCAAGAACTTGTTAGTTTTACTAGTTCATGTGTAATTAAATACGTTGCTAAAACTGGTTAGTTTTACTAGTTTGATGTTAGTTTCTTATGGCTCTTGCAACACTTTATTTATGATTGCTAACATTCAAGTTTGCAGGATCCAACTGAAACTCCGTTGGCACAACATGTATGTTTTCAAAAACTTCCTTGTTTACCTGGTTTGTTGCTGTAAGTTGTTGCTGTAATCATCTTACCAACTTCAAGTTTTCAGGATCCAATTGGAAGTCCAATTGCACAGCAGGTACATTTTCAAAAATATATTTGTGTAACAGCTTTGCTGCTGTAACTTGTTGCTCTAATCAAGTTACTGACTACTCAACTTTTCAGGATCCAAGAGAAACTCCAATGCCACAACAGGTTCCTTTTGCAAAACTTATTTGTTTAACTGCTTTGCTGCTGCAACCGGTTGCTCTAATCACGTTACTGGCTACTCAACTTTTTAGGATCCAAGAGAAACTCCAATGCCACAACAGGTACCTTTTGCAAAACTTGTTTGTTTAACTGCTTTGCTGCTGCAACCGGTTACAATGATGTTAATAACTACTTTTCAGCATCCAATCAAAACTCTTTAATTCCTTGTTTGTTTAATTGGTTTGCTGTTCTAACTCCCAGTTGAGATGTTTTGCTAACTTCAACTTTTCGGAATCCAATCAGAACTTTAATGGCAAAACAAGTTAGCCCCATGGACGTTGTATCATCCCATAGCAGTGGCACCGGCCCAATCGTGCAACATGAATTGCCAATTGCTGATGCTCTAGAGGCTAAACTATTGGTAGAAAGAGATTCTGCTTCTGCACTTAGAGATGAAGTTGACATGTTGAGGAAGCAAACAACACAATCACAAGCAGTACTCAAGACAACCATTAAATATTTGGTGGATTTCAAAATGAAGCAAGTTGAGACTGGCCTCATTGTTAAGGTCCTGAAGGAAAAAAGGAAATTAAATTCCCACTTGGTAAATCATAGGTGAAATGTTTTTTCCATCGTTGAATAACCTTTGTGTTGTTTGTTCATGTAATCGATCAAACCATTTGTTCTAGAGATCATGTAATAATTGTTTTTTGTTTTTTGGTTTGTAATTTTTTTTAGCATGAGTCTGTATTAATTGATAAGACTTTGAGACATTTCATTTTGATTGCTATGCCAGACCTAAAAATATGCCAATCGGGCTGAATGTGCATTCAACAATAATAGTAGTATAGATGGTCCTTAAGTGGCACGCATCTGAAAGGGCCAAGATGTTGTACTAGCTTTGCTAAAAAATGATGCTCTTCTAGCAAAAAAAGTACAGTGGCCTGGCTTATGTATGTTAGTTGATATTATTGATCCATATACTCTATAAGTGTTTATATGTCTGTTAGTTTTGTACATTATTGGTTGATTGACTCAGTATTTTGAATCTTGAGACATCGCTTGTGTACATATCTAAATGGGAGTACACTATATGTTGCGTGTGTCATACATGTTACACTTGAGTTGAAAATAAAGTGGTTTCAAATATTCGAATTCACCTTAAACTAGATTCTACCTTCTGAATTCGAGTATCGGCATTTGTAAATCATATTCATATATGATAGTGGAATACATCTTTGTTGTGCTTTTGAAGATATATAAAAAAACATAGAATGATTTATAAAGATTCGTATAAGAATACAAAATGGATTCGAATTTAGTTGCTAGGGTAAACGTGAATGCTTATTGTCCCAAAATTTGAAAGAAGCGGCAAAATATCCAATCCCACGTCGGCTGCCCGAAGCCAGTGTTTGCGAGACAGAAATTACTGTCTACCCCTTACACGGACAATCCATCGGCCCGATTTCCACTGCTCTCAATAGGGGTAGGTTAGTAACTTCAATTAGACGTGACACGACCACCTGTGAGCCCATTCAGACACGGTGGGCGCCAAACGTGGGTGGCAAAACACATTTGATTGAAGCTCATCCGAAAGACCTCTATCTCTCCCTCCATTTCCCCATTCATACACGGTGGGCGGCCAAACAAACTCAACTCAGCCGAAAATGATGTAGGCAAATATTTTTAATAGGGGCAGGTTTGTAACTTCACTCAGGCATGACACAACCGCCCTACCTGTCAGCCCCGTTCATACACCGTGGGCACCAAAACACCCTCTCCTCGCCCGAAATTGCTCTGGGCAAATATTGGGGAGATGTGAGATTACCGTCCTATCCCCAACCGATGAGACGTCCAAATTTTAAACGGGGGCTAAGTTCGTAACTTTCCCATATTTCAAACAGACGCGTCCCAAAAACATGGTTCCTCGTACCTCTCCCTCCATTTTCCCATTCATACACCGTCCGTGCTAGAACACCATCCCCACACCAGCCTCCTCCGTCCGCCACCCCGTCCATCGCCGCCGTCCTCCACCATGCCAGAGCGCCTACCAAAACCGCGTCGTCCACTGCTAGAGATGGACGTTTCTCATCCACGGCAACGGACCAGGAACCTTGCATCGCATCCTCTCGCTTCATCGGCGCCGTCGTCCTCCTTGCCTGGGCCGCTCCCATGACCTTCTTGTCCACCACAACGAGACTTATCCCCCGATGCACCCGTCTACCGTCGCAGATCTGCTTCAACGCCACCGACAGCCATCGCACCCCCAATGCCTACACAACGCCACAAGAGAGGTGGTACTACTTCATATCTGCTCAACTTTTTGATCTCAACCAGAAAATAGATCGTAACTTGGTTACTGTACTTTCTTTTCAGCTCTTAGAACTTAGTTCTTAGTATGAAGCAAACAATGGTTGCTAAATAGCATTTATGCGGTTTGTAGCTTCAAATCTACCATGGCACAGTCATAATAGGGTTTAATTGATCATGCTTAGGGTTTCCCCCCTTTTATGATCACTATACGATCAGCCTACGTGCTTCGTGTCATAATAGCACTGCTCCACCCATCAAGCTAAACAAGCTTAGTTGTTCAAATACGAATATGATATTATTAAAACATAGTCGTTTAATTGGTCAGCTAAATGTCCCTAATTTAGTTTCGAAAATGCATGTACGCCACTGGGGTGTGGATCTACAGGGTGCCCACGGTGGGCCGCGGCCCACCCTGGGATTTTGGGTCGGCCCAGACCCCGATTCCCCTCTGTTCTGTTGTGCTTCCGATCTCTACTCGCCCCCAGCCGCCTGCCTCGCCGGCGACTTGCCGTCCCCGGACGGCATGACTCTAGGAGGAGACGCCGGACTAACAGGAGGTCAGGAGCCGCTCGCCCAACAGCGTCACCGCTGCCCGGGCGTGCCGCCGTGCCTACCTTCCCAGTCCGTTCAGGGCTCAAGCGTGCAGCACCCACTAAGCCAACCCAATTTATCCTGAGATACGTCCTCAACACTCAGCAGCCACTCCTCATCACCCATTTTCTAATTGATTCATTACTCATTAGGCAGGACTGTCATTAGGGTTTGTTGTGTACTGAGTGCTACCTACACTTAATGGTTCAGATATTTCAGTAATCTTTAGTACCTGTAAAGTTCACGGGGTTTCAAAATTCTGGCCCTAGGAACAGACACTAGTCATGTTGCATTGTTGGTCATAGTGACATTGACCCAGATTACTACTGCAGGCCAGGTTTGTTGACAATTTTACTTGTCTTTCTTACTCATTCGATATGATATCCAATTATTCACGTTGATTAGTTGCAAACAATAAGTGCTAGACCAACTTCTTGATTCAGATTTTGGATGGTCTCTTACTGCAGTTACAATTCTGCATACTTGTCCTAGTAAGCCCACAAGTAATGATTGATTCACTACCTCTATGCTTGCCTTGTCATATTTGTTGTCAATATTCTTTTAGGGTGGACCACCCTGTTTCAAAATACTGGAACCGCAGACATGAGTGAATATTATTTCTCTGTGTGATCTCTTCCATCATGTGTGGGCAATGAACACTGCATTGTATAGAAAGAAAGTGTCATATCCACCTTTTACATAGACTACGATCCTTTACATTGAATACAATCTGCCTACTTGCTTTGTGTCGCACTACCAGCACTCCACCCTTGAAGCTAAACATTATGCCACTCATAATTCCTTAGTTTATTTGTTCAAATATGAATTTGATATGATTCTAATGTTCCTACTTCAGTTTTGAAATGTGTGTCTGCATGTTATAGAGACATAAGAGGTTTGTATTTCTGTGTGTGGTCTGGTCAGCATGGTTGGGGGATGAACTTTGTATATGCAGGGGTTTGTAGGGAGACACTCTCCAAGTTGAATCCGCAATGCATTCCATAGATAATCTGACTAGTTTTTATGTTTTCATGAATCTCAGATACTGAACAGCATCATAATGATTATGAGCTTGCGCGCATGAAAAGAATAAAGCAGAACAATGCCATGGCTGTCAAACTTGGCATTAAGGGACTGGAATCAAGTCTAGATGCAATGCAATGCAAACGCTCTCCACCTACAGATTCATGCTCAGAATATGATCCTAACGATGATTCTGAGCTAGAGGGAGACCTAAGTCAATGTAGCTCCCTAGTGGAGGAGTCAGAGGCAGATGCCCTATCTTATTCACCCATCAAGGTGCTTACTCTAACTTTCCAAGGTTATATTGGTCGCACATATCTTGCAACTGATGCTTTGCATTGCTTCTACTTTGTTGCACTGCCATTAGCTTAGTCTACACATCGTGTATGTGAATATGCCCTGCCTATCCATTTCATTACATATTCCATTTGTCATCATACCATATTTATCCATTCAAATGTTGTTCTTGTGTATCAGATGTTCAAAAGGAAGAGGGAGATTGCTGATCGCGGAGGAGCAGGAACAAAGTATTTGGAAAAGGTAGTGACACCTGATAAATCAAATAGCCCATTAGTTGTAGTTGCAATATCACCAGACCCACAAAACACGACCCCAACTCTAGCAGACTCTAGCCCTACTACACTGGTCATCTCTGATGCCCCAACTCAGCAGACCCCAATTGCAGCTAACAGTATGATGATGCCAGTTGACATAGCACCAGCTCTACGACGCAAAACCCCCATTCCAGCAAAGAGTACACCAAATCCAATTGCCAAATCCCTTTTCGAACGAGAGAGAGCCCCAATTGCAGCAAATCGGACCCCTGTTCCACTTCTTCCCAGTTTAGAAGACGAAGCTTATATTGTTGTCAGGAACTTTGTGCGCATCTTTCCTTCATGGAAAGATTACACCACAGACACAGAACAATTTCCAATCTTCCTCCGCAACTTACGTGTAAGTAATGTACTAATGTTATTCATGGTAATTAGTGCATATGTTTCTGCTGACAGAAGACACAAGATTTCATTCTTTTAAATAGGCGAGGACCAAACTGGATAGTCAAGATGAGCAAGGGTTGGTTGCGCTTTTCAAGCACTCATTGATGAAGTATCGTTCCTACCTGAGGCAAGCACACTTCGATGGCAAGCCTCTAAATGAAATTTCTGTAAAGTCTCCGGTGCTACATTTATCAGACAGTGACTGGAATAATCTTGTTATACATTGGTCTCGTCTGCAGCGTAAGGTACTATCCATGATATCACATCACAATTTGAACTACATTTCTGCAAGTGCCTTACCGTCTCACTTGTACGAAAACTGTTTGCAGAAGAACATTCATTCTCAAGGGACCACAAAATCTCGCAACTATACTGCACACTGCATTGCTCTTGTGAGTACCTCTTGCCTTGTATGACCATACTTACTTTCATAGCTGGTTGATTATGTAGCATTACTGCACATGTTAGCCTCGTTATCCTCCATTTGGTGGACATTATAATATCCGTATCGACTCTTACATAAATTTAGAATCAACCCAATGCTTTTGAAGAGGTTTAGCTCTGCAATCCTCTTGTAAGGACTGAACGTCGTCTATCACTGTACTTACATTAACAGCTACTCCCTCCATCCCATAATATAAGAGCATTTTGTACAGTACACCAGTGTACAAAACACTCTTATATTATGGGAAGGAGGGATTGGTTAATTGTGTAGCATTCTGCATCTTATCTCCCTCGCCCACCATTTACTAAAAAATATCAGATCTACATTTAATCTTACCAAAAAGTTTAATACACAGACAATGCCAGTGCAGAAGTGTAGCCCATTGCTCTTGTCAATACATTTTGTCATGTAACGCTTGTACTTATAGGGATTGGTAGTTGATTATGTAGCATCAATCTGCATCTTATCTTCATTATCCTCTACCCCTTCCAGTATTATCATATCTATAATTACTCTCTACAAAATGCAGAGTACATGCAATGCTTATGAAGAAGTTTCTGTGCTGAAATTCTTGAGTTATCCTTCCCTTGACATGGAGAAGGGCATTATAGAGCCGGTGTTAACTGTTAATGTAAGTCAGTCCTTCTAAAGCCTTTATCCTCAACTGCTGTTTAATTTGCTCATACTCCCTATCGTCAACTGCTGTTTAGTTTGCTGTTTCTATCAAAATGCATGTTCGCAACAACTGTAAGTTCCAAGTTTTAGTTGTAAAACCAAATTCCTTATTCATACCATGCACATTACTCAATACTCCCTATATGTATGCTTGTTTTTGTGGATCTATAATCCAGTGTGTGGTGAAGCAGCCCACGTTTGCACCTTGTCATCTCCTGTTTTATCTTACTGATGTGGCTGATGATATGAACAACATGCCATGCACATTAACCAAAATAGATACAATGATTGTCTTTGCCCTTCATCTATGCTTGTTTTGTTGACATGGTAATCCAGTAGTGTGATGAAGCTCCCCGCATTATGAACAATGCCAAATTATGCTATTGATATTTTGAACTGACTCTTTATTTTCTAATTTGCAATTGGATGGAATTGACAGCACAATTACCATCTTTGTTTATACATGTGCAAAACCTGTTGTGACGCCCCCGGCCCAATCGTGCACTAATCATACACGCAAATGCACACGATCAAGCCTAAGGACTCACGGGAAGATATCACAACACAACTCTGAAACATAAATAAAGTCATACAAGCTTTATATTACAAGCCAGGGGCCTCGAGGGCTCGAATACATAAACTTGCGTACAAGCGTCAGCGGAAGCATCAGATATCTGAGTACAGATATGAAACAGAAACAGAAAGGCCTTTAGAAAGGCGGGGCAAAATAAAACACTACGATCGAAAGGCGAAGGCCTCCTGCCTGGGACCCTCCGATCCTACTCCTGGTCGTCAGTCAACTCGTAGTAGTATCCATCCTTTGGGTAGTAGTAGCGATCGTCGGCGGGGACAGCTGTCTCAGGGACTCCATCATCTGGGTCACGACAAACTGACAAGGGGAGAAAAAGAAAACAAAGCAACCGTGAGTACTCAGAAGTACTCAGCAAGCAAGGATCTACACTACATATGCAGCATTTTCAACGGGAGGCTGTATATGTGGACTGGGCTGCAGAAATGCCAGAATAGAGAGGAAAGCCTAGTCCTATCGAAGACTAGCATCTTCATCGGTCTTGCAGCAATAGAAGAGAGCAGAACAGATCATTATAAAGTATCAGTATCATTAAGTCTCATCCTCACCCAGAGATCCCTTCTCCACTCCCTGTGAGAAAGCAATCCCAGAGCCATACAGTCATCAACCTCGTCCTGAGATCCCTTCTCGACTCCCTGCGAGAAGCAATCCCAGAGCCATAGTATCCAAGTATCCAGTTCTAAATTGTATCAATCAGGATACAACTCCGAGTGTCCTTTACCGTAGGACCGGCTATCGATAGAAGTTTTCTTCCCTGCAGGGGTGCACCAACTTACCCAACACGCTCGATTAACTCCGGCCGGACACACTTTCCTGGGTCATGCCCGGCCTCGGCGAAACGACACACCGCAGCCCTACCTAGAGCTCAGCAGAGAGGTCCCCGCCGGTCTACATCCTCAGCGCTCAGGGGTCTTGGGTCGTCGCCCTGTGCACTCCGGGTCGTTGTGAGCAGGGTGGATACCAGCGCCAACGGCACGATCCGACCCGGCCACAATGCTGAACTGGACGTCTGACAAAGCTTTCGGCTGATGCTACGATGCAGAACGCCCATACTATGCCGACGTGATGGTTAGTGCTATCAGGCCAGAGACCTGCTCAGATCAAATATCCAAATCGTTAATGGACTAGGGCTTGCGGTAACGAGCAGAGACTCACGAAAGATGTGACCCCATCGCCCCATCTCGAGGACTTGCTGCAAGGGTTAAGAATGCCCGGCCGCGCCTCGTAATCTCACTCGGGCACCACACAGGCACCCGTCTTCACAACACTCGCCTCTCAGGCGCACGCGGGTACCCCTCAGGGTCGACTCGCCTATCCGAGTAACAGTGTAAAGTCCGAGTATCCGTGTGTCCATAACATCAGGGGAATCCGAGGTGTCACCCTCGTTGGATTCCTACTCGATGTATCCGTCAAGGTGAACTCGGAGGAATCACCCTCGCTGGGTTCACACTTGAGGTGTTGTACGACGGCGTCGTTATCGGAAGCGGTGAAGGAGGAATCACCCTCGATGACCATGACCGATTAGCTACTCTACAGAGTTAACATCAGAAGTGCTACAAGAGGTTTCACCCTCGGCACTCGATAGTAACGCTGCAGTGTCGTTACAACTAAGGGGGTTGATGTGCGGTGCCGGGGCCTGGTCTTCAATCCTGTTGATCGGGTCTTCGGATAATCCAGCGGGGCAGTCGGGATAAGTGGGGTCACTAATAGGTCTCTACCCAGCCTATACTAAGCAGTTTAGGATATGCAGGTAATTATCAACAGCAGGTTACAGTAAACAGGCTATGCATCAGAATAGGTAAAGCAGTAGCAGCAGCAATTCTAATGCAAGCATGAGAAATTAGAATGGGCGATATCGGGATGATCAAAGGGGGGGCTTGCCTGGTTGCTCGGCAGCAAGGGCAAGGTTGTCAAAGGTGACTTCGGGCTCCGAAGCTGCGTCGGCCTCGGGGACGACGTCGGTGTCGGGGGCTATGGAGAGAGAAGAGGGGGGAGGAAACAGTATAAATATAGAGCAAACATAAGCAACACGGAGCAGGCCATGCTAACGTGCAGTGCAGGGTTGCCTGAAGACATGTCCAAGTCATTTAGTTATTTTAGGAATTTGTTTGGAATTATTTTATTAAGGTCATACACTATTCATTTATCTGAAACAGGAAAAAGTTGCATGTTCAGATAGTTAGAGGCATCTAACAGGTATGTGGGTAGCGTATTCGGATCCGTCTCATTTTTCTGATCATTTTTCATATATAAATTATTTTCATCGGAGTTACGGATTAAAAGATATGATTTTCTAAAGTTTTATTGATTTTCTGGAATTTATTTAATTATTTAAATCAACATTATCCAGAACAGTAAAAGATGACATCATCATGACGTAAAGCTGACGTCAGCAGTCAACTCTGGCTGACCAGAGTCAAACTGACATGTGGGGCCCACATGTCATACTCAGGGGGCTAACAGAGTTTAGGTTAAAACTAAATTCAGTTAATTTGGCTTCTGGGCCCACCTGTCAGTGTCAGATTAGGTTAATAATTATCTTTAATTAATTTAATTCATAATTAGGGGGGTGGGCCCCATCTGTCAGCGACTGTGGCGGCCCAGTCAACGTTGACTACGGTCAACGAGGCCAGCCCGGGCCCCTGGGGCCACTTGCTAGTGACGCAGGGGGTGGGGCCCGCGGCGCCACGTCGGTCGCCGGCACCGGAGTGCTCCGACGAGCGCCGGACGCGGCCGCGAGCTCCGGCGAGCTCGGGAATCGCCTGTGGGGCTCCATCCGAGGTGGGGTTTGGTCCTTTGGATTGGCCACTTCACGGCGCATCCGGTGATGGTGGTGGTCGGAGTTGGAGAGGCCGGAATAGTCGCCGGCGACGACGTCGGGCGGTGGGGCTCTCAGGCGTGCTACGGATTTGACACTACGGCGCGCTAGCGAGCGAACTAAGTGACTAGGAAGGCTCGACGCGATGTGGCGAGCAAAATGAGCAGCAGCGCATGACCATTTGGTCATCGGAGGCTTGCCGGCGACCAGCTCTGCGGCGTCGCGCTCGGGCGCGAGCGAGGCGACGGCCACGGCTATGGGAAGAGGACGGGGAGAGGGGAAGAAGGTGCAGCAGCTCACAGTGGCCCTGTAGTTGTGCAATAGAGGGCTCGGGGAAGATCAACGGCGACGAATCGGTGCCGGAGACGAAGATGGCCGTGCGGGGAAGACGAGCTCGGGGAGGTCGCATCGGTGGCTCCCGGCTCCAACGAGCAGCTCCAGGAGGCGCAGTAGTCGACGGCGGAGCGCTCGGACTCGAAGGCACGACACGGGGACGACGGTGGCCGCGGAATCGATGGCAATGGCGGCGGCGGCGTTCGGGCACCGACGAGAGAGAGAGAGAGAGGGAGGGCGTGAGGGAGAGCCAGGGAGGGGTGTCCAGAGGGTCGAGGGGGGGGGCTTATCCCCTCCGGAGGCGCGCGGTGGCCGCTGTCGAGCAGGGGAAGGGGGGGCCAGGGCGGCGAGTGCGGCGGAGGCGACAGCGCGCGAGGGGGAGGAGCAGTAGGAAGGGAACGGCGCCAGGCGGTGGGCTGGGCCGCACTGTGCCGGACAGGCCGGTAAGTGCACAGGTGAGTTCCTCCCTTTTCTTCTTTTCCTTCTCTGTTTTCTGTTTTTCTATTTTGTTTTCTGTTTTGTCTTTTGTTTTTAATTGAAACCACTTTTGTAAAATATGAGACTAGCCCAAATAAATATGGTGCATTATATGTCACTGTAATAAAATGGTTTTGAGTCCAAAGGTTTTCATTTGAGATTTTATTTACTTAAAAAGGTATTAATTAGTGCTGTTTTGCTACTGTTAGAGTCTCTTAATTAATTTATTATTTGTTGGTTACAATTTTAGAATAGCCTCTGGAATATTTGCCATTTAATGAACATTTTAGTTTCTGGGTTTGGATAACTTTTATTTTCACTTTCAGTTTGAATTTCCATTTGAATTTGAAATAAGATATGATCCAAATGAGGTTTTAAGCACTGTTGATCATGATGACATGGCATAATCAAAAGGGTGATTACTGTAGCTCAATACATGGGGTGTTACAAATCTCCTCCACTAACAAGAATTCTCGTCCCGAGAATTAAGAAGTAGAAGGAAAAAGTTCGGGGTATTCCGCACGAAGATTATCCTCGCGTTCCCAAGTGGCTTCATCTTTAGTATGATTTGACCACTGCACTTTGAGGAACTTGGTAACCTTCTGACGGGTCTGACGTTCAGCTTCATCGAGAATGCGGATTGGATGCTCCTTATAAGAAAGATCATTATGCAATTCGAGCATCTCGTGATCCACAGCTCGGTGCGGAGATTCCTTAAAGCATTTACGAAGTTGCGACACATGGAAGACGTCGTGGATATGAGAGAATTGCGGCGGCAATTCCAATTTATATGCCACCTGACCACGTCTAGCAACAATGCGGAAAGGACCAATGTAGCGTGGAGCTAGCTTGCCCTTGATTCCGAAACGGTGAGTGCCCTTCATAGGAGTGACACGCAGATAAGCTTGATCACCAGGTTGATAAGTCAAACCCCATCGTTTGCGATCATAGTTGCTCTTCTGGCAGTCCTGAGCCGCCTTGAGATTTTCTCAGACAATACGAACTTGTTCTTCGGCGTGTTGAATAATGTCCGGTCCCACGAGTGGTCGTTCCCCAGTTTCTGACCAATTCAGAGGGGTTCGACACTTACGTCCATAGAGTACTTCGAAGGGGGCCATTTTCAAACTGGCTTGATAGCTGTTGTTATAAGAGAACTCGGCATACGGGAGAGATTCTTCCCATTTCTTGCCGAAAGAAATAACACAAGCCCGAAGCATGTCTTCAAGCACTTGATTGACTCGTTCGACTTGGCCTTGAGATTGAGGGTGATAAGCTGAACTCCAGGTAATATGAGTTCCCATAGCTGTTTGGAAACTTTCCCAGAATTTGGAAGTGAAAAGGCCGCCACGGTCCGAATTGATCTCCTTCGGAATACCGTGGAGTGATACAATTCTGGAGATATATAATTCTGCTAACTGACTAGCAGTGATAGTCTCTTTGACAGGCAGAAAGTGTGCAACTTTAGAGAGTTGGTCGACGACGACAAGAATAGCATCGTGACCCTTCTGTGACCTGGGAAGTCCTGTAACGAAATCCATCTGAACCTTATCCCATTTCCATAGAGGAATAGGAAGTGGTTGCAGAATTCCAGCTGGTTTCTGATGCTCTGCTTTAACGCGACGACACACATCACATTCAGCAACATAACAAGCAATATCCTGCTTCATTTTAGACCACCAGTACCTTTGACGGAGATCACGATACATCTTGGTGCTACCCAGATGAATAGACAATGGGGTATCATGTGCCTCCTTCTTGACCTTGTCAGTCATGAGTTCGAAGCGAGGTACCACAATGCGGTTTCTGAAATACAAGGTTCCATCTTCAGACAGCGAGAAATCCCTGTACTTTACAAGGTGAAGGTCTTTCTTCATCAGATCAACTTCAACATCCTTAGCTTGCGCATTCTTAACAGCTTTCTCAAGATCTGGTTGTATCACAAGGTTATTAAGAGAGCCCTGTGGAACAATACACAGATTTAGCTTGCGCAGTTCTTCAAAAAGACGAGGTTGAGCTCGCCTAACCATGAGGTTGTCGCAATAGGACTTGCGGCTTAAGGCATCAGCCATCACGTTAGCCTTGCCAGGGGTATAGGAAATACCCAAATCATAGTCCGCAATGGCCTCCATCCATCTTTGCTGACGGAGGTTTAGAGATGGCTGAGTGAACAAGTACTTCAGACTTGTATGATCCGTGTAGATCTCGCAACGATTACCGATAAGGTAATGTCGCCACAACTGCAGTGCATACATGACAGCAGCTAGTTCTAGATCATGTACCGGATAATTCTCTTCATGTGGGCGCAACTGACGAGAGCCATAAGCAATCACTTTACGCTCTTGCATTAGGACACAGCCTAATCCTTCACGGGATGCGTCACAATAGATCACAAAGTCTTTGCGGGTATCTGGAGGAGATAGTACTGGGGCAGATGTCAGCTTGTCTTTGAGTGTCTGGAAACTTTCTTGACATTTGTCTGTCCATTCAAACTTAACGCCCTTGTGAAGCAGATCGGTCAAAGGTTTAGCAATCTTGGAAAAGTTCTCGACAAATCGACGACAATAGCTTGCAAGGCCAAGAAAACTTCTCACTTGCTTGACGTTCTTTGGAGGAGTCCAGTCCAGAATAGCCTGAACTCGTTCTGGGTTAACAGCAATTCGTGGGCAGGTAGTCAAAGAGGTTGACGATGAGATCACCGACCACTAGAGGCAAGGATGGAATTGCTGTTCATGAATTCATTTAACATCCCGAAAGAAGTCAAAATGTTGCCGCTGAACACGACACATTTTGCCAAGAGATTCCAAAAGTGTCAAATGACAGTGTGAGAAGCGTAAGATACTTGTAAAGGAAAGGTTAAACAAACCAATGGAAAGGAAAATGATGATTATCAGACTAATCGTTCCAAGGAAAGGATCAGTTGCGAATATCCAGCTCTCCGGGTGGACGAGAATTACGAGATCCTAAGTGTCGGCGTTAGTAAACTTTATTTAACCCGAATAGAAGAGAGATTAGAGTCCCAGAGTATAGACGAGGAATAAAAGATACTAATACCACCCAATTGGCGACGTGGGCCCGTAAGCCACACAGCCAAGTTAGTAAAACAGTTTTCGGTTACTAGACTCAACTTCGGCCAATGAGTTGGAAAGGGGGATTCCTACAGTCAGTCGGCTCTGATACCAACTTGTGACGCCCCCGGCCCAATCGTGCACTAATCATACACGCAAATGCACACGATCAAGCCTAAGGACTCACGGGAAGATATCACAACACAACTCTGAAACATAAATAAAGTCATACAAGCTTTATATTACAAGCCAGGGGCCTCGAGGGCTCGAATACATAAACTTGCCTACAAGCGTCAGCGGAAGCATCAGATATCTGAGTACAGATATGAAACAGAAGCAGAAAGGCCTTTAGAAAGGCGGGGCAAAATAAAACACTACGATCGAAAGGCGAAGGCCTCCTGCCTGGGACCCTCCGATCCTACTCCTGGTCGTCAGTGAACTCGTAGTAGTATTCATCCTCTGGGTAGTAGTAGCGATCGTCGGCGGGGACAGCTGTCTCAGGGACTCCGTCATCTGGGTCACGACAAACTGACAAGGGGAGAAAAAGAAAACAAAGCAACCGTGAGTACTCAGAAGTACTCAGCAAGCAAGGATCTACACTACATATGCAGCATTTTCAACGGGAGGCTGTATATGTGGACTGGGCTGCAGAAATGCCAGAATAGAGAGGAAAGCCTAGTCCTATCGAAGACTAGTATCTTCATCGGTCTTGCAGCAATAGAAGAGAGCAGAATAGATCATTATAAAGTATCAGTATCATTAAGTCTCATCCTCACCCAGAGATCCTTTCTCGACTCCCTGCGAGAAAGCAATCCCAGAGCCATACAGTCATCAACCTCGTCCTGAGATCCCTTCTCGACTCCCTGCGAGAAGCAATCCCAGAGCCATAGTATCCAAGTATCCAGTTCTAAATTGTATCAATCAGGATACAACTCCGAGTGTCCTTTACCGTAGGACCGGCTATCGATAGAAGTTTTCTTCCCTGCAGGGGTGCACCAACTTACCCAACAAGCTCGATTAACTCTGGCCGGACACACTTTCCTGGGTCATGCCCGGCCTCGGCCAAACGACACACCGCAGCCCTACCTAGAGCTCAGCAGAGAGGTCCCCGCCGGTCTACATCCTAAGCGCTCAGAGGTCTTGGGCCGTCGCCCTGTGCACTCTGGGTCGTTGTGAGCAGGGTGGATACCAGCGCCAACGGCACGATCCGACACCCCACAATGCTGAACTGGACGTCTGACAAAGCTTTCGGCTGATGCTACGATGCAGAACGCCCATACTATGCCCACGTGATGGTTAGTGCTATCAGGCCAGAGACCTGCTCGGATCAAATATCCAAATCGTTAATGGACTAGGGCTTGCGGTAACGAGCAGAGACTCACGAAAGATGTGACCCCATTGCCCCGTCTCGAGGACTTGCTGCAAGGGTTAAGAATGCCCGGCCACGCCTCGTAATCTCACTCGGGCACCACACAGTCACCCGTCTTCACAACACTCGCCTCTCAGGCGCACGCGGGTACCCCTCAGGGTCGACCCGCCTATCCAAGTAACAGTGTAAAGTCCGAGTATCCGTGTGTCCATAACATCAGGGGAATCCGAGGTGTCACCCTCGTTGGATTCCTACTCGATGTATCCGTCAAGGTGAACTCGAAGGAATCACCCTCGCTGGGTTCACACTTGAGGTGTTGTACGACGGCGTCGTTATCGGAAGCGGTGAAGGAGGAATCACCCTCGATGACCATGACCGATTAGCTACTCTACAGAGTTAACATCAGAAGTGCTACAAGAGGTTTCACCCTCGGCACTCGATAGTAACGCTGCAGTGTCGTTACAACTAAGGGGGGTGATGTGCGGTGCCGGGGCCTGGTCTTCAATCCTGTTGATCGGGTCTTCGGATAATCCAGCGGGGCAGTCGGGATAAGTGGGGTCACTGATAGGTCTCTACCCAGCCTATACTAAGCAGTTTAGGATATGCAGGTAATTATCAACAGCAGGTTACAGTAAACAGGCTATGCATCAGAATAGGTAAAGCAGTAGCAGCAGCAATTCTAATGCAAGCATGAGAAATTAGAATGGGCGATATCAGGATGATCAAAGGGGGGGCGGCTTGCCTGGTTGCTCGGCGGCAAGGGCAAGGTTGTCAAAGGCGTCTTCGGGCTCCGGAGTTGCGTCGGCCTCGGGGACGACGTCGGTGTCGGGGGCTATGGAGAGAGAAGAGGGGGAGGAAACAGTATAAATATAGAGCAAATATAAGCAACACGGAGCAGGCCATGCTAACGTGCAGTGCAGGGTTGCCTGAAGACATGTCCAAGTAATTTAGTTATTTTAGGAATTTGTTTGGAATTATTTTATTAAGGTCATACACTATTCATTTATCTGAAACAGGCAAAAAGTCATGTCTTGATGCAGTGTTCAAGTTACTTGAGACTAGCAGTCAGACAAGCTCACAGAATTTGCTGTCTGAATCAGTTCAACTTCTTCAGTCCCAAGTTCAAGCAGAAAGGCATTCTGCAACTCAACTTTGACTTGAAGTCCTATCTCTAAGGAAGATCACGGTGAACACTAATGAGAACCTCATTGCTAAACAGCTACAGCTGGAAGCTATGACCGACATGCTAGGCGAGTCTCACAGCCTTGCTCAGCAGCTTGCGCAGCAGCTCCCGTGCAAGGCTAAGCTTTCTTGAACTATCCTGGAAGTGGTCTTGGTTCAGTATTATTTTGTTACGCTGCAATGGCGCCCAGTTTTTGTAATCTGCTTCTTTGTTGCGCTTTATGATCACTGGTGGAGAACTTCGATGCCCAGTGGATGTAATATACCATAAATCCTTTATTGTATAGTGTAGGTTTATTCTAAGTTACTATGCCATAATTTCTTTATTGTATAGAGTAGGTTTGTTCTTAATTCCTACTAGTTATCGTATATGCCATCATTCGCTATCGGAAAAAATGGCGAAAATCTGATGTAGGCGACCGGGCCGAAACATTTGCCTCTAACGGGCCTGAATTTTAGCGGGCCACAATTTGGCCGCCTTGCAACTTTCTTGGGCCTGAAAGGCCATTGGGGCCTTCACACTTTGCGCCAGGCCCACAACTTACACGGGCCTACATTTGGCCCAAAGTTTAGTTGGGCCTTTAGTGGACCCAGCGCTTAGTTGGGCCCATGTAGCTTCGGGCCATTAACAGGCTGAATATTCTTCTGGCCTGTTACGGCCCAGAAGATACCATGGGCCTTTAGCAGGCCAAAATGCATGTTGGGCCTCAATTTTCAATTGTCGTCCACGGGCCTTTAGCAGGCTGAAATGTAGACCGGGCCATTATTGGCCCAGTTATATGACGGGCCATTACCAGGCCGAAACATATCTCGTGCCTTAGTTGGCCCACTGATATCATGGGCCTTTAAGAGGCCGAAAGCTTAGTAGAGGCATCAACGGGCCGAATTATACGACAGGCCTTTAACAGGCCCAAAGTCATGTTGGGCTGAACTGTTGCCACCTTGATCACGGGCCGTTAGTGGGCCGAATGTCGCGTCGGACCATATATGGTCCATAGGAAGCACAGGCCGTTCCCAGGCCGAAAGACACACCGGGCTGAAATGGGCCCATATCTACATCGGGCCTCTAACAGGCCGAAATGTCACTGGGTCGTAATTGGGCCCAAATACTCGGTGAACAGTTAACGGGCCAGATCTGGCTTTGGGCCATAAATGGGCCATGTTTAAGCATGCCGTTAGTGGGCTGGCCCACTAGTACCTGAGTAAATACTTCGGGCCTTTGACTGGGCCGGCCTTTTTAACCTATATGGGCCTCTGTTGGGCCCTGCCACATGTCGACGTATCATAGGCACGTCTCCTCCATTGGATGGACGACATCTGGCCCACCGAGGAGCTAACACGTGTTTCCTCCGGCCAATGATGATTTTACACGTGGAAAATCCCCATTGGTCCTGGCTATTAATGGGCTATCGGATCCAAACCGGAACCTAATAGCTTAACGGTGACCCGTTATGGTGGATGCCACGTGTCGGTTACCCTTGACGAAAGCACTTCCATGACACGCCATTTATCGTCATGGAAGTGGACACTTCCGTGATGATAATTTTGGTATTGTCATGGAACACTTCTATGACAATACAAGTATGACTATCTTGATTCTGTCATAAAATCGTCATGGATGTACATGCATGATAGAAAACGTGACCTACTGTGACAAACACGTATCATCACAAAAGTGGTTTTTTTTGTAGTGCTTTGCTGCAGATATTTAATCTGCAGGTGTGGTTGAATTGACAACTCAACTGCTAATACTTGCAAATATTCTTTGGCTCCCCTCGTGTCGAATCTATAAATTTGGGTTGAATACTCTACCCTCAAAAACTGTTGCGATCCCCTATACTTGTGGATTATCATGATGAAGATCATGAAACTTTGGATCAAGTTACTACTGAATTTCGTAGGTCGACCAGGGTACGTTCCGCACCAGAGTGGTATGGTAATCCTATCCTAGAAGTCATGTTGTTAGACAACGGCGAACCTACAAACTATGAAGAAGCTATGATGAGCTCGGATTCCGAAAAATGGCTTCAGGCCATGAAATCCGAGATAGGATCCATGTATGAGAACAAAGTATGGACTTTGGTGGACTTGCCCGATGATCGGCAAGCCATTGAGAATAAATGGATCTTTAAGAAGAAGACAGACGCTGATGGTAATGTCACCGTCTATAAAGCTCGACTTGTCGCAAAGGGTTTCCGACAAGTTCAAGGGGTTGACTACGATGAGACTTTCTCACCCGTGGTGATGCTTAAGTCTGTTAGAATTATGTTAGCTATTGCCACATTTTATGATTATGAGATTTGGCAAATGGACGTCAAAATGACATTCCTTAACAGGTTTCTTAAGGAAGCGTTGTATATGATGCAATGTCGGTGCAACGAACATCCATGTTCATTGACCAGACTCATACACAGGCACGCTAACGATCGTACGACCAACACAAGCATACAAAGCAAGGCCAAGCCAGAAAGGCCGCTCTTCGTGAGATCAAGGAGCGCATAAGAAGAACAAGACAGCAAGACTCCACCTTGGGAAGGCCTCCCTTTCCGAGCAGGAGAGCTCGACCAGGTCGAGGCTGCCCCAGAAGCAAATCCAGGCCAACCCCGGCAGGCCTGCCGGGGCCTCCAGAACCAAGAATCCCGCCAAGGCACCACTGCTCCACCGCACAGTAACGCAAGTCACTTATCAGTGCGGTGTCGAGCCCGCAAGTGGTTAAGTGACTTCCACTAAGCACGTGGCAGCTCGTTAGAAGATTGATCACACCCATTTGACACCCGTCCAGAGGCGTGTCAAGATAATAAGCAGAAGATGATTTAGCGGCACGACAGGCTTACCGGGTTTCACCCTCAGCACGACACCTAGCAGTGCATTCATGCACTTTGTCCTAACTGCCAGAGTTAGGTATGATAGCACTGTTAGCTATCTAATCACAGGATAATGACTATTTTGCCACAGTGGTTACCCCTTGAGCTATAAAAGGAGGTCCAAGGCTACCTAGAAAAGGATTCGATTCGGACCCTTGCACACTTGTACGCGCATAGCGGCTCTCCCCTAGGCCACCTTGCTGGGTTTGAGCGTTGCGTGTTCATTGTGTTCCCCCATCCAATCCACCAAAGCAGGAGTAAGGTTTTACGCTTCACAGCGGCCCAAACCTGGGTAAAAATCACCAGAGTCCCATCGTCGTGCTGCGTCATGGCCTCCGCTCTTTGTGCAACATGATCTCCCCCTTTCCGAACCACAAAGGGGCCGGTGGCCCCATAGGTGATCATGTTCTTCCACGACATCTTTGGCGCGCCAGGTAGGGGGAATCGCTTGCGTAAACCCGAGGTTGTGAACAACGCATCGATCATCATCGTCATCGCCTTCATCCATGGCGCCCAAGAAGAAACCCGGCGCGACCACGCACCCTTCCGCTTCGAAGGCCCCCTCGCACGTGGCCTCGGACGTCGGAGGCGCCGCATCGGCGTTGGGCCAGTTGGGTACCGCGGGTGACACGACCGGCGCAGGCGGCGCTGTCGTGGTGTCCCCCGTGACCGAAGCTGGAGCCGGAGACGCCGGGGGAGGGCGGCATCAACAACATCCCGACGAGCATAGCCCACAAGCCGCGGGTGAAGGGAACGTTCAGTCTCTACCTCCCCGCCGCACTAACGGGCGCAGCCACGGCAACGACGCGTGCTCTAGCGCGAGTCGTGACCCTCTAGTCGTGCCTGCCACAGGCGCGGCTATTGGGCACGCGCCGTGCCCAGAGCAAGGCGAGCAAGATGGAGCGCCGAACGGGGTTTTCAATCCCCGAGCGCGATCCACCCATCACCAGACTACCTTGGCGACCGTTTCACGATAGCAAGAATGCGGTGATGCCCCTGCTAGTCCTACCAGGAGTCGAGCGACGTTGCAGTCTGCCTCGTCAGCTATGCCAAGCACAACTACGAAAGCCATGGCGCGGGCCCAACTCCTACTGAGATTTCCACCGGCGGCTGATCAAATGGATGAGTGGAGGGCCACCATCCAGAGTTTGATCGGCTTCGCTGAAGCTGGAAAATCACAGCAGGCAGAGCCATCGCGGTACCCGCGAACGACAACAGCAGCCCGGGCTGACGGCCGTGTCGAGGGGGCCACACTAACAGTGCAGTCCCCTCCGCAACAGCAGACCCAAAGGCGACCACAGCAAGAGCAGCATGTCCACGAACCCGACGAGACATTGATGGCTTCGTTTGGCCCGCGAACCCACCGGGATCAGCGGCGGGTTCTTAAAGATCGGCGGAAAGAAGATGCGCGCGTCACTAGAGAGCGACGCCGGGAGACCCGCCGTCAATCTGACAGGCGCAATGGCCCAGACATTGATGAACCCGCGCCCAGCGATGGCGGGTACTTGCCTTACGAGGTTGGGTGCCCTTCCTTCACTCGTGAGCTATGGCAGGTCCGATGGCCATCTGCCCGAGTCTTCAAGCCAGAGTTACCAGAAAAATACAATGGAAAGTTAAACCCGGCAGAGTTCTTGAGCATTTACACAATTGTCGTTCAAGCCGCCAGGGGCAGGGATGAGAAGGTGTTCGTCAACTACTTCCCTTTGGCACTCAAGCCAAATGTGAGGTCATGGCTAATGCACCTACCAGAGAACTCCATTTCATCATGGGCTGACTTGTGCAATGAATTTGTTGGCGCCTTCACGGGTGGCCACCAAGAGCCCGGGCGGCCCGGTGACTTGCAAGTCCTTCCACAGAAGGAAGGGGAGAGCTTGCGGAAGTATATGCAGAGGTTCAGTCGAGTGCACCGTAACATTCCAGAGATACACCCACCAGCTGTGATTGTCGCGTTCCTTTCGAACGTGCGCAACAGAAGGGTACGGTCCAAAATGAACGTCCGGTTGCCCAAGACCGTCAATGAGTTGTACACCTTGGCGGATAAATGTGCTCAGGCTGAGGAAGGAAGGCGACTCCCCGGGGAGGAGGATGGCATCGAGATTGATTCGGATGACGACGACGAGACCACTAACCCGAAGAAGAGAAGCCTAAGGCGCAATAGGAAACGCAAAGAGAAGTCAGTATTGGCCGTTGAGGGCTCTGGCGATATCAGCACCGGCAAGAAGGCCAAAACCGAAGCCCCTGGCAAGGAAGCTGCTGCGTGCGCTGATTGCTGGGAGGCCGTGGCTACAGAGAAAGCTGGGAAGTCCGATGGGCCATACTGCAAAATCCACCGCACTAAAGGTCATGATCTCCAAGAATGCCACCAAGTCGAGCAGCTTGTTAAGAAGCAAAAAGCAGAATATGAGAAGCGCGACAGGGAGAAATACCAAGAGGGTGCTGGCGGAAAAGGCCGTGGCAGTGCTACTTCTTGAGCTTGCGTTGGTTTTTCCCTTGAAGAGGAAAGAGTGATGCAGCAAAGTAGAGATAAGTATTTCCCTTAGTTTGAGAACCAAGGTATCAATCCAGTAGGAGGTACACGCAAGTCTCCAATCTATGCACCTCCACAAACAATCAAACACTTGCACCCAACGCGATAAAGGGGTTGCCAATCACTTCACGGTCACTTGCAAGGATGAGATCTGATAGAGATAGATATAAAAGATTACTAAAACGTAAAACAAAATAAAAGTAAATAAATTGCAGCAAGGTATTTTTGGGTTTTTTGGTTTATAGACCTGAAAATATATAATGGAAAATAGACCCGGGGGCCATAGGTTTCACTAGAGGCTTCTCTCTTGAAAGAAAGCATACGGTGGGTGAACAAATTACTGTCGAGCAATTGATAGAAAATCGCAAAGTTATGATGATATCCAAGGCAATGATTATGAATATAGGCATCATGTCCGTGTCAAGTAGACCGACTCCTGCGTGCATCTACTACTATTACTCCACACATCGACCGCTATCCAGCATGCATCTAGAGTATTAAGTTCATAAGAATGGAGAAACGCTTTAAGTAAGATGACATGATGTAGAGGGATAAACTCAAGCAATATGATGAAAACCCCATCTTTTTACCCTTGATGGCAACAATACAATATGTGCCTCGCTACCCCTACTTTGTCACTGGGTGAGGACACCGCAAGATTGAACCAAAAACTAAGCACCTTTCCCATTGCAAGAAGAACCAATCTAGTTGGCCAAACCAAACCGATAATTCGAAGAGAAATACAAAGATATGAAATCATGCATATAAGAATTCAGAAAAGACTCAAATAATATTCATAGATAATCTGATCATAAATCCACAATTCATCGGATCTCGACAAACACACCGCAAAAGAATATTACATCGGATAGATCTCCAAGAACATCGAGGAGAACATTGTATTGAAGATCGAAGAGAGAGAAGAAGCCATCTAGCTACTAGCTATGGACCCGTAGGTCTGTGGTAAACTACTCACGCTTCATCGGAAGGGCACTAGGGTAGATGTAGAAGCCATCCGTGATCGAATCCCCCTTTGGCAGATTGCCGAAAAAGGCCCCAAGATGGGATCTCACGGGTACAGAAGGTTACGGCGACGGAAAAGTATTTTGGTGGACGCTTCTAGTGGTTTGGGAATTTTTCTAAATTTATAGGCCAAAGATTAGGGTTGGAGGACTCCTGGGGGGCCCACAAGCCAGGGGGCGCCCCCCTAGGGCGCTCCCTGAGGGCTTGTGGAGCCCTCGGGACTCTTCTGCCTTCCTCTCCAAGTCTTACGGGTGTCTTCTGGTCCAAGAAAAATCATCCGAAAGTTTTATTCCGTTTGGACTCCGTTTGATATTCCTTTTATGTAAAACTCAAAAACAAGGAAAAATAGAAACTAGCACTGGGCTCTAGGTTAATAAGTTAGTCCCAAAAATAATATAAAATAGAATATTAATGCATATAAAACATCCAAACAGATAATATAATAGCATGGAACAATCAAAAACTATAGATACGTTGGAGACGTATCAAGCATCCCCAAGCTTAATTCCTACTCGTCCTCGAGTAGGTAAATGATAAAAACAGAATTTTTGATGTGGAATGCTACCTAACATATTTATCCATGTAATCTTCTTTATTGTGGCATGAATATTCAGATCCATAAGATTCAAAACAAAAGTTTAATATTGACATAAAAACAATAATACTTCAAGCATACTAATAAAGCAATCATGTCTTCTCAAAATAACATGGCCAAAGAAAGTTATCCCTACAAAATCATATAGTCTGGCTATGCTCCATCTTCATCACACAAAGTATTAAATCATGCACAACCCCGATGACAAGCCAAGCAATTGTTTCATACTTTTGATGTTCTCAAACTTTTTCAACTTTCACGCAATACATGAGCGTGAGCCATGGATATAGCACTATAGGTGGAATAGAATATGGTGGTTGTGGAGAAGACAAAAAGAAGGAGAAAGTCTCACATCAACTAGGCGTATTAACGGGCTATGGAGATGCCCATCAATAGATATCAATGTGAGTGAGTAGGGATTGCCATGCAACGGATGCACTAGAGCTATAAGTGTATGAAAGCTCAAAAAAGAAACTAAGTGGGTGTGCATCCAACTTGCTTGCTCACGAAGATCTAGGGCAATTTGAGGAAGCCCATCATTGGAATATACAAGCCAAGTTCTATAATGAAAAATTCCCACTAGTATGTGAAAGTGACAAAATAGGAGACTCTCTATCATGAAGATCATGGTGCTACTTTGAAGCACAAGTGTGGTAAAAGGATAGTAACATTGTCCCATCTCTCTTTTCTCTCATTTTTTTTGTTTTCGGCTCTTTGGCCTCTTTTTCTTCTTCTTTTTTCTCCCTTTTTTATTTGGGCTTCTTTGGCCTCTTTTATTTTTTGTAAGTCCGGAGACTCATCCCAACTTGTGAGGGAATCATAGCTTCCATCATCCTTTCCTCACATGGGACAATGTTCTAATAATGATGATCATCACACTTTTATTTACTTTACAACTCAAGAATTAACACTCGATACTAGAACAAAATATGACTCTATATGAATGCCTCATGCATATGAGAACATTATGACAATGATGGTGTGTGTCATAATAAACGGAACGGTGGAAGTTGCTTGGCAATATATCTCGGAATGGCTATGGAAATGCCATAATAGGTAGGTATGGTGGCTGTTTTGAGGAAGGGTATATGATGGGTGTAATGCACCGGCGAAAGTTGCGCGGTACTAGAGGGGCTTGCAATGGTGGAAGGGTGAGAGTGCGTATGATCCATGGATTCAACATTAGTCATAAAGAACTCACATACTTATTGCAAAAGTCTATTAGCTATCGAAAAAAGGTACTACACGCGGCTCCTAGGGGGATAGATTGGTAGAAAAATACCATCGCTCATCCCCGACCGCCACTCATAAGGAAGACAATAAATAAATAAATCATGCTCCGACTTCATCACATAACAGTTCACCATACATGCATGCTACGGGAATCGCAAACTTTAACACAAGTATTTCTACCAATCCACAATTACTCACTAGCATGACTCCAATATCACCATCTTTATATCTCAAAACAATATGCAAGGAATCAAACTTCTCATAGTATTCAATGCTCTTTATATGAAAGTTTTTATTATGTCTCTCTTGGATGCCTATCATATTAGGACTAAATTCATAACCTAAGCAAATTACCATGTTGTTTAAAGACACTCAAAATAATATAAGTGAAGCATGAGAGTTCAACAATTTCTATAAAATAAAGCCACCGCCGTGCTCTAAAAAGATATAAGTGAAGCACTAGAGCAAATTGCCTAGCTCAAAAGATATAAGTGAAGCACATAGAGTATTCTAATAAATCACGATTCATGCATATCCCTCTCAAAAGGTGTGTACATAAAGGATGATTTTTTCAAACTAAAAAGCAAAGACTCATATCATACAAGACGCTCCAAGCAAAACACATATCATGTGGTGAATAAAATATAGCCTCAAGTAAATTTACCGATGGATTGAAGACGAAAGAGGGGATGCCATCCAGGGCATCCCCAAGCTTAGATGCTTCGTTGTCCTTGAATATTACCTTGGGGTGCTTTGTACATCCCCAAGCTTAGGCTCTTGCCACTCCTTATTCTATAGTCCATCAAATCTTTACCCAAAACTTGTAAACTTCACAACAGAAAACTCAACAGAAAACTCATGAGATCCGTTAGTAGAAGAAAAGCAAATCACCACTTTAGGTACTGTTGTGAACTCATTCTAAATTTATATTGGTGTTATATCTACTGTATTCCAACTTTTCCATGGTTCATACCCCCCGATACTACCCATAGATTCATCAAAATAAGCAAACAACACATAAAAACAGAATCTGTCAAAAACAGAATAGTCTGTGAATATCCGAATTAAGATCAAATTTCTGTAAATCAAAAAATTATGAAATATTTGGACAGCCTGGGAAATTTGTATATAAATCTTGTGTAAAAAATTCAGAGTTTTTACACGCTCCAGTGAATTTAAAAAATTCTGTTACTGGACGCAAAAGTTTCTGTTTTTCAGCAAAATCAAATCAACTATCAACGTAGACCATCCCAAAGGTCTTATTTGGCTCAAACACTAATTAAAACACCAAAACACAATTACTACAGAGGTAATAATGTGTATTTATTGTAGAACAGTAGCAAAAACAAAAAATGTAAAAATAAAATTGGGTTGCCTCCCAACAAGCGCTATTGTTTAACGCCCGTAGCTAGGCATATTGCAATAGATCTAGGTATTGTCATCTTTGGTATGCAATCCGTAAGTAGCTCTCATAATAGATTCATATGGCAATTTAATTTTCTTTCTTGGAAAGTGTTCCATGCCCTTCCTTAATGGAAATTGAAATCTAATGTTTCCTTCTTTCATATCAATAATTGCACCAATCGTTCTAAGGAAAGGTCTACCAAGAATAATAGGACATGTAGGATTACAATCTATATCAAGCACAATGAAATCTACGGGCACATAATTCCTTTTTGCAACAATAAAAACATCATTAATTATTCCCATAGGTTTTTTAATAGTGGAATCCGCTAGATGCAAATTTAAAGAACAATCATCAAATTCACGGAAACCTAGCACATCACATAAAGTTTTCGGAATCGTGGAAACGCTAGCACTCAAATCACACAAAGCATGGCACTCATAATATTTAATTTTAATCATAATAGTTGGTTCCCACTCATCATAAAGCTTTCTAGGGATTGAAACTTCCAACTCAAGTTTTTCTTCAAAAAAATTCACCATAGCATCAACGATATGTTTAGTAAAAGCTTTATTTTGATTATATGCATGAGAAGAATTCAACATGGATTGCAACAAGGAAATACAATCTATCAAAGAACAATTATCATAATTAAAGTCCTTGAAATCCAAAAGAGTGGGTTCATCGCTACTTAAAGTTTTGACCTCTCCAATCCCACTTTTATCAATTTTAGCATTAAGATCTATAAACTCCAAATCATTGGGACGCCTTCTAGCTAAAGTTGACTCATCTCCAGTCCCATATTTATCAAGATTTATATTATAAAACAAAGATTCAATAGGAGTCACATCAATCACTTTAAGATCTTCACCATTATTCTCGTGAAAACTAGAAGAATATGCTTTTACAAACCAATCTCGCTTAGCACGCATCCTAGCGGTTCTTTCTTTACACTCATCAATAGAAATTTTAATAGCTTTAAGAGATTCATTAATATCGTGCTTAGGTGGCATAGATCTAATTTTCAAAGAATCAATCTCAAGAGAAATTCTATCAACGTTCCTAGCCAAATCATCAATCTTGAGCATTTTTTCTTCAACCACAGTATTGAAAACTTTTTGGGAATTAATAAAATCTTTAATATTGTTCTCAAGATTAGAGAGCATTTTATTATAATTTCCATAAGAATTTTTGTAGGAATTACCATAATTATTAGAGGAATTACTAGGAAACGGCCTAGGGTTGAAATTACCTCTATAAGCGTTATTACCAAAATTGTTCCTACTATTAAATTCACATCCATAGATTCATTATTGTTCTCAATCCAAGTAGACAAAGGCATATCATTAGGATCAATAGGAGCACTCTTACTAGCAAGCAATTTCATAAGTTCATCTATCTTTCCACTCAAAGTATTAATTTCTTCAATCGCATGCACTTTTTTACTAGTAGAAGATCTTTCGGTATGCCATTGAGAGTAATTAGCCATAATATTATCTAGGAGTTTAGTAGCTTCTCCTAATCTAATTTCCATAAAAGTACCTCCCACGGTGGAATCTAAAAGATTTCTAGATGCAAAATTCAATCCCGCATAAAAAATTTGTATGATCATCCACAAACTCAAACCATGCGTAGGGCAATTTCTTATCATCAATTTCATCCTCTCCCAAGATTGTGCAACATGTTCATGATCAAGTTGCTTAAAATTCATTATATCATTCCTAAGGGAGATGATCTTAGCGAGATGAAAATACTTGGAAATAAAAGCATCTTTACACTTGTTCCATGAATCAATACTATTTTTAGGCAAAGGTGAAAACCAAGTTTCAGCACGATCTTGTAGAGAGAACGGAAATAGCTTCAATTTAATAATATCATTATCCACATCTTTTTTCTTTTGCATATCACACAACTCAACGAAAGTATTTAGATGAGATGCGGCATCTTCACTAGGAAGGCCAGAAAATTGATCTTTCATAACAAGATTCAGCAAAGCAGCACTAATTTCATAAGATTCCGCACTAGTGGCGGGAGCAATCGGAGTACTAATAAAATAATTATTATTAGTACTGGAAAAGTCACACAACTTGGTATTTTCTTGAGACATTGTGACAAAGCAAGCAATCTAACACACGAGCAAACAAAAAGCAAACGAAAAGACGAACGGAAGAAGGGCGAATAAAAAGGCAAATCTTTTTGTGTTTTTCTGAATACGTTTTAGAAGTGGGGGAGAGGAAAACGAGAGGCAAATGGCAAATAATGTAATGCAAGAGATGAGAGTTTATGGTGGGTACTTGCTAGGCTTGATGTAGAACCTCCCCGACAACGGCGCCAGAAATTCTTCCTGCTACTTCTTGAGCTTGCGTTGGTTTTTCCCTTGAAGAGGAGAGCGTGATGCAGCAAAGTAGAGATAAGTATTTTCCTCAGTTTGAGAACCAAGGTATCAATCCAGTAGGAGGTACACGCAAGTCTTCAATCTATGCACCTGCATAAACAATCAAACACTTGCACCCAACGCGATAAAGGGGTTGTCAAGCCCTTCATGGTCACTTGCAAGGATGAGATCTGATAGAGATAGATATAAAAGATTACTAAAACGTAAAATAAAATAAAAGTAAATAAATTGCAGCAAGGTATTTTTGGGTTTTTTGGTTTATAGATCTGAAAATATATTATGGAAAATAGACCCGGGGGCCATAGGTTTCACTAGAGGCTTCTCTCTTGAAAGAAAGCATACGGTGGGTGAACAAATTACTGTCGAGCAATTGGTAGAAAAGCGCAAAGTTATGACGATATCCAAGGCAATGATTATGAATATAGGCATCACATCCGTGTCAAGTAGGCCGACTCCTTCCTGCATCTACTACTATTACTCCACACATCGACCGCTATCTAGCATGCATTTAGAGTATTAAGTTCATAAGAACGGAGTAACGCCTTAAGTAAGATGACATGATGTAGAGGGATAAACTCAAGCAATATGATGAAAGCCCATCTTTTTACCCTTGATGGCACCAATACAATACGTGCCTCGCTACACCTACTTTGTCACTGGGTGAGGACATCGCAAGATTGAACCCAAAACTAAGCACCTCTCCCATTGCAAGAAGAACCAATCTAGTTGGCCAAACCAAACCGATAATTCGAAGAGAAATACAAAGATATGAAATCATGCATATAAGAATTCAGAAAAGACTCAAATAATATTCATAGATAATCTGATCATAAATCCACAATTCATCGGATCTCGACAAACACACCGCAAAATAATATTACATCGGATAGATCTCCAAGAACATTGAGGAGAACATTGTATTGAAGATCAAAGAGAGAGAAGAAGCCATCTAGCTACTAGCTATGGACCCGTAGGTCTGTGGTAAACTACTCACGCTTCATCGGAAGGGCAATAGGGTTGATGTAGAAGCCCTCCGTGATCGAATCCCCCTCCGGTAGATTGCCGGAAAAGGCCCCAAGATGGGATCTCACGGATACAGAAGGTTACGGCGGAAGTATTTTGGTGGACGCTTCTAGTTGTTTGGGAATATTTCTGAATTTATAGGCCAAAGATTAGGGTTGGAGGACTCCCGGGGGGGCCCAAAAGCCAGGGGACGCCCCCCCAGGGCGCGCCCTGAGGGCTTGTGGAGCCCTCGGGACTCTTCTGCCTTCCTCTCCAAGTCCTACGGGTGTCTTCTGGTCCAAGAAAAATCATCCGAAAGTTTTATTCCGTTTGGACTCCGTTTGATATTCCTTTTCTGTAAATCTCAAAAACAAGGAAAAATAGAAACTGGCACTGGGCTCTAGGTTAATAAGTTAGTCTCAAAAATAATATAAAATAGCATATTAATGCATATAAAACATCCAAAACAGATAATATAATAGCATGGAACAATAAAAAATTATAGATACATTGGAGACGTATTAGGCAGTAGAGGGGGCCGCCGCGGCAAGGCCCCGCAGCAAAAGGAGAAACCTGCTAGAGGCCGTGAGAAGAAAGAAGGAGATGATGAGAGTGATGAAGGGGATGAAGAAGAAACCAGCGAGCAAGAATTCCAGAAACACAACCGAAGCCATGTGTGTTGACGGGGGTGCATATTTGCACTCCTCTCACCGCCAGCTCAAGTAGTGGGCGCGTGAGGTCAATGCCGTGGAGCCAGCTGCAGACTCCTAGAAGCCACTCAAGTGGTCCCGCACGCCTATCATCTTCGATGAAGAGGATCATCCTGACCGCACCACTGCGGTTGGATGTTTGCCATTGCTGGTTTCCCCAACAATCCGTAAACTCAAGGTCACCAAGATGCTAGTTGACGGTGGGGCTGGGTTGAACTTGATTTCCCCTAAGGTGGTTGTGAAACTGCAGATCCCCGATGAGGAGCTTAAGTCCACGGGCACTTTCCAAGGAATCAACCCCGGCAGGAGCCAGCCCAAGGGAAAGGTCACTTTACCCGTGACATTTGGCGGGGAGCTGAACTATCGGACTGAAAGGGTCGTGTTTGACGTGGTTGAGCTTCCCTTGCCTTACAACGGGATTCTTGGTCGTCCAGCTCTGGCAAAATTCATGGCCACATCCCACTATGCTTACAACACCTTAAAGATGCCAGGGCCGATGGGCATCATTTCCATCCCATCAGATAAAAGAGATGCAATTATATGTGTGGATCAGATGTATCGGGACGCGGTAGTAGCTAAGGCTGCAGAAGCTGCAGCTCCCGCCAAGGATACAAAGAAGGGGAAGAAAGCTAGCAGAGATGCTGGCAAAGACTCCGAGAAGCGCGCCTCTTCAGAGTGTGCCGCACCTGTTGAGGACTTGCCAGAGAGCTCCACTAGTAAGAGGCCCAAGGTTGCTTCACCTGCTGTGAAAAAGGTCCCAGTGAGGCAGGATAGCGCTGACGGTACATTCACCATCAGCGCCACCCTCAGTGACAAATAGGAAAGCGTGCTCGTTGCCTTCCTACGGGCGAATATCGATGTGTTTGCTTGGCAACCGTCTGACATCCCCGGTGTTCCCAGGGAGGTAATCAAGCACCACCTAGCTGTCTGCCCTCACGCTTGACCCGTCAAGCAGAAGGTCAGGAAGCAAGCTTTAGAGCGGCAGTAGTTCATTGCCGAAGAGATCAAGAAACTTGAAACAACTGGTTTGGTCAAAGGAGTGCTGCATCCAACATGGCTAGCAAACCCGGTGGTAGTGCGCAAGGCAAATGGGAAATGGAGGCTCTGCATTGACTTCACAGACCTGAACAAGGCATGCCCAAAGGACCCTTTCCCCCTGCCGCGCATTGATCAGATTGTAGACTCCACTTCTGGGTGTGATCTGCTTTCCTTTTTGGATGCATACTCCAGGTACCATCAAATATTCATGTCCAAGGAAGATGAAGAGAAAACTGCGTTCATAACTCCATGTGGCACGTACTGCTTTGTACGTATGCCTTTCGGGTTAAAGAGCGCTGGATCCACTTTTGCAAGAGCAGTACAGATCGGTTTCGAACCACAGCTGCACAGAAACATGGAAGATTATATGGATGATATAGTGGTCAAAACCAAGGATAGATCAACGCTCATTCAAGACTTGGAAGAGACGTTTGCAAACTTGCGCAAGATAAATTTGAAGTTAAACCCTGAGAAATGTGTATTTGGTGTCCCGTCCGGCAAGCTACTTGGTTTCTTTGTGTCTCATCGAGGGATAGAAGCCAACCCCGACAAGATCAAAGCAATCGAATAGATACAAGCACCCAAGACTGTCAAGGACGTAAGGCGTTTAACTGGATGCATTGCCGCACTGAGTAGGTTCATCTCCAAATCTGCTGAACGTGCCTTGCCTTTTTTCAAAATCTTGAAAAAGGCTGGCCCGGTGAAGTGGACTCCGGAGGCAGAAGCAACACTGCAAGACCTAAAAACTTACCTTTCCTCTACTCCCACCTTGGTTGCGCCTAAACCACAAGAGCCGTTGTTGCTATATTTAACTGCAATGAATCAAGTGGTTAGTGCAGCACTGGTGGTGCAGCGAGAAGTGGACGAGGAAGCAGCCGTGACAACTGACCCTTCTGGGGAAGGAACCGAAGCACCTACGGCAAGACATGACATACACCACGGGGAGGCAAGGCAAGCTGTTGGGAGCAATCCCAAGGCTGCGGTAAGGAAGAAAGTGGTACAACGACCAGTTTACTTTGTTAGCTCCTTACTACAAGGAGCCAGATCAAGGTACTCTGGGGTGCAAAAGCTGATCTTCGGCCTCATCATGGCCTCGAGGAAGCTGCGCCACTACTTCCAAGCCCACGAGATCACGGTTGTCAGCCGTTTCCCACTGCAATGCATACTGAGGAACCCCGAAGCCACCGGCAGGATAGTTGAATGGGCGCTAGAGCTGTCAAGCTTTGGCCTGAAGTATGAAAGTACCTCAACTATTCAGAACAGAGCATTGGCGGAGTTCATTGCAGAATGGACGCCCACTCCAGATGAAGAAATACCAGAGACAGTTATCCCCGACAAGGAGGCGCCTCAGGAGTGGATCATGTATTTTGATGGTGCTTTCTCGTTGCAGGGCGCTGGAGCTGGCGTGCTTCTTGTTGCGACCACCAGAGAGCATCTCAAGTATGTGGTTCAAATGCTCTTTCCCCAGGAGAAGGCCACCAACAACACTGCTGAGTATGAGGGGCTCCTTGCCGGACTCAGAATTGTGGTGGAGTTGGGAATCAAGAAATTGATCATCCATGGAGACTCGCAGCTCGTGGTGAGACAAGTTAATAAGGATTACTAGAGTCTGTTGATGGAGGCATATGTAGAGGAGGTGAGAAAGCTGGAAGAACACTTTGATGGGTTACAAGCAGAGCACGTGCCACGTGCGGAGAACAACATTGCTGATCACTTGTCAAAGTGCACTGCACAAAAGCTCCCTGTGGAACTAGGAACTTTTGTCCTCCACCTAACTCAACCATCAGTGTCTCCTTCAATGATGGCCAGAAAAAGGAGAAAGTTGGACTCCGGCAAGTATCTCCCGGCAGGGCTTCCCGAAGCTGCCGGTAGAGAGGCTGCCGGGAACAACCCCACTTTGGTTGGTGAGCATCACCCTCCCGCGGAACCACAAGTTCTTGCGGTTGAGGTGAGCGTTCCCACGAACAAGGAGGTGCCTTTAGTCCTTGTTGTCGAGCCACAGGCTCCAACTTGGGCCCATCACACAGTCCATTTCCTTTAAACAGGAGAACTTCCCGAAGAGCAAGAAGAAGCCGAAAGAGTAGCCCGAAGGTCAAATATGTACCAGTTTGTCGATGACGCACTGTCCAGGAAAAGGCCAAATGGTGTGAAATTGAAGTGCATTTGCCGGGAAGATGGGCAGAAGCTGCTGGCAGAGATACACGAAGGCGTGTGCAGCTCCCAAATTGGACCGAGGGCCCTGGTCAGAAAAGCCTTCCGGTAGGGTTTTCTATTGGCCCACTACCCTTCAGGATGCAACTGAGCTAGTCACCAAATGTGAAGCCTGCCAGTTCCATTCCAAGAGCATTCATCAACCAGCTCAAGCTCTCCAGACGATCGCTTTATCCCGGCCATTCTTGGTCTGGGAGCTCGATATCTTGGGCCCCTTCCCCCGCATCGCTGGGGGCTTTGAATTCTTGTACGTAGCAATCGACAAGTTTACAAAGTGGCCTGAGGTGGAGCCAGTGAGGAAGGTGATTACGCAATTAGCTGTCAAGTTCTTGAAAGGATTGGTGTGCCGCTTTGGAGTTCCCAACAGAGTGATCACTGACAACAGCACCCAGTTCACGAGCCGCACCTTTATGCAATACATCCAAAGCCTTGGAAGCAAGGTCTCTTTCGCCTCTGTTGCTCATCCACGAAGCAACGGGCAAGCCGAGAGGATGAATGCTGAAGTGCTACAAGGACTCAAGACAAGAACTTTTGATAAGTTGCAAAAATGCGGCAGGCACTGGATCGATGAGCTGCCGGTGGTTCCTTGGTCCCTCAGGATGACACCAAATCGAGCTACCGGGTAGACTGACTTCTCCCTAGTATATGGGGCAGAAGCAGTGCTCCCCACGGAACTCATATACGGGTCACCTCGAGTACTTGCCTACGACGAAGTAGAGCAAGAGTAGCTACGGCATGACAATGCTGTGCTCCTCGAGGAAGATTGTCTTCGGGCTGCTGTGTGTGCTGCACGCTACCAGCAAGCCCTGCGCCGCTATCATAGCCGCAGGGTCCACGCCCAGAGCCTTGAGGAAGGCGACCTTGTCCTTAGGAACATTCAGTCCACCAAGGGTTCCAACATGTTGACGCCGAAGTGGGAAGGCCCTTACCAGGTAGTACGAGTCACCAAACCTGGCGCAGTCCGTCTGGAGACCGAAGATGGCATCCAAGTGCAAAACTCATGGAATATTGAGCATCTTCGTAAGTTCTACCCGTAAGGCGCAGCTGCCGGGCTCAGTCCCCGGCAACCACCATTTGTACAAGCATGGCCGCTGGGCATGTAACCCTTTGTACAAAGCCAGGCGCAGACCCTGTGCAAAGATAATAAAACGAAGCGCTGGCGCCTAAAACTTGCATGCATGTTTATTTTAGTATGACTTCGCTATGGTCATTTAGAGAGGGTCGTATGCTGCTATTTCCCCCCTGTACTAACTACAGGGCCTCCTGCCACGGATAAACTCCCAAGGGGAAAAAGTGAAGACAAGCTTGCGTATTGACCCCCGGCAACATAAAGCAGATAAGTTCTCCTATCCATCCATAGTATCCTCCTGTATAAAAAGCTTGTGCGTAGAAAAACCTTGTCACCCCCAACATTTGTGCTCCCATCCTTTTTGAAGTGTCACTTCAGTCAGGGTGGTTGCAGTAGCATTTGAGAAGGGGTTAACAACGGGCCAGTTCCTTTCCATGCTCCCAACCCGTCAGGCCGACCCCTGCGGCAACATGATAAGGGGACCAACAAGATGTCTTGTCGGAAAAACTTTTTTATTAGGAAATAATGAGGAGTCATTCCTCAGCATGGACATGATACATGCGCAAGCGCCCGGCAAGCATATCTTTTTTCATTAATACGCAGATAAACAATTACATGCCATACAGGGTGCAAGTATGGATGGAGGATTACATAATTTGAACTAAAATTTGGCAAATGCCTACATCTTTTGAATTGAAAAAAGATAAGTGCCCCATAATGCCTTTCTTGTCCCTCTCCTCCTAGGAGCTATAGTGGGAGGTGAAGAGGGCAAAAGGAGCGACTGGGCAGAAGCCCAACCTGACCCCGTCAGGGCCCGCGGGATGCGGCCTGACAAGATCGGGAGGGCGAGGACGAAGATGACGGACGGAAGGAGCGGCTAGGCAATGCCCTTGTCACCATCGCCAGGACCAACAGAACGTGGCAGGAGGGACACCGGCAGGGAAGTAGAAGCCGGAGTCCACGAGGAAGCATGCCGGGGTCCAGCTGGAGAAGGCGGAGGCATCCAGACCCAACACCCCAGCAAATCGTTCTGCCAGGGAGAAGGCCAGGTGCAGATGATGGTGCTGCCGGCGCCTAGCTGACGGTGATGGTGCGACCGGCGCTTAGCTGGAGTCCCAGCCGCCGTTCTCCAATTTGGCATCGTCGTCATCGCCGTCAGTGTCCTCTTCATCATTGTTGCTCGAGGAGGAGCTTTCGTCGTCGGTCGAGCTCTCCGCGCAGCACCCTAAACGAGCACCCGAACGCCCGAAGACCTTGACAGAGAGCAGGTCGGCTTCCATTAATTTAAAATGGAGGACGTGCATGTCTGCCAAGCTATGAGCACGAGCAAAGGTTTTCCAGCCACGCTGGAGAAGCATAATGTGAGGTGCGGGGAACTCCACGTCCACCCACATGTTTCCATTACAGCAACCCCTCATGTGCAACTTCATCGCGTGCGGCTGTTCAACCTCCATCACCCCTGCAAAAGGAGTGGGAAGACGAAGACGGCTGCACAGGGGCTCGCGCAGCCGGACGATGAACTCCTACGTCGTGTCCCCGACATGGTCGTCCACCGAAGCAGAGGCAGCTGGAGGGGGAGTAACCGCACCACCATCGCGTCCCCCTCGGCCCCGAGTGCCGCAGTGGCCTTGACCACGTCCTGCGGCTCCACCTTGTGCACTGGACCATGCCCCCGCGTCACCAACAGGGGCAGGGGTACGATGCCTGGAGGAAGCCCTTGTCACCGCTACTAGGGGTCGACCGCGCCCTCTCCCCCTCACCATGGTGGAAGAGGAGTGCTAGAAGAAGGATGGGATGCGTGGGTGAGTCCTTTAGCTCACCTCTGCACTCCCTTTTTATAGCGGAGCGTGGCCGGGGGCTAGCTCCCCACTACCCCTTGGCAACGGCCACGCTCCATCAATCCAGTCCGTCTACGTCATTGGCAGCATCCAGGATCACCAACCATCCTCCCACGCCTATCCACGGCGTTGAGCTTTCTGCCATGGCACTCATTCCCGCGCCCTACGCATCCTCCACCAACCATGCGCAATGCATGCAGCGTACGTGGCGGAAACGGCAGGGATAGTGGGATGGGTAAAATGGCTGTTACCTCCCCGTGAATATAGGCGGTTCACAGGCCATAACGTGGGTAGCCCCACGTCATTCAGCACGGCTCGCGGGAAAACTGGGAACTGATTTACTCACAGGTTAATGAAGAAGCAAAAAGGATATCAAGAGAGAAGATATGGATCCCCCTACGACCTGAGCGACGTGTCCGCATGTGTATTTGTTGGGGCCTACCCCAACGATGCCCAGCGGCATGTATGGGCCAGGCCCGGGGGCTCCTATCGGTGCAGCGAACATCCATGTTCGTTGACCAGACTCATACATAGGCATGCTAACGATCGTACGACCAACACAAGCATACAAAGCAAGGCCAAGCCAGAAAGGCCGCTCTTCGTGAGATCAAGGAGCGCATAAGAAGAACAAGACAACAAGACTCCACCTTGGGAAGGCCTCCCTTGCAGAGCAGGAGAGCTCAGCCAGGTCGAGGCTGCCCCGGAAGCAAATCCAGGCCAACCCCGGCAGGCCTACCGGGGTCTCCAGAACCAAGAATCCCGCCAAGGCACCACCGCTCCACCGCACAGCGACGCAAGTCACTTATCGGTGCGGTGTCGAGCCCGCAAGTGGTTAAGTGGCTTCCACTAAGCACGTGGCAGCTCGTTAGAAGATAGATCACACCCATTTGACACCCGTCCATAGGCGTGTCAAGATAATAAGCAGAAGATGATTAAGCGGCATGGCAGGCTTGCCGGGTTTCACCCGCAGCACGACACCTAGCAGTGCATTCAATGCACTTTGTCCTAACTGCCAGAGTTAGGTATGATAGCACTGTTAGCTATCTAATCACAGGATAATGACTGTTTTGCCACTGTGGTTACCCCTTGAGCTATAAAAGTAGGTCCAATGCTACCTAAAAAAGGATTCGATTCGGACCCTTGCACACTTGTACGCGCGTAGCGGCACTCCCCTAGGCCACCTTGCCGGGTTTGAGCGATGCGTGTTCATTGTGTTCCTCCATCCAATCCACCAAAGTAGGAGTAGGGTTTTACGCTTCACAATGGCCCAAACCTGGGTAAAAAATCACCAGAGTCCCATCGTCGTGCTACATCATGGCCTCCGCTCTTTGTGTAACGTAATCTCCCCCTTTCGGAACCACAAAGGGGCCGGTGGCCCCATAGGTGATCGTGTTCTTCCACAACATGCAACCATAAGGTTTTGTCGATCCTAAGGATGCTAACAAAGTATGCAAGCTCCAGCGATCCATCTATGGACTGGTGCAAGATCTCGGAGTTGGAATATTCGCTTTGATGAGGTGATCAAAGCTTTTGGTTTTATACAAACTTATAGAGAAGTTTGTATTTACAAGAAAGTGAGTGGGAGCGCTATAGCATTTCTATTATATGTGGATGGCATATTGTTGATTGGAAATGATATAGAATTTCGGGAAAGCATAAAAGGATATTTGAACAAGAGTTTTTAAATAAAAGACCTCGGTGAAGCTGATTACATATTGGGCATCAAAATCTATAGAGATAGATCAAGACGCTTAATAGGACTTTCACAAAGCACATACCTTGACAAAGTTTTGAAGAAGTTTAAAATGGATCAGTCAAAGAAAGGGTTCTTGCCTGTATTGCAAGGTGTGAAGTTGAGTAAGACTCAAAGCCCGACCACGGCAGCCGAAAGAGAAAGGATGAAAGTTATTCCATATGCCTCATCCATAGGCTCTATAATGTATGCCATGCTGTGTACCAGACCTGATGTGTGCCTTGCCATAAGTCTGGCAGGGAGGTACCAAAGTGATCCAGGAGTAGATCACTAGACAGCGATCAAGAACATCCTGAAGTGCGTGAAAAGGACTAAGGACATGTTGAAAGCACAAGTGCTCCCTTGGTGATTTTGGTAATTAATGTCAACATATCTTTTGTTGGACTAATAGTTTTATATAGTATATTTCAGACAAGTTCAACAATGACATGGCAAGGACAAGAGGATGTGGAACCCCTTCAAAATGCTAAGGACAAGGATTGGCAAAAGATCAAGACTCTACATTTTTGTTTAAGTGATCCAAGATCACATTGAGTCCATAGGAAAGCCAATACTATTAAAAAGGGATGACATGTTGCTTGATGACCTGGTTGCTCAAGTGCTTAGTGATATTGCTCCAAAACCCTCAGCCACTTTCTCTATCTAAATATGTCCAAACCCTACATTCCAACTCGGCCCCACCGATATTTCCTATCCGGAGCCACCGAGTTCGTCTAGACTTAGTCAATGCCAAAACCCTAACAATTTGGATCCACCGATATGGATCTCGGTCTCATCAAGATGGCCTTGCCAGCTCTGTGTTGCTTGTTGCAATTATTTTGGTCCCACTGAGAATTGCAATCGGTCTCACCGAGATGGCTTGACCGATTCTCTGTTGCCTTGTTGCTTCACTTCGGTCTCACCGAGATGATGCAATCGGCGCCACCGAGATGAGGTTTGCCCTAAGCCCTTGCACATCGCTCCCTCCGACTTGTTCCCATCGGTCCCACCGAGATTCCTAATGTTCATATTTTTACACAGATAGGTGCCACCGAGTTTTCTGATCGGTGCCACCGAGATGGGTCAAAAGTGTGTAACGGTTGGATTTTGTGTGGAGGCTATATATACCCCTCCACCACTTCTTCCTCTTAGAGGAGAGCCATCAGAACATGCCTACACTTCCACTATTCATTTTCTGAGAGAGAACCACCTACTCATGTGTTGAGATCAAGTGTTTCCATTCCTACCATTTGAACCTTGATTTCTAGCCTTCCCCAAGTTTCTTTCCACACAAATCCTTCTTCCACCATAGCCAAATCTGTGAGAGAGAGTTGAGTGTTGGGGAGACTATCTTTTGAAGCACAAGAGCAAGGAGTTCATCATCAACACACCGTGTATTACCTTTTTGAGAGTGGTTGATATGTCTCCAATGTATATATAATTTTTGATTGTTCCATGCTATTATATTATCTGTTTTGGATGTTTTATATGCATTAATATGCTATTTTATATTATTTTTGGAACTAACCTATTAACCCAGAGCCCAGTGCCAGTTTCTATTTTTCCTTGTTTTTGAGTTTCGCAGAAAAGGAATATCAAACGGAGTCCAAACGGAATAAAACTTTACGATGATTTTTCTTGGACTAGAAGACACACGTAGGACTTGGAGACCAAGGAAAAGGAGTCCCGAGGCGATGGCAAGGGTGCAGGGCCAGCCCCAGGGGGGCGCCCCCTGCCTTGTGGGTCTCTCGGAGCTCCTCTAACCCTAATCTTCGGCCTATAAATTCCCAAATATTCCCAAACCATCAGAGGCATCCACAAAAATACTTTTCCACCGCCGCAAGCCTCTGTTCCCGTGAGATCCCATCTTGGGGCCTTTTTGGGCGATCTGCTGGAGGGGGATTCGATCACGGAGGGCATCTACATCAACCCTATTGCCCTTCTAATGAAGCGTGAGTAGTTTACCTCAGACCTACGGGTCCATAGCTAGTAGCTAGATGGCTTCTTCTCTCTCTATGATCTTCAATACCATGTTCTCCTCGATGTTCTTGGAGTTCTATCCGATGTAATATTCTTTTGCGATGTGTTTGTCGAGATCCAATGAATTGTGGATTTATGATCAGATTATCTATGAATATTATTTGAATCTTCTCTGAATTCTTATATGCATGATTTGATATCTTTGTATTTCTCTTCGAATTATCGGTTTAGTTTGGCCAACTAGATTGGTTCTTCTTGCAATGGGAGAGGTGCTTAGTTTTGGGTTCAATCTTGCGGTGTCCTCACCCAGTGACATAATAGGGGTAGCGAGGCACGTATTGTATTGTTGCCATCAAGGATAAAAAGATGGGGTTTTCATCATATTGCTTGAGTTTATCCCTCTACATCATGTCAAATTACTTAATGCATTACTCTGTTCTCTTGAACTTAATATTCTAGATGCAGGCAGGAGTCAGTCGATGTGTGGAGTAATAGTAGTAGATGCAGAATCGTTTCGGTCTACTTGACACGGACGTGATGCCTATATGCATAATCATTGCCTTGGATATCATCATAACTTTGCGCTTTTCTATCAATTGCTCGACAGTAATTTGTTCACCCACCATATTATTTTCCTTCAAGAGAGAAGCCTCTAGTGAAACCTATGGCCCCCGGGTCTATTTTCTCTTATATATTTTCAGATCTATAAACCAAAAATACCAAAAATATCTTGCTACAATTTATTTACTTTTATTTTACATTTTAGTAATATTTTATATCTATCTCTATCAGATATCACCATTGCAATTGACCGTGAAGGGATTGACAACCCCTTTATCGCGTTGGGTGCAAGTGTTTGATTGTTTGTGTAGGTGCATAGATTGGAGACTTGCTTGTGCCTCCTACTGGATTGATACCTTGGTTCTCTAACTGAGGGGAATACTTATCTCTACTTTGCTGCATCACCCTTTCCTCTTCAAGGGAAAAACCAACGCAAGCTCAAGAAGTAGCAGTGGTGTCTCCTAGATTGGTTAGGTGTCACTTGGGAGCCTCCGACATGATGTGGAGTTGAACCAAGAAGTTTGTAAGGGCAAGGAGATCGCCTACTTCGTGAAGATCTACCCGAGTGAGGCAAGTCCTTTGTGGGCAATGGCCATGGTGGGATAGACAAGGTTGCTTCTTCGTGGACCCTTCATGGGTGGAGCCCTCCGTGGACTTGCGCAACAGTTACCCTTCGTGGGTTGAAGTCTCCATCAACGTGGATGTACGATAGCACCACCTATCGAAACCACGCCAAAAATTCTCCGTGTCTCCATTGCGTTTGCACACTCCAATCCCATCCCTTTACATTCTTACACTTGCATGCTTTACGCTTTTCACTGCTCATACTCTTGTTATGCCTGTGTAAAATGTATTGTGTGCCCAGTAACATGTGCTAAACTCAACCTTAACTTGAAGAAACTAAAAACTGCCACTTTTACTTGTTAAGGGTCTAATCACCCCCTCTAGACCCCTCTTTTCGATCCTTTCAATTGGTATCAGAGCTTTGGTCTCCATTGCTTTGGTTTAATCACCATTGGAGGAAGATGGACGAGTCTACATTCGGGAGTCTTAGACATAGAGTGCCTATTCTTGATGGGGAGTTTTATGGTTCTGGGAAAAATGAGATGCTTGAGATTTTCAATGAATATAATTTGAACAAGTATATTCTTATCCCTTATGTGCCTCCCATTGATCCTTTGCATCCTACCCTCGATGAGTATCTTGACATGGTTCGCAATCTTAGGACTGTTAATCTTATCATTAGAGGATTCCCTAGAAATGTGCTTATTTGTTTGCAAAACTTTGAATGCGCATACACTATATGGAATTATCTTGAGGAACGCTTTCCAAATCATTCTTTGAAAAATCTGAATGAAATTCTTCAAAAGTCCATTGCTTTTCATAAGATGAATCCTGGTGATCCCAAGTTTGATGAATGTCTATTTGAGCTCCGTGACCTTATGCGTGCCAAGGGTGATGTTGGAACCATTAGTAGCATCATCACGAAAACCATTAGAATTCACAAACTTGCACATTGTCATGGTCATAAATCTAATGAATCACTTGATCTAGGTGATGACTACACGCATGACGATGAAGATGATATTGAGCATGGCTATTATGATGAGGACGAAGAATTTGACATCGAATGTGAGAAGACTATGAGGAATCTTAGTCTCATGGCGAATCTTCGAAATTACATATTCGGAGGAAAAGAGTGGATTCTTGATAGTGGATGTACCGATCACATGACCGGAGACAAAGATATGTTTCGTGAGCTTGCCAAAAATGATGGTTCATGCAAGTATGTAACTTTTGGAGACAACCCCAAGGGTAAGGTACTTGTCCTTAGTAAGGTGGACATATCCAATGATAGCTCTATTCAAAATGTTATGCTTGTTGAATCTCTTGGTTACAATCTTCTTTCTGTATCTAGACTAGCCGACTTTGGTTTCAATGTTCTATTTACTGAAGTAGATTGCCAAGTGTTTCATCGAGATAATCATAATATGGTCTTTACTGGCATACGTAGAGGTGATCTATACATTGTTGATTTCACTAAGAGATCCCAACCTCGTACTTGTTTAATTGCTAAATCTTCTAAAGGGTGGTTATGGCATAGAAGGTTAGGACATGTTGGCATGCGAAATCTTGATAAACTCATTAAAGATGATCATATCCTTGGTGTTAAAGATGTTATATTTGACAAGGATAGCCTTTGTAGTGCTTGCCAAGCAGGAAAACAAGTTGGAGGAAGTCATCCCGTGAAGAACATCATGACCACGAGAAGACCACTTGAGCTACTCCACATGGATCTCTTCGATCCCAATGCTTATAAGAGCCTTGGTGGTAACTCTTTCGGGTCATTGTCGATGATTTTTACAGATTTACGTGGGTGTTCTTTCTTGATGACAAATCGCAGGTCCAAAAGATCTTCAAGAACTTCGCTAAGAAGGCCCAAAATCAATTTGAAGTGAAGATCAAGAAGGTTTGAAGTGACAATGGAACGGAGTTTAAGAACGTTAATGTGGATACATTTCTTGACAAAGAAGGCATTTCACATGAGTTCTCGGCTACGTACACACCTCAGAAAATGGAGTTGTTGAGAGGAAGAACCGGACTCTTATTGAGATGTCGAGAATGATGCTTGATGAATACAAGACGCCAAGAAACTTTTGGGCGGAAGCGGTTGAGATAGCTTGCTATGCTACAAATTGACTATATCTTCACAAGCTTCTCGGTAAAACGGCATACAAGCTGCTCACCGGTAACAAACCCCAAGTTGGATACTTTCGAGTATTTGGCTCCAACTGCTACATTCTTGATAACCATCGTCGTTCAAAATTTTCTCCTAAATCTCATGAAAGTTTTCTACTCGGTTATGGCTCAAACTCTCACACTTATCGTGTCTACAACAATTTCACCCGAAAGGTTAAGGAGACGGTAGATGTGAAGTTTGATGAATCTAACGGCTCGCAAGTAGGGCAACTGCCAATTGATGTAGGAGACAAAGACCCCTCAGAAGTAATTCAGGATTTGTCTATTGGCAAGATCCGTCCAACGGAGGTGAAGGAAAGTACTTCATCCATTCAAGTGGAAGCCTCAACTTCACATCAAGGTGAACCACAAATTCACATGGAGGCATCCACAAGTGGGACACGTCAAGACGAAGGAAATGAGGAAGTACAACAAGATGAACCACCTCGACCTCCTTCTCCACCTCCACAAGCGAACGATAACGCCACCAACAATGAAGAAGAAGATGATGATGATGAGGATGTTCCACCACAACCCAAACAAAAACTCTCACGAGTTAGAGCAAGAGTCTCAAAGAATCATCCGGTTGAACAAATCCTCGACGACATCACCACCAGGAGAAACACTCGCTCTAAAACTCGTTTGGATAACTTTTGTGAACATTACTCATTCATTTCTAGTATTGAACCTATGAAGGTAGAAGAAGCCCTTGAGGACCCAGATTGGATAAACGCTATGCACGAAGAGCTACACAACTTTGAGCGAAACCAAGTGTGGACATTGGTTGAAAAGCCCAACGATGAGCAAAACATCATTGGAACAAAGTGGGTGTTCCGAAATAAGCAAGATGAGGATGGACAAGATGTACACAACAAGGCTTGTCTCATTGCCCAAGGCTATACTCAAGTCGAATGTATGGACTATGGTGAGACATATGCCCCCATTTCTAGACTTGAGTCCATTCACATTCTACTTGCTTATGCCAATCACCATGATATCACCTTATACCAAATGGATATTAAAAGTTCTTTTATAAATGGTGAAATTGAGGAGGAAGTTTATGTTAAGCAACCTCCCGGCTTTGTTAATCCCAAGAAACCTAATCATGTTTACACACTTCACAAAGCTCTTTAAGGTCTTAAACAATCCCCTAGAGCTTGGTATAAATACTTGACTAAGTTTCTTATTGAAAAAGGTTTTGAAATTGGGAAAATTGATTCTACTCTCTTCACTAAAAGAGTTAATGGAGAATTGTTTGTGTGCCAAATCTATGTTGGCGATATCATATTTGGTTCTACCAACCCTCTTTTTAGTGAAAATTTTGGAAGGTTGATGTCAGAAAAGTTCGAGATGTCTATGATGAGTGAACTCCAATTTTTCCTTGGTTTGCAAATCAAGCAAACTAAGGAAGGTACCTTTGTCTCACAAACAAAGTATACCAAGGATCTATTCAAGAAGTTCAACATGCAAGAAAGCAAAGGTATGAAAACACCCATGCCTACTAGTGGACATCTTTACTTGACTAAGGATGGCAACCCGGTTGACCAAAAGGTTTACCGATCTATGATTGGTTCATTATTGTATCTTTGTGCCTCTTGTCCTGATATTATGCTAAGTGTGTGCATGTGTGCACGATATCAAGCTGCTCCAAAAGAATGTCATCTTAAGGTTGTGAAGAGGATAGTGAGATATTTGATTCATACACCAAACTTTGGCATTTGGTACCCTAAGAGGTCATCTTTTGATCTTATTGGCTATTCTGACTCGGACTATGCCGGTGACAAGGTTGATAGGAAGTCCACTTCGGGTACATGTCAATTTCTTGGTAGATCCCTTGTCTCTTGGTCCTCCAAGAAACAAAATTCGGTATCATTATCCACCGCCGAAGCGGAATACATTACCGCGGGATCATGTTGTGCTCAATTACTTTGGATGACCCAAACTCTCAAAGATTATGGGATACATGTGAGCCATGTTCCATTGCTTCATGACAATGAGAGTTCTATTAAGATTGCACACAATCCCATGCAACATTCTCGAACTAAGCATATTGAAGTTCGTCACCATTTCATTCATGATCATGTCGCTAAAGGAGATATCAATCTTAAGCATGTTCGTACCGACAAGCAGTTGGCAGATATCTTCACTAAACCACTTGATGGAAATATATTTTGTCGCTTGAGGAGTGGGTTGAACATCATTTATGCCTCAAATTTGGAATAGAGATTCCATTTGGATACATGCAAGGCATGAACCTATGTGACTAATCCTTGATATTTCTTTTATGATGATAATCATTTGTCTTGGATATATTTGCACCCTTGTATGTTATCTAACCCCTGTAGGTACTTGGATGAGCCTCAATCTATGAGATTGCAAATCACTCACATCTTGAGCGATCTCTACATCACCAAGTATCTATGCTTTGGTTGTTGTGATCAAGGAACAAGTCTACACTCAACATATCATTTGACAATACTTATATGATGAATTTCACTTTTGTCAATTTGGATACACAAGAGTTATTCCTTGCAAGACTAACCCATGTAGGAAGATGAGCTTTAACTTCATAGGGATGCTCCCAACTCTTGATGGATCACATCAACATTGAGCATCCACCACAAGTTCAACTGCATGATCAAGTTCAACACTACAACCTAAGGTATGTATTTTCCATCTTAGAGAAGCTTTGCTCCAAGCCATGAGTTAAAGCAACTCAACAAGATGTGAATACATTAAGACGCTTAAATGGAAAATGGCAACCCCATTTTGAGCTTAACGATTGATATGTCTCCAATGTATCTATAATTTTTTATTGTTCCATGCTATAATATTATCTATCTTGGATGTTTTATATGCATTTATATGCTATTTTATATCATTTTTTGGGACTAACCTATTAACCTAGTACCCAGTGCCAGTTGCTGTTTTTTCCTTGTTTCTGACTTTTACAAAAAATCAATACAAAACGGAGTCCAAACGGAATAAAACTTTACGATGATTTTTCTTGGTCGACAAGACACCCATGAGACTTGGAGAGGAGGCCAGAGGAGCCACGAGAGGGCCAAAAGCCCTAGGGGCGCGGCCAGGGGGCTTGTGGGCCCCTCGGGACTCCCTAACCCTAATCTCAGCACTATAAATTCTCAAATATTCCTCCTATACTAGAGGGCACACCAAAAATACTTTTCTGCCACCGCAAGCTTCTGTTCTCGTGAGATCCCATCTTGGGGCCTTTTCCGGCACTCTGCTGGAGGGGGATTCGATCATGGAGGGCCTCTACACCAACCTTGCTACCCATCCGATGATGTGTGAGTAGTTTACCACAGACTGAAGGGTCCATAGCTAGTAGCTAGATGGCTTCTTTTCTCTCTTTGATCGTCAATGCAATGTTCTCCTCAATGTTCTTGGAGATCTATTCGATGTAATCTTCTTTTGCGGTGCGTTTGTTGAGATTCGATGAATTGTGGATTTATGATCAGATTATCTATGAATATTATTTGAGTCTTCTCTGAACACTTTTATGCATGATTAAGATAGCTTTGTATTTCTCTCTGATCTATCGATTTGGTTTGGCGAACTAGATTGGTTTTTCTTGCAATGGGAGAGGTGCTTTGTGATGGGTTCAATCTTGCGGTGTCCTCACCCAGTGACAGTAGGGGTAGCGAGGCACGTATTTGTATTGTTGTCATTAAGGATAAAAATATAGGGTCTTTACCATATTGATTGGATCTATCCCTCTACATCATGTCATCTTACTTAAGGCGTTACTCCGTTCTTGTTAACTTAATTCACTAGATGCATGCTGGATAGCGGTCGATGTGTGGAGTAATAATAGTAGATGCAGGAAGGAGTCGGTCTACTTGTCACGGACGTGATGCCTATATTCATGATCATTGCCTTGGATATCTTCATAACTTTGCGCTTTTCTATCAGTTGCTCAACAGTAATGTGTTTACCCACCATATGCTTTCTTCGAGAGAGAAGCCTCTAGTGAAACCTATGGCCCCCGGGTCTATTTTCCAGCATATATTTTCAGATCTATAAAACCAAAAACCTAAAAATACCTTGCTGCAATTTATTTATATTTAGTTTGTTTTGCCTTTTATTTATCTTTTATATCTATATCTATTAGATATCACTCTTGCAAGTGGCTGTGAAGGGATTGACAACCCCTTTTTCACGTTGTGTGCAAGTGTTTGTTAGTTTGTGCATGTGCGTATATTGGGGACTTGCTTGTGCCTCCTAATGGATTGATACCTTGGTTCTTAACTGAGGGAAATACTTATCTCTACTTTGCTGCATCACCCTTTCCTCTTCAAGGGAAAAATCAATGCAAGCTCAAGAAGTAGCAGGAAGAATTTCTGGTGCCGTTGCCGGGGAGGTTCTACATCAAGCCTACTAAGTACCTATCATAAACTCTCATCTCTTGCACTAAAATTATTTGCCATTTGCCTCTCGTTTTCCTCTCCCCCACTTCTAAAACATTTTCACAAAAATATTTGCCTTTTTATTTGCCTTCTTCCGTTCGCTTTTTCGTTTGCTATCTTCGCTTGTGTTGCCATGTGCCTTCTATGTGCTTGCATCTTTGCTTGCTAAAAATCTATTGACATGGATCCACTTAAAGTTTTCTACTTGGATCATCTTCAATCCATATGTGCTCGTGCTGAAACCCCAACTAGTTTAGTTGAGGGAAAATCATTAGATGAGCATGCTCATTTCATGTGTCACCGTTTGTCTCAAAAAGGGGGACTCTTATGGAATCAAATAAATTGTTTGCTATGCTATGCTTAGAATATATGTGAAATTTATGATTTTACTTGTTGCTCGGAGAACCCTAAAAACACCTTCCCTACCTATGTGAGTTTAATGATAATGAAATCCTATCTTCTTATGCCAAAGATGTTTATAGTTACTATGATATCGAACAAATTGAAGAATTTGTTGCTTTTATGGGTTCTTATGAAGTTGCATCTTTGATTGAAAAGTATGATATTACTCTCTACAAATCTGAATTTTTTGACATACTTAAATATTGCTATGAAAACTATGCTCATAATGCCTATGTTAAAGAATTTATTGAGAGAATGTCCACTGCTTTGGAAGAAAATAATGATATGCATGAATCTATAGATAATTATGATTCCGTTGATTTGATTGAAATATCCCCCATGGATGAACATGATGCTTGCTATTCTTATGGCCATGATGCCAATATTAATTATGGAGATGAACTTGCTATAGTTTCGTATGTTAAACATGAAATTATTGCTATTGCACCCACACACGATAGCTCCTTGAATGAAAAGTATGATTGCAATGATGTTATTATAAATTCTATTAATGTCAATTGTGTTAATGATATGCAAAACCCCAAGCTTGGGGATGCTAATTTTGCTATGTCCACTACTTATTGTAATGATCATGATTGGGGTTATAATGATATTGAAAATTTATTTAAGCCTCATGATGAATATGTTTGCCATAATATTGAAAGTGAGTTTGGAGAGGTCATGACTTTATTTGATGATAATCCCTCTATTTTGGAAGAGTGTCAACTTTGTATGCATGTGGATCATGTAGAGAATATGTCAAGTGATAGCTATATTGTTGAATTTGAATATGATCTCACAAGCAATTATTATGAGAGAGGGAAATATGGTTGTAGAAATTTTCATATTAGTAAATTACCTCTCGTTATGTTGAGATTGCTATTGTTTCTTTCTTCTTCCTTGCATATGCTAGTTTTTGCTTGTCTTGATAAATATTTTCCCTATAAAATGCCTATGCATAGGAAGTATGTTAGACTTAAACTTGTTTTTCACATGCTATATGATGCTCTCTTTGTGCTTCAATTTTTTGTCTTTCATGTGAGCATCATTAAAACTATCAACGCCTAGCTAAAAGGCTTTAAAGAAAAGCGCTTGTTGGGAGACAACCCAACATTTTTATTTTCTGCTTTTACGAGAATACACAATATTGCCTCTTTAGTAATTGTGTTTTAGTGTTTTAATTAGTGTTTGAGCCAAGCAAGACCTTTGGGATGCTTTGGTATATCGTTGATTTGGTTTTGCTGAAAAATAGAAACTTTTGTGTCCAGTAACAGAATTGTTAAAATTCACTGGAGGGTGGAAAAATTATGAATTTTTTACACAAGATTTATATATGAATTTCCTATGTTGACCTAATATTTAAGAATTTTTTGAGTTACATAAGTATGAGTAATATTCTGGTCTTTACAGACAGTTCTGTTTTTGACAGATTCTGTTTTCAATGTGTTGTTTGCTTATTTTAATGAATCTATGGGTAGTATCGGGGGGTATGAACCATGGAGAAGTTAGAATACAGTATATATATAACCATTATAAAATTAGAATGAGTTCACAACAGTACCTAAAAGTGGAGATTTGTTTTATCATACTAATGGATCTCACGAGTTGTTTGTTGAGTTTTGTGTTGTGAAGTTTTCAAGTTTTGGGTAAAGATTTGATGGACTATGGAATAAGGAGTGGCAAGAGCCTAAGCTTGGGGATGCCCAAGGCACCCCAAGGTAATATTCAAGGACAACCAAGCATCTAAGCGTGGGGATGCCCCGGATGGCATCCCCTCTTTCGTCTTCAATCCGTCGGTAAATTTACTTGAGGCTATATTTTTATTCACCACATGATATGTGTTTTGCTTGGAGTGTCTTGTATTATTTGAGTCTTTGATTTTTAGTTTACCACGATCATCCTTGCTGTACACACCTTTTGAGAGGGACACACATTAATCGTGAATTTATTAGAATACTCTATGTGCTTCACTTATATCTTTTTAGAGCACGACGGTGGTTTTATTTTGTAGAAATTGTTGAACTCTCATGCTTCACTTATATTATTTTTATATTCTTAAAAATAGGATGGCAATTTGCTTAGTTTATGAATTTGGTCCTAATATGATGGGCATCCAAGAGGGATATAATAAAAACTTTCATAAAAAGAGCATTGAATATATGAGAAGTTTGATTCCTTGCATTTGTTTTGAGATATAAAGATGGTGATATTAGAGTCATGCTAGTGAGTAATTGTGGATTGGTAGAAATACTTGTGTTAAGGTTTGTGATTCCCGAAGAATGCACGTATGGCGAACCGTTATGTGATGAAGTCGTAGAATGATTTATTTTTTATTGTCTTCCTTATGAGTGGCGGTCGGGGACGAGCGATGGTCTTTTCCTACAAATCTATCCCCCTAGGAGCATGCATATTAGTACTTTGCTTCGATGGCTAATAAATTTTTGCAATAAGTATGTGAGTTCTTTATGACTAATGTTGAGTCCATGGATTATACGCTCTCTCACCCTTCCAGCATTGCTAGCCTCTTTAGTACCGCGCAATTTTCGCCGGTGCATTAAACCCACCATATACCCTTCCTCAAAACAGCCACCATACCTACCTATTATGACATTTCCATAGCCATTCCAAGATATATTGCCATGCAACTTCCACCGCTCTGTTTATTATGACACATACCATCATTGTCATATTGTTTTGCTTGATCATGTATTTGGCATAGTATTTGTGGCTTGGCCACCGTTCATATTTTTATACATGTCACTCTAGATCATTGCACATCCCGGTACACCGCCGGAGGCATTCATATAGAGTCATATTTTGTTCTAGCATCAACTTGTAATTCTTGAGTTGTAAGTAAATAAAAGTGTGATGATCATCATTATTAGAGCATTGTCCCATGTGAGGAAAGGATGATGGATGCTATGATTCCCCCACAAGTCGGGATGGGACTCCGGACTTAAAAATAAAAAAGAGACCAAAGATCCCCAAATAAAAAAAGAGGACAAAGAGACCAAAAGAAAAAAAAGAAAAAAAGAAAAAAGAGAGAAGGGACAATGTTACTATCCTTTTTCCACACTTGTGCTTCAAAGTAGCACCATGTTCTTCATGATAGAGAGTCTCCTATTTATCACTTTCATATACTAGTGGGAATTTTTCATTATAGAACTTGGCTTGTATATTCCAACGATGGGCTTCCTCAAATTGCCCTAGGTCTTCGTGAGCAAGCAAGTTGGATGCACACCCACTTAGTTTTCTTTTGAGTTTTCATATACTTACAGCTTTAGTGCATCCGTTGCATGGAAATCCCTACTCACTTGCATCGATATCAATTGATGGGCATCTCCATAGCCCATTAATTTGCCTAGTTGATGTGAGACTTTCTCCTGTTTGTCCTCTCCTCACAACCTCCACCATACTCTATTCCACCCATAGTGCTATATCCACGGCTCACGCTCATGTATTGCGTGAAAGTTGAAAAAGCTTGAGAATATTAAAAGTATGAAACAATTGCTGGGCTTGTCATCGGGGTTGTGCATGATAAATACTTTGTGTGATGAAGACAGAGCATGACAAGACTATATGATTTTGTAGGGATAACTTTCTTTAGCCATGATATTTTGAGAAGACAAGATTGCTTTATTAGTATGCTTGAAGTATTATTGTTTTTATGTCAATATTAAACTTTTGTTTTGAATCTTATGGATCTGAACATTCATGCCACAAAAAGGAAAATTACATTGATAAATATGTTAGGTAGCATTCCACATCAAAAATTCTGTTTTTATCATTTACCTACTCGAGGACGAACAGGAATTAAGCTTGGGGATGCTTGATACGTCTCCAACGTATCTATAATTTTTGTTTGTTCCATGCTATTATATTATCTATCTTGGATGTTTTATATGCATTTATATGCTATTTTATATAATTTTTTGGGACTAACCTATTAACCTAGTGCCCAGTGCGAGTTGCTATTTTTTCCTTGTTTTTGACTTTTACAGAAAATTAATACCAAACGGAATAAAACTTTAGGATGATTTTTCTTGGATGACAAGACACCCACGAGACTTGGAGAGGAGGCCAGAGGAGCCACGAGAGGGCCACAAGTCCTAGGGGCGCGCCCCAGGGGGGTGCAGGAGGCTTGTGGGCCCCTCGGGACTCCCCTAACCCTAATCTCAGCACTATAAATTCTCAAATATCCCCTCTATACCAGAGGGCACACCAAAAATACTTTTCCGCCGCTGCAAGCTTCTGTTCTTGTGAGATCCCATCTTGGGGCCTTTTCCGCACTCTGCCGGAGGGTGATTCGATCACGGAGGGCCTCTACACCAACCTTGCTGCCCTTTCGATGATGTGTGAGTAGCTTACCATAGACCTACGGGTCCATAGCTAGTAGCTAGATGGCTTCTTCTATCTCTTTGATCTTCAATACAATGTTCACCTCGATGTTCTTGGAGATCTATTTGATGTAATCTTCTTTTGCGGTGCGTTTGTTGAGATCCGATAAGTTGTGGATTTATGATCAGATTATCTATGAATATTATTTGAGTCTTCTCTGAACTCTTTTATGCATGATTAAGATAGCTTTGTATTTCTCTTCGATCTATCGATTTGGTTTGGCCAACTAGATTTGTTTTTCTTGCAATGGGAGAGGTGCTTTGTGATGGGTTCAATCTTGTGGTGTCCTCACCCAGTGGCAGTAGGGGTAGCGAGGCACGTATTTGTATTGTTGCCATTAAGGATAAAAAGATGGATTTTTTACCATATTGATTGGATCTATCCCTCTACATCATGTCATCTTACTTAAGGCATTACTCCATTCTTGTTAACTTAATTCACTAGATGCATGCTGGATAGTGGTCGATGTGTGGAGTAATAGTAGTAGATGTAGGAAGGAGTCGGTCTACTTGTCACGGACATGATGCTTATATTCATGATCATTTCCTTGGATATCTTCATAACTTTGCGCTTTTCTATCAATTGCTCAACAGTAATTTGATTACCCACCGTATGCTTTCTTCGAGAGAGAAGCCTCTAGTGAAACCTATGGCCCCCGGGTCTATTTTCCATCATATATTTTCAGATCTATAAAACCAAAAACCCAAAATTACCTTGCTGCAATTTATTTATATTTACTTCGTTTTGCCTTTTATTTATCTTTTATATCTATCTCTATTATATATCACTCTTGCAAGTGACCGTGAAGGGATTGACAACCCCTTTTTCGCGTTGTGTGCAAGTGTTTGTTAGTTTGTGCAGATGCGTATATTGGGGACTTGCTTGTGCCTCCTACTGGATTGATACCTTGGTTCTTAACTGAGGGAAATACTTATCTCTACTTTGCTGCATCACCCTTTCTTCTTCAAGGCAAAAATCAATGCAAGCTCAAGAAGTAGCAACGATGAGTATGACCTATGATCAAGTGATCTCACTTGACTCCTAAGTCATTGTACTCTAACATAGGTGACTTTGTCACCGACCACCTCTAGATGAAGTTCTCTAGTGTTTCATTTTCTTGCATTTATTTTGCTAGAGTGTTTTCTTTTTAAAAAAAAACTTCATCTCGATCCTTCTTCATTTTCTGAGATCTTCATTTTCCTTTTCTCTGAATCAAATTCATTGCAAATTCTATCAAAATTCCTTGAAAATCTTTGTGAAATTTCGGTTGCAAGTGAGCTGAGTTAACAAAAAATTTCCTATGCATCGAACTCGGTCTCACTGATCCAAAGCCTATCGGCCAGACCGAAGCACAAGTTCAACTTGTACACAGTTCATCGATTCCACCGAAACGGACTAATTCGGTGTCACCGATATGCTCTGTCTGTGACTGCCTCATCTGGGAGTCATCGATCAACACAAATCGGTGCCACCGATTTCACTGCTGAGCAAACCTTTTGCCATATTATATTGTTTATTCTTTTCAGCTCCACTCAATGATTCTTTCCCTCTACCTGCATCTTAAACTGCATTCTGCTTACTTGTGTCTCTTCAGGACCACACTCACTAGACTCATATCCATGAAAACTACTCTTCTTGGAATTGGATGTTAAAGGGGGAGAGAGAGAGAGAGCACATCAAAGCTTATCTTTACAAAAGCTCTTCTAAGAAAGGAAGAGAGATGCACTTTCATAAGAGGAGAGAACTTGCATGTCTTTAAGAGGGGAGAGACATGCCAGTTATTATTTTTCTCTGAGCTTACATTGCTATAATCTCATTTTGCTCTGAAAATCTATAATTCATTCTGATGAGATCTTGATAAGTCTTAGTTTGACTACAACTTGCTCTGATTGTTTCTCACCCTATCTACTCCCATTATCTAGCACTAGATTCAGGGGGAGAGGAAATCCAATCTTAGGGGAGAACAATCCTTGGAATTTATTGCAAATCCTTAATTCTTTGGGGACATGTCTATATTTAAATGAAGTACTCACTGTGTGGTACTCACCTATTACATGTCATCCCAGTCTTGGTACTCTTGTGGATCTTCAAATATCTTTCTTGTCTGAAGTTCTTTTGTGTTATTTAACCATGTTTTCTCAAGTTTGCTTCTTCAAGAGTCAGTTCAAGGAACACAAGGTAAGTATATGCATCTCACTCATGTGCATGATGATCTCTTGCTTTTGCGCTTATTGTTTGCAAGAGGGAATCACAAACATGAAGGTATACCTCATATCACTTCTTGCTCTGATGCATATGGCCAAGATACATGTAACTCATTACTTACTCTGTCATGTTGTGCATTCACATGTCTTTCGATTCTATCATTACATGATTGCACACATGTAGGGGGAGCTCATGCAAGTTACATGTTCCTCCAAAGCTTTACTTACTACTCTTCATTATTTACTTGAAGCTTTGATGTATGTTGTCATCAATTACCAAAAAGGGGGAGATTGAAAGCACAAGTGCTCCCTTGGTGATTTTGGTAATTAATGTCAACATATCTTTTGTTGGACTAATAGTTTTATCTAGTATATTTCAGAAAAGTTCAACAATGGCATGGCAAGGACAAGAGGACGTGGAACCCCTTCAAAATTCTAAGGACAAGGATTGGCAAAAGCTCAAGACTCTACATTTTTGTTTAAGTGATCCAGGATCACATTGAGTCCATAGGAAAGCCAATACTATTAAAAGGGGATGAGGTGTTGCTTGATGACCTGGTTGCTCAAGTGCTTAGTGATATTGCTCCAAAACCCTCAGCCACTTTCTCTATCTAAACATGTCCAAAACCTACATTTCAACTCGGCCCCACCAATATTTCCTATCCAGAGCCACCGAGTTCATCTGGACTTAGTCACTGCCAAAACCCTCACAATTCGGATCAACCGATATGGATCTCGGTCTCACCGAGATGGCCTTGCCAGCTCTCTGTTGCTTGTTGCAATTATTTTGGTCCCATCGAGAATTGCAATCGGTCTCACCGGGATGGCTTGACCGATTCTCTGTTGTCTTGTTGCTTCACTTCGGTCTCACCGAGATGATGCAATCGACGCCACCGAGATGAGGTTTGCCCTATGACCTTGCACATCGGTCCCTCCGAGTTGTTCCCGTCGGTCCCATCGAGATTCCTAACGTTCATATTTTTACACATATTGGTGCCACCAAGATGGGTCAAAAGTGTGTAACGGTTGAATTTTGTGGGGAGGCTATATATACCCCTCCACCCCTTCTTCCTCTTAGAGGAGAGCCATCAGAACGTGCCTACACTTCCACTATTCATTTTCTGAGAGAGACCCACCTACTCATGTGTTGAGATCAAGTGTTTCCATTCCTACCATTTGAACCTTGATTTCTAGCCTTCCCCAAGTTGCTTTCCACTCAAATCCTTCTTCCACCGTAGCCAAATCTGTGTGAGAGAGTTGAGTGTTGGGGAGACTATCATTTGAAGCACAAGAGCAAGGAGTTCATCATTAACACACCGTCTATTACCTTTTGGAGAGTGGTGTCTCCTAGATTGGTTAGGTGTCGCTTGGGAGCCTCCGACATGATGTGGAGTTGAACCAAGAAGTTTTTAAGGGCAAGGAGATCGCCTACTTCGTGAAGATCTACCCGAGTGAGGCAAGTCCTTCGTGGGTGATGGCCATGGTGGGATAGACAAGGTTGCTTCTTCGTGGACCATTCATGGGTGGAGCCCTCCGTGGACTTGCGCAACCGTTACCCTTCGTGGGTTGATGTCTCCATCAACGTGGATGTACGATAGCACCACCTATCGGAACCACGCCAAAAATTCTCCGTGTCTCCATTGTGTTTGCACACTCCAATCCCATCCCTTTACATTCTTACACTTGCATGCTTTACTCTTTCCGCTGTTCATACTCTTGCTATGCTTGTGTAAAATGTATTGTGTGCCCATTAACATGTGCTAAACTCAACCTTAACTTGAAGAAACTAAAAACTGCCACTTTTACTTGTTAAGGGTCTAATCACCCCCCCCCCTCTAGACCCCTCTTCTTGATCCTTTCACATGTTTCGCATTTATGGAGGTGACAAAGAGCTCGTCGTAAAGGGTTACTCGATGCTAGCTTCGACACAGATCTGGATGACTCTAAGTCTTAAACTGGATACGTATTTATATTGATTGGTGGAGTGGTCTGCAGTTCTAAGCAGAGCGTTGTGGCGGGATCTACATGTGAAGCAGAGTATATAGCTACTTCGGAAGCAACACAAGAAGGAGTCTGGATGAAGGAGTGATGTCGCTTGAACTACGTCGGTATTTCCCCAAAGAGGAAGGGATGATGCAGTACAGCTATAGTAGGTATTTCCCTCAGTTATGAAACCAAGGTATCAATCCAGTTGGAGAACCAAGCAACACTATGTAAACGGTACCTGCACGCAAAGAACAAATACTTGCAACCCGACGCTTATGAGGGGTTGTCAATCCCTCTACGGGTAACGGCGCCAGAAATTGTCAAGTTGACGGTATAAAACTTGTGATAGATTGGATAAATAGATCTCGATAAAACGCAAAATAAAATAAGTAATAAAAAAGTGCAGCAAGGTATTTTTGGGTTTTTGGAATAATAGATCTGAAAATAAAAGCGAATAAAAATAGATCTCAAAGCAAATATGATAAAGAATAGACCCGGGGGCCGTAGATTTCACTAGTGGCTTCTCTCAAGAAAATAGCACACGGTGGGTAAACAAATTACTGTTGGGCAATTGATAGAACATCGAATAATTATGACGATATAAAGGCAATGATCATTATATAGGCATCACATTCAAGATTAGTAGACCGACTCCTGCCTACATCTACTACTATTACTCCACATATTGACATGCATCTAGTGTATTAAGTTCGTGGAGAAACGGAGTAATGCAATAAGAACGATGACATGATGTAGACGAGATCTATTCATGTAGGAATAGCCCCCATCTTGTTATCCTTAATAGCAATGATACATGCGTGTCTTGCTGCCCCTTCTGTCACTGGGAAAGAACACCGCACAATCGAACCCATCACAAAGCACCTCTTCCCATGGCAAGAAAAATCGATCTAGTTGGCCTAACTAAACCAAAGATTCGAAGAAGAAATACGAGGCTATAATTAGTCATGCATATAAGAGATCAAAGAAACTCAAATAACTTTCATGGATATAGATCTGATCATAAACTCAAAGTTCATCGGATCCCAACAAACACACCGCAAAAAGAGTTACATCAAAGAGATCTCCTAGAGACCATTGTATTGAGAATCAAAAAGAGAGAAGAAGCCATCTAGCTACTGCCTACGGACCCATAGGTCTATGATGAACTACTCATGCATCATTGGAGAGGCACCAATGAGGATGATGAACCCCTCCGTGATGGTGTCTAGATTGGATCTCGTGGTTCTGGAACTTGCGGCGGCTGGAATTGTTTTTCGTCGACTCCCCTAGGGTTTCTGGAATATTGGGGTATTTATAGAGCAAAGAGGCGGTGCGGAAGGCCACCGAGGTGGGTGGTTGTGCTCCCCTCGAGCCTCCCCTATGGTACTTCTTTGGCCCATCTTGTGTCTTCTGGTCCAAAAAAATTCTCCAAAAAGTTTGCTGCGTTTGGACTCCGTTTGGTACTGATATTCTATGAAGTAAAAAACAAGCAAAAAACAGCAACTGGCACTGGGCACTATGTCAATAGGTTAGTCCCAAAAAATGATATAAAGTTGCTATAAAATGATTGTAAAACAGCTAAGAATGATAATATAACAGCATGGAACAATAAAAAATTATAGATATGTTGGAGACGTATCAGCATCCCCAAGCTTAATTCCTGCTCGTCCTCGAGTAAGTAAATGATAAAAACAGAATTTTTGATGTGGAATGCTGCCTAACATGTTCATCACATATTCTTCTCTTTTGTAGCATGGACATATGGACTTTTATATGGTTCAAAGCAATTGTCTAGTTTTGACATGAAGATTTAAATACTCAAGCATATCAACAAGCAACCATGCCTTTCAAAATATCAACGCTAAAAAAAGTTATCCCTAGCCCATCATGCTCAATCATTGATCCATTCATGAAGCACACTCGCATATTAGCTACATCCAATGCTCAAGTACGATCATAGTGTCCCTTAGTTGGTGCTTTATAAGAGAAGATGGAGACTCAAATAAAAAATAAAAATTGCATAAAGTAAATAGATAGGCCCTTCGTAGAGGGAAGTAGGGATTTGTAGAGGTGCTAGAACTCAAAGCTTAAATTGAGAGATAAAATTTTTGAGAGGCATACTTTTCCCGTCAACGAAAATGACCGAGTAATTCCCAACACTTTCCATGCTAGATATATCATAGGCGGTTCCCAAACAGAAAATAAAGTTTATTCCTTTTTCCACCATTCTTTCACAATCCATGGCTAGTCGTATCCACGGGTGCCTTCCATACCAACACTTTCCAAGGAATTTAATATTTGACAACATAAAGTAAATTTCTTTTTCATTTAGGGACTGGGCATCCCTATTACCGCCGTACTCTCATGCAATGACAAGTGAATAAACACTCATCTTGAGAATAACACATCTATCATGGAAAATATTGGCCACCCCCTGCCGCTTCATGAGCGGCACGAGCACACAAAAAGGAAATTATTTTGAAAATTAGAGGTGGCACATACAAATTTGCTTAGAGCGGCATGGAAATACCGCATATAGGTAGGTATGGTGGACTCATATGGCAAAACTGGGTTTAAGGATTTTGGATGCACAAGTAGTATTTCTACTTAGTACAAGTGGAGGCTAGCAAAAGATTGAGAAGCAACCAACCAAGAAACAAAAAATCACATAGCGAGCATTAAACATAACTAATACCGAATAATGCACCACAAGTAGGATGTAATTTCATTGCATAACTATTGACTTTTGTGCTTGCATAGGGAGTCACAAACCTTAACACCAATATTCTTACTAAAGCATAATTACTCACCAACATGACTCACATATCACTATCATCATGTCTCAAAACTATTACAAAGAATCAATTTTATTTTTTCCAATGATCTTCATGAAAGTTTTTATTATATCCCTCTTGAATATCTATCACTTTGGGACTAGTTTCATATATTGCCATTGCTTTTGACAAGCTCAAAATAAATCTAAGTGAAGAACATGAGCATAAAAAATTTCGTCTCTCAAAATAATATAAATGAAGCATGAGAGAATTTCTTCAAAATTATTAACTCTAAAATAAATCTAAGTGAAGCATGAGAGCATTTCTTCAAAACATATTAAACCACACCGTGCTCAAAAAGATATAAGTGAAGCACTAGAGCAATTCCATAGTTCATTTTTTTAAGTGAAGCATGAAGAGCAATTCTAACAAATCATAGTATAATTTTGGCTCTCTCAAAAAGGTGTGACCAGCAAGGATACTTGTGGCAAACTAAAAAGCAAAACAAGCAAAGACTCATATAATACAAGACGCTCCAAGCAAAACTCATGATATGTGACGAATAAAAATATAGTTCCAAGTAAAATACCGATGGTTGTTAGAAGAAAGAAGGGATGCCACTCGGGGCATCCCCAAGCTTAGTTGCTTGTTTCTCCTTGAATATTATCTTGGGGTGCCATGGGGCATCCCCAAGCTTAGGCTCTTCTTACTCCTTATTCCTTCATCCATCGTGATCTCTCCCAAAACTTGAAAACTTCAATCACACAAAACTTAACAAAACCTTCGTGAGATCTGTTAGTATAAGAAAACCAATATTTACTTTAAGTACTGTTAAAAAACCATTCATATTTTATTATTGCATTATATCTACTGTATTTTAACTTTACCATGGCTTATACCCCCCGATACAATCCATAGATTCATCAAAATAAGCACTCAATGCAAAGAAAACAGAATCTGTCAAGAACAGACCAGTCTGTAAAGACGCGAATTTTTCTCATACTTATGTAACTCTAAAAATGCTGAAACATTAGGACAACGTAGGCAATTTGAATATAAATCTTGTGAAAAAAATTCATAAGTTTTCATCGCTTCTGTGATTTTAAACAATTCTGTTACTGGACGCAAAAGTTTCTGTTTTCTAACAAGATCAAGTCAACTATCACCAAACATGACCCCAAAGGCTTAGCTTGGCACAAAAACTAATTAAAACATAAAAAATACAATCATAACAGTATCATAATTGTGCAAACACTAAAAAACAGAAATAAAAAGGAAAAATAAATTTTATTCATTGGGTTGCCTCCCAACAAGCGTTATCGTTTTATGCCCCTAGCTAGGCATAATGCATAGATTCAAGTATTATCATCTTTAGTTTTTGATCCATTGGTTGCCCTCATGATTGATTCATATGGTGGCCTAATTCTTGTTCTAGGGAAGTGTTCCATACCCTTTCTTAGTGGAAATTTAAATTTAATATTGCCTTCTTTCATATCAATCACGGCACCTATAGTACGTAAAAACGGTCTACCAAGAATAATTGGACAAGACGGATTGCAATCAATATCAAGAACAATAAAATCTATGGGCACATAATTCCTATTTGCAAGAATAATAACATCATTAATTCTTCCCAAAGGCTTTTTAATAGTAGAATCCGCCAAGTGCAAATTAAGAGAACATTCTTCAATATCGGTAAGACCAAGCACATCACATAAAGATTTCGGAATTGTGGAAACACTAGCACCCAAATCACATAAAGCAAAACACTCATAATTTTTAATCTTGACTTTAATGGTAGGTTCCCATTCATCATTTAATTCCCTAGGAATTGAAACTTCTAATTCCAACTTTTCTTCAAAAGCTTTCATCATGGCATCAACAATATGTTTAGTAAAAGCTTTGTTTTGTTCATAGGCATGAGGTGAATTTATAATGGATTGCAACAAAGAAATACATTCAATCAAAGTGCAAATATCATAATTAAAGTCTTTGTAATCCAAAAGAGTGGGCACATCACTAGTTAAAGTTTTGACCTCTCCAAACCCACTTTTATCAATTTTTTCATCAAGATTTTCACCCTCCGAATTATCGGGACGCCTTCTAGCTAAAGTTAACTCTTCTCTAGTCCCTTTATTATCAATTTTAATTTTTCTAAACAAGGAATCAATAGAATAAACACCAATTACTTTAAGATCTTCATCATTTTTATGAAAGCAATCATTAGAAAACCCTCTTTCCAAAAATTCTCTTTTAGCTCTAAGCATAGCGGTTCTTTTCTTACTTTCATCCATAGAAACATATAAAGCTTTAATTGATTCATCAACCTTGGGTACAAAAATTTTCAACTTGAGATTTTCTAGATCGTGAGAAATTCTATCAATGCTTCTAGACATATCATCAATCTTATTCAACTTTTCTTCTATCGTAGTATTGAAAACTTTTTGAGCATTGATAAATTCTTTAATATTATTCTCAAGATCAGAGGGGTTCCTATTATTATTGTAAGAAGAATTACCATAGGAATTACTATAATTATTAGAGGAATTTCCAGGAAATGGCCTAGGATTAAAATTACCTCTATAAGCATTGTTATTGAAATTATTCCGCAAGATAAAATTCACATCTATGGGATCACTATTTTGCTCAATCAAAGTAGACAAAGGCACATCATTAAAATCAATAGGAGCACTTTTATTAGCAACCAATTTCATAAGAGCATCAACTTTTTCACTCAACGTGCTAATTTCTTCAACCGAATTAACCTTTTTACTAGTAGATGCCCTTTCGGTATGCCATTCTGAATAATTTGCCATGATATTATCTAGCAATTTAGTAGCTTCACCCAAAGTAATTTCCATAAAATTACCACCCGCGGCGGAATCTAAATGATTTCTAGAGACAAAATTCAATCCTGCATAAAAATTTTGTATGATCATCCAAAGATTTAAACCATGAGTAGGACAATTTCTTAGCATCAATTTCATTCTTTCCCAAGATTGTGCAACATGTTCATGCTCAAGTTGCTTAAAATTCATGATTTGAGTTCTAAGGGAAATAATTTTCGCGGGCGGAAAATACTTAGTAATAAAAGCATCTTTGCACTTATCCCAAGAATCGATACTATTGCGAGGCAAAGAAGAAAACCAAAATTTTGCACGATCCCTCAAAAAGAAAGGAAATAATTTCAACTTCACAATATCATTGTCCACATCTTTTTTCTTTTGAATATCACACAATTCTACGAATGTGTTTAGATGGGACACGACATCCTCATTAGGAGTACCGGAAAATTGATCTTTCATAACAAGATTCAACAAAGCGGCATTAATATCACAAGATTCCACACTAGTGGCAGGAGGAGCAATTGGAGTGCTAATAAAATCATTGTTATTGGTATTGAAAAAATCACACAACTTGGTGTTCTCTTGAGTCATCGTGACTACGCAAACAAGATTGCAAACAGATCTGACGAGAAAAGGCGAACGAAAAAGAGGGCGAATAAAACGACAAATTTTTGTGAAGTGGGGGAGATGAAAACGAGAGGCAAATGGCAAATAATGTAGATTGCAAGGATATGAGATTTGTGATTAGGAACCTGATAGATGTTGATGATGTCTCCCTGGCAACGGCGCCCGAAATTCCTTTTGATGTCGCTTGAACTACGTCGGTATTTCCCCAAAGAGGAAGGGATGATGCAGTACAGGTACGGTAGGTATTTCCCTCAGTTATGAAACCAAGGTATCAATCCAGTAGGAGAACCAAGCAACACTATGTAAATGGTACCAGCACACAAAGAACAAATACTTGCAACCCGACGCTTATGAGGGGTTGTCAATCCCTCTACGGGTAACGGCGCCAGAAATTGTCAAGTTAACGGGATAAAAATTATGATAGATTGGATAAATAGATCTTGATAAAACGCGAAATAAAATAAGTAATAAAAAGGTGCAGCAAGGTATTTTTGGGGTTTTGGAATAATAGATCTGAAAATAAAAGCGAATAAAAATAGATCTCAAAGCAAATATGATAAAGAATAGACCTGGGGGCCGTAGATTTCACTAGTGGCTTCTCTCAAGAAAATAGCACACGGTGGGTAAACAAATTACTGTTGGGCAATTGATAGAACATCGAATAATTATGATGACATACAGGCAATGATCATTATATAGGCATCACGTCCAAGATTAGTAGACCGACTCCTACCTGCATCTACTACTATTACTCCACACATCGACCGCTATCCAGCATGCATATAGTGTATTAAGTTCATGGAGAAATGGAGTAATGCAATAAGAACGATGACATGATGTAGACGAGATCTATTCATGTAGGAATAGCCCCCATCTTGTTATCCTTAATAGCAACGATACATGTGTGTCTTGTTGCCCCTTCTGTCACTGGGAAAGAACACCACACGATCGAACCCATCACAAAGCACCTCTTCCCATGGCAAGAAAAATCGATCTAGTTGGCCTAACTAAACCAAATATTCGAAGAAGAAATACGAGGCTATAGTTATTCATGCATATAAGAGATCAAAGAAACTCAAATAACTTTCATGGATATAGATCTGATCATAAACTCAAAGTTCATCGGATCCCAACAAACACACTGCAAAAAGAGTTACATCAAATAGATCTCCAAGAGACCATTGTATTGAGAATCAAAAAGAGAGAAGAAGCCATCTAGCTACTGCCTACGGACCCATAGGTCTATGATGAACTACTCACGCATCATCGGAGAGGTACCAATGAGGATGATGAACCCCTCCGTGATGGTGTCTAGATTGGATCTCGTGGTTCTGGAACTTGCGGCGGCTGGAATTGTTTTTCGTCGACTCCCCTAGGGTTTCTGGAATATTGGGGTATTTATAGAGCAAAGAGGCGGTGCGGGAGGCCACCGAGGTAGGCACAACCCACCAGGGCGCGCCCTGGGGGGTTGTGCTCCCCTCGGGCATCCTCTCTGGTACTTCTTTGGCCCATCTTGTGTCTTCTGGTCCAAAAAAATTCTCTAAAAAGTTTCGCTGCATTTGGACTCCGTTTGGTACTGATATTCTGCGAAGTAAAAAACAAGCAAAAAACAGCAACTGGCACTAGGCGCTATGTCAATAGGTTAGCCCCAAAAATTGATATAAAGTTGCTATAAAATGATTGTAAAACATCCAAGAATGATAATATAACAACATGGATCAATCAAAAATTATAGATACGTTGGAGACGTATCAAGGAGTTTATATCCGATCTGGGTGTAATACCTAGTGCATCAGATCCAATGACTATCTTTTGTGACAACACTGGAGCTATTGCCATTGCCAAGGAGCCCAGGTTTCACAAGAGAAGCAAGCACATCAAGCGCCGCTTCAACTCCATTTGTAATTATGTTAAGGATGGAGACATAGAGCTTTGCAAAGTACATACAGATCTGAATGTGGCAGACCCGTTGACTAAACCTCTTCCATGGGCAAAACATGATCAGCACCAAGACTCCATGGGTGTTAGATTCATAACTATGTAAACTAGATTATTGACTCTACTACAAGTGGGAGACTGTTGGAAATATGCCCTAGAGGCAATAATGAATTGGTTATTATCATATTTCCTTGTTCATGATAAAGATTTATTATTCATGCTAGAATTGTATTGACTAAAAAAGTAAATACATGTGTGAATACATAAAAAAATACTATGTCCCTAGTGAGCCTCTACTAGGCTAGCTCATTGATCAAAGATGGTTAAGGTTTCCTAATCATAGACATGAGTTGTCATTTGCCAATCGTAAGCTTAGCATTCGATCGTATCACTTGAGTTTATTGCTATAGCTTTCTTCATGTCAAGTATCTATCCCTAAGACCATGAGATCATGCAACTCCCGGATAGCGGAGGAATACCTTGTGTGCTATCAAACGTCACTTCATAACTGGGTGATCATAAAGATGATCTACAGGTATCTTCGAAGGTGTCTGTTGGGTTGGCATGGATCGAGATTGGGATTTGTCACTCCCTGTGAAGGAGAGATATCTCTGGGCCCTCTCGGTAATACAACATCGTAAAGAGCTTGCAAGCAATGTGGTGATGACCCACAAGTATAGGTGATCAATCATAGTCCTTTCAATAAGTAAGAGTGTGGAACCCAACGAGGAGCAGAAGGAAATGACAAGCGGTTTTCAGTAAGGTATTTTCTGCAGGCACAGAAATTATCGGTAATAGATAGTTTGATGATAAGATAATTCGTAACGGGTAACAAGTAATAAGTGTAGCAAAGGTGTATAAAGGTGACCCAATCCTTTTTGTAGCAAAGGATAAGCCTGGATGAACTCTTATATAAAGCAAAGCTCTCCCGAGGACATATGGGAATCATTGTCAAGTTAGTTTTCATCATGCTCATATGATTCACGTTCGTTACATTGATAATTTGATATGTGGGTGGACCGGTGCTTGGGTGCTGTCCTTACTTGAAAAAGCCTCCCACTTATGATTAACCCCTCTCGCAAGCATTCGCAACTACGAAAGAAGAATTAAGATAAATATAACCATAGCATGAAACATGTGGATCCAAATCAGCCCCTTACGAAGCAACGCAAAAACTAGGGTTTAAGCTTCTGTAACTCTAGCAAACCATCATCTACTTATTACTTCCAAATGCCTTCCCCTAGGCCAAATCATGGTGAAGTGTCATGTAATCAATGTTCACATAACACCACTAGAGGAAAGACAACATACATCTCATCAAAATATCGAACGAATACCAAATTCACATGATTACTTACAAAAAAGCTTCTCCCATGTCCTCAGCAACAAATGTAACTACTCACAAAGCATGTTCATGTTCAAGATCAGAGGGGTAATGAATATCATTAAGGATCTGAACATATGATCTTCCACCAAATAAACCAACTAGCATCAACTACGGAGAGTAATCAACACTACTAGCAACCCACAGGTACCAATCTGAGGTTTTGAGACAAAGATTGAATACAAGAGATGAACAAGGATTTGAGAGGAGATGGTGTTGGTGAAGATGTTGATGAATATTGACCCTCCCTCGATGAGAGGATTGTTGGTGATGACGACGGCTTCAATTTCCCCCTCCGAGAGGGAAGTTTCCCCGGCAGAATCGCTCTACCGGAGCCCTAGATTGCTCCCGCCCAGGTTCCGCCTCGAGATGGCGGCGCTTCGTCCTGAAAGCTTCCTTCTGACTTTTTTAGGTCAAAACCTTTCATATAGTAGAAGATGGGCACCAGACGATGGCCAGGGGGCCCACAAGCCCTGGGGGCGCGCCCTGGGGGTAGGACGCACCCCCCAGGCTTGTGGCCACCTGGTGGGTCCCCTTCGGTAGTTTCTTTGCCCAATATTTTTTATATATTCCAAAATAATTCTCCGTAAAGTTTCAGGACATTTGGAGTTGTGCAGAATAGGTATCTCAGATTTGCTCCTTTCCGGTCCAGAATTCTAGCTGTCGGCATTCTCCCTCTTTGTGTAAACCTTGTAAAATAAGAGAGAAAAGGCATAAGTATTGTACCATAATGTGAAATAACAGCCCATAATGCAATAAATATGAACATAAAAGCATGATGCAGAATGGACGTATCAACTCCCCCAAGCTTAGACCTCGCTTGTCCTCAAGCGAAAGCCGAAATCGATAATCATGACCACATGTTTAGAGATAGAGGTGTCGATAAAATATGTGACGCCCCCGGCCCGATCGTGCACTAATCATAGACGCAAATGCACACGATCAAGCCTAAGGACTCACGGGAAGATATCACAACACAACTCTAAAACATAAATAAAGTCATACAAGCTTTATATTACAAGCCAGGGGCCTTGAGGGCTCGAATACATAAGCTTGCGAACAAGCGTCAGCGAAAGCATCAGATATCTGAGTACAGATATGAAACAGAGACAGAAAGGCCTTTAGAAAGGCGGGGCAAAATAAAACACTACGATCGAAAGGTGTAGGCCTCCTGCCTGGGACCCTCCGATCCTACTCCTGGTCGTCAGTCAACTCGTAGTAGTATCCATCCTCGGGGTGGTAGTAGTAGTCGATCGACGGGGCATCTGTCTCAGGGGGCTCCGTCCTCTGGTCACGACAAACTGATATGGGGAGAAAAGGAAAACAAAGCAACCGTGAGTACTCACAAGTACTCAGCAAGCAAGGATCTACACTACAGATGCAACATTTTCAAGGGGAGGCTGTATATGTGGACTGGGCTGCAGAAATGCCTGAATAGAGAGAAGGCCTAGTCCTATCGAAGACTAGCATCTTCAGAGGTCTTGCAGAAATAGAAGAGAGTAGAACAGTACAATATAATGTAGCAGTATCATTATGTCTCAACCTCACCCAGAGATCCTTTCTCGACTCCCTGCGAGAAAGCAATCCCAGAGCCATACAGTCATCAACCTCGTCCTGAGATCCCTTCTCGACTCCCTGCGAGAAGCAATCCCAGAGCCATAGTATCCAAGTATCCAGTTCTAATTGTATCAATCAGGATACAACTCCGAGTGTCCGTTACCGTAGGACAGGCTATCGATAGATGTTTTCTTCCCTGCAGGGGTGCACCAACTTACCCAACACGCTCGATTAACTCCGGCCGGACACACTTTCCTAGGTCATGCCCGGCCTCGGTCAAACGACACATCGCAACCCTACCTACAGCTCAGCAGAGAGGTCCCCGCCGGTCTACATCCTAAGCGCAAGGGGGTCTTGGCCATCGCCCCTCACCCTCCGGGTCGTTGCGCACATGGCTCAGATCCAAGCACCACCACAATGGCGCCAATCACTCCATGCCGCACTGCTGAACTGGACGTCTGACAGAGCTTTCGGCTGATGCATACGATGCAGAACGCCCATACTATGCCCACGTGATGGTTAGTGCTATCAGACCAGAGGCCTGCTCGGATCAAATATCCAAATCGTTAGGACTAGGGGCTTGCGGTAACGAGCAGAGACTCACGAAAGATGTGACCCCGTCGCCCCGTCTCGAGGACTTGCTGTAAGGGTTAAGAATTCCCGGCCACGCCTCGTATTCACCACTCGGGCACCACACTGGCACCCGTCTTCACAACACTCGCCTCTCAGGCGCACGCGGGTACCCCTCAGGGTCGACCCGCCTATCCAAGTAACAGTGTAAAGTCCAAGTATCCGTGTGTCCATAACATCAGGGGAATCCGAGGTATCACCCTCGTTGGATTCCTACTCGATGTCTCCGTCAAGGTGAACTCGGAGGAATCACCCTTACTGGGTCCACACTTGAGGTGTTGTACGACAACGTCGCTATCGGAAGCGGTGAAGGAGGAATCACCCTCGATGACCACGACCGAATAGCTACTCTACAGAGTTAACATCAGAAGTGCTACAAGAGGTTTCACCCTCGGCACTCGATAGTAACGCTGCAGTGTCATTACAACTAAGGGGGGTGATGTGCGGTGTCGGGGCCTGGTCTTCAATCCCGTTGATCGGGTCTTCTGACGATCCAGCGCGGCAATCGGGATAAGTGGGGTCACTGATAGGTCTCTACCCAGCCTATACTAAACAGTTTAGGATATGCAGATAATTATCAACAGCAGGTTACAATGAACAGGCTATGCATCAGAATAGGTAAAGTAGTAGCAGCAGCAATTCTAATGCAAGCATGAGAAATTAGAATGGGCGATATCGGGATGATCAAAGGGGGGGCTTGCCTGGTTGCTCGGCGGCAAGGGCAAGGTGGTCAATGGTGTCTTCGGGCTCCGGAGCTGCGTCGGCCTCGGGGACGACGTCGGTGTCGGGGGCTACCGAGAGAGAAGAGGGGGAGGAAACAGTATAAATACACAGCGATCAAGTGCAGCACAAAGCATAACATGGCAATACGCGGTGACGAAGGTGATCTAACGCAGTGCCGGGTGATACTGGCGAAGGTGGGATTCATCCGGGAAAGTATTCCCAGTGTCCGGCATTTCGGACAGACAAAAAGAGAGGAACTGTTGCATGTTCAGATAGTTAGGGACGTGTGGCGGACGAACGGACAGCGTATTCGGATTCGTCTCGTCGTTCTGAGCAATTTTCATGTACAAAGTTTTTCGATCGGAGTTACGGATTAAAAGATATGATTTTCTAAAGTTTTTATTAATTTCTGGAATTTAATTATTTATTTAAATTAAACATTATCCAAAACAGTACAGGGTGACGTCACTGTGACGCAATGCAGACGTCAGCAGTCAACGGTCGGCTGACCAGGGTCAAACCTGACCAGTGGGACCCACATGTCATACGCTGTGGTTTAATTAGAGGGGTTAATTTAATTAACTGAATTAATTAGAGGGTGGGCCCCGGCAGTCAGTGACTAATTAGTACTATAATTAACTAATTAACTAATTCTTATTTATTTAAAATCGTTTAAAGGGGTGGGACCCGTGTGTCAGCGACACAGTCGGCCCAGTCAGCAGCGCTGACCAGTCAACTGGGCCCGCAGGGCCCAGCGGTCAATGGCACAGGCGGTGGGGGCCACGTGCCACGTCGGCGCCGGCCACCGGAGCACGCCGGCGAGCTCGAACGCGGCGCCGAGCTCCGGCGAGCCCGGGTTTCGCCCACAGGGCATCTCCGAGGGCGTGCTTGGGCTCTAACGAACGGGCGCAGCGAGCCGCATCGCGTGGTGGTGGTGGTTGGCCCCGGGGGTGGTCGGAACGACGCCGGCGACGACGGTTGGCGGCGGGGCTCTCGGGTGGTGCTCGGGCGCGTGGCTGCAGTGGGCTAGCGAGCAAAGCAAAAGGCGGGGCGGCCTCTACGGCTCACCAGGAGCACGTTGGTGCTGCGGGACCGAGCCGAGCGGCTCTGGGAGCGCAGCAATGGCAGCGACGGCGGTGGACAGAGCACGAGCACGGTGGCGGCGAGCTACGGCTACGGGGAGAGCGCAGGGAGAGAGGGAGGAGGACAGGGGTGCTCACGTAGAGCCTGTAGGTGTGCGTAAGCGAGCTCGGGGAGGGCTTGCCGGAGCGAATCGACGACGGCGCGCGACGGCGATCCGAGGAGGGAGAAGGGCTCGAGGAGGCGCTGCGGTCGCTCCGGGCTTCGGTTAGTTGGCGTAGCCGACGTAGTCGACGTCGAGGAGCACGGTGGGCACGTTCGTGAGGCGGGGCGGTGACGGTGGCCGCGTAGCTCAACCGCGGCCGTCCATGGCGGCGTCGGGTGAGGTGGGAGAGAGCGAGGGAGAAAGGGGAGGGATGCTAGGGTTCGCCAGGGGGAAGCAGGGGGGCCCTTATACCCAGCGCGCGCGCGGGCGCGCTGTCGAGCGGCGAGCGAGGGGGGGCCTGGCCGCGCGCGGCAGGTGCTCGACAGCGCGCGCGTGAGCAGTGCGAGGTGAGGGACGGCGCGGGGGTGGGCTGGGCCGCGCTGTAGCAGTAGGCCTAGTGCACAGTAGATCCTTTAGGCCTTTTTCCTTTTCTCTTTTTCTGTTTCTTTTCTTTTCTGTTCTGTTAATTGTTTAGGCCCCAAATGGTTTTTTTAAAAAGGGAGACCTAGTCCATAAATACCAGTGCTTTATACCCTAACACCAAAAACTAGTTTGGGCAAAACATCATTTCATATTTGTTTCAAATAAATTAAAAGGTTACTAAATGTTATTTTCAGCCACTGTTTTAAGTTGTTTGAGTCACTTATCCAATTTTAATAATGTTGTTTACAATTTTAACATAGCCTCTGATTTATCTACTATTTATTGAACATTTTAGTTCTTATGTTGGACAACTTTTATATTTCACTTTCATTTAAATTTGAATTTGAGTTAGGAGTTGAAATGCAATATGATGCAAATGATGATCATGCACTGTTAAACAAGATGACATGGCATAATCAAAAGGGTGATTACTGTAGTTAACCACCGGGGGTGTTACAAAATAAAATACGGACATGAGGGCATCATGATCATCTTTAGAACAGCAACATATATTGTCATATAACTTCTCATGCTAAAGTGACAATTCGTTCACAAGGTAAAGTATGAATAAAAAACTTTATTGAAAACTAACAAACTATGATCTTGGTCATTAGAACAATTGCAATTTAGTGTAGCATCGGAAATAGTCAATGTAAGAGCTTTTATTTAGCAAGTTCACCTACTCAACCATCATTTAATCTTTCATGATTGCTAACACTCACGCGATACTTATGAGATCAAAGTTTCAATCAAACACATGGGAAGATAGGGGCTTATAGTTTCGCCTCCCAACCATTTACCTCAAGGGTAACGTCAACAATAATAATTTATGATCACCTACATCCGAGTGGATATATATGTCTGGATCTTGCCCAACACATAGTGCTTTCCAAAAAGAGAAAATAAAAAAGGAAGGGTGAAGATCACCATGACTCTTGTATAAAGGTAGAAAGTAAAATAAAATATAGGCCCTTCGCAGAGGGAAGCAGAGGTTGTCATGCGCTTTTATGGTTGGATGCACAAAATCTTAATGCAAAAGAACGTCACTTTATATTGCCGCTTGTGATAAAGAATTTTATTATGCAGTCCGTCGCTTTTATTTCTTCCATATCAGAAGTTCGTATAAAGCTTATTTTCCTCACACTAAAAGATCATACATATTTAAAGAGCAATTTTTATTGCTTGCACCGATGATAACTTACTTGAAGGATCTTACTCAATCCATGGGTAGATATGGTGGACTCTCATGGCAAAATTGGGTTGATGGATTTTGGGTGCACAAGTAGTATCTCTACTTGGTGCAGAAGATTTGGCTAGCATAGGATGAGAAGCAAGCTCAACATGTTGGAGGATCCATGACAATATAACTTCTATTCGGATATAAGAAAACATAACCTATTGTGTTGTCTTCCTTGTCCAACATCAACTTATTAGCATATAATATTTTAATGAGTGCTCACAATCACAAAAGATGTCCAAGATAGTGTATTTATATGTGAGACCTCTCTTTCTTTATTACTTCCTATTAATTGCAACAATGACCAATACTATGTTTGTCAACTCTCAACAAATTTCATGCGACATACTTCTTATATATGAAGTCATCACTCTCCATAAGATTATTATATAATATTTTTATTTCTTTTATTAACTTTCCTTTTCACGATCAATGCAAGAAAGCAAAGCCCTCAACTCAAAACTACTCTTTATTATATAACTCTCATACTCTATTACATAGATGGAACACAAACCAAAACTCAAAGACTAGATCATACTAAAACTTTTATTCTACTAGATAACGATATAACCAAAAGGATCGAACTAAGGTAAATGATAAAAGTAAGGATGTGATGGTGATACACTACCGGGGCACCTCCCCCAAGCTTGGCATAAGCCAAGGGGAGTGCTCATACCCATGTACTTAAGTCTCTTTCTTCGGAGGTGGTGGTGATGAATTGATGTTGTGTCTCTCAGTTTCAATAAGATACCCTTCAGACCCTATAGTTCTTGGAGCACATGTTGGAGTGTATTTGCATTCTTCTGAATTTCCTCCAAAAGATGCTTATTTTCAGGCCACCAAGAACCTTTCCCTGCATTAGTTTCACTTGGACGGGATATATCCCAATTGGAGGGTATATGTGTACGAGGGGTATTCTCCACTCCATAATTATGAACCAAATTATGAAAGTTGTTCCGATGTAACCTGTGTAA